>OY728135.1:1710695718-1711407593 GCA_963277665.1 Viscum album
ATTTTTTTGGCCGATTTATTATTCTTTAATATTCATTATTATTAGTAAGGCTATGTTTTTATTCATCAAAAACTAATTTTGTCTTATTAGACTCTAAATATATTACTAAATGCAACTGTGTATGTCAGTTTTTTATATTCAAATCACATAGGTGGTAAAATTATGTTTACTGGATAGGTTATAAAAAATTAGTGTTTTTTAAAGGCTTAGTGTTTAATTCATTCCATAATAAATTTATTTTTAAAATCTTGGGGTGTTACAGATCTTCTCATTTTTTATAAATTAAGAATAAATAAACCACTAATATGATCATTAATATAAAACAAATTCGTAAAGGTGTCATTGCAATGACCAAAAACAATTATTATCATATACTATCAAAAAAGTGATAACAAGTATACTACTCTATAAATTAATATATTTCACATTGATTTTGATGTATTCTATTTCCAAAAATGAAATGTTTTGCAAGGTTTACTTTTTAAAATCCCTCAATCCCCTAGCAGTAAATGCAAATCATTTCCTTCTAACACCTCAAGTAGCAAGAATATCATATTTCATCTAATAAGGAGTAAAACCTATAATAGTATAAAAATTTTATGATAAGTAAAATAATAAAAAATTATCTTACCAAAATTATGTCCTATAATTTAGATATTGTCATTTTTTAAATACTTCACTAATTAGCAATCAAAATACTACCTTTTTTAGACTATAGTATAATAAAAGTATTGAATAGTTTCTAATTTTGTCCCCTTAGAATATAATTATCATCAATGTTGGTGTGTATCATTTGGTCCTAGCTATGAGTAACTGATAAATTTTTAAAATGTGTGCTGCCACTTTTTACATACCTCAAACTCTTTTCCCCCCATTAAAGTAGAGGCATCATTCACAGAAGGGTGAGCAGGCTCACCAACTAGAGTATGTGCATGGTCCTACCAATATTTATGTATATTATCCTCCCCATAAGTATCTTGTGTATTAGATGTTTGATTTATCTTTATCCTAAAAATAAAATTAACAAACAATTAGTATACAAATATACAAATCCAGCTATTACATACAAATGTAAACAAAAATGAAAGATTATCAAACAAAAATTAAACTTACCTAAACACATTTTTATTCATATTTTTTTATATTTACCGCAAATTATGAAACAATTAATGAGAGGTGAAATTAAATAAATGAATGAAAAGAAATCCAAAAATGGTTTTTGAATAGTGAAAATTCTCCAACGTATTACATCATTTTCTACACCAAAAATAATATTCTTTGAATATATGAAAAATGATCAATCAAAAAGTGATGAAAAATAAAAAATATATTCATATTTTATAGAGTAGTTAAATAAAATTCTAAATACATGAATGAAAGATTAATGGACATAAAAGAATGAAAAAAATAAAAAATAATAATGTGTGATTAGTAAAAAGTCCTCCATTTATTACATCATTTTCTTCAGAAAAATATATTCTTTGAATATACTCCTTTATAAAAATTCTTTTTTATTTAACTTATTAGATTAAAACTAGTTTTTACCACAAAAATAAACAATTATATAAGTTATGTAAGGGTAAACATGGTAAAAAAAATTAATCAAATATAAATTAATAATTTAACTTATTAGTTATAATATGTGTTTTAATAAAGAAAAAAACCCATATATCTATAATTTTATGAAATTATAAATGTAAACTAGAAATAAAAATATGTTTCCATAAATATTAGGAATTTACCAAAGGATTTGTTTCCCAAATTCCTTCTAAATAATCATTCTATATATCAGAAACCATGTCTATGATGTTCTCATCAATATTATCTATTAATACTTCTATGGAATTATAGATCTCAAATAAATAGCATCTTTGTCAAGTTTTTCATCACTAAAAAGATTATTTTTCTGGTAAATAAATAAACCAATTCATATCGTATTGATCAAGAACATAGAAAATTTGTTTTTCATGTGTTTCCATTATAAAAGGATTAGTTTTGTAGTCTAATTTATTCAAATTAATTTGTTTCATTCCAAATTAATTGTTTCTTACTGATAACCCATTTGTAGTTAAAAAATAGAACATGAAATTTAATGTAATGAACCTCAAATATTTATTAAATGACTATATAATATGTACTTGATGAAGATATTGGGTTTTTTCCTTTTCACTCAAGAAATGCATTGGTTATACCAACACAAATACACTACTATTCTAAATTTCACTTTTGTTGTCATGATATTTTGTATGAACTATATATTCATTAAATTAAAACCTACACCATGTTATAGAATTCAAACTTAGACCAACCACTAACCATATCAATTTTTCTGATGCATCTGATCACCCAATCAGGGTCTCTTTAATCCATGGATCTTTTTAATTATTCTCATTTGAAATCCACATATCCTTTCTCTTCACATTTATATAAAATGTTATATATGTATGATCACTATCTATGTTACTCTAGAATAATAAATGCACATTAATTATAATTCACCTATTAATAATTTTACTTTAAAGATATTGATCCCCTTTCCCCCATAATTGAATTTTTCATGCTGATATGTAATAAAATTTATGTGCTCCACTGTTGACAACAAAACTCTGCAACTTCCTCAAAAATAAACTTATCAACAATGGATCCTTTATGTCTATATGAATTCTTAACATATCCATTAAATATATTAATATACCTTTCAAAAGATAAATATAATGTAGGTATATAAATTTTTAAGGATTCATTTCTCACACCAAATAAACCAATAAATACAACGTGATATCATATAAAGATGGAGGAAAATAAATTTTCAATTAAAAAAGTATATAAAATAATTTATTCTCCAATTTTTTCAAATTATTTAGATCAATCACCTTAGTATGAATTTAATTGAAAAATAACACACCTCCATGATATTAATCTTGACATAGGTGTGAAACATTCTACAAAATGCAACTAGTAGGATTTGTGGCATCATGATGTGAAAATAATGAGATTTATTTTCTTTTAAATTCAAATTCATTAAAAAATAAAAAAACCATTTAAATAATAACCAGGTGGAACTTTGATATCTCATGAAACTGACAAAAGATAATTCTCCCTCTTGGATAATGTATGGAAGGCCATAGGTAGGTATGTTTACCCTTCATCGGGAGTGGAATCTTACTCTAAAAATATTCCTATTGAAAGTAAGACAACTATTTCATTCAACCTAACCTTAGTTTATTACATTAATAGTTATTAATTTTCCAATTAATGTTTCATATATATTCTTCTCCAGATATATAACATTAATTTTATGTTTTATCTCATGATATATCCAATATTGATGCTAAAAATAGACATTTCTTTCAAATATTTCTATCATTACCATATTTTGATATAAGGACCAATCTTTAATCATAACTTATTCTAGTGTTTTTAAACTGGAAATAAAATTCAAGGATATAATAAGTTTAGAGTTTTATAGAATTAAGAAAAACTCATACAAAGTAGACCCATACATTATATGTGGACAAGTACATTGTATGTCCACTTTTTCCACTAAATAAACCCCATTTAAAATTAAACATGATTAATTTTCGATACACATCATCAATCATGTCATCTTATTTTTCCTTAAAAAAATTAAGAACATTAAAAAATAATTTTAATCTTAGGATGAGAATCAAAATCCCAGAAATGGATACACAAAGAAAGAAAACTATTAGCCTTTCAAAAACATGTAAACCGTGAAAACTTATTATAAAGTAAAAAAATTCTTATTTAAAAAGTATTAAATACTCTTCACTGAATATAAGATAATTTATTACCCTTTTTAATAAAAATATTACCATAAAACCCATAGAAATCACATATTTCATATAAAGGTAACTTGGGATATAATCATACATAAAGGGAATAACCCTACATTTGACTTCTATATATATCACTCTTAAAAATGGAATAGTCATAGATGACTTTCATACCCAATGAATAGGAGATCTATAATGGGGATCACCCTTTATATAAGCTATATCAGGCTCACCTATGAGCTATCATGGGGCTCAACCCTTCGTATAAGTTCTGTCAGGATCACATGTGATCTATAATAGGGATTAAACCTTTATATAAGCTATTTTGTCTCACTTGATAGGTATAATGGGGCTCAACCCTTCGTATAAGATGTATTGGGATCATCCATGAAATATAAAAGTAGCATTATACAATCATAACTCATAAAATCTTACAATTTTCAACATGTCACTCATAAAATTTCATTTTCACTCATAAGAAATCATTTCGAGTTATTGAAATAACCAACCCATTTTCAAAAACCAATTTAAAACCTTTGTAAAAGAGATTTTTGAATCAAAGTGTCCCATAATAATTTGAAACATTCAAAAGAAAATCCAGAATTAAAATTTAAATAAAATTATGACCATATAAATAAATATATAAAATCAGTTTGAAAACATGGACATTAATGATAAAGATTTGAAAGAATAAATCTTTAAAAAACTTAGAATAATTATTTAGTTAATGTTTCCCATTACAATTTGAACATTTAAATTATAGGCCACATGATGGTAGAACATTTTACAAAACAATAAATAACATGATTATATAACAAAAAATATGGATGCAAAAATTCAGAGGGGCTATATATAAACTTTATAAAAGAATAAAGGTGTATATCATCGAGAAATGCCTCAATGAATCACTAGTACAAAAATGGGCAAGGGAAACACCCCCTTATATCAGCGCTAAGCAAAACCGCTGATAAAGGTTACCCTTTATTAGGGCTGATAGAGTGCCTCTTTATCAGCGCTAGAAAAGCGCTGATAGAGAAAACCTGTATCAGCACTAAAATTTTACCACTGATAAAGGTATTCATTATCAGTGCTTTTCTAGTGCTGATAAAACGTGTAGAGACCCTAAGCTTGACTTACATGGACAGTACATTACTTTTGCGGAATACTTAGTACATAACAAAAACACACACACAAGGATCGTAATAGTTTAGTGTCTTTGGAAACTCGGAACGTAGTCTTCTAATCGTGGTGAAAGATCTTCAATATCTCCCATAAAGATCTTCCTTTTTTTTTACCTAAAACCTTTCTTTATATCCTGGGGAAAAGAAAACATAAAAGGGTGAGCTCAAATGCTCAGTAAGGGTATACAAAAGAAAAATCAATCACATCATATTCATAAGAACATAACTTTTTGGAAATCATAACCTGCAAAAGAGAGCATAATATCTTAACATGGAACAAATCATAGAAGTGAAAATGAGATCCCCATAATCATAACATAAAACTTGAAACTTTGTGGCATGCACACATAATCATGGAAAATCATTTCTTGTTAGTCATGACTCATTGCCAAGACTATCTTAGTGGACAAAGTCCCTTTCTGAACCGAGTTCACTCCTCGTTTCAGTCCTGTATCACTGAACCGAAATAACCTTCCGTTCCAGCCATGTCTATCTCATGAGATATAAAATCATTACCCAATGCATTGGAGGGAGATATAGGTCCCACCCATCTTATAATTAATCCTTTCTTATGTGTGCCACATAATCATAAACCATACATCATCGCATAACACATGTAACAAAAATGGGATTCTTGAAACATCATGACATCATAAAACAATTCATATAAGATAAAGGAATTCATAAAAATATTTCCATCACAACATAATCAAATCCATGTAATAATAGGGATAAAAACAGAACCCTTTTATTATCTTAGATGGAAAATAATTTTGATAAAATACTTGAACTTCATTCTTGAGGAAAATATCCTTTCTACTTCAAAAATCAATTTATTTTCACAAAACATCATGCAATTTTAAAAGAAAGAGATTTTATTGAAAATAGCCATGAAATATTTTGGAGGAAGCTTCATGAAAATAAGGCTTTATAAAACTGTAAATATCCGTTCGTGCTGTTTAAGTTAAAAAAACATTGTTCTCGTACTTTTGTCGGAAAAGTCAAAAAGTACCTCGTACAAAAAAACGACAAAAGATTCCTTTCATATCTTTTACTAACAACTCACCGAAGGGTAAATTTGGATTTAAACAATTGTAGGTGGATGGAAATAACATTAAATATTGATGAAACATGGATTTTGATGATAAAATACACCCCAGTAACTTTCAAAGTACAAACAATCTCGGATAAAAATGAGATTGTGATATTTCCCTTACCTTAGGTCTGATTTGCTTTGTTCGTGTCCGAAGTTCCTGTATAATGGTTTAAATAATGTTATTGACTTATTCCAGAATCATACATATTGATATGATATCATATATGGTCATATTATTAGCTTCTTCTTAGTAATATTTCATTGTTACTTGTTACTCGGGTCTTTATAACTTTTTGTTCTTATGCGTGTTTTGTTGAATAAATTCTTATTCTTATCTTTAGGTTATAGATAATTAATTTCCAGAATGGTATTAGTGTAGTATATACCATATTCATTCATTCAATTCATTTATATAATCATTATGAAATGAAGATCATGTAGAACGAGTCGCATCACATCGTGGAGACGGTATTCCGTACGTACGCACGAGTGATGATATCGTTCCTATGATCGTGGAATTGTATTGGAGTATATATATATATTATTTCAGTATCAATATTACTTAATAATAATCATATATATTTACTCATTACACCATTATACCCATCCTTGTAAGGTGATGGTGGAAAATAGATTACACCACGGCGTGGAGACGGTATTCCGTACGTACGCACGCGCGGTGATTTCATTTTTCCGTAGGATGGATAGAAGGTGAATTAGGGTTGTTTCATATTTATAATAACATATCAGTATGTAAGTAATACTGATGTTATTACTTTATCATGAAACAACTAAAGAATAAGAAGTTTAAGAAGAAAGAAATTGAAATGATCGGTAATGGATATTACCTCTTCTTTGGAACGCCTCTTTGAATCCCCCACTTAAGGAACTAAGATTGGTCTTTGGAGACGAACAGGACCTCTAGGATTATTCTAGGGAAGTGGAGAGGAGAAAATGGCAGGGGTTGGCCGAGCTTGAGTGCTCAAATTGGTGTGAGGAGGAGGGGGAGGAGGTGCCCTTTTATAAGGGAGGAGAGGGGCACCTTAGGAATATCTCAAAATATTATTTTATATTAAAGTCAAAATCGGTTTATAATGGTTCCAAAGGGTCTTATTTCGAAGCTAAAGTGGGGATGGGTCTCAATCCTATCAACCAATAGGATTTAGACAAGTTTAGGGTATTATTTTAACCTTATCAATTAGATTTAACTCTAAGTTAATTAATTTAACTTTTACCGTGTCTTTTTGTTTTCTTTCACTATATGGTTAATACACTTACTATAACATGCCAAACGAACCCCAAATTGTTTATTATTAATATATATATCCTTATCTAAGTCATTTGGCCGAACCTTAGATTTTTAGGAATAAAATAACAATTAATAATATAATATTTGATTTAAAAACTATTTTGTGTCAATTTTGACACTATTTGATATATGATTTTTTTGAAAGTCATAACAGAATTATATGTTCGAACCAAGTTGATTAAATCAACATTAATATATCATAGTAACCTAGAAAATTAGTGGAATTCATAAAAAGTCTTAAATTACATTTATTTTGGTATTTATAGTATCAATTATGTCAATATTTCATTAATAAGATAATTACTGCATCATCTTTGTGTCATTAATAAATTAAATTATTTGATGTTTAAAAATTACAAATAAAATACCATCATGTAGGAAATCCTTTTATCTTTCTAATGAATATTTACAATCGAATTTATCTTATGTATAACCCCATATTAAAAATTATTTACTTATTAAACTTTGATTTTAACTATTTTAACCCTTCTTTAAATAAATTAATAATAAATGTCCTAATCTAATCCAAGTGGGCCTAAATGGTCATATTTTATTCCTAAGTTTGTTTTTGGTCGAATTTCACTTGTCCAATAGAATTAGGACATGTTTTAGGGTAATATTAATATCATATTTACCCTTAGTTACCCTATTTACTATTAACCGCGGTAAAAATAGTAAAAAGTTACTATTCACCAAAAAATTATTTTCATCTCATTGAACCACATTTTAGTCCTTGATATTAACCGTGTCTCTCGGATTTTTGAAATTCCATTCACAGAAGCGGTAAAATTAAGTTTTATGCAAAATTCAGTTTTTAACCTACCACTTAGTGGTTTCACTATTCATCAAAAATTGAAAGTTTTCAGAAAAATACCAAAATTTCACCCTAGGCTAATTTCGGTATTCCGAATCCAAAAATGAAGTCCATTTTGAAAAATAAAATTTATAAAATTTCAAAAAGTGGTTATTACTATTCATAACGGCTAGTTTTAATAATATTTTAATAGCATATCGTTGTTTAGTGAAACTCGGTATTGCGTACTACACACGCTATCGAGGAAGGTTGCGATTGCGTGTAATGCAAGGCAAGTCAAGGATACGTGTTGTGAAAGCTCCTTTTGGTGTAGCGTACAACACAAGAAATTAATAAAATTAAAAAGAATAGTTTTTATAAATTCTCGGGCTGTTACAATCTACCCCCCTTAAAATGAATTTCGCCCTCGAAATTCGTCGGGGTTATAAATGGTTTACTATTCGAAAGTTTCTTTAATAGAAACCCACATTGTAAAAAGTAATACCAAAACTTGTCTTTAAAAACTAAAGTATGAAATGTAACGATTACCCAAATAAACTAATCATTGGGTTTCCACATAGGTGAAAATATGGATATGGAAGAGAAATCTAACCATCATGTTCTGATGGAGAGTGGTAGAGAACATGGCTATGGAAAAGCCAATAATCACAAATCCATAAATTTGTGACAATCTAAGGTACCATCCGATTTATCAGGTATAAGATCACTAGGACAACATTTTTGGTTTTCAAGATCATTTCCCTAAAGTTGAAAATTTGAATTGGAATAAATACTTTCTTTATTTTGGTACAATCTCACTATTGTTCGTGCCTAGAACAATTTCCACTTCATCTCTTAAATAAATGAAGTTGAATTTGTTATTCGTGAAGTGTTAGCAGATCATGTGATAGAATGACTGGTCATTCCATCTGTCTCAAACAAAAGGTTAGCAAAAATTATACACATAAGTCGATCTATAGTGAGATTAATCATATATAGTTCCTAAAATGGACTTATACTTCATATATCATACTGCTTAATATAATAAAACTAGTTTCTACTAAACAGGGACTTCCTGTAGGCCAGTGGTAGGCGATAAAGGCCAGTCGCACTTCGGTTGTGGGTTCGATTCCCACAGCCTTGTCCGAAGCGATGGGATGTCGCCCGTCCTGCAGGTTGTCCTTTTAAAACTATATTACTATAACATCCCATAAATAATATCGAAAAAACTTCTATCCTTAAACAATACTAACTTATGTCCAACATAATCCATTCCAATCTTTAGTCCTATCCATAATACTGCAGTCCATTCTCATAACATAGTGAAAACGATTACCAGAGATTTAATACCATCGTTAATCCCCATATATCATAAGATATATCTTGTTGGACACATTCCAAACATTTAAAGGCCTTAATCTTGTACTCTCTTGAATACCCATTGAACCTTAGTGAAAACTTGAATGCAGTTAAAAGTTAACACTTTCCACATACCAAAATACTCAAAATTCTATATACTCAGACCATGATATCACTTAGTCCTTATATCAATCATGAGCTCATGAATTCGCATAATATCTCAATCACTTTGAATACCACATTAGACCAATACATAAATATTCCAATATTCCATGATACAACATTATTTTGGAATCCCATTACATAAAAACTTAATCATTCCACCACATCGTTGTCATATTCAACATTGCCAATAGTGATCGCATGTGACTTCCCTTTGTCCTTTGCCTTAAGCGGTTGTTCATGTCGATCATCACTAACCCTTGGATTAGGGCATTTATTGGCATAATGTCCCATCTCCTTGCACTTGAAGCATTGAAGTGTTGGTTGTGCATTCTCTGCAGTGTTTTCTTTATTCACTTCATTAGAATCCCTTTTTCCATTACTTCGACACTCAGCTGCTCGATGACCTTCTTTTCCACACTTAAAACATTTTCTAGTCCCTTTAAGACAATCTCCACCATGCTTCTTTCCACACTTTGTGCATAAGGAAACATTCATCTTCTTTTCACCATTATTCTGAGATTTCTCCTTGAACTCCATCTTTCGTTTCTTGTCAAAACCATGAGATGGATATGTAACACCAACTTCCATTTCTACCTTGATAGCACAACGCAAAATTTCTTCATAGCTACTGAAGTCTCTTATAGCTAATGCCCTTCGAAGACTTGGTTTTAAGCCACTGAAAAATCGATCAACTTTACTTTCAGGTTGGATGATAATACCAGAAGCGTACCTTGCAAGTCTTGTAAAATTCGCTTCATAGGTACCAACAGATTCATCATCCCTTTGCTTCAGTTCAAGAAACTCTTTCTCCATCTTTGTTCGGAGAATACGAGGGAAGTACTTATTGAAAAATAAGTTCTTGAACTCGTCCCATTCCATAGACTCAATTTCATCCCTTTGCCTCGTATTCTTAATAAGATTCCACCATTGATCAGCTTCACCTTCCAAACGATATACTGCTAGGATGACTTTATCATGCTCAGAACATTGAAGAACTGAAAATATATTTTCAGTAGTACTAATCCATTGTTCAGCAACTAATGGATCAGTAGACCCGCTGAAAGAAGGTGGACGCTGCCTCATGAAGGATTCAACAGAATGTTGCTCCCTCCTTTGCTCGTTTGGAAATCCTGCATGATTCATAGCTTGAGAAAGTTGTGTGAGCATGGCTACAAGATTTTTCATTCCAGCTCCCATATCGTTTGGTTGCTCAGGGGGACAATCATTGCATTGCCCATCGCATTCCGCATTAACACGGTTCCTTCGGGTTCCAGCCATTGACTAAAACCCCAAAAGAATAGTGTGAAAGGCAAAAATCACACTAGGGAAAACAACATAATAAAGGGGTAGTACCCTCAATATCTAACATCTTAGGTTAAATTCTAAGATCGTTAGAGCAATTCTAGGACTATAACCTATACGTATACTTAACCTTAGAGACATCCCTAGACATACCTTAGAAATATCTCTAGGGATCTCACTAACGTTTTCGCATCCTAGTTTCCAAAGGTTGACTAAACCTTTCCTCTAATACCAACTGTAGAGACCCTAAGCTTGACTTACATGGACAGTACATTACTTTTGCGGAATACTTAGTACATAACAAAAACACACACACAAGGATCGTAATAGTTTAGTGTCTTTGGAAACTCGGAACGTAGTCTTCTAATCGTGGTGAAAGATCTTCAATATCTCCCATAAAGATCTTCCTTTTTTTTTACCTAAAACCTTTCTTTATATCCTGGGGAAAAGAAAACATAAAAGGGTGAGCTCAAATGCTCAGTAAGGGTATACAAAAGAAAAATCAATCACATCATATTCATAAGAACATAACTTTTTGGAAATCTTAACCTGCAAAAGAGAGCATAATATCTTAACATGGAACAAATCATAGAAGTGAAAATGAGATCCCCATAATCATAACATAAAACTTGAAACTTTGTGGCATGCACACATAATCATGGAAAATCATTTCTTGTTAGTCATGACTCATTGCCAAGACTATCTTAGTGGACAAAGTCCCTTTCTGAACCGAGTTCACTCCTCGTTTCAGTCCTGTATCACTGAACCGAAATAACCTTCCGTTCCAGCCATGTCTATCTCATGAGATATAAAATCATTACCCAATGCATTGGAGGGAGATATAGGTCCCACCCATCTTATAATGAATCCTTTCTTATGTGTGCCACATAATCATAAACCATACATCATCGCATAACACATGTAACAAAAATGGGATTCTTGAAACATCATGACATCATAAAACAATTCATATAAGATAAAGGAATTCATAAAAATATTTCCATCACAACATAATCAAATCCATGTAATAATAGGGATAAAAACAGAACCCTTTTATTATCTTAGATGGAAAATAATTTTGATAAAATACTTGAACTTCATTCTTGAGGAAAATATCCTTTCTACTTCAAAAATCAATTTATTTTCACAAAACATCATGCAATTTTAAAAGAAAGAGATTTTATTGAAAATAGCCATGAAATATTTTGGAGGAAGCTTCATGAAAATAAGGCTTTATAAAACCGTAAAAATCCGTTCGTGCCGTTTAAGTTAAAAAAAACATTCTTCTCGTACTTTTGTCGGAAAAGTCAAAAAGTACCTCGTACAAAAAAATGACAAAAGATTCCTTTCATATCTTTTACTAACAACTCACCGAAGGGTAAATTTGGATTTAAACAATTGTAGGTGGATGGAAATAACATTAAATATTGAGGAAACATGGATTTTGATGATAAAATACACCCCAGTAACTTTCAAAGTACAAACAATCTCGGATAAAAATGAGATTGTGATATTTCCCTTACCTTAGGTCCGATTTGCTTTGTTCGTGTCCGAAGTTCCTGTATAATGGTTTAAATAATGTTATTGACTTATTCCAGAATCATACATATTGATATGATATCATATATGGTCATATTATTAGCTTCTTGTTAGTAATATTTCATTGTTACTTGTTACTCGGGTCTTTATAACTTTTTGTTCTTATGCGTGTTTTGTTGAATAAATTCTTATTCTTATCTTTAGGTTATAGATAATTCATTTCCAGAATGGTATTAGTGTAGTATATACCATATTCATTCATTCAATTCATTTATATAATCATTATGAAATGAAGATCATGTAGAACGAGTCGCATCACATCGTGGAGACGGTATTCCGTACGTACGCACGAGTGATGATATCGTTCCTATGATCGTGGAATTGTATTGGAGTATATATATATATTATTTAAGTATCAATATTACTTAATAATAATCATATATAGTTACTCATTACACCATTATACCCATCCTTGTAAGGTGATGGTGGAAAATAGATTACACCACGGCGTGGAGACGGTATTCCGTACGTACGCACGCGCGGTGATTTCATTTTTCCGTAGGATGGATAGAAGGTGAATTAGGGTTGTTTCATATTTATAATAACATATCAGTATGTAAGTAATACTGATGTTATTACTTTATCATGAAACAACTAAAGAATAAGAAGTTTAAGAAGAAAGAAATTGAAAAGATCGGTAATGGATATTACCTCTTCTTTGGAACGCCTCTTTGAATCCCCCACATAAGGAACTAAGATTGGTCTTTGGAGAAGACCAGGACCTCTAGGATTATTCTAGGGAAGTGGAGAGGAGAAAATGGCAGGGGTTGGCCGAGCTTGAGTGCTCAAATTGGTGTGAGGAGGAGGGGGAGGAGGTGCCCTTTTATAAGGGAGGAGAGGGGCACCTTAGGAATATCTCAAAATATTATTTTATATTAAAGTCAAAATCGGTTTATAATGGTTCCAAAGGGTCTTATTTCGAAGCTAAAGTGGGGATGGGTCGAAATCCTATCAAACAATAGGATTTAGAAAAGTTTAGGGTATTATTTTAACCTTATCAATTAGATTTAACTCTAAGTTAATTAATTTAACTTCTACCGTGTCTTTTTGTTTTCTTTCACTATATGGTTAATACACTTACTATAACATGCCAAACGAACCCCAAATTGTTTATTATTAATATATATATTCTTATCTAAGTCATTTGGCCGAACCTTATATTTTTAAGAATAAAATAACAATTAATAATATAATATTTGATTTAAAAACTATTTTGTGTCAATTTTGACACTATTTGATATATGATTTTTGTGAAAGTCATAACAGAATTATATGTTCGAACCAAGTTGATTAAATCAACATTAATATATCATAGTAACCTATAAAATTAGTGGAATTTATAAAAAGTCTTAAATTACATTTATTTTGGTATTTATATTATCAATTATGTCAATATTTCATTAATAAGATAATTACTGCATCATCTTTGTGTCATAAATAAATTAAATTATTTGATGTTTAAAAATTACAAATAAAATACCATCATGTAGTAAATCTTTTTAGCTTTCTAATGAATTTTTGAAATCTAATTTATCTTATGTATAACCCCATATTAAAAATGATTTACTTATTAAACTTTGATTTTAACTATTTTAACCCTTCTTTAAATAAATTAATAATAAATGTCCTAATCTAATCCAAGTGGGCCTAAATGGTCATATTTTATTCCTAAGTTTGTTTTTGGTCGAATTTCACTTGTCCAGTAGAATTAGGACTTGTGTTAGGGTAATATTAATATCATATTTACCCTTAGTTACCCTATTTACTATTAACCGCGGTAAAAATAGTAAAAAGTTACTATTCACCAAAAAATTATTTTCATCTCATTGAACCACATTTTAGTCCTTGATATTAACCGTGTCTCTCGGATTTTTGAAATTCCATTCACAGAAGCGGTAAAATTAAGTTTTATGCAAAATTCAGTTTTTAACCTACCACTTAGTGGTTTCACTATTCATCAAAAATTGAAAGTTTTCAGAAAAATACCAAAATTTCACCCTAGGCTAATTTCGGTATTCCGAATCCAAAAATGAAGTCCATTTTGAAAAATAAAATTTATAAAATTTCAAAAGGTGGTTATTACTATTCATAACGGCTAGTTTTAATAATATTTTAATAGCATATCGTTGTTTAGTGAAACTCGGTATTGCGTACTACACACGCTATCGAGGAAGGTTACGATTGCGTGTAATGCAAGGAAAGTCAAGGATACGTGTTCTGAAAGCTCCTTTTGGTGTAGCGTACAACAAAAGAAATTAATAAAATTAAAAAGAATAGTTTTTATAAATTCTCGGGCTGTTACAAAACGGCCCTCTATCAGTGCTAGAAAAGTACTGATAAAGAATCCTTTTATCATTGCTAAAATTTTAGTGCTGATATAGGGTAACCTTTATCAGTGCTAAACAAGCGCTGGTAAAAATACCCTTTATCAGCGCTAGAAAAGTGTTGATAAAGAATCCTTGTATCAGTGCTAAAATTTTAGCACTAATACAGGAAGGATTTATCAGTGCTTTTGTAGCGCTGATAAAGAGTACCATTATCAGTACTAAAAAATCGCAGATAAAGGATAGCTTTATCAACGCTAAAATGTTAGCGCTGATAAAGGTAGTCTTTATCAGCACTTTGTTAGCGTTGATAAAACCTTAGTCTATTTTTTTATAAATTCGGTTGCACAGTGCCCTCGTTTTATCACGACCTAAAGCTCTCACAGTACTGGAACCCTGTGAATCCCCTCTGCCACCAGCTGAGTTCATGTTTCCAGACCTCCACCGCCCTCTCTTCTCATTTCCAAACCTCCGCAGCCCGCTGAGTTCGCATTGCTAGACCTCCGCCGCCCTCGAGCTTCGGTTTTCCGGACCTCCACCACCCACAACACCCTCGAGCTTCGGTTTTTCGGACCTCCCTTTAAGGAATGTTTTCCAAATCATTTTTTAATATTGTTCTTCTCTACCATCACACATAACCATATATTGATTTTGAATTAATGATTTAATGGATATTTGATATTGTGATGGTTGTAGGATACATGATTCATCCTTTTCTGGAAACCTACATATGTTTTAGGTTATTTCCATTTAAAATACGTTATGTTTCCTTCAATGGTTGTCTTCTTTGGGTGGGTGTTCGAGACCATTAAGGTTGTTATTATTCCTTATTGTCCTCTGATTCAAAACTTCTTGGTTAGAGATCAATCTTGATGTGTTGGGTGGTCTATCTTTTAAGAGATTAGTTTTCCATCATTGTGAAAAAACCATTTTATATGATCTATTTATGGTCGGACATAGATAGGCTTTTGGTGTGTACTCAAATGACTAGGATTATGAAGTCTTGTGATGGACCAGGAATTGGGAGGTGTTGGTGTCTACTTCAACGAGACCGTCGATGGGTGACACTCTATAGTGGTAATTCAAGGTTTCCATTGAGTACTTAATTGAGGAATAAATCCTTTTTAGTTTTTTTACTTTCTTGTTGTTGGTTGAATCATTGATGGATATTGATTGTGTTATTTCATTTGGATTCATTGGTATGTTTTGGGTGTACATTTCCTTAGGTTTCGAATTATGATCTTAGTGTTTCTTCATGGTTATTGGTTGTAGTCTCTTATTTGGGTGAAGGGATGTGTTTTTAGTATATTTTCATCTTATGTCCCACCATTTTAGTGATGTAGACCTGTCATTTGGAGATGTATGATGTACTTGGAGGATATGAATTAAGGGTTATTGGTAATATTGGATATCTTTTCATTTTAATTTCTTCGTAGTGGTTCTCTATTCAGTGAATCTTCCTATATTTTTTGAATTGTCCACACAATAATTATTGTGTGGAATTTATTTTTGATTCATCATTTTTTTATCCTTCATACTAGAATATTTATTCGGATAAAAAGCGGAACGATGGGGAGAATTGTAACTTCTCAGTATGTCTTTCATCAAAGAAATTATCTTTGAGTTTTTTTGGGTTTCTTGAGGGTTAATAGGATGTCCCATACTGTCATAGAAGGTGTCGACGTGAACATGTATGTTGAAAAGCTTCATGTGCTCCACCAAATAGCTGGTGAGGGTAATTGGCTAGGCAATGGGATTCACAATGGGTACAAAAAAACTCTATAGCCATCAGCTAGATGGTGGGTCTGTAGTTACTATCCAGTGGGATAACCTATGGTTATAACATTTATACTATAACCACTTTCTAGCTGGTGAGGGCCACTATCTAGATAGTGGTGTCATTATATATGAGGAATCATCGAGGTAGTAGGGTAATTGCAGCCCGATACCCCCCCGTTTATTTATTTTATCTTCTCCCTAAAGTTTAACTCAACCCACTCATGCCTTGGGAGCCCCTTTGGATAGTTTGGCTCTTCTATCCTCATCACTTGCTGGATTGATGTTTCATTCGAAATAGTGATCCTCTTTTGGTATTTATTTCTTTTCTTGAACATCAATCTCTATCCATCACTTGATTATTTGTTCTTGGGGGCTATGTAAGCCTTGGTATTTACTAGAATTATAATTTTTATGGGGAATTATGGTTATAGTATCTATTTTACATTTTATCAAGATCCATTTTATTTGATTCAATGTTCTTCATTTGAGTATACTTATTCATATTCATTGTGTTTTGATCCCAAATATTCCAAGTGGGTGTTTCTATACTATATCTTCTTCATGGGATTCATGTGTTTCATGAATTCATATTTTATCCATTTGAAGTTGTTTAGACATGTTTTGATCATTTTGAAGCACAAAATAACCCTATTAATGAAAATAATATATGGAATAGATGGTATCTTGTTGTGAATTAACATTTTTCATTGAAATAAATTAGGTTTCCTTCTACCATTGGTGGATTTGATATTATAAATGAAAATCATGGTTTAAAATAATGATAAGTTGATTCTTTAAATAAAATTCCAAATGGTTTGGCATGTTTTTTGTTTACTGATTTGTTTTGGAAATGATTTCCAAAATAAATTAAAATGTATTGTTTTTAAATGGTTTATGGTATTGGAATTTTAAAAAATTGAGGGGGATTGATTTTCATTTTGAACAAAATACCTTCAATCCCAGCAACCATCCATTGTTTTTTGAGGGTGAATTTAATGGAATTTCCAACCCAAAGGAAAAGAAAGGTAGGAGACCATTCCAGAGGAAGGCCATCATGGAGTTTGTTCAGTTCATGGCTGGGAAGGTCCTCATTGATCTCAGCATCTGAGGTGATAGTTTCACCTGGTGAAATAACTGTAGGGGCTATCACCGCTTGTGGATTCTATTGGATAGGTGTATAGCCAACATGAAAGAACTAACCTATTCTCAAATACCATGTTTTTTCATCTTTCTTGAGGTATTTTAATTCACTCCCCCCTCTTGGTTTCCATTTCTTCTTGGCATGATCATCAGGAACTGTTTCAATTCCACCATTAGTGGGTTAACATCCAAGGGTACTAGGACATGGTTTGTGAAATATGGAATAAACCCTTGAAGGAGTATTGTTCCACCTTCAACCTCAGTGACATGACCTCGAACCCCAATAGGTGTGTGTTCTCCCCTTCCTCCCCAGTAACCTTCACCACCTAGGACTATTGTCGTGTAAGGGATCCTTCAGAGTATTTTGACTGATGGAATGATACCTTTGGTTTATTGGATTATTAACACCGGTTTGAGATTTATGTGTGACTATATACTTATTATATTTTCTTATTATTTCTTACACACTACCACTTGAGTCACGTTACTTGATTGAAATCCATATTGGTACTTTGTTTTTGATGTGGATATGTTTTGTATGTGTTTGTGACATGTGTATGTTTGGATATATGGGTATTTAGGAATGATGATATTGAACATAGGGCAAAGACCTAGGAGTGGTAGATGTATCATCCTTGATTATTCTTGTGTTTGGTCTGGGGTAATTTGAAGAAACTATAATGAATCAAAAGTAATTATATTTAATGATGATGAATAAACACTAATGGTTAGGATCTATTAATCTCTATTTTTATATGGAAGTGGTTCCCTTCTACCATATTTGGAAGTCTTGTTCTGTGTACTTGAACCATAAATATTAATATTTTAGATTCAAGTAGGATGAATATGAATAAAGATTGGATGGATGCTAATCGTTTGACAATAGAGTATGAGAACAGAGTGAAAGAGTTCATCAAGTTTGCAAAGTATCATGCAAAGTATCCTTCTCAAATACTTTTTTCGTGATTACGTTGTTGTTATTCTACACTACTTAATCCAGAGGATATGGAAGAACATTTGATATTTCACGGAATATATCAGATTTATAAATGTTGGAAAAAACATGGAGAAAAAGTGAATGTTGCTACTGGATGGGATAAAACTGTGTTTTATGGATCATCACATATGAATACAAATATTGATAATGAAGAAGACCATATGGAGGATGTGATTACAGTTGTCAATGATGATGAAGATCTTATTGAGGAAATAACAAAGACAATTAAAGATGAACTCCGTGATTGCTCAAATTTTTTTGAGAAATTAAAGAGTTGTGCAAAGACGACATTGTCTGCTGCTTGCACTAAGTATACAACATTTTCAGCTGTACTAAAGTTGTATAAATTGAAAGAAGACAACAGATGGAGTGATGTCAGTTTTAGAGAACTACTTGATCTCTTAAATGACAGGCTCCCAGAAGATAATGAGCTCCCAAGCCAAACATATGAAGCTAGATGAATGCTACGCTTGATTGGTATGATTTTTGAAAGAATACATTCATGCCCGAAAGACTATATATTGTTTCGCAAGGAGAAAAAATCACTTACAGAATGACCAAAGTGTGGTTCTTCTCTACAAGAAAGATAAATCCAATCCTACAAAATTTGTATGGTACTTTCCAATCATTCCATGGTTTAGGCATCTATATGGAAGTGAAGAAACTGTAAGATAATTATCGTGGCATGCAGATAAATGAAATAAATATCGGAAATTACGTCATCTGGCCAACTCTCCTCTATGGAAGAAAATTGATCATGAGTATCCTGAATTTGGAAAGGAGACAAGAAACCTTTGTCTTGCGTTATCTATAGATGGAGTGAATACTTTTGGTTTTCAAACCAGCACTCATAGTACATGGCCTGTTATGTTGGTAAATTATAACTTTCCACCCTGGTTATGCATGAAGTAGAAATTCATCATGTTATCTATGCTTATATTAGTTACAAAACAACCAGGTAATGATATTGATGTTTATCTAGATCCTTTGATTGAGGATTTGAAGTCATTGTGGGATTTAGGTGTAATTTTGTATGATGCTTATAAAAGTGAATACTTCATGTTGAGAACGATGTTGTATGGGAAAATAAATGATTTCCTTGCTTATGGAAATTTGTCAGGCTAAAGCATTAAAGGAACTCAAGGGTTCCCCATGTGTGAAGAAGATATAGAATCAATTAAGATGAAACATTCATCAAAATCTGTGTTTCTAGGACATCGTAGATTTATACCTCTTCAGAGTACCAATATTGGAAAACATCATTCAATGGAAGTTCAGAACAATGCGCAACACTATCTCCACTAACAGGTGATCAACTATTTGAGAAAGTAAAATATGTGAACACTGTTTTTGATAAACCATTTTCGAAAAACCTTACAAAAATCGGTTGGAAAAAGATATCTGTTTTTTTTTTTGAATTACCATACTGGAATTGTTTGTACGTCAGACATTTTCTTGATGTGATGCATGTGGAAAAAATGTATATGCCAGTGTTATCGGTACGTTTCTAAATTCCCCTGTCAAAATAAAAGATGGAATTAAGGAAAGTTTGGACATGGTTGACATGGGAATACGAGAATAGTTGGATCCCATGATGGGTGAAAATAAAATGTTTCTTCCTCCAGCTTCTTATACTCTTTCTAGGGATTAGAGATATCAGTTTTGCAACTTCTTCAATGATATAAAGGTTCCATAGGGGTACTCATCAAATATCAAGAACATTGTGTCAATGAATGATTTGAAGTTAAGAGGTTTGAAATCACGTGATTGCTATGTTTTGATGCAAGATCTAATTTCTATACCTTTACATTTCATTTTGCTTAAGAATGTTCATCATATGTTAACCAAACATTGTTTCTTTTTCAAAGCTATATATTTCAATGTTTTAGACCCGGTGAAATTGCAACTATAGAAAAATAAATTTTAATCTTATTATGTGAATTATAAATGTTCTTATTGCCAAAATTCATTGATATGATGGTTCATTTGGTGATTCACTTGGTGAGAGAGATTCAACTTTGTGGTCTTGTGCACTATAGATGGATGTATCATGTTGAATGGTATATGATTATTTTGAAAGGGTATGTCAAAAATCGAAGTCAGCCAAAGGGTTGTATAATGGAGTGATATATTGTTGAGGAAGCCATTGAATTTTGTACTAAATACCTATCTGATGTGGAAAGCATTGGTCTCCTGAAATCTTGTCAAACTGGACGCATTGAGGGTGAGGGAATTTCGGGAAGAGAAGTTGTGACAATCAGTATTACAGATCAGGAGTAGTCATATCTTTATGTTTTGCATAACAGTTGGGAGGTTGCTCCATATATTTAAAATCACAAAGAAATTCTTAGGCAGTTGAATCCATCAGGGGCTGAAAAATTGTTATCAAATACACATAATGACCAGTTTATAGGATGGTTTCTGGAACATATTTTTTAGCAGTTGGATGAAAATACAAATTAAATGTCAGAACGACTTCGATGGCTAGCCACTTTACCAAGTGTGTATGTATTATCTTATAGTGGTTATGTAATTAATGGTTATACATTCTATGCAGATGAACATGATGAAGATAGTACCATGAAAAATAGTGGAGTTACACTAGTGGTTGAAGCGATGCATGTTTCTGGTAGTAAGGGAAGAAATCCAATTTATGCAAATATGTCATACTTTGGAATTATCTAACTAATATGGGAGTTATATTATATGACATTCCAATTTTTGATTTTTAATGCAAATGGGTTGATAACAATATTGGTGTTAAAATATTTGAATGGGGATTTGTGAAAGTTGATTTTAGAAAAGAAGGGTAAAAAGACGAATAGTTTATAATGGCATCACAAGCAGCACAAGTTTTTATGTTCCAGATCCCGCAAACCAAAAGTGGTCAATTGTTCTATTATTGTCCAAAACTACTGAAGGTTCCAATGAAAATTCAGTTGAGTTTGATCCTTTTAGTGGTACGTCTCAATCATTTAGGAGTGGTCCCAATGCAGATGATGTTTTGTATATTAGAGGAGACCACAATGAAGGGATTTGGATAATAGATAGAGGTGTCAAATCCCTTAAACCTTTGAAAAAAAGAAAGGGAGTTCAATAAATAGGTTATATTTTATTTGTAAAATAGATCTTGTTATCTCATGTTATTATCTTATCATTACTGAATTTAAGTAATATAAATTAACTGTTCAAACACTTTTGTAGATAATGACTTCTGCACATTCTAGTGCTCTTAACCTTGAGGCAGAACAAGTCTCTCAAGCTGCTGCTGCTGCGGCTGCTGCTGCTCCTGTAACTCCTGCGGCTCCTGCTGCTGCTCCTACTGGGGCTTCTGTTGCTCCTGCTGCTCCTCCTACTGTGGCTCCTACTTCTCCTGCTACTCCTACTACAACTGCTGCTGCTCCTTCTATTGTGGCTTCTATTTCTCCTAGTGTTGAGGTCCAACAAACATCATCACATGTCATTGATACCATTTTATATGAACATATAGATGATGTTGATATCGATGAAATGGTCAGGAATAAAGGACCGACATCGTATAAAACACAGGTGCATCGTAGTTTGACGGTGTTAGCCAAAATACTTAAAGTGAAAAGCAAAGGAATCAAATTTGAAGTCGGATGGAATGCATGAGGCCAACATATGAATCCCAAAAATGCTATGTTTAGTAGCTAAATTGGAGTTGTCACTCAGTAATGTGTGCCTATTGACATAGATTCATGGCACCATGTTGTGTCCATGCTGAAGGCTGTGATCTGGGAAGAAATTACGGTAACATTATGAATTTATTTCTTTAATTTAATAGGAAATAAAATAATGATACAATGACTTACTATTCTCAATTTCTTGTAGAGTACATTTATAGTAGATGAATCAAACAAGGATTATATACTAAGTCTTGCAGGAATGATTCATCAAATTTTTTGCAATATTTTAACAAGATGTCACCTGAAAGATTCCAAAGGTAAAATAAACCCACACACAGCCATTGTCTACGCTCACCTGATATCCCAAGAAGCATGGGATGCATTTATTGGCTGTCGTGGGGATGAGAAGTTTTAGGTACATTGTGGTTGATAATACGTTGTTTGAGGATACCTGTATTCATCACATTGATTGTCAATATTTTATTTATGAAATAGAAACTCTGTACTAAAAATAAGGAACGTGCATCAAAACCAACATACCCTTATCATAAATAAAGGATGGGGTATGCTTCATTAGAAAAGAAAATGGTACGTATTTTAAATTTATAATTTTGTTAGGTGCCAATAAACAACATCATAATTATCTTTCTATGTTTATAGGAAGATTGATGAGTCTAAAACCAAATGCAATTCCATCCCACGTCATGCGCTATGGAAGGAGGCACGTGTGAATAAAGAATGGAATTTAGTAGATGAGAACACACAGAAAGTGTGGGAAATATGTGTAAGTATGACATGACGATAAAAATATTTGTTTTAAATTTCTATTACATAAAAATAATTAGTTCTTTTCCAATATCCGACAGTCACAGGAATCAGCTACTCCTGTAGCGGATACAGTCCTATTATCGACAGCTTTTGAAGCAGCCAGAAAACTATGGTGATGTCAGAGGTGTAGGGTTTAGGGTGACACCCCGAGTATATTTTGAGAAGAAGAAAAAACGAATGATACAGATGAAAAATTAGAAAAAATGATCGAAAAAATAGAAACCCATGAATAATGATTACAATGGCTGGGAGAGTTTCTAGAAACCTTAATGGGTGGGAAGCAAACGGAAGACACAACTCACGAACAACCACCGCGTGAATATCCTGCCCCACCCCCACCAACTTTGAGGTGAACCATTCACCTCAGAGAACTGTCTTAGCCGTGGTAATCAATATTCTAATAATTTTTCCCATGAAATGTGAATCAGAAAAATACTGATAATTTTTCTATACTAATCTTCTACAGGGTGATAATGAATGTGATTTATATCTGTCAACACCCGCCTATCACCTTGTAGCGAGGGCTACAGTGTTCAATATCACAAATGCCACACTGCATAATAGACCACTTTTGAAAGATCATCTGAAAGTGATGATTACTGCATCTCATGAGCCAAATGCAGAGCTACTTATTCTAATTAATGACGATGATATCCATATGATCAAAAAGGCTATTGTTACATTCATTGCATGGCCTTCACAACTTGTAAGAGTACACCCGGGCAAAGAGGTATTTATTTCCCTTTTTTCAAGAAAAACCCCAAAAAAATAATGGAAAAAGGGTATGAACCAATGATTATTCTTATAGATAGAGAAAGGGAAGGGGGTGACAAATGTCGACTCAAAACCATCCAAAGGATCGACCAACCGATCCCAAGGAGGTACTGAAAGCACAATAACACCACCTGTTCTCTATCCACATTTACTAGCATTGATGACTCATATGGATACGAAGCTAAAAGATGGTAATAGTCATATAGTGGTTTTCGAAGAGAATATATACAAAGAGGAAAGTCAAGATTTATTTGCTACTGAAAATGTAAATGAGATCCTTGAAAATGGTTGGCTAGGTGTCACAGTTGTAAATGTATATATGAGGTATGATTCCATGAATTGGTTTTCTAAAAGTTGATCAAATGTGAAAATTATGACTAAATTCATTTTATATTGTTGAGAGATGCATTTATGAAAAACAATTGAAGTAATTTTCCATGATCCATCATTTGGACTCGTTAGTCCTCATATCACATCAACACACCTAACAAAAATAGAGCCATCAAAAAGGGATGCAATAGTGAATGGCCTGCTGAAAACATTTGAACAAAAGATTACAGATGACAGACTTTTCCTAATACCAACCATGCGGGGGTAACACTCTATGATTAAATCATATCAATTATATTTTCACTTCTTTTATTAGATATTCCTTTTTGTGTTTTTAGGAAACATTGGTTGCTAATTGCGGTGAACTTGGATACTCCAAAGATTTATTTTCTGGATTCAAAGCAAGGATATCCATCAAACCTACCACACATGATGGAGTTTGTGAATTTGTAAGACACTACATCTTACATTTTAGGTCTAAAAATCAAGTATTATAATTTATATTATATTTTACTAAGGATTCTGTTATGATAGGGTGGTGTATCATTATCATTTAAAAAAGTAATGAGGATAGGGGCTAAGCATAAGGAGGCGAGAAAGTACTACATCTGGACAAATATCATGGTATATATAATAAAATTTCACTATCCAAACACATCTCAACACAAGTTACTTACTCTCCTAATGATCTATTTTTTTGCAGTGTACAAAACACACAAATGATAATGATTGCGGTTATTATGTTTGTAAATTTATGAAAGAGATTTTTTTTCATCAACAAACTAGCATCCCTGAAGTCGTATTTTCAAAAACAACTACTAGTTCATTTAAGTTATTTACTAATTATTTATTTTTATATTTTGCAGTACTACTCTGACTGAAGAAGAGCCTCATACTCACAAGATGATATGGATGTGTTCAGAAATGAGTGGGCCACATACCTGATGGAATATTGTATACAAATATAATGAAGATCTGACTTGGGGGCATGTACAATTGGTAGTCATTTTTTAGGGGGGTTAAGGGGATCAAAAGATGAGACATTGTTGAATGTAAATGTTCGTAGGAAAATTGTAATTATTATTAAATAAAACATTCTTTATCCAATGAGTCATTTTCCCATTTTAACAGATGATATTCACCAGAAACATGCAAGAATGATGAACCACTCAAAGGGTCTCTCTTTTGTTTAAAATGGACATGATTTTAATTGAAAACAAGAACTGACCAATAAAAATCTGACCAAACGCATTATTATTGCCTTTATATTTTATGAAAATGATCCAAGGGTCCTTGGTGACGTGTACGAATCAACCCCGCCTCAATCCAAGGCACATTGTGGCCGGTACAACTCAAAGGGTCTCTATTTTGTTTAAAAGTGATATGATTTTAAGTGAAAACAACAACTGACCTACAGAAATTTGACCAAACGCATTAGGATTGTGTTGATTATTTAGGATAATGATACACTGGTCATTTGTGACATGTATTAGTCATCCACGCCTCAATCCGAGGCACGGTGTGGCTGTTATCACTAAAAGGGTCTCTATTTTGTTTAAAATGGACACGATTTTAATTGAAAACAACAACTGACCTATGGAAATCTAACCAAACACATTCGGATTGTGTTAATCCTCTAAGATAATGATCCAAGGGTCTTTTATGACATGTACGATTCATCCCAGCCTCAATACGAGGCACAGTGTTTCCGGTACCACTCAAATGTTTTCTATTTTGTTTAAAATTGACACGATTTTAAGTGAAAACAATAAATGACGTACGAAAATATGACCAAATGCATTCAGATTGCCTTGATATTTTATGAGAATGATCCAAGGGTCCTTGGGGACGTGAATGAGTCAACCCTGCCTCAATCTGAGGCACGGTGTGGCCGGTACCACTCAAAAGGTCTATATTTTGTTTAAAATGGACACGATTTTAAGTGAAAACAACAACTGACGTACGAAAATACGACCAAATAGATTCAGATTGACTTGATCCTATAGAAGAATTATCCAAGGGTCCTTTGTGATGTGTACGAGTCAACTTCACCTCAATCTGAGGCACGGTGTGGCTGCTAGCACTCAAAGTGTCTCTCTTTTGTTTAAAATGGACACAATTTTTAATTGAAAACAACAATTAACCTATGAAAATCCAACCAAAAGCATTTGGATTGCCTTTATCATTTATGAGAACAATCCAAGGGTCCTTGGTGACATGTATGAGTCATCCCCACCTCAATCTGAGACACGGTGTGTCTGGTACCACTCAAAGGGTCTCTAATTTTTTTTAAATGGACACGATTTTAAGTGAAAACAACAACTAACGTATGAAAATCCAAACAAAAGCATTTGGATTGTCTTCATCCTTTAGAAAAACAATCCATGGGTCCTTTATGATGTGTACGAGTCAACCCTGCCTCAATCTGAGGCACAATGTGGTCACTAGCACTCAAAGGGTCTCTCTTTTGTTTAAAATGGACACAATTTTAATTGAAAACAACAACTGACCTATGAAAATCTAACCAAACACATTTGTATTGTCTTGATCCTATAGGATAACAATACACGGACTCAAAGGGTCTATCTTTTGTTTAAAAGGGACACAATTTTAATTGAAAACAACAACTAACCTTTGAAAATCTAACCAAACGCATTCAGATTTCCTTGATCTTTTATAAAAACGATACAGGGGTCCTTGGTGATGTGTAAGAGTCAACACCGCCTCAATCTGAAGCACGGTGTGGATGGTACCACACAAAGGGTATCTATTTTGTTTAAAATGGACACGATTTTAAGTGAAAACAACAACTAACCTTCGAAAATCCAACCAAATGCATTCGGATTTCCTTGATCATTTATAACAAAGATCCAAGAGTCATTGGTGATGTGTAAAAGTTAACCCCGCCTCAATCCGAGGCACGGTGTGGCTGCTATCACTCAAAGGGTATCTATTTTGTTTAAAATGGACACGATTTTTAGTGAAAACAACAACTGACCTATGGAAATTCGACCAAACACATTCGGATTGTGTTTATATTTTAGTAGAACAATTCACGGGTACTTTATGATGTGTAAGAGTCATCCACGCCTCAATACAAGGCACGGTGTGGCCGCTATCACTCAAAGGGTCTCTCTTTTGTTTAAAATGGACACAATTTTAATTGAAAACAATAACTGACCTATGAAAATCCAACCAAATTCATTTTCATTTCCTTGATATTTTATAAGAACGACCCAAAGGTACTTGGTGGAATGTAAGAGTCAAACCCGCCTCAATCCAAGGCACGGTGTGGTCGGTACCACTCAAAGGGTCTCTATTTTGTTTAAAATGGACACGATTTTAAGTGATAACAACAACTGGCCTATGGAAATTCGACCAAACGCATTAGGATTGAATTTATACTTTAGGTGAACAATCCAGTGGTCTTTTTTTATGTGTATGAGTCATCCCCACCTCAATCCGAGACATGGTGTGGCTGCTATCACTCAAGGGGTATCTCTTTTGTTTAAAATGGATAGACTTTTAATTGAAAACAACAACTGACCTATGAAAATATGATCAAATGCATTCAGATTGTCTTTATCCTTTTGGAGAACAATACAACGGTCCTTTTTGATGTGTACGATTCAACCCCGCCTCAATCCGAGGAATGGTGTGGCCGCTAGCACTCAAAGGGTCTCTCTTTTGTTTAAAATGGACGCGATTTTAAGTGAAAACAACAACTAACCTACGGAAATCTGACCAAACACATTTAGAATACCTTGATCCTTTAGGATAATGATCCAATGGTCATTTTAGACATGTAAGGGTCATCCCTGCCTCAATCTGAGGCACAGTGTGGCTGCTAGCACTCAAAGGGTCCTCT
Source organism: Viscum album (assembly GCA_963277665.1). Lineage (NCBI taxonomy): Eukaryota > Viridiplantae > Streptophyta > Magnoliopsida > Santalales > Viscaceae > Viscum > Viscum album. The sequence goes on from OY728135.1 coordinate 1,710,724,004, forward strand.
TTTGTTTAAAATGGACACGATTTTGATTGAAAACAACAACTGACCTTTGAAAATCTGACCAAACACATTTAGATTTCCTTGATATTTTATGAGAACGATCCAAGGGTCCTCGGTGACCTGTATGAGTCATCCCCACCTCAATTCGAGGCACGTTGTGTCCAGTACCACTCAAAGGGTCTCTATTTTGTTTAAAATAGACACGATTTTAAGTGAAAACAACAACTGACGTACGAAAATCTGACGAAACACATTTGGATTGTCTTGATCCTTTAGGATAAATATATAAGGGTCCTTTTTGATGTTTACGAGTAAACCCCGCCTCAATCCAAGTCACAGTGTGGCCGCTAGCACTCAAAGGTTCTCTCTTTTGTTTAAAATGGACACAATTGTAATTGAAAACAACAACTGACCTATGAAAATCTGACCAAATGCATTCGGATTGTCTTGATCCTTTAGGATAATAATACATGGTTTCTTTTTTATGTGTACGAGTCAACCTTGCCTCAATCTGAGGCATGGTGTGGCCACTATCACTCAAAGGGTCTCTCTTTTGTTTAAAATGGACACAATTTTAATTGAAAACAACAATTGACCTATGAAAATCCAACCAAAAGCATTCGGATTTCCTTGATATTTTATAAGACCGGTAAAAGTGTCCTTTTTGATGTGTAAGAGTCAACCTTGCCTCAATTTGAGGCACAGTGTGGCCGGTACCACTCAAAGGGTCTCTATTTTGTTTAAAACAAACACGATTTTAAGTGAAAACAACAAATGACCTACAGAAATCTGACCAAATGCATTAGGATTTGATTGATATTTTATAAGAAAAATAAAAGGGTCCTTGGTGATGAGTATGAGTCAACCCCGCCTCTATCTGAGGCACAGTGTGGCTACTACCACTCAAAGTGTCTCTATTTTGTTTAAAATGGACACGATTTTAAGTGAAAACAACAACTGACCTACAGAAACTCAACCAAACGCATTTGGATTGTGTCAATCCTTTAGGAAAACGATAAAAAGGTCCTTTGGGACGTGTATAAGTCATTTCAACCTCAATCTGAGGCACATTTTGGCCTCTAACAGTCAAAGGGTCTCTCTTTTGTTTAAAATAGACACAATTTTAATTGAAAACAACAACTGACCTATGAAAATTTGACCAATTGCATTCGGATTTCCTTTAACATTTATGAGAACTATCCAAGGGTCATTGGTGATGTGTAAGAGTCATCTCTGCCTCAATAGGAGGCACGGTGTGGCCGATAACACTCAAAGGGTTTCTCTTTTGTTTAAAATGGACGCAATTTTAATTGAAAACAACACCTGACCTATAACAATCTGACCAAACACTTTCAGATTGCCTTGATATTTTATGAGAACGATCTAAGGGTCCTTGGTGAAGTGTAAGAGTCATCCCTGCCTCAGTACAAGGCATGGTGTGACCAGTACTACTCAAAGGGTCTCTATTTTGTTTAAAATTGACACGATTTTAAGTGAAAACAACAACTGATTTATGAAAATCTGACAAAAAGCATTTGGATTGTCTTGATCCATTAGTAGAATAATACAAAGGTCCTCTATGATGTTTACGAGTCAACTCCACTTAGATACAAGGCATGGTGTGGCCACTAGCACTCAAAGGTTCTCTCTTTTGTTTAAAATGGACACAATTTTAATTGAAAACAACAACTGACCTATGAAAATCTAACCAAAGGCATTCAGATTTCCTTGATCTTTTATAAGAACGATCCAAGTGTCTTTGTTGACGATTATGAGTCAACCTCGCTTCAATTCGAGGCATGGTGTGGCCGGTACCACTCAATGAGTCACTATTTTGTTTTAAATAGACACGATTTTAAGTGAAAACAACAACTGACCTACATAAATTTGACCAAATGCATTCATATTATGTTGATCCTTTAGGAGAACGATCCACTAGTCCTTTGTGATGTGTTTGAGTCATCCCTGCCTCAATATGAGTCATGGTCTGGTTGTTATCCTTCAAAGGGTCTCTCTTTTGTTTAAAATGGACACAATTTTAATTGAAAACAACAACTAACCTATGAAAATCTGACCAAACGTATTAGGATTGTCTTGATCCTTTAGGATAACGAACCAAAAGTCCTTGGTGATGTGTAAGAGTTAACCACGCCTAAATATGAGGCATGGTGTGGCCGATATCACTCAAAGGGTCTCTCTTTTGTTTAAAATGGACACGATTTTATGTGAAAAAAACTACTGACCTATGGAAATCTGAACAAATGCATTCGGATTGCCTTGATCCTTTAGAATAACGATCCACTAGACCTTTGTGATGTGTACGAGTCATTACTGCCTCAATACAAGGCATGGTGTGGCCGCTAGCACTAAAAGGTTCTCTCTTTTGTTTAAAATGGACACGATTTTAATTGAAAACAACAACTGACCAATGAAAATCTGACCAAACGCATTTGGATTGCCTTGTTCTTTTATGAGAACAATCCAAGGGTCCTTGGTGATGTGTAAAAGTTATCCCCTCCTCAATGCAAGGCACGGTGTGGCCGGTACCAGTCAAAGGGTCTCTATTTTGTTTAAAATGGACACGATTTTTAGTTAAAACAACAACTGACATACAAAAATCCGACCAAATGCATTCGGATTGTCTTGATCCTTTAGTAAAACAATCCATGGGTCATTTTTGACGTGTACGAGTCAACCCCACCAACCCCCTAGACCCCCCCCCCCTAGACCCCAATCCACCCCCAAGAAACCCCCACCCCTCTGGACACCCCCCCACCCCCTATAAATCCCACCTGACACCTTGGACACCAGCCCACCCCCTATGAAAGCCCCCCCAGACACCCCCTTCCCCCACTTGGATAGCCATTCCAAACCCTTTAATAGCCCCCAAACCCCTGAATTATGAATTGAATTCTTTATGTACTTAATTAACTTATGAATTTTGTGTTAATGGTGTACGGGTATACTTGTTGTACGGGTATACTTGGTCTAATTAGCTTATAATTTATGTGTTAATTTTTTATGGGTCTACTTGCTTTAATTAGCTTATTGATATGCTGATTCTTTTTGAAGGTGTTCGTGTGTGCTGCTGCATATTTTTTCGTAGCAGCAGATAGGGCATTTATCAGTGCTTTTTTAGCGCTGATAAATGGTGATTTTATCAGCGCTAAAAAAGTGCTGATAAAATACACCTTTATCAATGCTAAATAAGCGCTGATAAAACACTCATTTATCAGTGCTCTTTTAGCACTGATAAAGTCTACCTTTATCAGCGCCGAGCTTTACATTGCTTTTTTAGCGCTGTTAAAGCCCGTTTTTAGCGCTGTTAAAGCCCGTTTTTTTAATAGTGAATGGGGATTGAGAAAAAATCCCTTACCTAGAGTTTGTTTCATCATGTATGTTTCTTTTTATTCCTAAATAATAAACATAGGTTAATTTATACTTGATTTAGATCCATTATCATTTTTATTATTCATTTATATCATTTATTACCATGTTATAACATTTACCTAATTATTTAAGTTCATATCAGACATTTTGTCGATATTTGGTACTTGAGAAAAAAATAAATATGGTAAGATGTAAATAGTCTATAGGTTCAAAGGTCTATCATCTATAGAATAATATTAATGGAATTGTATCATTTTTTTACATCAATTTTACTTTTAAATCAAACCATTAAGTATTATAAATAAAAATGAACACTGTTTTAATCTTGGAGACGGTAGGTCTTACGTACGCATGAGTAACATTTTTTTTCCATTGATTGTTATGGAAAGAAGGTAAGTATTATTTAATATTTAAATAATTATAATAAAATCATTAATGTTATATTAATCATTTAAATATACTTATATATGTTATACATGTTATATAATGAAAACAAATGACTCACATTGATTTGTGGAGGTGATAGTTCACACGTATGCACGAACGATATTATCATATTTACACGGCTGAAAAAAAAAAGAATTTAATTGATATATTATTGTATTATAATGATTTATATGTCATTAATGTCACATATTAACATTAATTACATTATTATAACAATTCACGAGAGATGGTTATGGAAAATGAATTAGATCGGTTCGTGGAGGTGATAGTTCACACGTACGCACGGATGATTAATTCCTTTCCCATTTTATAGAATCAGAGATGGATTTATGTGATGATATTAACATAATAACATCTCATTATATTTATTATATTGGAATTATTATTTCAACCTGTAATAATAATAATTTAATTAAGTGGATGAATAAATAAAATTAAAATACTTAACTAAAAATGATGCCTCTTATTTAGTGATCACCTTTGATGAAGACCTTAACACCTATAAGGAGGATTTTATTACTAAAAAAATACATAAAGAATGTGGGTAGGTATTCTAGTAAGAGTTTTGGGAAGGGATTCTTACAACCAAAACTTCTTTTATGTGTAAGGAAAAGAGAAGAAGTGTTCCTTTTTATAAGAGAGGGGAGGGGCACTCTTAGAATTATTAAAAATATTAAATTAATAACAATTCCATTTAGATTTAAAAAGGTCCCAAACTGATTTAGTTCTAATATATGATTATTTTAGTTATAATACACATCATAAAATTTAAATTATACATGTTTTCAATTTTTTAATCCTTATCATTTTGTTTTAACCTTTTTAACTCTCCTTTTTATCAAGTAATTTACAATTTAAGAGTATAAATAATTTCCGAATCATGGAAAACAACCAATTAATGAGTCATTAGTGAAATTTTTAGAGTTACCTAAACATTTTGGTCAAATATTGGGTTTTTATAAATTTTAAATAATTTAATTAGATATTTTATAATTTAAGTTATGAATTATGTTGAGTTTTACAGTATATATTACATGAATTTTTTAAAAAATAATAACAACATGATTCCTTATAGAAAACAAAATTCAATAAATGTTAACATTTTATATTCATACAAAAAAAATTAGGCCATAAAAATTTTCAAACTATATATTTTTAATATTATTAATATCATTTATTTGATTCTTACTTTAACAAATCTATTATTGCATCATCTTTTTGTCTTAATTAAATTTAAGTATCTAATTTATAAAAATTATAAATAAATTACAATGATGTTGGTAATATTTTTATCTTTCTACCTACTATTAATAGTCAAATATATCATTTACATAACCCCTTTTTAAAATTATTTTAGTAAGAAGAGACATATTTATGACATATTTTCCTTTACTTTGAATTAAATGTTATAAATGTTATAATCACACAAAAGTTTCTTACAAAGGTGAAAATTTAGGACCAAGGATGTTAATGGTTGATAATAACTTTTCCAATAATATATGGACATGTTTTGGGGTAATTATATAATATTTTATTATTAATATTTCCTACAATTACCCTATTTACCTTTAAGCATGGTAAATAAAATACTAAATTAATATTCACAAAAAAATTATTTTTATCGTATTAGACCACATTTTTCATATTTAGTACAACCATGTATGTACTTTTTTGAAAATTCAATTCACAAAAGTGGTTAAATTAGGTTTAACACTAATCTCGTTGACGGATAATGAAAACACTTTTTTTAAGTAAAATGTTCAAAAGTTCACATAGTTTTTCTATTTAATTTTAATTCGAAATTCAATCCAATGAAGTGAATTGGTTTAAATAATAATAAATTCATCTATTTATACATTAAAATCATGTAAAATCATAATCTAACACTATAAATATATTTTAAGAAATGGTTTTTGTGAATTATAATGCAGTATTTTTCACTATTCATTAAAATATTAATTTTATCAGAAAAATACCAAAAATTCAACCAATTTAAATTTTGATATTACGCTTCCAAGTATTAAGTTTTCTACCAATATAAAATATTATAGTTATAAAATCTATATTTAAAAAAAATTCCCATCCAAAGGATATAAAACTTCTTTTAAAAATATTATAGATTTTTATCCTTAAAATTGGATTTATTCTCATTTTAAGCCACTAAAATTTATTAGGGGAATGTAATAATATTTAATAAACATGTACAAAAATAATATAGTAAGTTATGTTATTTCCCACAAATACAATTATTAAGTGATAAGTACCATTTAAAATAATAATAATAATATATTATTATATTTTGGTATAACTCAATCTTGTGTGCAACATAGGATTTTAGGGAAACCCATTGTTGTGTGATAGGTATGCTTTTGGAAATTGAATCCCCTTAAATTAAAATTACTATCAAATTCAAAAATATTAATAAATATAAAAAATTGTTATTATATAATTACCTTGGATGTTGCATACTTCCCCACTTTTCGAAATTGCGTCATCATAATTTTAAATTTTGGATTGGTAACTAAGGTTTCAATTTTCAAAATCACCTCATTTAAACCACAAATTGGATAAAGAGTCAATAAAACCTCCATTTAAAAGAAATAAATGGAAGTCTGAACATCACCTATGATAACACATACTAGGTTTCCATGTAAGAAAACATGGACATTAATGGTAAAATGTACTCTCAAAGAATAATTGAGAGTGATAGGGAACATAATCGGTGGAAAGTTTTCCCTCACAAAATCATAAATATGAGATGGGTTAAAAGACCATTAAGAAAAGTAAATGTATAATTTTTTTAAAGATCATTTTGGGTAATTCATTTACTTCTTAGACTAAGCACATAAGGATACATACTTACTTGACAAGTAGAGTTTCATCATTTAATCATTTTCCAACACAAACTCATGTTTCTCTCCAAACAATGAGTATTCAATAAGAATCAATTTATATAGAATCAAATAATCCAGAAATGATTAAGTATATATTTCTTTTATTCTGAAAAATTAACCAAAATAAATATGTTTGTTATAATATAAAATAATTATAAAATAATAATAAACCTTTTGATGATGAAAGAAAACTTTTAATCTAAAAAACTCAACAGTAATATAAAAATTTCAACATAGACCATTCAATAATTAACTATAATTAAAATACCTTAAAAAATAATCCAAACTACGTTTGAAACTCAAAACTCAAAATAATTTTATTACATATTCTTCCAAGATAAAAATTACAATTTTTCACCAAATAACATTGATCACTCATAATTTCTTATACCAAAAAAGTAATTGTCCTAAAATATTCAAGATATACTAATTGTTTCCATAAATAACTCTAATAATGGTAATCCCATTCTAAATTCATCCAAAATATAATTCAACCTTTTTTCCTCAAATAAAACTACATATTATTCAATTTAAATTTATCATATAGGGTTCACAAAATAGTGAACGTCTTCTTAAATAACATTATTCACTTAATCACCAAATCATTTTCCAATCCCATGGTTATTGATTTGATAAAATATATGCCTCACAAATAAACATATTCTTAATCCATAAAATAATTTAACTAAAATTAATAATTCATACTAACTAGGGACTTCATGTAGGCCAGTGGTAGGAAATAAAAACTTGTCACACTTCAATTGTGGGTTTGATTCTCGCAGCCTTGTTCAACATGACGAGTTGTACCCCTTCCTACAGGATGAACTTTTACTAAAATTATATAATTTTATAGCATTTCCAAAATTATGTAAACTCCTCAAAAATAATCATAACATGTTTTATCCTCAATTTTATCTCATGCCTTTCATTTTTCATCCAAAAATTTAATATTCAATATTTACATCAAAATCAAAGATCATATAAACCCTAAAGGTTATTCATTCCTTTATAATTATGTCAACAAAATATAATTCTTCCTCAAAAAAAATTCAAATCAAAAAATTATATTTACATATTACACAACTAAAAAATTCTTCTAAATTACACCCATTATCAAAATAGTATAAATACTTTTAAACATTTCATCGTCCTTATTTATACCATAACTATTAATTGCTTTATATGTGGACACCTTAATATTTCAACAATATTCACAATCCATTAACTATTAATTTCCACCTTACCTCTTAACAACAAATTATTAAAAATCAATGATATTGATTATATCCTCAGGATTAATAAATATCAATTAAATTGTGTTTCATACTTTATGTGTAAGAAGATAATTCATTCCTTGAATCCAGATTGAAGGATCTTCATGGTCTTCCTTTTTCCCTTTCAGCATAGTGTCGTACTAAAAAGTAAATTTTAAAACCAATTCTGGTTTTCACCTTTTGACATAGTTGTAAGAGTTGAGATCTTTAAATCATATGAAAAATATTCAATGACCAATAAACTTGTTTCAGAAATGCGTAGGTGTTATATAACTCAAACAATTTCTTGCTGGTGGTTTGAATACTCAACAAGCTTTCAAAATTATTCAAACATTATTTTTTGATAATAGTGATGATAAAATAATCAAGTATTGATAAGAAGTTTTTGAAAGATAACTTTTCTACAATCTTGAAAAATGAATTTTAATCAGCTGAAAAAGAACATCAATTAAAAATGAAAAGAATTATTAAAATAAGGCTCCTCTATAGTGTAAAGATACCATAATTTGTGTTTTTATACTCTAATATTTAAACCTCATTATATCTCAGTTGATTAAGGTTTTTATCCAATCCACCTAATTTACCATAATCCTCCAAAGTTTTCTATATGATAATAACCCTATTGGTTATATGGGATCTTTATCCCACACCCAAATAACATCCTAACATCTAAAGTTATCTAAACTGACCTTTGATACTAACTATAAGGCCCCAACCTTAAACATAAAATATTCTAGTTCTTTTGAACTAGAAATATCATTAGAGGATATTTTATGTTTAGAGTTTTATAGAATTAGATAAAACTCATACAAAGTATACCCATATATTACATGTGGACAGTTACACTAAGTATTCACTTTTTTCACCAAATGAAACCCTTTTAAGATCTCTTTTTGGGACACATTCTCAATCATGACATGTTCTTTATCCATACCAATATTAAGACCTGTAAAATACAATTTAAAACTTGGGATGAGCATAAAAATCTTAGTAAGGGATACACAAAGAAAGAAATGTTAGACTTAAAAAAACATCTAAGCTATGAATTCTTATCACAAAGTAATACTTTTCACCCTTAAGAGTTAGTAAATACTCTTCATTGAATATAAGATCATTTCTTACCCATTTTTAATCAAAATATTACCATAAAACTCATATAAATCACATATAACCTATAAAGTTAACTTGGGATATAATCATACACAAATGGAATAACCATATGGTATACTTCAATAGATATCACTCCTACAAATGGAATATTCATATGTCCGACTACCATACCCAATTCATTAGAGAACTATAATGGGGGTCACCATTAATATAATCTATATCAGCATCACCCATGAACTATAAGGGGGATCAACACTTCGTATAAGCTATATCGGGCTCACCTATGAGCTATAATGGGGCTCAACCATTCGTATAAGCTATATCGGGCTCGCCCATGAGATATAATGGGGATCAACCCTTTATATAAGCTATATCAGACTCACCCGTGAGCTATAAGGGGGCTTAACACTTTATATAAGATACATTAGGATCACTCGTAAAATTTCCAACTACTATTATACAATCATAACATATAAAAGCTTAAAATTTTCAACACGTCACTCATAAAATTTCCTTTTCACTCATTAGAAAACATTTCAAGTTACTAAAATAACCAATATAATTTGAAAACCCAATTTAAAACAATTATGAGAGAGATCTTTGAATAAAGTGTCCCATACCAATTTTAAACTTTTAAAAGAAATTTGAGAATTAAAATATTAAAACATTTATGTTGATATAAATAAATCTAGAAAATCATTTTGAAAACATGGATATGTATGAGAAATATTTAGAAGAATAGATATTTAAAATAGATAAAATAATGTTTTAGTTAAAGAGTCTCATACCCCTTTAAACATTTAAATTATATGACACATTAAAGTAGAAAATTTTAAAAATCATTAAATAAAATGAGTATAGATAAAATATGGATATTTAAATTCAATGGTTTTTTATATACATTTTATAAAAGAATAAATGTACATATCATCAAGAAATATCTCAACGAAAGGAGATTGAGATGAAATCTCTTACCTTGAGTTCGATTCGTCACGTAAGTTCCTTATTATTGCTAAATAATAAACCTTGGTTAATTTATAATTTATTAAGATCCATTATCATTTTTATTATTCATTTATATCATTTATTACCATGTTATAACAATTACCTAATTATTTCAGTTCATATCAAATGTTTTGTCGATATTCGGTACTTGAGCCGAAAAAGAACATGGTAAGATTTCCATAGACCATGTGGTCATAAGTAAATCATCTCCAAAATAATATTCATGGAATTAATATCATTTATATACATTAATTATACTTTTAAATCAAACCTTAAGTATTTTTATGAAAAATAAACATTGTTTTAATCATAGAGACGGTAGGTCATACACACACATGAGTAACATTGTACATTTTTCATTAATTGTTATGAAAAGAAGGTAAGTATTATTTTATCTTTAAATAAGGATAATAAAATTATTAATATCATATTAATAATTTAAATATACTTATATATATCATACAAGTGACATAAGTAATAAAAATTAGTCACATCACCTCATGGAGGTGCTAGTTAACACATACGCACGAATGACATTATCATATTTGAGTGCATCAAAAGTAAGAACATAATTGATAAATTATTATCTTATAATTATTAATTTTTCATAAATATCAAATATTTACATTAATTCCATTATTATAACCAATCAAAAGAGACAGTTATGGGAAATGAATTAGATCGGTTCGTGGAGGTGATAGTTCAGACATACACAAGAATGATTAATTCATTTCTCATATAATGGAAGTGGAGATGGATTTATGTGAAAATATTTACATAATAATATCCCAGTATATTTATTATACTATGTTTATTATTTTATAGTATAATAATAATATTTTAAGGATGTTTAATAAGAAATAAAACAGAAATACTTAAATAATAATGATACCTCTTCTTTGGTTGATCACCTTTGATGAACACCTTATCATCTATAAAAAAAGGTGTTATTCCTAAAATAAAGCCTAAAGAATGTGGGTAGGGATTATAGGAAGGGTTTTGGTCAAGTATTGGATCAAAAAAATGCATTTTAAGTGCAAGGAATAGAGAAGAAGAGCTCATTTTTATAGGAGAAGGGAGGGGCACTCTTAGAAGTATTAAAAGTATTAAATTAATATAAATTAAATTTAGATTTAAAATGGTCCCAAAATGATTTATTTAGAATATATGATAATTTTTGGTTGAATACTCTTCATCCAATTAAAATTAGAAATGTTTTGAATATTTTTTAGTCCTTATGTTCTTTGTTTTATCCTTTTTAACTCTTGTTGTTTTAACAAGTAATTTACACTTTGAGAGTTAACGTAATTACCAAATCATGAAAAAAACACTTAATGAGTAAATAATTAATTTTTTAGATTTATTTAAACTTTTTGGTTAAATATTTATTTCTGTAAATTTTATAACATTTAATTATATATTTTATAATTTATTTTTTGAATTATGTTAATTTTGGGACTATTCATTACATGACTTTTTTAAAAAATCACAACAACTTGATTACTTCACAAAAAAAACTATATCAATTCAATATTAACAAGTCATATTCATCCATTAAATTTTTTTATGGAATAAAATATTTAAAATTATATTTATTTTAATAATATTAATATTATTTATTTGATTCTTTCTTTAATAAATCTATTATTACATCATCTTTGTGTCATAATTAAATTTAATTATATAATTACTAAAAATTATAAATAAATTACCATGATATATGTAATTTTTTTATTTTCATAATTAGTATTCATAGTATAAAATAGCATTTACACAACCCCATATTGAAATTTTATTAGTAAGAAGAGACATGTTTAGGACATATTTTCCTTTACTTTAAATTAAATGTTATAAATTTCATAATCACACCCAAGTGGCTTCCAAATGTCACAATTTCGGATCAAGGATGGTCATGGTTGATAATAACACATCCAATAAAATTATTAAATGTTTTAGGGAAATTTTTTAATATTATAATATTAAGTTTACCTTTAATTACCCTATTTACCTTTAATCGTACAAAATAAAATACTAAAGTTATTATTCACCAAAAAATATTTTGATACTATTGGACAAAATTATTAATATTTATTAAAACAATGTATGTATGTTTTTTGAAATTAAATTCATAGAATTTATCAAATTTTGTTTAACACTACTCCTATTGATGGATCAATAAAACTTTTTTTTAAATTAAAATGTTCCAAAGTTCACATAGTTTTTCTACTTAATTTTAATTCAAAATTGAATCTAATAAACTATATTGGATTAACATATAAAAACATAATATAATTATACCTTTAAAACATGTTAAATGATAATCTAAAAATATAAATAAATTAGATGAAAAGGCGGTTTTGAATTAAAATGTAGTATTTTTAACTATTCATTAAAATATGAATTTTATCATAAAAAACCAAAAATTCAACCAAAGTAAATTTTGATGTACCTCATACAAAGAATAAGTCTATTTTGTCAATAATAACCTATAAAAGTTATCAAAACTAGATTTAAAAAGGGTTCACCATTAAAAGGCAGTAAAACTACCTTTAAAAATATTAGAGTATTTTGTGCTTAAAATTTTATTTATTTTCATTTTAAGACTCTACAATTTATTGGGAGAAAGTAAAAAAAATTAAAAACATGTGTAATGTCACGACCTGTCCTCGGGACCCGTGTCGGGACTACCCTAAGCCTGCATTCCATAGGCCATAGACTGGCGACTAGCACCAAAGGCGTAAATACCGATAAAAAGGGAAGGCATTGCCTTTATAAAGTAATCAAACACCACAGAGTAAGCTAGTAGAAGTAAACACTTGGTAAAACTGGGTATAAAAGTAAGTGCGGAAAAGTAAGTGGGCCAAAATACAAACTCAAACTGAATGTAAAGTACAAACGGAAAGAAAGTACAACAACTGAAAACTAAAGCAGCAACGTCGAGCCGTCCACCGAAAATCCCACCTGAAGGGTGGGTACAGATAGTCCCATCAACTCCTTGGGTCCAACCGTCCACTCCGTGTACGTCTCACTAAGTGGTCCACCTCCAGGTACCTACTTTCTCCACAAGCTTCAACCACGATCAGTGCATTCCATCATCTGCATCCAACATAACGTAGTGCGGTCACAGCCTGTGCAGGGGTGAGTATATGCTACTCAGTTGGGACCCCGAGACCCCCGAAGGTCTCCCATAATCCAAGAAGGATAAACCACAAATGAAAGTTACAATCACTAAATAAAATCCAACGCTACTTAGGTATATGCCCATACATATACCTAAGTCATCAATTCCAGTTCGGCTCCATCATCTGAGCCCATGTTCAATCACATCCACACAAGATAGTACAACCCAATCCACATAGGAAAGCACATCCCAATCCACATAGGAAAGCAATTCAATCATATCGAAGATAATGATTAAAATTCAAGACTTAGCTCACACAGGTATACTTCTTCGTAAGGTGATAGAGATGATCAGATGTAGCCACTGATTCATCTAAGCTGTCAGACCCACGTAGGATACAAGACTAGCTAAGCTATTGGACCCACAAAGGATACAAGACCAGCCACTCTACCGGACCCATGAAGGATACAAGTACAAAGTCAGATACAGTTGGACCCACGTAGGATACAAGAACAATAGTGATGAACTTCCGGACACACATAGGATACAAGAACAGTAGTCAAGTACTTCCGGACCCACATAGGATACAAGAACATTATTCATCGCTGTCGAACCCATGAATGATTTCAGTATGGTCATCGTCGCTTCCGAACCCATGGAGGATCCCTGTACAGTCGTCATCATCGTCACAGTCGTAGCCAGCTCTAGGGTTCCCGCATACAACATGCTCATTTTCAGGAGGGTCCACTTCACGAGCCAAGGGGGTAGATACATCAAATTACACGTATTCCGGAGTTGATGTATCCCAAATTTCCATCTCATCAATAAGAACTCAACACGACAGACGGCGCGTCAATCGGACGCCCGGTCTAAGAGTTATTGGCTTTTTCGTTCTAGGGGCCCGGTTGGTTATTAAGTCAAAAACAACCCGACCGTACTCCAACTATGTCCAAACCTCAAGAGGAGTAATAAAAAAGGTCCATCTCACTATGAGGAATCAAACAAAGTCGACGGCACGTCAATCGGACGTCCGGAGCTCATGTTATATGCGTGGCGCGGGCGGCCCGGCCTGGGCGGGTCGACGCTGGCCGAGAGGACGCGCAAGGGGGGGGGGGTGTTTCCCCCATTGATTGAGGAAATGTCCCCCCACGGGGGGGGGGGGGGGCTCTTTGCCAACCAGGGGTTACGGCCCCCGGATTTCCGAATGGCCGGCCGAGTTGGCTGGCTGGTGAGCCGTCGCGGGACCCCCCATGGGTCCCGCCTCCATGAACTGGCGGCCTGCGGTTCTGGCCACGGATCCCTGCATAGCCACGGCCTGAAGCCACATCCTTGTCTGACCGGCACAACGTGATGGCGTAGCGCCCCTCCTCCGCGGACGTCTTTGGCCGCGACTTCTTTCAGCCTCAACGGCGCGGCGCATCGGCGCCGTGCTCCTCCTCATTCCCACGCGGTTCCATTGCACCACGCCCCATTCATTTGAGCCGCAAAAAGTACAAAAACAAAGGGGGAGGAGGATAGGCCGTGTTCGGGCTGCCCGACCTCCTCCCGTTAAATGGATAACTGGCGGCCCAAATATTTACCAAAGAATGCAAGAATTAACACTTCGTAAAAAAAACACACCCCTACCTCAAGGAGTTGTCGAATGATGGTTGTCGCGAAAAAACAGCGTCGCAGAAGACGACGTCATGGAAGACGGCATCACAGAAGACGGCGTCGCGGAAGACGGATTCGCGGAAGACAACTTCGCGGAAGACGGCATCGTAAAATACGGAAGACGACCTCACGGAAGACGATGTCACGGAAGACGGCTTCGCGGAAGTAGGCTTCGTGGAAGACGGATTCACAGAAGACAGCATCGCGGAAGACAGAATCATGGAAGACGGCGTCCCGGAAGACGACGCCACAGAAGAGGGAATCGCGGAGGACGGCGTCGAGGAAGACAGCATCGTGGAAGACGGCGTGTGGAAGGCGGCATCCTGGAAGACGGCATCGTGGAATGAGGCTCTGTACACATCGCCGGTGCCCGCCCAATGAAGGATGTGGCGTCCTGCTTTCTTTGACGCGGAAAGAAGATCGAGAAGCGTGTCGGTGTTCTTTGCATTCTTCTCCGTGGAAGAAGAAGATCTCCAAGTCTTGATCCATCCTCTCCAAAAATCTCCACACAACAATCAACCATAATAAAATAAGGCTTTCATTATTTTATTACTCATTCCAACCTTTTCAAAATTCAAATTGAATCCTTCGAATTAATTAATGTGGGTTGTCCAATTGATGAGGCATTTTATTGGCATGTGTTTTAATGTAGAGGAGATAAAAATTAATGGGGGTGAGGGTGTGTTATACAATTATAAGCACGAGGGAGGTTCTAAGGGATTTGAAGGTGTGGGGCTCGTGTGGGCCCCACCTCACTATTATCATACCAAGTGGAGTTAGGATGTAGTGGGTACCACCTCAACTTCCATGCATACATTATAACTGCTTAGAATAGAAATAAAAATTGTAGCACAAATTTTTATTTCACTCTTCAGTTAACCCATTTATATAATAACCTTACCCGAGAAAATGCAACTTCAGAAAAGGTCTTCCTAAGAAATTATCGGCACTGCGGTTTCATCGGTGCTCTCAGATTTTGGTTCCGAGCACCGGTTCGAAAGTTAGGAAAACCCGCTCCTTCATTCACTGAACGTACCTGAGCTAAACTTTAGAAATTGATTCCGGGCACACTGGGCCTCAGAATCAAGTGTCGTCAGAAACTGCGTATTCGTAAAATCCCAAAGAAAATTAAGAAAAAAAATTCCCTTGAAATTTACGGTTCTTTACATGTAAACATATTTTAGTCTATTATATTCATTCCTTCTAATACAATGGTAAAATTATAACTACCATTTAAAATAATAATAATAATATATTATTATTAGTATAACTCAGTCTTGTGTGCAATGTAGGATTTTAGAGAAACTCATTGTTACGTGTCAGGTAAAATATTATAAATATTGTCCCTTTAATTTAAAATTACTATCTAATTAAAAAATATTAATACATATGAAGAGGTCTTATTCTATAATTACATGGGATGTAACATTTTATATCTTTCTTAATGTCACATCAATGTTTTTCACCCTCTAAAAATATTGATCGGTGGAAAATGTTTTTGGAGATATTTAATATTCTTGGGATCTATTAAATGAATTTTTTAATATTCAATAATAGTTATCCATATATAAAACGTTCAATACAAAAAGTATGATGTTTTTATCCCATGTTGTTGTTAAAAACAAAAAGTCTATTGTTCACAAATTGGACAAGATTTTTGACACTTAACACTATATTTGAACAAATTTTCATATACTGGGAAGTTATTTATAGTGAATATAATCATTGAATGCAGTTTAAAATATTCTATTTTATAATAATTATACATCCTAATACCTTCCTTCTATAAAGGTATCAAATCACCAATTAATGGTAACAGGAAAACACTATCATTTCCAGACTGCTTTGGTCTAGAGATCATTAAACTCCTCATGAAATATTTTTTCTTCATAAAAAATTCAGGAGAAAAGTTGTGAATTACTAATAAAACTAGACATGAACAATGCGTTCTACTAAGAATTTGATATGTAATCATTTCATCTTTTCACAGTCCAAGTATGATAATTTAAACTTAATTTCAAAATATAGAAAACTATTGATTGACTTTCTTTCACTACGGAAAATCATCTAGATAACATAATTTTTCATCACATATTTTCTTATATATATTTGATCTTAACATTTTTTTCATCATTGAATATGAAAATAAACAGTTCGAATGAGTAATTATAGAAATATACCAAAATTATTGCATAAAAGTCTCTATAAACAATAAATCGGCCTGTGATTTTTCTTTCAACTTATATCATAACATCTCACATTTAGGACACTATGATAAAATTGGTATTAATTCCAATATAGATAAAATTAATTCGATAATACCTGTTTTTTATTATACACCAATACCATTGAGTATAATATTTTCATCACATTATAACGTAAATCTGAAATATTATTGTCTTTAAGTAGTATATCTTTAAAAAATTTATTAACTATAAAAAAAATTTATCACTATATCCAATTGTCACCTTTAAGTAAATAAGTCTCAATGCCATCCATAAATCCATAAATTACATACAATCCTAATATAGTTGTTTTTCTACGTCCCCATATAATTGCTCGATTTTTATTCTTTCTCAATTATCTATACTTCAATATCATGAATCATTTCTTCAATTCGATCAGACTCATCATCTTGAAAATAATATTCATCAATAGATATAAAATTCTTCCTAGCTTTACCATTCCAAATCCAAGGTATGTAACTATGATTAAAACCATTACAAATTAAATGATATTTGATCTCTCTTATTTTCATCTTCTTCATTTTTAAATATTTCAAGAATGGATAAAAAATTCATTATTTTGAACATTTTGATTAGAATATTCAAAAATATTATTGACACTTTCTTCATATTCATCACTTATTCGAAAGTAATTAATCAAAATTCACTAATTATTATTTATAAAAAATATCAAAAATTGAAAATAAGATATTATAATTAAAAATATAATTTTATAAATACTAATAAAAACTACCACACCATATTTCACCAAAAAAAATATACATTATATTGGAAAAACAAAAATATAACTTTGAACATATTAAATTATCATTCATAAAAAAAGTCACAAACCATAATCTAAAAACAATCATACATAAATTAAAAAATATCTAATATGTGTGAATAATCATAACTTCAAATATAAATAGCAATGATAAAGTGACCTCAATGGAAAATTGGAATAAAAAATTCCAATACAAATACCTACGATTAATATAAAATACAAACAATAAACACAAACCATAAATTAATATTGGAACCAGGATAAATGAGAATGTGACACCTACGATAATAAAGAACAAGAGGTGGTCAATAATGGGTAGTGGTGGAAAGTGGTGGTGAATAAAAACTGAAAGATAATGTGCCATCAATGGAAAATTAGAACCACAAATAAAATTTAAAATACCTTGAATGCATGAAAAACCCAAACAATAAACACAAAACATAAATTCATATCCTAAAAAAGATGATTGAGAAGTCAAAACCAATGGTAAGAAGTCACAAGGGGCAGCTGATGAAAGATAAAGGAGGTGGATGCTGACTCAATGATAAAGCAACATAAAAAATTAAAATTGAAAATAATAATACCTTGAATGCATGGAAAATGAAAACAATAAACACTAACCATAAATTGAAATAAAATTTGTTATAAGAGACACCAACGGAGAGATGAGTGAGTAGAATTCAATAATGGGTGATGGTAATGGATACTAGAAAAAATATATTCAAGTACAAGGATCAATGAATGAAGATATTTGAGGCCATATATCATAGAATGAATATCTTTGAGGCCACGGATCAAATATTTAAGGGTTAGGTTTAATCACGTGAGAGAAAAATAAGATTTATTATGTAAAATAATGAAACAAAAACGACACCTCATGTTCCCCAATTGAAATTATAAAGCATTTCTACCTGAGTTATTTGATAAATGATACAAAATATTAGATTTATATTGTCGGTATTAAATAAATGACATGAAAAATACTTTTCAATGTCAGTTATTCAATAACCGATATGGAGAAAATATATTTTATTTTTAATTTTGATTATAGATAACTGATGTGAAAACGTGTGGGGAAAATAAATTTTGTAAAAGTGCATGGATTAGAATGTACAGTCTATTAAAAACTAAGATATTGAGGAACAACTAAGTTCGTGTGGAGACAAGAATCAAGAATATATGTTCCATGGATATAATTTTCCATCTTTTATGGGTACCAATGATGCTCATGAGTTAGAGGAATGGCTAGACCTAATTGATTAGGTCTTTGATTTTTTAGATATACCTAAATATATAAATATGAAGTGTATATTTTTTAAGACCGACGGTCCTAGAAAAAGGATGTAGGATTCTATTGTTCAAGAAAATAAAAATATAGGTTTGAATTTGAATGGATTGAAGAAACTCTTCTTTAAATAATTTTCCCTAAAATCATTAATTATGGAAAAGTATATAGATTTCATCTCTTTATTGTAGGGATATAATTTACAGATTGTGTAGAGACCCGAAGCTTGACATACATGGACATTGCATTAATTTTGCAAAATAATTAATACATAACAAAAACAGACACCCAAGGACCGTAATAATTTAGTGTCTTTGGAAACATGGAACGTAATCCTCTAATCGTGGTGAAAGATCTTCAACATCTCCAATAAAGATCTTCCCCGTTTCTTTTTTTCTTACCTAAAACCTTTCTTTATATCCTGGGAAAAGAAAACATAAAAAGGGTGAGCTCAAATGCTCAGTAAGGGTAAGCATGTATAAAATAAAACATACCATATACATTTGAACTTAAAAAAACATGAACATTAAAACTCTTGAGCAACGACATAAAACATGGAAGTACATAAGGCATAGATCATAATGGAACATAAATCATGATAAAATAGCATGGGAATAAAACATGTAATTGTGGAATCCATTAATCACATGTAATGATTTCCATAGTAGCCAAGGAATTGGTGCCAAGACCATCTTAGTGGACAAAGTCCCTTTCTGAATCGAGTTCACTCCTCATTTCAGTCCTGTTTTACTGAACCGGTTTAACCTGCCGTTCCAGCCATGTCTATCTCATGAGATATAAATCTTTACCCAATGCATTAGAGGGACATATAGGTCCCACCCATCTCATAATTAAATCATTCTTACTTGTGCCACAAAATAAACATACATCATTCATAATAACCCAACGAATAAAATGGGTTTCATAAACATCATCCCATCATCACATAATCCATATAAAAGAAATGGATATCATTTCATAATTAGAAAAGTGAAACCATGTAAATCATAGAGACATTACACTTGAAACATACACATATGAAATAATTTCATCTTAGATGGAAAATGGTTTTGATAAAACTCTTGAAATGAATTCTTGAGGAAAATATCCTTTCTTCTTCAAAATAAATTTCTTTTCACAAAACGTCATGTAATTTTAAAAGAAATAGATTTTGTTTAAAATATTCAAGAAATATTTTGGAGGAAGATTCATGAAAATAAGTCTTTATAAAATCATAAAAATCCGATCATTCCTTATAAGTTAAAAAAACATTCTTTTCGTACTTTTGCCGGAAAAGTCAAAAAGTACCTCGTAACGTAAACAAAAGAAAGATTCCTTACATACCATGTAGTAAAAGTAAAAAATGGGTAAAAATGAGTTTAAACATACATGAAAACACTTTTATAAAACATGTACATGGATGATAGAAATAACCCTAGTAAATACTTACGAATATTCAATCTCGGATAAAAATGCGATTTGCAAAATTATCCCTTACCTTAGGTCCGATTTTATTCGTAAGTGTCTGAACCTCCTGTATAATGTTTTAAATAATGTTATTGAATTATTACAGAATCATATTAATTGTTATGATATCATATATGGTTCACTTATGACTTTATATTACCCGTTCTTTTGTAAATTCCATGTAAAAGAGCGTTTTGGGTAAAATCGTTTCATTTGTCATCCGTGTTTTGACTTGTAATTATTCATATGATTACTTAGATCATGATTAATTACATCTGGAATGTAAAACATGATTTATATATAATATATATCTATAATATACATATATATAATAGATCGATAAATGGAAAGAAATACACTGTTCATGGAGATGGTAGGTCGTACGTATGCATGAACGTTGTTTTTGTTTCCTCATTGAATTGAATGGAATTAATTGGATGACATACATATATATATATATATACATAAATACAGTATTATTATGTCATATATTTCATGATTACTTATTATATATACTTTATAATCATTTATGAATGGTTAATCATTGAGAATGAATCTAATCGCGTCGTGGAGACGGTATTCCGTACGTACGCACGAGCGATGATATCGTTCCCAAGATCGTAGAATTTTATTAGAGTGTATGTATAATATTAAAAAATCAATATCAATTTATAATAATAATATATAGTTATTATTTACACCATTATACCCATCCAAGTAAGGTGGTGGTGGAAAATAGATTACACCACGGCGTGGAGACGGTATTCCGTACGTACGCACGCGCGATGATTTCTTTTTCCGTCGGATGAATAGATGGTGAAATAGGGTTGTTTCAAACATATAATAACATATAAGTATATTAGTGATACTTATGTTATTACTTCATAATGAAACAACCTAAGAAGAAGAAATGGAAGAAGAAATAAAGTTGAAAGAATCGGTAACGGACATTACCTCTTCTTTGAAGCGCCTCTTTGACACCTCCTCTTAGGGCACTAAAATTGGTCTTTGAAGAAGACCAGGACCTATAGGATTATTCTAGGGAAGTGGAGAAGAGAATTTGGTAGGGTTTGGCCGATCTTGAAGGGTCAAAGTGGTGTGTGTAAGAGAGGGAGGAGGAGCCCTTTTATAAGGGAGGAGAGGGGCACCTTTGGAATTCATAAAAATATTAATTTATAATAAATCTAACCCCACTTAAAAACCACCAAAAACGACTCATATTAGAATATTAGATGAGATAGGGTTTTAATATCATCAACCAATAAAATTTAGACATGTTTGGATCTTATTTCAAACCTTATCATTTTGATTTATCCTTATTTAATCTATTTACGTTTATTTGTGGTAATAAAATTCTAAATTTCAAAATATAACAAATAATTACATATTTGTTGTGAATTTTCCATATTTGTTTACTTTATAAAATTATAGACCATATAAATTTAAATTTATAATTTTTAAATATTTTTGTGATTTTTAAACAAATTTATAATATGTTATTTTTATAAAATAACAATAGTGTTAATTTTGATACTATTCATTTATTTGAATTTAAATAAAATATATACAGAAGATATGTTCAAAATAAAAGCTTTAATAGATTCATAAAAGGTCATATTTATCTATAAAATTAGTGGATCACAATAAATAGTCCATATAATATTTAGTTTATTATTTTTAAAACCATTTATTTGGTTTATCTCTTAATAAAATAATTACTACAACACTTTTATATAATTATTTAATATACTGATTTGTTTCATAAAAATTAAAAATAAAATCCTATGATGAAGATAAAAATATTACCTTTCACAATAATACTTTTAATAGAATTTATCATCTTAAAATCACAATATTTAAATTGTTATATTTATTAAAATATGAAGGTGACAACTTTGGCGTCATTTAAAATAAAATAATATAAGTGTCATAATCACTTTTATAAGGCTTCAAACGGCTATATATTAGGTAATTGGATTATTAAGGTGTATATATACACTAAAAATATGTTTTGGTCAGGTTTTTTGTCCTTTTAATGGGTATTATGATTTCAATAAAAACTATATTACTTATTTTCCACTTAATAAATAATTTATGTATCAATAATGTATCACCATTAATGACAATTATTTCATCCCTAAAAATTCTCAATAAATTATCATGATGTAGATAATTTTATTATCTTTCTTGATACTATTCATGTTTGAAGTTGTATGATGTTTATCACTAAATTAAAATCATTATACTTATAAGATTTAAGAGAGTGACATGGTGTCACTTTCTTTGGTTTTAATAATAATTAAATTATTTTCATGGTCAAAAGTCCATAAAATGAATATAATACGACCCTTAGGTTATATGAGTCTACGTTTGGCCATCCAATAGAATATTTTCATGTGGTAGGGTAATTTTATTATATTATATTTATCCTTAATTACCCGATTTACCTTTAACTATGGTAAATAAAATTTACCATTGTTACTATTCATAATTCCCAAAAATGAAAAGTAGCTTATTAACATAATTTGGACCCACTGATTCCAAATATGGAATCCATTTTTCCAAATTAAATGCACAAAAGTTGCAGAAATTAAATTAAAATTAATCCCGTTGTCGAAAGAAAACGAGTTTTTCTTTAAAAAATTGCAAAAGATTGAATTGATTTAACCTACGAATTTAATGTAAAATCAATGCTAATGACATAAATTATATTAAATGGTAAAAATATATTATATTTATACTTTAAAACCATTAAATATTACAATTTAACTATATAAATTATTGCGATGAAAAAAGTTGTTTTTAATTAAAATATAGCGTGTTTTTACTATTCATCAAAATTTGAAAGTTACCAGAATAATATGAAAAATTTATCCAAAGTAAATTTTTATTTCTTGATTTCAAATAAGAATTTTATTTTGTCAATTTGAACTTATAAACATGTCAAAAACTATATTTAAAGTGTGTGCGCCATCAAAAGGCGGCAAAACTGCATTTTTTGAAAAATACTTATTTTACACGAAAAATTTATTTTGTTCTTATACCATGTTCTAGAAAATTTGTAAGATGAATAATAATGTTATAAAATTCAAAATTTAGTTAATACTATTCATAACAGCTAGTTCATAATAATATTATAATAATATATCGTTGTTTAGTAAAACCCAGTATTGCGTACAACACACGCTATCGAGGAAGGTCGTGATTGCGTGTAATGCAAGCCAAGTCAGGGTTGCGTGTTGCGCAAGAATACTTCGTTGTTTCTTATAACAGAATCCAACCATATTTCATTTATACATTGAATATATATATATATATACTCAATGTTGCGTAGAATAACTGTTATCAAAATTATGTGTAACACGATCCATGAATAGTGTTGCGTATACTGCAATCTAATACGGTGTTGTGTATAGCGCAAGGTAATCTTGGTGTAGCGTACAACAAAATATATGAATGAAATTAAAACGAATATATCTTATAAAATCTCGGTTTGTTACAGATTGAGTACCCCAACTATTTTGAAAATTTGGTTCATTTTTCTCTAGAGGTGGTGATGAATGATTAGATTAAGTTACAAAAAATACCTAAAATAATTTCATCCAAACATCCGATTATAAGTATATATGTTGAAACTCACTAGTTATGTTGAGAGGTTCGATAGGGATATGATGGGATAAATTTATATGGTGGGAGATATGAGTCTATTTTAATATTATCTTCCACCCAATTATAGTTCCAGTGGAATGCATCAGAAGAAGAGAATATAGTATTATAGTCACAAGAGTGATGGATTTGGTTATTAGTAGTATACTTTCTCCACTCCAATTGTTGTGTCCAGTAGAGTTCCATTTACTTTCTATCATTGTGGAAATGATTGGAAAAGTTGATGATCTTTCCCTACACCTTCAAATACATATTGTACATGTGTCCACTTAGGTCATATGAAAATAATTTACAAGGATCTTTATATAAATCATTATGTTCAGGGATTTTCAAATCTAAACTCCACTTCAAAATAATTAGAAGCTTAAAATTTAGTAGGGATCCATCCACATGCCTTCAGAGTGAAGCATATTCTTGAAATGTATGAGTATCCAACACAAGTTAATGCAAGCCTAGCTATAGTTAGAGATATCATTTTTGTCACATCTTCTATAGAAACTTCTTTATTTGATACAAGTACATAATAATCCTTTATATATACCCATTTTTGGATGTATTAAAATTTCTAATGGATATCATGTCATTTATTATGGAGTGTGAAATACCTCCTGGAAAGAGGGAAGGTAATGAATTTAATTTTCATCCATTATTTATTTTAATAGCTATAGGGTGTTAGTTTATGACTTCTTGGTTCTTGATATGGAACTTTTAAACATCATCACCAGGATGGATTAAATGGTTACTTTCTAAGAGTATATTGATTTTTATCATTATAATTTTTCTTTATTTCCTATCTATGAGAGATCTCATTTGTTTTAGGGAGATTGGGGCTAAAAGTCTAGTCATGCTGGACCATTTCACCCAATTCTCAAGAGTTTTTTGTCTATTACTGTGGTTGATCCCAATGATGTTTCCCCTCATGTGGATCTTTCATTGGTTGTTCATTACTTCCCTAAGGACTTCCCTAATTACTTATTTGGTCTTCCTCTAGTGATAAAATTATTGTTCTCCATCAATTTATTTCCTGATTCAATTCCAATCTTGATACCATCTTATCATATGGAACCAATGAAGACAAAAAAGCTTAAGGAATAGTTGGATGGCCTATTTTAGAAGGAATTTTTTTCATCCTAGTGTATAACTGTGGGTGTCCCCTATACTTATTTCCAAGAAGGTTGATAGTTCTCTTAAGTTTTGGATTAACTATCTGAAGTTTAATTTTGTGATAGTTAAGAATAAGTATAATTTTTTCCATATCAAATTTTTTTTGATCAGTTAAATAGGGAAATGTGGTTTTTAAAAATTGACCTTTGGTTGGGTTATTATTATCTCAGAGTTAAAGAATCAATATCTCAAAGAACATGTTTAGGATTAGGTATGGCCACTATGAATATCATGTGATGTCTTTTGGCCTAATTAATACTTAGGTAGTGTTTATAAATTGTATGTATCGAATATTTCATCTGTATCTTAATACCTTTGATGTGGTATTCATGGATGATATCATGGTTTATTCAAGATTGTACCCTAAACATGAACACCATATGAACCTAGTTTTAGAAACCTTGAAGATTAATTTCACTTAGGGAAGCTATCGAAATGAAATTTATAGATTTAAAAGCTGATGTTCTTGTGGTATGAGATTTTATAATACGACCTATTGGTTGATCATGGAAAGTAAAAGTCAGGCTTCTCATGGGAAGAACCATCAAACATCTCTGAGACATAAAGATTCCTAGTAATATCTAGATAATATGAGTGGATTGTAAAGGATTTATAAAATATGGAATCACCATTCACTACTCTTACTAAAAAAGGGGTGAAATTCTCTTAGGACTCAATTTTTCAAGCCACCTTTTGTGATTAGAAATGCATTCTGGCATGAAATCCTATCTTTGTATTTTTTGAACTCATTATGGGGTATGTGGTATATTATGATTCTTCCGGTGTTGGTATGGTTTATGTTATTATGTATAATGGCCATGATGTGGTATATAATTCTAGACATGTTCATCCACATGAGTAGAATTAACCCACTCATTACTTGGATCTCACCAATTTATGGATGCACTTAAGTGTTTTTGACACCATATTTTTGTGGTGAGGTTCAAAATATTTTATAACTATAAGATCCTGAATAATATCCTTTCTCAAAAAGACCTTAACCATAGTCAAAGGTGATGGGCGGAGTACCTCTAGATATTTGAATTCAACATATTCTACACCCTGGGAAAAAAGTAATGTCATTACTGATGCTCTCAGTAAGTAATTCCCTTATTTAGATTTTCAAAAATGGAAATAGGAGAAATCCCTTATAGAGCTTCTCACACAATTTCATCTAGACACATAAGGAATGATTCAAGTATAGTTCTGAACAATGTTCAATTTACATAATCCCTCTTTGAGTCTATTTTATAGGAGCAACATTATAAGGGTGAGTTCATAGGATTCAGATAATCCTTATATGATGGAGAGACTATCCCAGGTTTTTATCCCCCTTCTGATGGAATTTTTCACTTGAGGAGTTGGTTTTTCATCCCTTTATCTATTCGTAATTTTGTTTTGCACGATTTTTATAGTTCTTCATTGTATTTTCAACTTAGAACTAAAATGATTTATTATGACATAAGATGATGTTTCTAGTACCTCTTTTTAAGAATGAAATTTCTAATTACATGTTCCACTATTACTCCTACCAACAAATTAAGGAAAATCACATTAATCAATCTGGTATACTCCATCTTATTCTGATACATATATAGAAATATGAAGATATTACCCTATAATTCATCATTGGGTTACCATGGAATCCATGAGGTAAGAATTCTATATGGGTAGTCATTGATCAATTGATGAAGAAATCACACTTCATTCCGATTAGGGACACCCCTAAGGTTCATTATTTAGGAAAGATGTTCATGAAGAATTTTATTATGTCTCATGGGGTTATCTCCAATATTATCTATAACATGGATCCCAATATTACCTTTAGATTCTAGAAAAGTCTTCAAGAGGTGATAGGGACTCATGTCAAATTGAGTATAACTTACCTTCCAAATATAGATAATAAGATAAATCAATCTATTCAGATCATGGAGAATATACTTCAGGTATACATCATGAATTTTGGTAGATCTTGGAAAAACCATCTAGGGATGTTTGAGATTTATAATAATAATAGTTATCAATCATCGATCTGAATGTCTTCCTTTAATGATTTTTATAGTCTCGCATGCTGGTCACCTTTTTCTATATGTGGATAAGGACTCTCTTATGGGATTGAGTCTCATTAAAGAGACATTGAATAAAATTTAGGATATACATCGACACTTTCTTACAAGTCAAGGTCGTAAAAAATAATATTTGGATCATATTCATCATCCTTTGGAGTTTTTCATTAGGGATTGGGTCTTCTTGAGTGTTTCTACTCAATTGGGTCACTATTAGTTTGGGAAATATGGGAGATGGCTTAGAGATATGTTGGACCATTTAATATCACTGATAATCGTAGTATGATTTCTTATAATTTTATGTTATTAGCTTATTCGAAAGTTATTCATGATGTTTTCCACATATCTGAACTCAATAAGTACCATCCAAATCCTTCACATGTTCTAATTTGGGAAGAAATTGTGTTGGAGGGATATATTTCAGTTTTCGAAGAACAAGTTGAGATCATTGATTCTAGATAGATTTTTAGGTAGTAAAATTTTATCTCATTTCTCAAAGTGTGATGGTGGCATGAATTGAATTATCACAAGGAACTGAAGTGTGAATCATTGGTGAGGGAGTAGTGTCCTCTCTTATTTATGTATAATCCTTCTTCTGCATGATTTTCTATTGAAATAAATTCATATGGTGGGGATAACTGTAAAATCCTAGTCTTGGAACATATCTCATTTATGTTAAAAGGATATATTTCATATTTTAGGGGTTTTAGGGGTGACTTGGTGGTGTTCCAAGGCATCTCATACTTGTTTGGTGGCTACAGAAATCCACAAAAAATTAATGGTGTTTTCATAATTATATTCCATTAATACCCCTAATTAATCCTCTAATATCACATTTTCAATCTTAATATATCCAGGGATCTTGGAGAGGCTCCTCTTTATCATTTAAAGCTCCTTCAGTCTTCTCCCTTAGTGATCTATCCAAGTATGATCGATTGTCAATTTCTTGGTATTTTTCTTTTTAGTTATCTTTTCTTACTTCCATACTTATTAGGATTAGAATTAGTTTTCATTTTTATTGATTGAATATATTAATTATTTTATGGTCCTTCTCTATTTCTAATAGATCAATCAATTTTTTGTCTTTGGGAGACTAGATTTTGTGTTGGATGTGTTGTCGCGCATGTGATCCTTGAGGTATATATTGATCTATCTTCTACACCAAAATTTTTTCATAAGAAAACATGGTTATAAGTTTTGGGAATTTTTTAGGGCCACCTCTTGATTCCTCTTTTTTTACCTTTTCTTTTGGTGTGTTGATCCCATTATGGTTAGTGTGATATCGAAGTTTGAGGTTGGTGGTTGCATCATTAGCCTATGCTTGATGAACAATGAATTATGTTATTTTTCTAAATGGTTTTCAAAATGATAATTTTATTGATCCTTTAATTTTATTAATATGTTTATATAAATGGGTTCGTGATCAAATTTGGTTTTCACCTTGTTTTAGAAAATTAAAAATTGTTTTTTTAAGAATTATGAAATGGTTTGTGAAACAGGTTTTCAAAGAATGGTTTTGGGTGATTTGTTTTGGAATTTGTTTTGTGATTGTGAGAATAAATTTTTAAATAATTTTACATATGCAACACATGAGAACCTTGGGTATTTAAGTGAAGGGATTACTATTTTTTCATGTATATTGACACTATAGGGGGTTCACTTTCTATGGAATTCCAATATTCATTAATTATTGATCCATTGGTTCTAGGTACTTAATCTTGACACTGTAAGGGGTTCACTTTCTGTGTTTTCCTCCATGCCTATATCATAGATAATTTCTCTCTAGGGACATGAGTGTGCACTATTCATGATATTTATTAGTGTATGAGTGACCTAATTATCCCAAACTATGATATACTAGGGTTGATTTTACTTATTATTGTATTTATAACTCTTTGGATTCATATGATATATGATTCATGATTTGATAAACATCATGTGGTTTATTTGAAATATGAATTGAAATAATATTATCTGGATTTGTTTTTGAACTATGAAATAGGGTAATTGATTTAACATGGATTTGATATAAATGTAAAAATTAATTATCATTACATGTTTTATTTTAAATTGATCATATTAGGATTTTTTAATTGGTACTCATTAAGGAACACCAAGGTGGGATTATACTTGTCCTATATATCTCACACCCTATAAACTCCCTTAGGGGTGTTTGGATCCTATTTTTTATAATATAGGTAAGGGAAATGTATCATAGTGAGGAGGTGTGGTTTATTGTGAGTTGAGTATGGGTTTCTAGTGGTGAGATTGTGGAATGTTTCCCATGTATCACATGGAGTAGTTGCTGATAGTTCTATTTATCCTTTCTGGATATTTTTGTACATGTACTTTGGCTTTTGTCTACATACTTTTGGTTATATCACTACCATGTTTACTCTTTTATTTATTCCATATTTCCTTATGATTTATTTCTTATATGTATGACTTGTACCTTGTTTTTATCTGGGAAAATCATTCACTTCAGTTTTTATTAGATGCCTGGTGATTTTCTCTAGACCATGGTGATATGGAATTAACTTTGGGACTTAATGTGCTCTGGTTCGGAGCCTAGTCAATTGCATTTTCTAATACGGGAAATGAAAAAACTTTTTCAAACATCAAAATTATTGAAACCCATTGAAAAAAATTTCCTTTTAATATTAAATTTTGTGATTGTAAAAGAACATAAACATAATTTAAAACCTCAAAATCAAGTTCTTCTTTCAAAATTTTCATAAAAATATACATAATTATTCATAAAATAATAGAATATTAATGATGCTTATGTTTAACATAATATAAATATAACCCTTTCAAAGGAATAACTCTTCAATTTAGTTTTAGCATCATTTATAAAAGAGTAAAATTACTAGTCAATCCCGACCTCATAAATACATAATAGAATAACAGAACTAATTAATTGCACCATCATATCTTCAAATAATGAACCATTAACCAATTTAGTAGAAGGCCATATCAGAATCACATATCATTATACACAATTTCTAAGAACCATAAAATTAATAAAGTCAGTAGAATATTTTATTTCGTTATAAAACGGAAAAAAATGTACTCCTCGACCTATAATCAAAAAAACTTTTGTTAACTTAAAATAGTATAATTATTTTAAAAATAGGTTAACCAATTCAATTTTTATATTAAAATGAAATTTAAACATATAATATTATAAGGGTATTAGAAAATTTCTTTATAAAATTAGAATAAATAACCTCTTCTTTAGAAAATATTAAAAAAAACAAAAAAAAATATAGATAAAAATTACTTTGGAAAACCAATAAATTATAAAGATAAATATTCATTAAGTAAAATTATTATACAATTTGGAAAATAAATTCATGGAAAAATAAGTGAAAATGATATTCCTTTCAAACATTTATATAATGAATAAAAAATGATCCACGAGAAAAAAAATAAAAATATTATGCCTAAATATTTTTAATGAAATTAAATATATAGTGGAAAATACCTTAAACCACCTTGAATTATATAGAATATAATTCTCAAGAAAAATATGTTCTCAAAAAAAATTGAGTGAAAGTCTTAAAAATATGTATAGTAAATGTTAAAAAGACAAACCCTTACCTCATGTCCCGAGTCACCTCATATGTCCTTTAACCTATTGATTAATAGTAAAATAATATTATTTATTTATTGTATTCCATAAATTTTTCATATTTAATTTGATTATATTATTCCTTTTAAATAATTTATTACCAGGTTTTCTTCCTTCACAAAATTTTTGTTATCAATGTTAGCCATTCTATGGTTATTTGGTTTTTAATCTCTAAAATGGGTTCGATATTTTTTATAACAGTAACTTTCCCTAAAGAATGGTTCCATAACTCAAAATTTTTCAATTTATTATTGATAAATCATTCCATTAGCCAAGTAACTCAATATATTATTAAACAGTTACATTTTTTAGAATCTTTCTTGATAAGCTTTGTTTTACTATTAAAAATACCATGATTGTATGCTTTTAATTCCATATTGTTGATAGATAATTTTATATTAGAGAATAATAAAAATATAATTTATATAATATTAATATTATATTCAATAATAAAATCAATTTTAAAGAACAACCATGAAATTCCTAAGTTTAAGAAAACCCTATCGATCACCAAGGTAGCGTAAACCCACCATAGGGATTAATATTTTCCAAAATTGATTAAAAGAAAGGAAAGACCCATAAATATGTTTCATTTTATAAAAATAATATATTATTTATATGATTATATTTTAAGTTTAATTTTAAATATTACTTATTTTATTGAAAATATTAAGATAATATTTGAGATAAAAAGACAAAATTTTGGAAAACCCCATATTTTTTACAAAGTGATCGCTTGTGAAAAGTGATTGGTGAGAGATAAGGGATCATATTTCATACTTTATAGACTAAAAATTTTATAATATTATGTAAATAGAATCATGTTTTAAATATAATTAGTGTTTTCTAAATATTTTAAGACAACAAGTCCTAAATAAGAAATGAGAAAGAGGCCTATAAACTTTTACCCTGCTCTTTGAATCACATCCTTCAGATCATGTCTAAAAACATTAGAGAGGAAATTTTTAGAAATAAAAGTGGATTCTGAACATGTAAAGTGATTTTTAGAGATTTATTTGGTCAAAATTTTTATATAAAACAAAACTTGATAGGTTTCTTGAAAATGGTAGAATGAGTCACAGTTTATGAGAATATTTAATAGTTTTTTGGAAAATATTTATACTTTAGGGGTCAAGAATGACATTGTAAAATGAAAAGTGGTTCAAAAATTTAAAATGGGTGATATGATAAAAACATTAATCCTTATAATTGACTCATGATATTATATTTATGATTTTTTTATTAATTTATAAATCATTTTTAATATTAAATATCCTTTAAATTCCTTTTAAGGGTTATTTTCATAACATAAATTTAAATATATATATATATATATAAAATATTATGTAATTTTAATTTACACATCTAAATAATCACTTAAAATTCATCATCATTCATAAAAATCATGAAACACCATAAATTATCTAAGCCTTATCACCTTTAATATTTATAAAACTATTATTTTTTACTTTTCTCTTATCTACACAAGTACTACATCAATTTAGTGTAAGCATTTTGGATAATTATACTATTACGTAAAATTAATAATATAATGAAGAAATAAATATAATTTACTATATAACATTATATTTATCTATAATCACTCATAATAAATATTTACTCTCATCCTTATAATGGAAACATTTCTATTATATTACATTTATTTTTCTTATATTTTTCAATCACTAGTTAGGCATTTGGATAATAATCTTATTATATAACTATAAAATTCATAAATATACGTCCAAATAAATTTTATCATTAAATCCTAGCCTATAATTATATTCTTCTAAATATTATGTTAAAGGTTCCCATTTTGACTTCTCAAAATTTTAGGAGGAACTATGCCAACACAAATAAATATTTTGAAATCAAATTTAATTTATTTTAATTGGATGATATTTTGAGTATACAACCCCGATGTTTATATATTAACATCAACAAAAATGTTTTGTAAAAATTTATTTAATATTTATATCATGATGATATTATAAAATATAATTTATTCATAAAAACTATATTATTTAACTATTCATAAAAAAATAAATTATTTAAAAAAGACCCAAAACATCAC
Source organism: Viscum album (assembly GCA_963277665.1). NCBI lineage: Eukaryota > Viridiplantae > Streptophyta > Magnoliopsida > Santalales > Viscaceae > Viscum > Viscum album. The sequence continues at coordinate 1,710,757,260 of OY728135.1, forward strand.
AATAAAATAATTATTAAATAATGAGAAAAAAAATAAATTTTGTTTTATTGGATTAAAATTCTAAAATATCAAAATTTGACTTTTAAATAAATTCATATTATTCATGTAAAACATAAATTGAATAAAAACTATTTCTTTTTCAAAAGAAAAATCATTTTTTTCCTCATACCTTAGTAGAATAATATTTATAATTATCAAAATATTGAATATTGATATGAATCTATAGAATTAATATAAAAATATATCTATAAAATTTATAGTAATTACATAATTCTTGAAATATATCATTGTAAGAAATAATTTTAAGAATATATATTTGACCACTAAATAAAACACCATTTTTTCACATAGTAATCATAATAATTTTAGATGTATAAATTTTATATGATTAATTATATAATATCATGTGAGACATGATATAAACATATATTCATGCTTAAATAATATGAATATATTTATAATCCTGAATATTAAAAAACCATAATTCTAATATCTTATTAAAAATACCTAGGTTTTAATATCCATAATAAAGAAATTGTTTCCTCACAGTTATTTTTCCAGTTCAGGTGTGAGGGTTTTTGAATTGTAGAAATACATTAATACATTTTAAAACTCTATTTAAATTGTAAAAAATGAAATTAATAACCCTAATATTCAAAATATTCTCAAAAAAAGGATCATTGAAAACAAATATGGAGTGGAACATAAAAGAAATATAAATAAGTGGCATAAAATACTTTTTTTAATTTTTTTTAAAAAATTCAATAAAAACCAAATATTAAATGAAATATTAAATTATATTCTAAGTAATAATATAATGAAATATGATTTATTCAGAAGATAATATAATTTATATTTAAAAAAACATATATGATTTTAAAATCACATGGATATATTGGGATAAATAGTCAACCTATAGGGGGGTTATTTGCCAAAAAAGTCATAAAAATCATCAAAAAAGATGAAAATATCATGAAAATGTAATTTCTTATAGAAAAATAGAAAATATAATTTGAGAAGGGGAATGGAATAATATATCATTCATATAAGAACAAGTACAAAGAACAAATATTATAAATCAATAAAATGGTATTAATCCATGAAAAACTCAAACAAAAAATGTTCAATTTTATAATATATGAATCAAAGAAATGGGTCTATGAGATATATTTGAAAATATATATAAAAAAGTGGAATTATAATACAACCATAAGGTTTAATATACACCACTTTCTTGGATGAATTTTAGGAATAAATATTATAACTCAAATAATGGAAATTAAGTTAACAAAAAACCTATACAGACAATATTTTTTGTGAACTGTAAATTTATAAGAGAGGAAAATAAACCAATAATCCTATATAAATTAAAATAAAATACTAAAGTATTTATTTCACGTTCTTTTTGAAGAGAAATTGAAATAGAAAAAAAATCTTGAAAATAATGGAGAACAAGAAAAGAGATCTTAAATTTCACTTAATATAATTTCTATGTTAAGTATAGGAAATTTAACATAAATATTTTTAAAACCATATTTATTCTCTTATAAGATTCATATTTTTGAATTATTTGGTAATTAATACCTTGATGGTCAGTATATGTTTTTCACAATATCATCAATATATTCATCTTCATTTTTCTTAATATTTAGAACCAATTTTACCATTGTGATTGAGTATATGGGAAAGCGTACTTGCATGATTTCGTTCCATTCTATCAGAACAATTTTAAAATTTGGTTGTGTGCTTCAATCACTAGTTACCTATATTTAATCTTACATTCCAAATTGTAGAAATAAAAATATAAATTTCTCATGTTTAAAGCAGTAAAATCAACTCTTGATGTATCACGATATCAACTAAAGGATAATGTTCTTCAATGAATGAATAATTTTAATAACGATTTATTCCTCTTTTTTTCTGACCAATTATGAATAAATAAAATTGTTAGATTGAGTAAATATAATAACCAATTAAATATAAATAAACCATTATATAAATAAGTAATAATTTAATCTCTAAAACCTCAATATAAATAAAAATAACCAATTTTTAACTAAAATCATTTCAAAAATAAATAATCTAAAAAAATCTTAAATACATCAATGGCCAAATTAGAAATGAAAAAATCAGATAATACCAATCACATATTTAACCAAAATCAACTTCAAATTTATCCCTAATTGACATAATTTTATTCAAAATGAAACATAAAAAATATTTATATACCATAATCATATATTCTCCCAAAATGTAATAATCATTTTGGAAAATAACCTGAACTACAAAGACATAAAAACATAAAAAATATTCTTAGTAAAATTATTTTAGTAGTTATCCCTTAAATAATGTCAACCAATTTGACTTAAATTCACATATCAGCTAAAAATATAACATAATTATTTAATGTTCTCATGAATACATCAAATGTTTGAAAAAAATACTCTTCAACAATCAACTATCAATTCCAAAGGTTATATATAATGATCCACTAATTTTCACAATATCAAATAACCCATTATCAAAATTAACCACAACTAAATTAATATAAAATAATTTATTATCTCTAAAGTTTTTCACTATCTTTTAGTATATATCAAAAAAAAATATAGTAACATTATTCAAAAATAACCTTCATACTAAATAACATGTTATTACCAAGGTTTATACATACCTCAATCATGTATTATTCCTAAAACCTAAAAATCTCTCCAAAAGTGTAACTAATCCTCTAAAAACATCAATCATATAAAAACCAAAATAAAATTTATATACCATTATATTATTATTACTTGTAAAATTATTGAACCATATAGGTAGCTAAAACTCTTAAATTATTCACAACCTATAATGTTAACTAACCCCAAATTTGATACCAACTGTCAAAATCCATTTATATTAGTCCCATGAGTACATGATATAACAAATATTACAATATGTATATTATCATTATCTTTTAGGTTTATAAATTTAAATAATTATTATATCCATTACATAAAAAACCCTTAATGCTGCTATATAAGGAAATTTTTTTTAACTTAAAATTTATCTTTAAATGATACACTTACTTCGCAGAAAAACAATAACTCATATTTAGAGCTTGAAATCAAAATCATTTCTACTCATCCTTAATCCTTTTAAAAAATTGAAAATATGGGGGGATCATAAAACTAACTAAAGGGTAAAAAAGAAAGAGAAACCGCATTATTCAATTGAAATAATCAAAAATCCTTGAAAAGTACTTTCTTTAGAAAAAATATTTTGAGCCTATAAGAGAACATAAAATTAATTTAAAACCTAAAATAAAGATCCTTTCATAAAAATTTCAATTAAAAAATATTATAATAAATAATAATATAATATAATAATCATGAAGATTACCTAGAACGTAATATTCATATCAACCATTCAATTGAATAACTTAACCAGTTAATTCCAATATCATTCATAATGTAATAACATAACCAATCAATTAAATCATCATAAACCAATTATTGAATTATTCTAACTGGTTATTAACAACAATATATCTCTAGAGAATAAATCACTAACCAATAAATTGGAGGGAAATTTCACAACCCAACCCAATTTGGGGCTCAAGTCGCAACTACCCCAAGCCAACCTCTATAGGTCAAGTGGTTGCGAAAAGCATTGAAGGCGTAACTAATTCAGGGAGGCCTTTTCCTATAGTACTTATACGTACACACCCACAAACACCAGCATGGAACTATTTAGAGATATAAAAGATTGAAACTATAATGCATTCATACATCTATACCAAACCAGAGTACAACAAAAGTAATAAAATCATAACGAGATAAAAGCACACACCCGCCAAAAGAAAACTACAAAAGCACCCAACCTACTCAAAAGGAGGGGATCACTGTTAAATGGAACATCTAAAAATCTCATCATCCCAAATCTGGTAAACACCTCAATTGGTCTAGATCACTATGCACCACTTACCTTAGGCCTCCAGGGACTCTTTCAAAAGGCTTATGGCCTTTACAAGACACAACACGTGTGGGAAATGCCTATGCAGGGGTGAGTATAAAAATACTCATTAGGTGACCCAAAAATACAAAAAGAAAAGGTAGAAATTTAAAGGAAACAACCCACTCAACCCAGCCATATAAAACCCCATTGATATTGAAACTCCATATTAATCCATACTTAGATATAAATGACTAGTCATCTAATCCAAAAGAATCCCAATAAAGAGAGTAAGGAAAACTCAATTCCATAGCACATCCCAGCAATAAGTATCCTCGTCCATGCATAGGGGGCCCAAAATGATGAGTAGATGAACTACACGTCAATTCTTTGCCACCCCTAGAAGAACAGTATCATCATCTAATCATGATAAGAAAAACACCAAAATAATGTGGCATACCGTATGTGTCTTCACCGCCTATAGATGGAGAGTAAAAAACTAATGTGTGGGAATATAAGAAGTATGTATTCTCGGTCTATAAAGGGTGTCAACCCCAAACATGAAAACATAGTAAGGGATCCCAGAATAAACTAGATATACTCATCTCAAACTCAAAGTATCATAAGGTTCTGACCTCATAGCTTGCAGTAGAATTCTACATGAGGCTCTAAAGGTAAAAGACCATGAGAACACACTCAATCATCTCAGCCATCCCATATGGAACCCATCAGAGAGATACGCTCCATCAGGAATAACTCACTATGTCCATCTCTAGTACCCATCACCAAAGATCCTAACAACACTAAATCATGCCCAGTGCAAGGCTAAATAAACCCATTTAGAGAGGCCCTCCCCTCACCTCGACACCCAGTCAAGGGATCCCTGCTCCAGAATAACCCACAAAACCTCTATCGCTTCTATACGGAGTAGCCCACACCTTATTTAATTAAGGAAGAACTAACTCCTAACTAGGTAATGTAGGTAACTAGTGTAGAGGCTTTTTCCATATCACTTATCTCAGCAGATGAGGGAGTACTGACTCCAATGGGGGACCCGCTCCCCAAAGCTACTCGAAGATGCTGTATTTCTACTCTGTAGGTGAGGATACACACCATGGAATGACATTGGAGTAAAATTCAAGGATAAAGAACCCACACCCTAGAGTGATAAGAGTGCACCAATATGTTTCTAGAGGACCAACACCCTAGTATTATAGGGGAGTACTACTCTACCATCTCAATTTCTACATGAGGCCCATACCCTAACATGAAAGGGGAGTACTGACCCCAGTCTTGAGGACCCACTCCTTGGTATGACAGGGGAGTACCAACTCTTCCAGAATAACATGTATGGGGGACTCACCCACATGAACGATATAGGAGATGTGACTCCAAGGATAGATGACATATACTCTATTCCAATAGGAGAGTAACAAATCTATTGATACATTGTATCTGGAGGACCCACTCCCTCACACGATTGGGTAGTACCAACTCCACGGACCTAGGAACCACTCCTTAGTCTAATAGGGGAGTACCAAATCTATCAGGCCAATTATTACAGACGGTATGTTACCTAAAACAATAGGGTGTTGTTTTCTTCAACTGTTTTAATGATACAGGGAACCCACGCCCAAAGCCAACAGGGGAGTATCCGCCCCAAAAGAACTACTCAAAGTTATATAACCCATGACCATGACTTGGGGAGTCCCATATCTTCTAAATAAGAGAGGTAAGGGAGACCCATTACTTGATTCTATTGGGGAGTATCATTCCCCGCATCTCTCCTATAAAACCACACTGATCTCCAATATTAGTTTAGCACCTACATACAAGCATCATGTTCAAAACATTCCACTTCATATCTTTTAGACCAAAAAAGAGTCCACCATCATGTTCTACATAGAAAAATACTCTAGATAGGCTACTCATAATCCTAAATTTGAGTTCCATATAAGGAGATATGGAAGGTTTTATATCTCAAATAGATATTCAATGAGTACATAGAGTGAATTGGGGTACACATAGTATGTGAGCCTACCCGAGCACCAGGCTATGTATCCTATATACAATGTTTTCCAACCCATGTTGGGGTACATAGAATCTAGAATAAGTATATATTGTGCCCGGATTCACCCGTCCCTTGGTCATGTTCCTCCTTCACACATTCTAGTCATCCATGTTCCTTGCACACCATATATCCCATACTACACAACTTGTTTAGGCTAAATGATCACCCGGCGATGTGGGATACCCCACCATGTACCAGACCCCATTTACTTGTACATTGGCATACACTTGTACATGACCATGTACTATCACGGGGGTAACCATATCCATATCCTCTGGATACATGGGTTGGGTCACTGCACGACATGTAACCTGGTTACATGGGGTGTAATTCCCAAAATTCTTCTTAACCAAATAGAAATGGCCACATGGCTTATCTCTCTGGACTACTTGTTGTGTATAGGGTATTTTTAGTCGGGAATCACCTCTAAAAATTTGTAATTCTACCTATTTTACCCCAAAACATATTGATCATACTTGGAGGGATCTCTATAAATTGTATTTGGGGTCTAAACCCAAAAAAATCATAATGAATTGGATCAGGACCAAACTCAAAACCTACTAACTCAAGGAAAAAATGATGATGCTTTGGGTATAGAACGATTTCGGGATCATGCTCCTCCTCGATTTGATGATGATAAGTGTTACACCCATTAATTATGAAAATAAATTTAATATTGAATTCATGAAACACTAAGTCATTATCAAAAACCACTTTGTTATAACCTAGCTAGTAAACATAATTTTACCACCTCTGTGATTTGAATTTTGAAAAAATTTCATACACAATTGCGTTTAGAAAGATATTTAGTGTCTGATAAGACAAACTTAAGTTTTTGTGAATAGTAACATACCCTTATTTATAGTAACATGAATAGTAATATGACCTTAAGAATTTTAAATCATATTATTATTTTATTGTTTTACAGTAGGAAGATCATGAGATTTTTATTAATTATTCAACATGATATAAAACGAATTATAGTTTTAAATTTGTTATTTTTCGAATAAATAATGATTTTATTTAAAAATTAAATTAATCATATTTAAAAATTTATTTTCTAAAAATGGACTTCATTGTTGAATTATAAATATTCAAAAATGGTTTGGATGAATTTTTTGTAATTTTTTGAAATACCCAAATTTTTGAGGAGTAGTAAAATACGGTAATTTATTGTATATGAACATTATCAGTTAAATTCTCTATTTATAACATCATGGATGATGTAAGAACAAATTTTTTAAAGTCACATAAACTTATTAATGTCATGGTTCTAATGAATAAACACTATTGGTTTTCTTGAGAGAAATAATTAAATAATGAATAAGATATTAAAAACCCACCCCTCTCCTCCACTATAAACCCCCCCCTCACTTCCTCTTCTCTTCACTCCTCTAAAGAATTTTCCCTTGTCTAAATTCTATAAAAGTATACTACCAATATCCTCCCCAATTTCTATCAACCCTTGGTCTCATAAAAATACCAAATCCTCTCCCCTAAAGAGGCTCTCAAATAATATAACATCAAGAAGTAAATGCCTCTTTTTATTTCTTTTATTTCAAGTTCCTTTATTTTCTTTTTCTTTCCTCACCTCCTTTCATCAAAATGTTTTTATGAATATAGTAACTTACAGTTAATATAATATTTTTATGATATATTAATAATTAATCATTATATATCCTTTCCCCATCTTTTATATGAGAATTCAAAACACCATCTAAGATGTGTTAATTTACAACATTCGGGTTTTCAATTGCTATTAACATATTCAATTCTGGACATGAAACCCTTTTTATAGTCAAAACTGACAATAAGATATGTATTATAACTTATTTAAGGTTCTTTAATTCTTTTAAACAAGATAAAAATTTATAAATCAAAATGAGTTCATTGTGATAAAAATTTTCCAATTAACCCAAATAATTGTTATTAAAGTTTTATATAATGATTCATCTTCACTACCAATAACCAATGAATTTTATAACCATTTAATTTCATGGTTTTTCACTAATAACAAAAAACATCCATTATTGATAACCATTCTCATTCTATATATTTATCCGTACATAAATATAAGTAAACTAGTCATGAAACCCAAGGAAGAAAATGCTCCCAAACAATGAAATTGAATCTCATAACTCATAAAACGTCCATTAATGAACCTAAATAGGTTATAAAAAAATAAATTTAATATAGTGGGGGTTTTGGAATTATTAATTTAAGAATCAAAATTTTATTATTCAGTTCATTAAGATCAATTTAGGAACACCTTCATACTTAAGGTAAGGGTTTTCTACCTGAACATCCATTTTCATTCAGGTTAATATTATTCTCTAATTACCTCAATTAAAGTCTTAATTATTCATATTTAATCCACATATATTCCCTTTTAATGTTCTATATATGTGTACAACCCATAATACTACTTTCATTTATGTTAAGTTATATGTTTTAAAATTATCTTTCAAAAATTATTCTCAAAATACAAGCCCGGTTCAAGGGAATTTCTCAAATTCTTACCTATTTTCAAGGGAAATCTATAATCTATTTTTAGAAACCACTATCTTTATAAAGTCACAAATTTTGTTACAAAATTACTATCTTACTTAACTTTTGTTTTTATACAAATATTTTTTCAAAAGAACTCTTCTTTTTAAAGTAAATTTGTATTTATCTCAAAAATTACTTGATGATTTTATAAAGACTGTCTTCATATATTTCAACACAACTTTTGATTATTATGTATTATTGGGATTAATATTTTTTTATAATATACCTTATTGTATTGAATGTTTTTTGATTAGTTTTAATATCGATGTGCTATCTTAAAATCATTCACAAATTTACTCCCAATGGTTAGTGTTTATTCTTAATGTTTGGAGAATGTTATTTACATTTAATATGTTAGTTTCAATATGAATGTATATTTTGTTTATGTTTATCCACATTTATATGAGGAATTCATTGGACTTATTAAGTGTTGTATGGGTCCCTCTATAACCCATTGGTGTATCGGTAAGCCTCAGGAGGAAAACTAGGTCTTGGCATGAGGCCTTGACAAAAGGGTTATTTACAGTCTTCAAACAAGGCCTTGAAGGTATGGTTATGATTTTCACATTATGCATTACCTCATTATAAAACTGGTAATTTATAGTTCATGCAGTTATTCAACTAGTATAATACATATGATTATGTTTTATTAAGACATTATTTATTCATCTCTTATTCCTTCCATATTATGTTCAAGTTTATTTTTAATGGAATGTGTACATTTACTTACTCACCTCACCTTATTAATTATGTTTCTGCTATATTGCATACCCATATTGAGTGTTTCAGATCACCCCTTTCTTATGTATTATTTTTTCTAGGATGTGAAGAAGTATTTTACGAATGAATTTTAGTGAGAACTTAGGAGATATAGATGATTTCAAAGGGATTTATATGTTATATTTCATTTCAAGTTATAATGTTGGACTTATGTATGTATATTTTTTCCAAATATACTAAACTAATTGGTCCTTTAGGATGCATATTCCTTGTTTGTATTCCAATGTAATAAAATAAGGTACTGGATTTATGAAACTAGGTTAAATTCCTTATAGTTGGTATCAAATGAAGTTTAGTAGAAAACTTGTAAACTAAATTTTGAAAACATAGATTAGAGAACAAAACTCTAATATAGTTTTTGATGATAAATATAAAAAAATATCCTAGAATTTAGGTAAGTAATAGATTATGTTGATATTTATAGAAAATACATCATTGTATGGATACTAAAATTGGTTGTGGTTCTGGCACAAATATACCTAAGAGTGAAAACTCTGACAAGGTGTTTTGGGCTTGGCCTGGGGTATCTTGGTACATGATAATGGGCCTTACTGCACACCTGGTTTGACAATATTGGGGGATATTCTTAGGATAATTCACATTTTCTTTACAATATATTATGAAGGATTTAAATGTAAATTTTTTCACAAAAAAACTATGTTTATGATTATGGGATTATCCATGCATATGATTTCAATTTATGATAAGTATTTTTCTAGGTTAAGATTATACGTAATGATTCATAGCCTAATCTAGTGTATGGAATTTTTTATAAATGGAGCCTAGTGGAAGGAATGGAAACATAATAAATTCATATATCCCATATAGGCATTTCGCTCCTATGAAAGATAATTATGTTGGCTCTAGAGCTATGACTAGTCCTAAGAAACATATAACTATATTGGGACAACTACTAAGGTTATTAACAATAACCATACCTATATGGATTGTCCAGATCCACAACGTAGAGGAGAAATATTAGATTTCTTTATGCGATAAAAACCTCCGTCCTTGAATGGGACTACAAACCTATTTGTAGTTGAACAATGGATGAGTTCCCTAGAGAAGATATTTTTTCTTTGGGATGTAACAAAAGAGAGAAGGTTTTCATGGTAGTTTATCATCTATTGGGAGATGTGAATTAGTAGTTGTCATTAATCCAAAATAAAGAGGAGGTGAAAGATAATGAAAATATTGAATGGAGTGGTTTTCAAGAAATATTCCTAGAAAAATATTTTCCCCATGAACAATGAAAAGATATGGAAAGGTAATTATTGAATCTAAGGCAGAAGGAGGATGAAAAAGTTTCCAAGTATGAAGGAAAATTTACAAGGCATAAAAGGTATGTTGTGGACTACATATGTAATCCATGGAGCAAGATTGATAGAGTCCTTAATAGTTTAAAACCATTCCTTTTAAGGCCACCAGTCTCTAAGAATTTCTCATCATATGAAGATATAGTCTCAAGTTATATCAAGATAGAAAAAATAATTTTATAATCCTTATGAATTTAAAGGAAAGAAAGAGAAGAATATGGATTTTGAAAACTATGGAAAAGGAAATAAGGGAATTGAGAAGAATTTAAGAGTTAACCTTCCACCCTTCATTAATTGTGGGAAGCAACACCCTAGCACTTTCCTTAAGGGAATGGGAGTCTGTTACATGTGTGGGGGAAGAAGGCCACCAATCACATTATTTCAAGGAGAGGAAAGAAACAATCAATGATCAATACTACAGATGTAAAGATATAGGACATTTTTAACATGAATATCCTAAGCATCAAGGAAATGTTACCCAAATAATTCCAAGGGAGAAAGTCCAAGATTATGTGGTCAAAACTGCTAAGGTTGAAGTTCCTAACGATGTGGTGGTAGGTACTTTAATCATTTCCTCAAAATTATAAAAATGATTTATTTGATTCTGGGTTATTTCATTCTTTTATATCTTCCCAGTTTTCTATGAAAATTAAACATGTCCAATTTTAATAAATAAAGGATTTTTAAGTCAAAACTTCTAGGGGATGTATCATTGCAACAAATATGTGTTGATTATTACCCCTCATGACACATAAACACTCTTTAGTTTCTAACCTTATCATCATAACCATGATTGAATTTGATATAATTTTTCTTATGATTTAGATTTCATGTTAGGATGTGAAGATCTATTGGAAGAAGAGGGAAGTTAAAATTTTTGAGAATAGTGTTGAATCCTTTATCTTTATAGTAAAAACCTCGCTAGATGATTCTTATCTAGATCCAATCACAGTAGCTCTACTATATTCAATTATTGAGGATTAAGGGAATGCAATAATTATTGGTGAGGAAAGGAATTTTCAAATCGAGTATGTACCTAATTTTGAAAGAATATATTGATATGTTTCTAGAGGACTTACCTGGAGATCCTCTAGAGTGGGAAATTGAGTTTTCTATTGACATAATTTATGGTTCAAGGTCCATATAAAATAACCCTTATAGAATGGGCACTATGGAATTAGTATAATTGAATAAACAACTAGAGTAATTGAGTGAAAATGATTTATTATCCCTAGTGTTTCTCTATGGGGAGCCCAAGTACTTTTCATTAAGAAGAAAGACGAGTCTATGAGGTTGTGTATTGACTATAGGGATATCAATGTTATAATAATAAAGAGCAAGTACACCCTACCTTTCATTGATGATTTATTTGACCACCTTCTTGGAGCCCAAAATTTTTTGAAGATTCACCTTCGATATGGATATCATCAATTTTAAGTAAGAAAGGAATACATTCCACAGATATCATTTCAAACCAGGTATAGGAAATATTTTTTTAAAAAAAAATACCTTTTGTACTAACTAATGCAACCTTTGTTTTCATGGATTTAATGAATAGTTTTTTCAAGGAACATCTTGATGGTTGTGTGGAATAATTTACTGATGACCTCTAGGTATAGTCAAAAAGCTATGAAGATCATGAAAATCACTTTCATACTTTTCTTAAAACTCTTAGAAGAAATTAATTATATAGGAATTTTTGAAAGTGTGATTTTTTTCTTCAATCAATTTCCTTTCTTAGTTACATTGTATCTTGGGATGGAATATATGTTGATCTTGCGAAGACAATGTTTTTGAAAGAATGGCCTACTGCAATGAACATAACTAAGGTATATAGTTTTATTGGATTAGCAGGTTATTATCAGTGTTTCTTTCAGAACATTGCCTGTTTAGCCAACACAATGACCAAACTTACTCATAAATGGGTTATGTTTGTATGGACAAAATAATATGGGGAATTTATTGAGGAATTTAAGAGGAGATTAGTGAATTCACCTATCTTGGCTCTATCATTGGGGAATGATGGGATTGTGATCTATAGTGACACATCAAAGAAAAGACTTGGTTGTGTTCTTATGTAGAGTGATGGAGTTATTTATAATGCATCAATGTAGATAAAAATTCATGAACAAAACTATACTACTCAAGATCTTGAGTTAGTAGTGGTAATATTTTCTCTAAAGATATGGAGACATTATCTCTATAGAGAAAAATGTGAGATATATATGGATCATAAGATTCTGAAATATATCCTCTCATGGAATAAACTCAACATGAGGAAAAGGTGATGGATATAACAACTCAAGGACTGATTGTTCCTTAAATTTCCACACAAGAAAGGTAAACAAGGTAATTGATGCATTGATAAGGAAGGATCATGGTGTCCTAAACAAAATGAGGATTGAAAGGTATCATGTGATTATGGATCTAGTAAAGATGGATATGGAAATTATCAAATAAGATGAAACATCAATACTAATTCATTTAGTTTCCCAAAAATCTCTATTAAAAATGATTAAAACTTCTTAATCTGATGATGATAATCTTTATAAGAAAATTAAAGCTGTGAATGATGGGAAATTGGCTGACTTCATGGGTGAAGATGGAATTCTGAAATTTGAGTAGAGGATTTTTGTTACAGCTATACCCGATCTAAAAAGGGAGTTATTGGATGATACCTATAGTTTGAATTTCTATATAAATACTATTAGCACTAAGATGTATAGATATTTGATGGAACATTTTTTTTGGGACAACATAAAGTGGGAAATTGATAATTACGTATTAAGATGTCTAGTTTGTCAGAAAGTAAAGGCTGAAAGAAAATATCCCAGAGGATTCATGATAAATCTACCGATTCTTACATGGAAATGGGATGAAATAACCATGGATATTATCACATTATTTCTGAAAACTCCAATAAATAATTATAATATTTTGGTAATTGTTGATTGACTTACAAAATCAGTTCATTTCCTCGCTATTATGGAGGATTACCACTGGAGCGCCTAACACAACTCTATATCAATGAAGTTGTGAGACTTCAGGGAGTACCTCTATAAATGGTGTCTAATCTGGATCTTTGATTTACATATAAATTCTGGAAAAGTCCTTAGAAATATTTGGATACTGAGATTCATTTGAGAACTACATACCACCCACAAACTAACAGGCAATTAGAAAGGACGATCCAAACCATAGAGGACATTTTGAGATCATGTTCACTTGAATTTCAAGGTATATGGGATCAATATTTACCTTTAGTGACGTTTTATTAAAATAATAATTTCCATTCAAGTATTCAAATTTCACCATATGAAGCATTTTACAGAAAGAGATGTCATTCACCAACTTATTGGGATGAAGTTGGAGAAAGGAAGCTTGTGGGCACAGAGCTTGTGGAGGAAACAATAGAAAATGTAAAGACTATTCAAACCCATATCAAATCGTCTCAAAGAATTAAAAAGATATATGTAGATAATCTACGGAAGGATTTGGAATTTCATGTAGGAGATCTTGTTTTCTTGAAATTATCTTCAAGGAAGGGTGTTATAATATTTGGGAAGAAAGGGAAATTAAGCCCTAGGTTTTTTGGGACATTTGAAATCATAGAGAGAATTGGAGTTGTTTCATATCGATTGGAAATATCACCTAGACTGTCTAAAGTACACAATGTGTTCCATATATCATTGTGGAGGAAGTACATGCTAGACCCAATGCATGTCCTCACTTCTGAAGGAATAGAATTGGAACCTGACCTATCATACTATGAAGAGCCTATTCAGATACTGTATACTAATGATCACATATTGAGGAATCAGATAACTCTATTGGTAAAGATACTTTGGAAAAAACATAAAATTGGAGAGGCAACATGGAAGCCTGAGGATATTTTGATGAAGACCTACCTAGATATTTTTATGAGGTAAAATTCTATGAATTTCAAGGATAAAATTATTTTAAAGAGGGGAGAATGTAACACCCCAAGATTTTGAAAATAAATTTAATATTTAATGCATGAAACACTAAGTCTCTAAAAAACACCACTTTGTTATAACATATCCAATAAATTTTTTTTACCACATCTATAATTTGAATTTCGAATAACTAACATACATGATTGCATTCAGTAAGATATTTAGAGTTTGATAAGATAAACTTAATTTTTGGTGAATAGTAACATACCATTGTGAATATTAATATGAATTGTAATATGACCCTTAAGAGTAGTAAATCATATTATTATTTTATTATATTAATGTTGGAAGATAATGAGATCTTGATTAATTATTCAAGGTGATATAAAATGAATTATAGTTTTAAAACTGTTATTTTTAAAATAAATTATGATTTTATTTAATAATTAAATTAATTATATTTAGAAAATTACTTTCAAAAAATAAATTCAATTTTTTAATTCTACTTGTTCAAAAATGTTAAGGGTGAATTTTTGGGATTTTTCTGAATTACTCGAATTTTTTGATGAAGAGTAAAATATGGTTATTCACTGTATATATACATTATAAGTTAAATTAACTATTAATAGCATCATGGCTGATGAAATAACACTTGTTTCAAACTCACATACACTTATTACTATTATTGGTCACATGAATCAATACTATTGGTTTTCTTGAGGGAAATAATTAAATAATGAATAAGATATTAAAAAATCACGCCTCTCCTCCGTTATAAAAATCCCCCTCACTTCCTCTTCTCTTCACTCTTCTCAAGACTTATGTGTCACGCCCCGACCCTAGTTACCCAGAGACGATTTTTTATTTCATATCATTGTCATGATACAAGGAATCATGTCCCAAAAGACCAATCAGTTTAGTATTATTGGAAACAATATATATACATAAGTTCAACATTACAACCTGAAAAGAAATAAAACACTAATTTATTCCATTAGAAACATCAAAGCCTCCTAGATTATGCCTGAAAGTCAATCATAACTAACTTTTTCGTATCATAGGAAAATGAAACATAAGAAAGAGGTGAGCTCAAATGCCCTGTAAGGGTAATCAATACAATGGAAGATAACATAAACATTAGGCATGGTGAATAATTCAAAACACAAGGCTTTAAAAATAATAAACATGAATACTTTATGGAAGGAATATGAGCTAAGTAAATAACTCCATAATTAAACATAGTCATGGGTATTATACTAGTCAAATAACCACATGAACCAAGAATAATATTTTCTTAGTGAAGGAATGTATAATGCGGGACATTCTGAAACATTTTGTCAAGGCCTCGACCAAGACGTCTAAAAATGATTAAGGCCTCAGCCAAAACTATATCTCAAAAATTGGGAAATTCGTCGGCCAATTACATGTCGAATTTTCTCATGAGACCTACCGATGCATTGGGGAGCTATAGCGGGCTCCACCCATCACTTACTAAGTCCAATACATTCGTTGTATGAAAATGTTGAAATATAACATAAAAATTCTTTTCAAAACTAGCCTACGAAATGTCACTACTTTAACCATAAACCATGAATGGTATAAAAATAAAACATCCATATTCAAAAATATCACAAAACCTTAAATACATTATGGAATATTTGTAACATAATAAATCAACTTCAAACAAGTGTAAAATTTATCAAAGGATATTTCCATAGATTAAATCAAACTATTTGAGAGAAATATCTCTTTATATTTTGAAATAAATTAAGAGTCACATAAATATATAAGAAAAAATTTATTTTGAAAATATTCTTATAATTATGTAAGGGAAACTTCGACGATGTTATAACGGTGGAAAATAGCCACACCCGCCGTATATGTTAAAAAATGACATTCCTACCATAATTTTTTTCAAAAAGCTCATAAAGTACCTTTTTTGGAAAACGACCAAAATATTCATTTAAAAACATATATGGTCAAAAAAAGTTTAAATTAAATTAACCCATTTTCTAGTAAATAGTAAAAAAAATTGAAATACATTTTTAAGAAAACACGGATGTCGATGATAAAGAGGTCCCAGTATATACTTATATAAAAACAACCTCAGATAATAAAGATATTGTAAAATTAACTCTTTCATTATACTTTTCCTTGGTAGAGGGTAAATTAACCTCCTATATAATAGTTTAATAATTGTTATTAAATTATAAAATAACTACATACATAAATATGATATCATATATGATCTTCTAATATTTCCTTATTAATAATATTTTAGTAGTATTATTGTTTCAGGTGTTAATTGATTCATTTTCATTTATATATTTTGTTTTTTATGTCATGTTTGTTATGGATAGTATTTATTTGATTCATATCCATAATTATATTATGTTATTAAATATTATTTTTAGTAATCAAATGAAAATTATTCTTGAATGGTTACTATGGGGAATTAATCTCCTCGTGTTCACAGAGACGGTATTCCGTACGTACGCATGAGTGACAATATTTTTATATTGATGGTAAAATAAGATATAATAGGATGTTATATAATATATAAATAATCATTAACATTTTATATTTATTATTTAGATCAGTTATACTCATCATTATACCCATCCAAATAATGAAGTGTTTGAATAACAAATTACACCCCGACGTGGAGACGGTAAGCCGTACGTACGCACGTATAGTGACTTTATCATTTATAGGATGGATAGAATAAATAATATGTTTGTAACATATTTATAATAACATCTCAGTATGTAGAAGGTACTGGAGCTATTATTTTGGTATAGAGAAAACAAAGAAAGAGGAAGTGGAAGAATAAAAGAACTTTAAAGAGGGTGGTGAAATAATTACCTCTTCTTCGGGTGTTTCCTTTTGAGTTGATCAAAAGGTATCCATAAGTTGGATTTCTGATCAAATTAGTGCCTCTAGGTTGATTTGAGGGAATTTGAGAAGATATTTGGGTAGGTTTTGGCCGTTCCAAATGGCTTTGTAGGTGTAAAATTATGAGAAGGGGAAGTACCCTTTTATAAGAGAGGTGAGTGTCACTTTAGGAAAAGCTTGAAATAATATTTTATAATAAAATAATTTTCTTTTTATAATTGATCAAAAATTATTTATTTATAAGATAAGTTGGTTATGGGTCGAAAACCTCTAAAAAAATAGGTTTTAGACAGCTTTAAGTCACAATACTAACCTTATCTTTTAGATTTAACTCTTAGTTAAATAGTTTCTAATTTAACACGTCTCTTTGTATTTTTATATTATATAGTTACTAAACCTACTATAAACTAACAATATAACTTCAAGTGGTTAATTATTGATATATTTAACTTTATAAAAGTCCTTTGGCTGAACCTTATATATTTAAAAATATTATATCAATTAATAATATAGTATTTGTTTTAAAAACTCAATTATGTCAATTTTGACACTATTAAGAATTTGATTTTTTTAAAATCCATAAAAACTCTATCAATTAGAATAAAATTTATTTAATCAACCCTAAAATGTCATATTAATCTGGAAAATTATTTTAATTTATCATAACTTTCAATTTACATTTATTTGGATATATATAATACTAATTACTTTATTATTTCATTATTAAGGTAATTTCTGCTTCAACATTGTGTCATAAATAATTTTATTTATCTGATGTCTAAAAATTATAAACAAAATACCATGATGTAGGAAAACGTTTTATATTTAAAATTAATATTTTTATTTGAATAGATATTTTATATAACCTGTTGTAAAAATTGTTTTACTAAAAGATATATGTTTATGTCATTTTTGTCTTTACTTTAAATTAATTAATATAGAGTGTCATTATCATTATCAAGTGGCTCTATGGGGTCCCAAAATCCACCCCAGGATTTCCATGATCATCCATGAATCAAAAAATATAAATAGTACATGTGTTAGTGTAATTTATTATTGTTATAAAATTATTTTTGTACCCTTATTTACCGGATTTACCCCTTTAACCCTGGTAAATAAAATATTTACAGAAGTAAATATTCATAATGTCTAAAAATAAAATTTACCTATTTACACAATTTGGACCTCCTCATTAAAAATATAGAAACCATTTTTCCTAATTCAAAACACAGAAGTGGTAGAAATTAATTTAAAATTAATTCCCGTTATCAAAACAAAAAGCGTGTTTTTAAGAAATAATAACTATCAAAAGATTGACTCTTGTTTATGTCCAGTTTAAACGTCAAATTACATATAATGACCTAAATTATATTAAATTATAAAAATATAATCTAATGATACTTAAAAACATTCAAATGTATTATTTATCACAATAAATTATTTTTATTAAAAAACATTAATTAAAACTTAGTATTTTTCACTATTCATCAAAAATTGAAAGTTATCATAAAACTTCCAAAAAATTAACCTAAGAAACTTTTGTTATTCCGAATCAAAAAATGATGTCCATTATGAAGAATAAAATTTCAAAAATTGGGTATTACTATTCATAACGGCTAGTTTGATTGGTCATTGTGTGTTAAAACTCCACGTTGCGTACAATGCAAGCTACTGCATTATTAAAATGGAAACAAATCGTGGAAGTTTTGGGTGTCACATTCTCCCCTCCTTAAAATAATTTCTTCCTTAATATTTCAATAATATTACTACATAAAAATATTTTGGTGGTTCTTCATCATAAGTTCCTCAGGTTCCCAAGTTTCCTCTTCCATCTTATGATTTCTCCATAGAACTTTCACCAGACGAGACGTCTGGTTTCTGAACACTTGTTCTCTAGTATCAAGAATACTGATAGGATCTTCACAACAATATAGATCAGGTTCTAGTTCTAATTATTCATAGGTTAGCACGTTTGTTGGGTCAATAAATTATTTTCTCAACAGTGATATGTAGAACACATCATGAACTTTGGAGATACTTGTAGGCATTGTCAAATGATAAGCTACAACTCCAATTCGTTTGAGAATTTCGAAAGGTCCGATGTGCCAGGGACTCAATTTACCCTTCTTACTAAAAAGTATAACACCCTTCCATAGAGATACCTCAATGAAAACATGGTCTCTAACTTGAAATTCCAAATCCTTCATTCGGTTATCGACATATAACTTTTTCCTACTTTGGGATGCTTTGATGTGGGTTTGGATAATATTCACCTTTTCTATTGTTTCCTCAACAAGTTCTGGGCCTATAAATTATATTTCACCAACATAATACCAACAAGTTGGTGTGCGACATCTCTTTACATATAACGCTTCATATGGTGCCATCAGAATACTTGAATGGAAGCTATTATTATAGGAAAATTATACTAGAGGTAAATATTGATCCCACATACATTGAAATTAAATTGGGAAAGATATCAACATGTCTTATAAGGATTGAATTTTCTATTCTCACTGTCCATCAGTTGGAGGGTGGTAGGAAGTGCTCAAATGAAGTTTAGTATCCAGGGCCTTCTGAAGACTTTTCTAGAATCTTGATGTAAAATGGGGATCACGATCAGAAAAAAATGATAGGGGTACTCCATGAAGTATTATAACTTTATTAATATATAGTCTTTCTAGATGTTCAAGAGGTAAATCTTCTATTATAGCAATAAAATGTGTTGACTTGGTAAGGCAATCAATAATGACCCATATTTCATCATTCCTTCTTGGAGTCTTTGGAAGTCCCATGAAAAAGTCCATCATAATATCATCCCATTTCCACTCAGGTATGGGAAGAGGTTGCATGACCCATCTAGGATGTTGTCTTCCATCATTCACTTATTGAAAAACAATACATCTTAACACATAATCAGCAATCTCTCTCTTCATGTTGTCCCACCAAAAATGATCCTTCAAATCTCTATACATCTTATTGCTCCTAGGGTGTATAGGGAAATTGGGGATATGGGAATCATCTTATAGTTACATTTTTAGATCAGGTAAATTGTGAACACAAAGTCTCTTCCCAAATTTAAAAATTCTATTTTCATATATGAAGTTACTCAATCTCCCATCATTCAAAGATTTAATCTTCATTTTAAACTCCTTGTCATCAGTCAAAGAAATTTTTATCCTTTAAAGAAATGATGATTTTCAACCATTTGAAATATTATTGATGTTTCACCTTCAATGGTTATTCTTATATCTATATTTACTAGATCTTTGAAAATAGGATCCCTTTAAACTCTCATCTTGTTAAAAACTCCATGATCCTTTCTACTCAAAGCATCTTCCACCTTATTTTCCTTCCCTGGGTGGTAGTGTATAGTGAAATCATAACCCTTGAGTAGTTCAAGCCATCATCTTTGCCTCATGATGAGTTCTTTCTATGAGAAAATATACTTCAAACCCTTGTGATCAGTATAAATCTAACATTTTTCACCATAGAGATAGTGTATCCATATTTTAAGAGCAAAGAATACAGCTGCTAACTCAAGATCTTGAGTGGGATAGATTTTCTCAAGAATTTTTAGCTTTCGTGATGCATAGGCATTAACTCTAGCATTTTGAAAAAGGACACAACCAAACCCTTTATTTGATGTATCACTATAAATAAAAAACCCATCATTCCTCGATGGTAGTGTAAATATAGAATCATGACTAATCTTCTCTTTAGTTCTTCAAAACATTCTTCACACTATTTTTTCCAAAAACAATTTAAACCCTTTACGTCTGAGCTTGGTTAATGGGTTAGCCAACCGGGAAAAATTATGGAAAATCATTGATAATAACCTGCTAAACCAATAAAATTGTGTACCTCAGTTATACTCATTATTATTGTCCATTCTTGGATTGCATTGGTCTTTAAATTATCAATAGATATTCCATCTTTAGAGAAATAATGGCCAAGAAAAAAAATATCTTGAAGCAGAATTCACACTTGCTATACCTACCATATCATTCATTTATTCGAAGGGTTTTCAGAATAGTGTACAGGTGATTTTCATGATCTTCATATCTTTTTTAGAAAACCAAGATATTATAAATAAATACCACTACAAAGTCATCAAGATATTCCTTGAAAACTCTATTCATTAGATCCATGAAAATAGAGGGTGCATTAGTCAATCCAAACACCATTACTGTAAACATGTAATGCACGTACCTGGTTCGAAATGTGGTTTTAGAAATGTCTTCCTTCTTCACACACAATAGATGATATCCAGATTTAAGGTCAATCTTTAAAAAATATTTATCTCCATGAAGTTGATCGAATAAATCATCAATGAAAGGTAGGGGATACATGTTCTTTATTGTTATAGAATTGATCTCCTTGTATTCAATGCATAACCTCATAGATCCATCTTTCTTCTTAACAAAAAGGATAGGGGATCCCCGTGGAGAAATACTAGGGAAAATAAATCCCTCATTACTTATTTCCTCAAGTTTTTTTTAGTTCAACTAATTCCACAGTGGCCATTCTATAAGGGGTTGTCAATATGGGCCTTGAAGCAGGAATTAAGTCAATGGAAAACTCAATTTCTCGTTCTAGAGTATTTCTATGTAAATCCTCTAGAAACACATCAACATATTTCTTTACAATAGGTACATCCTCTATTTGAACATTACATTCCTCACCCATAGTTATTTAATTCTCTTCATCCCCAATAATTGAATATAGTAGAGCTATTGGGGGTGGATCTAGATAAGAATCATATGGTGACATTTCTTCTCTAAATATAAGTTATTCCTTATAATCATAAAAAATTGTAACCTTCTTCTTCTTACAATAAATTTTTTCATCATGGTCCAAAATCCAATCCATACTGAGGATTATATAAAATTAAATCATGGGATGACCATGAGATCAGTGGATAATGAACATTTATATGCCCTAATGGGAACTAATTCACAAAACATTGTTTAAATGATACTTCCCTTAAGAGTTTTGACTGACAACTCCCTTGCAAAACCAAATTGAAAATATCTAATTTTCTTAGAAAACTAGGAAGATATAACATAATGCTATGATATAGAATCATATAAATCATTGTATAATCTTGAGGAAACCCTTAAATTTCATTCCACCACATCTTCCTGAGATTCAACCTTAGCAGTAGTGATCGCATAAGCTTGGTCTTTCTCCCTTAGCCTTTTCTGAGGTAAGTTTCCTTGGCACTTAGTAAATTTATTTGAATAATGTCCCATCTCCCTAAAATTGTAGAATTAGACATTTTTATATTCTTTCTTCCCCTTAAAATCACCAGCATGATGGCCTTTCTATCCACATTTGTAGAATGTTCATTTTCCTTTTATACAGGCACCATGGTGCTTCCTTTCACAATTATCACAGGGTGAAAATTCAACTCTTATATTCTTCTCTATTTTCTTATTTCCTTTCCCATAGTGTTCAGCGGATCTCTTCTTCTCTAGATTTACTTTAAAGTCGTAAGACATAGAGAATTCCTTTTTTGACTTGATAGAACACGAGACAATATCTTAGTACAATGAGAAGGATTGCGAGACTAATGCTCATAGGGGAAATGGTTTTAACCCATCAAAGAAATGATCAATCTTACTTCTTGGGTTATGTATATAATCTGCATCAGGCCTTGTTATCCTTGTAAAGTTATCTTTATACATTGCGACATTATCATCCTCTTTTTTCCTCTGACTCAGAAATTTTCATTCCATATCCACTCGATGATCACGAGGAAATTATTATTCTAAAAATATCTTTAAACTCCCTCCATTATATACATGATACTTCTTCATCCTCCTTTTTGTGTTGAATTAATGACCACAATTAATCTACATATCTTGTGAGGCGATAAAATTCCCTGAAAACCTTTTTCCTTTCACTACTCCCCAAAGCATGAAATATTTTCTCTAAGAAACTTATCCATTGCTTAGCTACAAATGGATTTATAGACCCACTGAATGTTTGTGGTTGTTGCCTTATGAAGCGGTATAATACTGATCCTCCGCATTGTGTATCATGGTGATCCATATGGGTAAGGTTATTATTCATAACCTAAGTGTGTTGTCCAAGTATGGTTATAATATGATCAGCACCAGTTTCATCACCAGCTACACTATAATTATCTTTAATATAAGGGTATTCCCTACATGGATTACATGCGTTGATACAGTTTCCATTCCTTCTAATAGGATTCATTTCTAAACAATGGCATACACTAGATTAGTTTATGAATCGCAATACTTAATTCCGGACTTGTAAAACACTTAACATAAAATGAACAGTTTATGGATATAATCAATAATCATAAAAAAGTTTTCTTTGAGGAAGTATATTCTCATAAATATTTCATAATGGTTTGTAAATAAAATATGAATTATCCTAATCATATCCCCCAGTAGTGTCATAACCAAGAGGAAATCAAGGCCCGTTTTCATGTACTAGGATACATTAGGTTAATCCCAAAACTCCTTATCAGAGTTTTCACTCCCAGTTTTATCTGTGCCAGAGCCACCTCTACCTTCTCATATCCAGAAAGCCATTTATTTCTTGGAAAATACAAAAAATATCTACATTACCAAAATTCTAGGAAGTTATTATATACTAATCCTCAATGTCCATATTAGGTCTATGTGCTCTAATCAGAGTTTATCTAAATCTAGCTCCCAAGGTTTTCACTAAACTTCCTCTGATACCAACTATAACACCCCAACCCAAGTTACCCAGAGTCGGTGCTTTATTACATAACATTATCATGATATAAGGAATCATGTCCCGAAAGACCGATCAGTTTAGTATTATTGGAAACAAGATATATACATAAGTTCAACATTACAACTTGAAAAGAAATACAACACAGATTTATTCCATTTGAAACATCCAAGCATCCAAAATTATTCCTAAAAGTCACTCATAACTAACTTCTTCATATCCTAGGAAAATGAAACATAATATAGGGGTGATCTTAAACACTTAGTGAGGGTAAGAAACACAGTGTAAGATAACATAAACATTAGGAATGGTGAATAATTGAAAACACGTGCCTTTACAAATAATAAACATGAACACTTTATGGAAGGAATATGAGCTCAGTAAATAATAACATAATAAAACATAGTCAAGGGTATTCTATTAGTCGAATAACCACATGAACCATTAATAATATTTTCATAATGAGAGAATTTATAATGCGGGACATTCTGAAACATTTTGTCAAGGACACAGCCAAGACTTCTAAAAAAATTAAGGCCTCGGGCAAAACCATATCTCAAAAATTGGGAAAAACCTCAGCCAATTCCACATCTAATTGTATCATGAGACCTACCGATGCATCGAGGTGCTATATAGGGCTCCACCCATCACTTACTAAGTCTAATACATTCCTCATATGAAAAGGTTGAAATATAACATAAACATTCGTATTAAAACTAGCATATGAAATGTCAATACATTAACCATAAACCATGAATGGTATAAAAATAACACATCCATAGCGAAACATATCACAAAACCTTAAATACAATATGGAATATTTTTATCATAATAAATCAACTTTAAACAAGTGTAAAATTTATCAAAGGATGTTTTCATAGATGAAATCCAAACTATTTGATAGAAATATCTCTTTCTATTTTGAAATCATTTATGAGTCACATAATTATAAAATTAAAACATTTATTCTGAAAATATTATTATAATATTGTAAGGTAAGCTTCGATGATGTTATAACAGTAGAAAATAGCCGCACCTTCCATATAAGTTAAAAAATACATTCTTACCTTAATTTTGTCGAAAAAGTCATAAAGTACCTTGTTTTTAAAATGATGGAAAGATTCCTTAAAAAACATATAATTTCAAATAAGGGTATAAATGAATTTAACCTATTGTCTAGTAAATTGTAAAAAAAATTTAAATACATTTTTAAGAAAACACGGATGTGGATGATAAAGAGGTCCCATTAGATACTTACGTAAAAACAACCTCGAATAATAAAGGTATTGTGTAATAAACCTTTACCTTGTACTTTTCCTTGGTCATGGGTACATTAACCTCCTATATAATTGTTAAATAATTGTTATTAAATTATACAAGAACTAAATACATAAATATGATATCATATACGATCTTCTAATGTAGCTTTGTTAATAATATTTTAGTAGTATCATTATTTCGGGTGTTAATTGTTCATTTTCATTTTTATGTTTTGTTAAGTAAGCCATGTTTGTAATGGATAGGATGTATTTAATTCATATCCAGAAATATATTATGTTATTAAATATTATTTTTAATTATCAAGTGAAAATTATTCTTGAATGGTTACGATGGGAAATGAATTTCATCGCGTTCATGGAGACAGTAATTCGTACGTACACACGAGCGACAATATCATTATATTGATGGTAAAATCGTATGAAATTGGACAGAATTTCATATATAAATAATAATTATCATGTTATATTTATTATTTACATAATTTATACTCATTATTATACTCATCCAAATAATGAAGTGTTTGAATAAAAAATTACATCATAACGTGGACACGGTAAGCCGAACATACAAATGTATGGTGACTTTGTAATTTATAAGATGGGTAGAATAAAGAATATGGTTGTACCATATTTATAATAACCTCACACTATGTTTAAAGAACTGGATTTTTTTTATGGAAACAACAAATAAAGAGGAAGTGGAAGAAGAAAAGGACTTGAAAGAGGGTGGTGAAATTATTACCTCTTCTTCGGGTGTTTGCTTTTGAGTTGATAAAAAGGGATTTTAGGTCGGATTTATGATCAAATTAAGGCATCTAGGTTGAATTTAAGTAAGTTGGGAAGATATTTGGGTAGGTTTTGGTTGAGAAAAATGGATTTGGATGTGTGAAACTAAGAAAAATGGAACTACCATTTTATAAGAGAGGTGAGGGACACTTTAGGAAAAGCATGAAATATTAATTTATAATAAATTATTTTTGGTTTCTAATGGATCCAAAAATAATTTATTTCAAGGATGTGGTGGGAATTTGTCGAAAACCTATTAACTAATAGGTCTTATACAGGTTTAGGTAACCATAATTACCTTATCATCTATATTTAACTCTTAGTTAAGTAGTTTTACATTTACCATGTCTATATGTGTTTTTGTATTTTATGGTTAATAAACTTACTATAAACTTACAAGAGAAACAAAAGTGGTTCATTATTGATATATCTAACATTATCGAATTCCTCTTTATGAACCTTATATTTTTTGGAATATAATATCAATTAATAATATAGTATTTGTTTTAAATACTCAATTATGTCAATTTTGACACTATTTAGTATTTGATTTCTTTGAAAGCCATAAAAACTTTATCACTTATAATAACATTTATTTATGAAACCCTAAAATTTCATATTAACCTAGAAAGTTAGTGGAATTCATCATAAGTGTAACGGCCTAAACCCTCCTGGTCCAGTACTTTCCCAAAACTCGGTTCCATCAAACAGTTCCACCAAAAATGTGGCACCGGTCACGGTCTCACATTGAAATGGTGGCTCCATGAGGGTGACACTGAAATATTGGCACCGTGACACTGGAACCATGAATGGAGCACTGTTATGGTGGCACCGTGAGGGTGACACTGTGATGGTGGCATCATGAGGGTGCACCGTGATTGTGGAACCGTGATGGTGGCACCGTGACGGTGTCACCGTGATGGTGCACCATGACGGTGGCACCATGAGAGTGGCATCTTGATGGTGGCACCATGTCCTCACTATATGGTCTTCGTTATTTTTTATTTCCCGAATTTTTCCGCTCCCGCAACGTGTCTTTTGACGTAAAAAATGATGTTTACCCCCTTTAAATTCCATTTAAATCCCATAAATAATATCTAAAATCCCCCATGATCTGGGAGACCCTTAACATACCAAAACACATGGATTTTCCTAGGTGTCACTTCCTTTCCCCATACTTTCTATTTCTTCCCCTATTGTGAGATTTTATGGAAACTGTTTAAACACATAGCTGTTATTGGAACCTCTCCAATGAGAATTGTTAAATAATAATTAATTACATCGTGTGTAACCACCCAACCGCATGGTAAACCCACGATCTGGATTTAAATCCTTTCAAAATTCCATATCTTGTAACTCCAGGATCTCACCTTTTATAGCATGGGAATTCCTTTTTTCTTTATCTTCTTTCCTGGTCTCTGTTCCTCTCCTTGGTGGGTTGAAATTCCCCCCTTCCTGAGAAAAGTTGTGCGCCCATGCTGGAGTCCCTCCAACTCATTCTTGGAGTCCTTGGATCTCTTCCCCTACAAGTCCTGCATCCTCATCTCTTGGTGTAGGGAGGATAAACTTTGATCATTGATCATCCAGGTATGGTTTTTCTTTGTCTCTCTTTAATGTGTATCACGAGGGGGTATGCTATTGTTTTTGCGGGGATGGATAAAACTAAACATTAACGAAGATAATAATAGGACATCTACAGAATTAATGGGGGTGTGATAGATGTTTTTGATGTATTTTTTATCCTTGATTTTGTGTTGTGAATTGTATGGGATTATGCCTACTAAAAATCATCACTGCTGGTGGTCTTTCTTTGTGCACTAATGAACGCCTATAAACTATGATGATTGAATGGCTGTAACATGGGAATTTGGTTAATCATATAAACTAAATTGATAAAATGGATGTCCAGGGAACAACATCCCCTGTGTGATTACCCTGGTTAACAAAACAAAAGGTGGGAACTAAATGAATGATGTTCTGGAATCTGGAAACTCCCTTGCTCTGTCTTGGCGGTATGTGTGATTGTTCATCTTGATGCTTATGGGGTGACATGGATGGGGATGGGATCCTCTATTGTTGTAGTTGTTGGTGCACCTGAGGCCGTGTGGGGTAGTATCTTGAGGCTTGGTTTGGTTCCAGTACTTTCAGTGATCTCACGAATCCCTTTGTTATTGTGACTTAACAAGAGAACCGGGTGTGAATGCCTAAAAGTGTTGTTTGGATGTTTTCCTTTCCTTAGCTTGTGGTTATTCCCAATCATTTCCTAGTAGTACATAATTTGCTTAAATGGAATCGATTGAACATTAAAACAACAATGGGTTCAGTGGGGAATTGTTTTCTAGGAATGAGTGGTGAAATGGTTGTGGTTCAGTGCTTCTTGTGAATGAATAGTAATAAGGCTGCTTTTTTTGGTTGGTTTTGGAACCCCTAAGTTTGGATGAGTGCTTGTTACCTATAGATATAATTGTAGTTCTTGTGTTTCTTATTCATGCCCCACCCAATTTGATCACTTTGTGCTGAAAACCCCCATTTCATGGGGGAGGGTGTTTTTCCCAACACTTTTACAAGTGACTAGTTATTAGATCCTTTTCTAATCCCTTTCTCGAGTGGCCCAAGACCCTTCGGGTAGGCTGTGATGGCCTGAGGTCCATTATAGCCCGAGATTATTGGGGTCGGGTAGTTGTGGTGGTTGGCCTAGGTGTATGTGGATAGGTTGTTTCCAAAGTGCCTACGGGATGAGGCCCATGTGTCTTAGGGCATGGTAGTGGTTGTTGTGGCCCAGGTGTTGCATGCGGGATGTGTGGTCATAGCCCAGGTGTGTCCAGGTAGGGGGATGGAAGTGGGACTACGGCGAGAATGGCGGGAGAGATCTGATGCGTAGGATGTCTTCAATAACCAGTGGGGAACTGGCACGGGGTACCCAAACGTCGATGTGTTGTTACTATTATATTACATGACTCGTGTTATTTGGGGACTGCTCCTTGGTGAGGTTTGGGTGGATAGTTTTCCTTGCTGGTTTTTTTTGTTATCTCTTTTCTCACGGGGCTTTAGTGTGCCTCCCCACTTATGCACGAGAGTCCATGGTTTTCCCTACTTATTATACTTGTATGCTCACCGTACGTATATAAAACTATTTTTAGGTTTCCAGAAGTACTTCGGGGATTGTGTATGATCAAACTAGTTCGGACGTTGGGAAAATTTCTATTGGTATTTTTCTTTTCTTTGATACTTTCTTTTGAGGGTTTTTGTACTTTTGTAGCATTTACTTTTGGAACATGAATATGGTAATGGTTTGTTTTGGCTATACTTATACTTAAACTTTTGGACTTTTTGGGTATTACTATCTTATCTCCCGATCCTATTAAAATAAAAAGGGGAAATTTCTTCCATCTTGTGTGTGATTCTATACCCTTAGTGCTAGTTGCCACTCCGGGACCTATTGAAGGCGGGTCTCGGGGGTCATTATCTCTCCTTCAACATGAAGAAGGAAGGGTATGGCAATTTTTGTCCCTTCTCACATCTTGATGAAAGCATTTCGTGAAAAGAAGTCTCAATTTATATTTATTTGGATATTTGTAATATCAATTATTTTAATATTTCAGTATTAAGGTAATTACTACATCATCATTTTTTCATAAATAATTTTATTTATTTGATGTCGAAAAATTATAAAACAAATACCCTTATTTAGGAAATATTTTTATATTTAAAATTAATATTTTTAGTCGAAGTTATAGCTTATAAAACCCCTTGTAATAATTTTTTTACTAAAATATATACGTTTATATAATTTTTTTCTTTACTTTAAATTAATTAATATAAAGTGTCATTATCACTCTCAAGTGGCTTCATGGGGTCCCAAAGTCAAGCCAAGGATTCCCATAGTCATACATGTATCAACCAATAGAAATAGGACACATGTTAGGGTAATTAAATATTATTTTGTTTACCCTTATTTATCTGATTTACCCCTTTAACCATGGTAAATAAAATATTTACTGAAGTAAATATTAATAATGTCTAAAAATAAAAGTTACCTATTTAATCAATTTGGACCTACTCATTCCAAATATGGAAACCATTTTTCCAAATTCAAAACATAGAAGTGGCAGAAATTAATTTAAAATTAATTCTCGTTGTCAAAACCAAAAGCTTGTTTTTAAGAAATAATAACTTTCAAAAGATTAACACTTGTTTATGTCCAGTTTAAAAGTGAAATTACATCCAATAACCTAAATTATATTAAATGAAAGAAATATAATCTAATGGTACTTAAAAACCATTAAAATTTATAATTTAACACTATAAATTATTTTTATTAAAGAATTTTTTTTAATTAAAATTTAATATTTTTCATTATTCCTCAAAAATTGATAGTTTTCATAAAAGTACCAAAAAATCACCCTAAATTAATTTTGATATTCAGAATCCAAAAATTATGTCCATTTTGATGAAATTTTTTTATAAAATTTCAAAAAGTGTGTATTACTATTCATAACAGCTAGTTTGATTGGTCGTGGTGTGTTAAAGCTCCAAGTTGTGTACAACACAAGCTACTACATTATTCAAAGGGAAACGTATCGTGGAAGCTTGGGGTGTTACATTATTCCAAGTATAAACTCTACCCTAATATTCTATCAAGATAATCCCCTACATCCATCTTCCCATGGTCTCATAAAAATACCAAATCCTCTCCCCTAAATAGACTCGCAAGGAAGATAACTTTAAGAGGAAAATTCCTCTTTATAATTATTTTATTTCAATTTCATTTATTTTATTTTTATTTCCTCAACTAAATTCATCTGAATGTTGTGATTAATATAGTACCAAACATGTACTAGATTTGTTTTATGATAAATGAGGAATCTATGATCATTTATCCTTTCCCCTTCTTTTATACGAGAATTTAAAAAACCATCCAAGATGTGTTAATTTATCACATTCTAGGACAACAGGTTTTCAATTTCTATTACAGTATTAAATTCTGGTCATGAAACCATTTTTATGGTTAAAACAGACTATAGTATATGTATTATAACTTATGTATGGTTCTTTAATCCTTTTAAACTTGATATTAATTTATAAATTAAAATGAGTTTGTTCTGATAAAAACCCGCCAATTAACCCAAACAATTGTTATTAAATTTTTATATAATAATTCATCTACACTACCAATAACCTATCACTTTTATAGTCATTTAATATTATAGTTGTTATCTAATAACATAAAACTTTTTTTTTGACAATCATTATCATTTTAAATGTTTATTCGTACATGAATATAAGCAAACTGATCCTAAACCCCAAGGAAGAAAATGATCCCAAACAATGAAATTGAATCTCTTAACCCATCAGAAGTCCAGGAATGAACCCAATAAGGTTATAGGAAATCAATTGAATGTATTGTGGGTTTTGGAATTATTAATTTAAGAACCTAAATTTTATTATTTAGTTCATTAAGATCAAATGAGAAACACCTTTGAACTTAAGGTAAGGGTTTTCTACCTGAACCTCCATTTTCATTCGGGTTACTCTTATTCTCTACCTAACTTAAATAAATTTTTAATTATTCATATTAACTATACATATATTATGTTCTAATTTTTTATATATTTGTACCAACAATAACCCTAGTTTTATTTATGGGGAGTTATATGTTTTAAAAGGATCTTTGAAAATTCTTCCCGAAATACAAGCCTTATTCAAGGGAATTTCTCATATTTATACCTATTTTCAAGAGTCCTCTATAATATATTTTTTGAAACCAATATCTTTATAAAATCACTCATCTTATTATGAAAATACTATCTTAATTCACTTCTGGTTTTATACAAATATTTTTCCAAAAGAACCCTTATTTTCAAAGTAAAACTATATTTATCTCAAGAATTACTCAATTATTTTATAAAGAGTGTCTTCGTATATTTCAACACTCTTGTTGATTCATATGTACTATTATGATTAATATTATTTTATCATTAATCATATTTTATTTAATGGTTTATTATCAGTTTGTATGTGGATTTACTATCATAAAACCATTCACCAATTTACTCCCAATGTTTAGTGTTTATATTTAATGTTTGGGGAATGTTATTTACATTTAATATGTTATTTTCAATATGAATGTATATGTTTTTTATGGTTATCCCAATTAATATGAGGAATTAATTAGACATATTATGTTTTGTTTGGGGCATGTTATAACCCCTATGTGCATCAGTAGGTCTCATGAGGCAAACTAGGTCTTGGCACGAGGCCTTGACAAAATGGTTATTTACAGTCTTGGCATGTGGCCTTGAGGGTATGGTTATAATGTCCTGCATTATGAATTACCTCCTTATAAAAATGGGTAATTTATAGTTCATGTGGTTATTCTACTAGTAGAATACCCATGATTACATTTTATTATGGCATTGTTTATTCATCTCTTATTCCTACAATATTATGTTCAAGTTTATTTTAAATAGAATTCATACTTAAAGTTACTCCCCTTAACATATTAATTATTCTTCTACTATATTGATTACACTTATTGAGCATTTGAGCCCACCAATTTCTTACTATTTATTTTTTCCATTATGTGAAGAAGTATTTTATGAATGAACTATAGGGATAACTTATGAGGTATGAATGTTTTCAAAGGAATTTCAATGTTGTATTTCATTTCAAGTTGTAATGATGAACTTATGTATGTATCTTTTTTCCAAGTATACTAAACTACTTGGTCCTTTGGGCAGAATATCCCTTTTTTATATGTAAATGTAATAAAATAAGTCACCGTCTCGAGGAAATTGGGGTTGGGACCATACAATTAGCGGTAGAAACTATGATCAGCAGCACCTCATTCCATTGTTTCTTCCTCAATTTTTTCATTTACAAAGAAATTGAGGGTAAGGGAGGTTTCAAATCATTGTTTGTGCACACAATGTCAGGGGAGGAGGAGTAATTAGGTTGGAATTATTTTTTTAATGAAAATCATTTAACTCCCTCTTTAACGATCCGTCACCAACTCACCCCCGATTGAAAACCCAGTGTTAAAAATTTTTATATCATGTCTAGGTTAAACACACCATTATGAACTAAAAAACAGCCTCATATTTCTAACAAGGCTATGCTTCAATAGTAATTTTTATTCCGAACAAGACTATGCCTGTGTTAAAAAATATTTTAAAAAATATTTTTTTAAATCACTGCATCAAGGCTCTCCGATCCCTGGATTTTCATGCATACACAATGCCAAGATTATGAAATATTATTATAAATATTCCAACATCTTACAGGTCAAAACTTTAGTCACTACCACCTTTAAATATTTTGTTCCTTGAAAATAAAAAAGACTAGGAATAGGGAAAAGGAATAGAGCTCTACATTGGAACTCCCACACCAACGATCTCAATAGGGGTTCTCGTCCTCCTTCTAAGCACAAAATTAGGGGAACCCCCATGGCCAAACCATACTCACATACAACTTTAACTAGTTAAACCTCATGTAACAAGCAAGAACATGTATCCTCCACTGCATAATATGTAAAATCATCAAGCACCATGATCCCACTACACTCATATATTTTAGTGGTACACCACCTTGAAAACCTAACCCAGATAATGACGAAACCCAATAGTTCACATCCACCTCTAGATTAAATTCTCTACAACCTCCTAATGTTTCTTGTATTCATAGTTGACTTAGAGCACAAGAGGTTACCAATGAATAAAATATGATAGTAGACTCATCCATCCTTGAGAAGCTAGACACAGAAATCCCATGGAATACCTCATACATCCTCACCTCCCTTGAAAAGAGAGTAACCCAAACCATAAAAAATTTCATAAACACACAAGTATAAGCAACGCTCCCACCACACCTCGACAATGTCCTATTTGGGTTGAACTAAATCACCAGCACATTTTTGTTTGCATCACAAAAACACGTCAGTGTGGGGAAAGCATCCCTTTTCCTCATGAGTCAAAAGATACATCAAACCATGTCATTTATTCCTCAAGATTCTCACATAAAAATATGATAAGAACCACATTAGAGTAATAAATAGCAACAATTTTCTTCCCAAAAACTAAACTAGGACTTACCAAACATTCTATCTCCACAAAAAACATGATTACCAAGCCCTGAACAATCAAGTCAGAGGATATCATCAACCACACCTTGATGATATCCAATTTTGGAGGAATAGAATCACCCTCGTAGTTTTCATTCACTACACAAAAAAACTTCTTGAAAGGGGAAGTACCAATATTTTTCATTCATTTGATGTTATATCGAACAACACCCACACATGGTTCTACCGACACTTTGCATCACCCTGAACAAACCTTGAGGAAGAATTGGAAAGGAAAGGAGTACCTTTTAATAGTTCTTATCAATAATACTATAGAAATTAGAAAATACATAGAGAATACTCTTATTTATCCTCAAAGCTTCTAGGTAAAAGGCCTATATAGCTTTCAGTTGTTCCTATATGTGTCCTCCTACTCCCTGATTCTAATGTGGAATACCAAGGGGGGGTGTTCAAAAGACCTCAAATTACCTGACACCTCTTGCTAACATTCCATCTCCTCTGTTACATCCTCCATCTTGGGTAACTCCCTACTCCGAATGATTCCTCTATTGATGATACCCATTGACCGACTCCCTCTCAATGGTATGGAAGTTTGGAAAATTTCAAGAAATTTTTTACCATTAGTCTCAAGTGTAACACCACCTCTCTTGTAGCTGACCTGATCCTCAACATGCATCATGTGTTGCAAGGCTAAGAGCCTGATCTTGGGCATGGGTGTTATTCCTGCACCACAATCCAATCATATATTATATGCCAACTGCTATAGATGCCTTAGTATATTAACCACCACTACGGACCACATCCTATTTCCCCTTGGCCTAGAATATTTTTATGACTAAATATCTCCCCATTACCCTCACATAAGAGGGAAAGAACAAGGAGACCACACCTACTCTGATGTCTCGGTATAGTCTCTTCTCA
This sequence comes from Viscum album, assembly GCA_963277665.1. Taxonomy (NCBI): domain Eukaryota; kingdom Viridiplantae; phylum Streptophyta; class Magnoliopsida; order Santalales; family Viscaceae; genus Viscum; species Viscum album. The sequence continues at coordinate 1,710,792,527 of OY728135.1, forward strand.
AAGGTCTGAGCTTTTAAGAATTGGTCTTGGGCCATATCCAGTTAGTAAGGTGATAGGTCTATGAACCTCACTGAATACTCCACCACAGGAATTCTACCCTTTCAAAGTTATAGAAGCTCCTGGATACACACAAACCTAAATGTGGCTGAGTAGATCTTTTCCTTGAAGAGTCTCTCAAACTCTCCCTAAGTGAGTTCCACCTTATTATGGGACTGCACTACTAAACTCCACCATCGCTTGATTCCTCAGAGGTCACTACCTCTAGAACACATGAAATGCCCTCATATTTCATACATTATTATCCTAAACTATTGATACCAGCAGCTTCTCAATGGGTAGTCGCTCAGCTGGCTGACCACCCAGAGGTACTGCCTTAGATCAAGTTCCTTGCACTAAAGCCTCATCACGGGGCTTATCATCACAAAAATCCCACTGTAGAACCCTATTTGGATTTCATTATAGTGGAATCATGGAACATAAATCAAGATGCTTCAGGGTTAAATATTATATCTGGGGGATAACTCAATAAAGGAAAGAAAATAAAAATAAAAACCCAAACATATATGATACATGTATCGTTATTTCCTCTATGACCAGTGCATTAATGTATTGAGTCAAAAATTAGGTAATTAGAGTCATGGTGAATGGATATGTCATTCGTCGCACCAATACCAGAACCTTTATCCTAAGAGACAAACTCAAAACATGATAACACTATAGATATGTAACCCAAAAAATCTTCTTAAGTGGAGTAGTGTGAAAAACATCCCAATGAATGGAATTTCTCTAATAACAATCTATCATGAGCCGACCCAATCTAGGGATAGATATGCAACTACCCTTAGAATGTCTCCATATTTCAGGGGGTGGTGATAAGTGTCGAAGGCATAACAAACTCAGAGAGACCTTTTCCTAGAGTTACTATATACACATACCCAAAAACACCTCCACGAAAGAGTGAATATATATAAAAACTAAAAACTAGAATGCATGCATATATCTATCCCAGACTATATTACATCAAAATAACTAAAATTTTAAAAAGGGAAAAAATGTTCCCACCAACAGAAAACTGCAAAAGTGTTTAACTTACTCAGAAGAAGGAAATCAATACCAAAAACTACCGTCAGAAAGTTCCTAATCCCAAATCCGGAAAACACCTCAATCATTCTATCTCGCTAAGATCTACATACCTAGGATCCTCTGGGGACTCTGTAAAAAGGAATGTGCTCTGCAAAAGAAACATCACATTTTGGAAAAGCTTGTTTATGGTTGAGTATACAAATAAACAGTAGCCACCCAAAAACAGCAAAAGAAAAGTGATAAACTAAAATGTAATAGTCCTCTCGACTTTTCCAGAGGGAAACTCGTCTAGAGAGAAACATCATCTCAAACCATTCTCAGTTGTACATGACTTTTTAGTAAAGTCAAAATTATCTCAAAAAATAGAGTGAGGAAAAAAATCGTAGTTCACTAAGAAATAATTAATATTTTCCAAGAACATGGCACTCAGCACAGTGATTATATATACTACACATAAAGTCTTTTCCACCCCTAATAGGATAGTAACCTCATCTAATCCCAATAATCTAAACATGAAAATTATGTGGCATACCCTATGTGTATTCGTATTCCATGGAAAAAGATTAACCAAAACTAAGGTTTGGGAATAGAATAAGTATGTATACTTAGTTCACAAGGGGTATGAACCCAGAATGTGGCAACACTACAAGGGCTCCCAGAGTCACCCAGATATATTCATCTCAAAATGCATGTATCATGAGGATCTGACGTCATACCCAGCTACAAAACTATACTCGAGGCTCTAAAGTTAAAATAATACTAGGAGAATGCTATCCCTGAGAAAAACCATCCTAGATAGTTCCCATCTTAGAGATACACTCCATCAAGAACAACTCATTAGGTCCAGTTCTAGTTCCTAGCACCATAGATCCTTCAATGCTACATCACACTCAGTGAAAGGCCATATAAACCCATGTGGAGAGACTTGCCCCTCAACACTTCACCAAGTCGAGGGAGAACTACTCCAAAATGACCTATAAAACCTTGATCGCTACACTATGGATTGGCACACACCTTATTTCATCAAGGGATCACAAATTCATAACTAATTATCGCATGTAACTAGTGGATAGGCTGGATTCTCGTAACTAATCTCAACATATGGGGGATCACTTACTCTAATGGAGGACCCTCTTATTACTTTTACTTAGATATGGGAGAGTTCTACTTTGTAGGTGAGGACACTCCCCCTGGCATGACAGGGGAGTACAACTCAAGGATAGAGGGCCCACACCCTAGTATGATATTGGAGTAAAAATATTTGGCTAAAGGACATTAACCCTAGTCCAATATGGGAGTACTACACTTCCAAATTGATTATTGTAGAAAACTTGCACCCTGACACGATAGGGAAGTACTGACCCCAAGTTATAGGACCTGCACCCAGGTATGAAAGGGGACTATCAACTCTGCTAGAATAACACGTATGGAGGACCCACATCCTATAAGTATAGGGGATATCTTAATCTAAGGATAGAGGAAAAAAACACTAGTCCAATAGGGGAGTACCTAATCTATCTATACGTCACATCTGGAGGAATCATGCCCTAGAACGATAGGGGAGTATTGACTGCATGGATAGAGAGCCTGCTCTCTGGTCCAACAGGGGAGTACATACTCTATTTGGCTAATAATTATGGACTACTTGCACCTTGGCATGGTAATTTAGTGCCATCTCCAACTACTCAAACTATACAAGGAATCTTCTCCCTAAGACAACATAGGGGTACCTACATCGGAAGAACTACCCAAAGGTATAGAACCTAAACCCATGATGTGGGGACTCCCATATCTACCAAAAAATAGAGGAAATAGAAAAAGTCACCCTAATTCCACATGGGAGTATTAGTCTAAGGATCTTTCTTCAAAAACCACACTTATCTCCGACATAAGTTCATCACCACTACATAATTGTTGTGCTCGAAATGCACAAATTCTGGATTTTTAGGCAAAAACAAGGGCCACCATCATTTTCTACATAGAAAACTTCTTTTTATAGGATACTCATAATCCTAAATACATGTTCCATATAAGAAGATATGGAAGTATAAATTTCTCATGAAGATCTTCAATGAGTTCACAACAAGCACTAAGGTACACACAACATGTGAGCCCACCCGATAACCTGGTTGCGTATCCATGATTCATTTTTTCCAACCCATGTAAGGGTAACCAACATGTAGAGATTGGTACATTTTGTGTACCGCTTCACCCGACCCTTGTTCGTGTTCCTCCTTCACATGGTTTGGCAAGCTGTGTCCCTTACATTTCAAACATCCCATACTTCATGGTGTGTTCAAGATAAATATTCACCTGGCCGTGTGGTTTTCCCATCCTCGTAACGAACCCTGTTTCTATGTACATTGGTCATGTACATTTACACAACCATGTACTATCACAAAACTAACCCTGGCCATCTGCTCTGGCCATACAGGTAGGGTCACTACACGGTGTGTAACCCAGTTACACAACATGTATTTCCCTAGAGTCTTCTTCACCAAATATAAAGTGTTAGAAAACATGTCTCTCTTGACTACACTCCATGTATATAGTAATTATGGTTGGTAATCACCTCCAGAAATGTATGATTCTCTTTGTTATACCCCAAAACATTCAGATTTAACTCGAAGGCATCTCAAGCAATTGTATTTGAACTCTAAAACCTAAAAATGATGTATAAAAAATGGGATTTTGAGAAAACTCAAAACTTCCTTCCTCAATAGAGAAACACCAAATATTGGGCTATAGAATGATGCCTAGATTGTGCTACTCCTTGATCGGATGATGATTAGCATCAGAAACTGAGATCAGTACCACCTTTTTGCATTGATTCAACCTCGATTTAATAGTATCCAAATATATATAGTGGGGGATAGGTTTCAACTCTTTGGTTTGTGTGAACAATGTGAGGATAGGGGGAGGAATTATTTAATTAAAATCATTTAACACCATCTTTAACACCCTATCTCCAACTCACCCCTGATCAAAAGCCTGGTGCTAACAAGTTTTATGTTGTGCCTGTGGTAAACATGGAATTCTAAACTCAACCACGACTTTCGATTTCATATATGAGACACTTTTTGAGAGTTATTTATCTTTTTAATGAGAGTGTAGGTATGTGATAAAATGTTTTAAAATGTTTTTTAAAAATCAATGCACATAGGCACTCCGGGCCCCAAATTCCCATGCCGACTCGGCACCTGGAATCAGAAATATTCTTAGAAATAATATAAAGTCTTAAATGTAAAAACCAGAGTCACAATATAAAACATTATACCTAACCTTCATATCATAAAATTCCTAATAATTATAACATGAATAAATCACCAAGGATATATAGTTTAATCATAAAACACATAAAATTTTACTTATGAAATCATAATCTAAAACTATTATGTAAACCCATAAAAGTAATATGATTTAAAAAATTGGTTAACAAATACCATGTTGAATGTAAAATAAAGATGAAACATATAATATTATAATACTATTATAAAATCACTTTGTAAAATAATATTATATAACCATTTATTTTGATAACTTTAAAATTAGAAATTTTACAAAACAATAAAGATAGAAGTTTTACTGAAAAACCATGAAAACATGAATATAAATATTCATTAAGTAAAATGGTTACAAAATCTAGAAAATATATTTATGTAAAAAATTATAAAAAAATAATATTCTTTTCATACTTTTGTGTACGGAGTCAAAATTACTTATGTGAAAATTTTAAAAGTGATTCCTTCTAAATATTTTTAAATAAAGTAAAATATGGGGGAAAATGAATATAGAAAATAATTTAATTATATATAATAACATTATTGAATCAAAATAGAGGTAAAAGGTGTTGAAATAAGGATATTAAAATATGTAAAGTAAATGTTTAAAATAACTACTCGTAACTTGAGTCGTGACTCAACTCGTATGTCCAATAAATTTCTAAATAAAAATAAAAAAATATTAAATATTTTCTTGATTTTGTACTATTTTAATGTTCAATTCATTGTTATTATTCTATTTGAATCAGTTTTTATTTATTTACTAAATTTTTATTATTCACATTGGTCGTTCTGAGGTTAATTGGTTAAAAATCTCCAAAATAGCTTCGATATTTTTTTAATGGTAAATTATTTTGGCATGATAATTTTTTTCAAACATATACCATTTAATCAAAGTTTTAATGATTAAAAACCCACAAATTTTTATTACTAATGATTTGTCTTGAATTATACAAAGAAATTATTTAAATTATTATCATTTGTTTTAAATGTTTCTTCTATTCTAATTAATGATTTTTTTCTAATTATCTAATCCATAAATTGTGTATAAATCCTTTTGAAATTGTATTTTTTATAAATTTTCATGGTGTTTAGAAATCATAGGTATTGTATGAATCCTTATGATTTTTTTTTGGAAATTTCACTAAATTTATAATTCCAAATAAATTATTAAATACTTTTGAATTTCTACTGGAGGCCTTATAATATTATTGAATTCATATAAATTCTTATTGGGAGCCTTAAAAGATCAATGAATTTGTATGAAAATCATGGAAGCCTTATAAAATTAGGGAAGTATTGTGAAAATCAAGGAAGCCTTATGAAATCAGTGAATTCCTATGAAAAGAAATGAATTTTTATGAAAATCAAGGAAGCCTTTAAAATTGATGAAGTCCTATTGAAATTGAAAAATTCGTATGAAATTGATTAATTCCAACAAAAATCTATGTAGTCCTATAAAAATTGATTAAGTATTTCTATATAAAGAAAATATAATAAATTTTGACACCTAAAGTACTATGAAGATATTTTCTTAGGGAGATGGGTTTTTATCATTTATTTGCATCTTCAATGACCTCCCATGAGGGTTATAAGTGGGTGTAGTTGATTATATAGTGGTATTATATCTAAGGATGAAAGATATGATTGATATTGAAGTTAATCACTGGTAGGGATTGCATTGGTTTGGTATGGAAATGGTATGAATCAAACATATCATGTGATATAAAATGGTATACTATAATAGTATTTGGAATTTAATTCCCCCTAGGATCCAATCTAAGGACCATAATATTTAAAATTTTCTTGGTAAAATGATTCTTTTTGAGGGATAGAGTCCTACTTGTGGTGCATGAATCATTTTTTTGTGTGTTTGTTTGAATTGGGGTGATTCTGGGAAAATAAAATGAATTTAATTAAATGTTCTTAAATGAAATTTATTATTTTTGGAATAGGAGTCACCATTTTATTTATAGAGATAAAGATGTTCCAAGAAATGATTTGGTTTTCTGTAGTATGGTTGACCTAATTAAAGAGGGTAAGTCTTGGAGGATTATTTTGTGTGAGTTTCAATATTAGACCATAAAAAAGTATGAGGGGAAAATCTATTATTAAGAGATACAGTAGTTATTATAGGTGATCAAGATTACTTTTAGTCTAATACTATTATAGAATATATATTGGATTTCATTTTCCTTTAGTTGTTTTAGAGGTGTTTCTTATCACTGTTGGTTTTCATTTTTTGGCGATCATAGAGATTCGTTAGTATCATGGGATGATTTTCAAAAGTAGTTACATGGGGAATTTCTTTCTTTAACCCTGAAGGTGACCAAGTGATAATAGTTACTCTCCCATTGGAAAGGTAGCATGAGTGTACAGGAGCTTAGGCCTGATTTAAGAATTTTATTCAATATTCCATTGATCACCATCATGGGGAGGATGCTAAGGGGTGACATTTTGAGGAGGTGTTGAATCATTCTATTTTGTATTCGGCCACCCTATTTAAATTACCTACGTATATAGAGGTTCTAGCTATGATATATTTCATTGATATGATTCATTCTTATTTTGGATCTTCTCAATGGGGGTCTAATTAGAAATACATGAGGATTAAAGCTATAAATAATGGTTCTTGAACATTAGGGCAGTTGTGGTTTTGGTCTGTTGGGACTCAGTGTCACATCTCTTCACACTTATCTTGAGTTTGTAGTTATTAGGAATGGAAAAAGTGTTTTGGACCTGTTTTTTTTTGCCTGTGTGGGTGATGACCAATAACAACTTCAATTTCAAGCTATTCTAGATGGCTAGTGTGACATTGGTGGTCAAATTCATCGGAAATCAGAACATCAGTTCCCTCAAGGGTCTCATCGATAGAAGGGACAGTGGGTTTTTAGTTAGTTGAGGTGAGATGGATCAAGTAGTTGATGACCCCATGATGTACCTCATTCTTTGGGGAATATGGATGAGTGTGATCATAAAGATGGTCATGATCATGGTTAATGCAGAGGAAGTGTATGGCATAGTAAGATTCATTCAATAGATATGGAAATGTTAGAGGGTCTAGAGATCATTTGATGTATTGTATTCCTATATTCTACCTTGGCTTATGCATTTGTAGATTCAATATCTTCACACTCCTTTATAGCACATACACTACAAAAAAATATGCAATTATCTGTGTGTGTTTAGGTGTATTTTCTTAAAACATGGATGAATTAAAATTTAGCCATTTTTTGAAAATATGTGGATAATTTAGCCATGATTTATAAGAAATGTTTTAAAATATCACTACTTTGTTTTGTATAGATTTGTTTTCATAAAAAGTTGTCTAATTTCACTACTCTTTTTAGCCATGTTTTAAAACATTGATATTTTTTAAGCATGTTTTTTAAAAGTGGACAAATTAAATAAGAAATTGTATGTTATTTAATTAATCACTATATATATATATATATTTATATATATTTATTTATATATTAATTAATATATGATTATATAAATCTATTAGTATATATATATATTAATTTATTAATTAATATATACATATATAAACATATTAATAACATTTATGATTCTATTATATAACAATAAAAATAAATGTTATTCATATAAAATTAATATACAAATATGTACATTTAAACATAGAAACAAATAAGTTAAAACTTAATTATAATTAATTAATAGTAACTCAATAAACGATCATTAATATATAAATTTGTGTGTGTCTGTGTGTCTACTTGTATATAAATTTAGAAGTATATTTATATTTATTTATATATATTTAAGTTATATTGTATATTAATATATATTTATATACAAACATATTGATAATATTTCATAAAAAATGCATTACATAAGGTTAGAAATAAATGTTATATAATATATATATCTTGATATTAAAAAATAGTGAGATACACGAATACATAAAAACACATAGAGAAAGAAGTTAAAACATAATTATAATTAATTAATAATAACTAAATAAATGATCATTAATATATAAATTTATATGTATATTTATATTAATATATAAATATTTGTAAATTTAAAAATACATATTTATTTATAATAACTTTATAAATGATCATTAATATATATATATACGACATAAACATATACATTTACACACACACACACACATATAGAAACATACATAAATATATATATATATATATATATATATATTAGTAAATAAACATATAAATATATATATATACACAAATATATTTAAAAATATTTTCAAATGTGTGTGTTAGTATATATATATTTTAAAAAATACAAAAACACAAAAATACATAGATACATAAATATGTTTATATTTGTGTACACACAGACACATTGTTATATATATATACAAATATATATAAATATTTTAATATGTTTTTAAATGTATATACATATACATATATTACATTAAATATATATATATATAGTGTTTTACTTTTTATATGTAAGAATATAAATTTATCGTTGTATATGTTTTTAAATTATATTATGTATTTTATTATTGTAAGACATTAATACCTTTATATATAAAAAAATATGAATTATGAATTATTAATGATCTAGCATAGTTGATTCGTTTCCACATCAGTGCGAGTTCATGTCTGTCTTGTTGCATATTAATGTTGTGTTTTCAATTTACATATGCACTAGGATTAACTATCAAAGTTTTACTCGGGGATGTGGGGGAGTCATGTGTGGTCATGAATAATAGGAATGGGTAGGATTTGATGAGTTTGAGTCTGGAGGCAAGGAAGCATGGTAAAAAACCAAATTCTTAGTTATTTACAAAATGTAAGTAAATGATATTCCCTTAATAACATTTTTTATCAACAGGGCTAAATAATTATGTATTGATTTTTTACCATGCTTACCTGTAGTAGCTAGACTCATCTCATCATAGCCCACCGGTCACTTTTATGCATTCCCAAAAACAAATCCACTACTACTCTATCAGTGCTAGTTAAAAAGGATTCAGCTACAATATTTTTCCTCAGTGAGGTGGTCGAGTCATGTGTGGGCATGCGTAATAGGAATTGGTAGTATTCAATGAGTTCAAGTTTCGTCCGTGCAAGGATCTGTGGTAAAAAAACCAATTCTTAATTATTTACATAACACAAGTAAATGATATTCCCTTACCAACATTTTTTATTAACAGGTCTAAATAATTATGAATTTCTTTTTTACCATGTTTTAATAAATCCTTCAGACATAGCTCATCGTATCCCACTAATCCCTTTTATGTATTCCCACACACAAATCCACTACTTCTCTATCATCACTAGAAAAATCAGGGTAAGGAAAGTGTCGGTTTTTATAAGTGCTAAGTAGAAAGTTCTGATAAATGTCTTATCTTTATCATCAATAGTTAAAAGGCATCCAGCTATAAGAGTTTACCTTGAGGCGGTGGTGGAGTCATGTGTGGGCATGTGTAATAGTAATGGGTAGCATTTAATGAGTTCGAGTGTGGCCAGTTCAAGGAATCATAGTAAAAAAAACTAATTCTTAATTATTTAAGAAACACAAGTAAATGATATCCAATTTCCAATATTTTTTATTAATATGGATAAATAATTATTAATTTATTTTTTACCATGCTTACCTACAGCCGCCAGACTCATCTCATCATAGCCCACTGGTCCTTTTTTTGCATTTTCAGACACTAATCAGCTACTACCCTATCATCACTACCACAGATCGGAGTATGTTATTGCCGATTTTTATCGGGGCTAAGCAGAAAGCACTGATAAAAGTCTCACATTTAGCAGTGATGGCTAAAAGGGCTGATAAAGGTCATGTTTATTAGTGCTAAAAAAAGAACTGATAAAAGTATATCCTTTATCAACACTTCTTAGCATTGTTAAAGGAAATCTTTATCTGCAGTGATAAAAGTTTTTAATAAATAATATTATTAATATATATATAATCATTATATTTATATTCAAAAATAATGTTTATTTATATACATTAATTAAAAAACATATGTTTATAATTAATATAAATATGATATATTAATATATATTTTTCAATAATTCAAATATATATATAGTGTTTTAAAAAAAGTATTTATTAGGTTTTAAATATATATATTTAATTAATTATAAAATTATAATAATTTTCTAAAATAATAAATATATTTAATATATTTATAATTATATATGCCAACGAGTCATACCCAAGTGGTACAGGCTCCTACTTGGCATCCAAAAGACCTAGGATCATATCCGGGCAGGGACAAAATTCTGGGGGTACTGTAGTAGTACTATAGAAGAACAGTAGTAGCGGTAGAACTATAGCTGCGGTGGCACTATAGTAGCGGCAGTACTGTAGCAGCACGCAGTAGCAGCGCGCGGTACTGTAGTAGTACTATTCACCGAGGGGTCCTTTGGGCCAAAAAATGGGCTTTCAAGCCTTATATTCAGGCAACATGGCCTTGGGCCTTCAGGCTATCTAATGGGTCTCTCTCTACCCACACTAAAGAGGTCTTTTCTTGGAATAATAAATTGAGGCTTCAGCCCCATCCTTTTAAAAATATATATTTATAATTATATATAAATAATTTTTGAATATATTTGTTAATAATTATAATTAAAAATAAGTAAATATATTTCTCCAATAAATTTAGTCTATAAACACACACATGCATATATATCATGAGATAATTATATATATATATATATATCATGAGATAATGATGATATTCATGGACATGATTGTCATTATTTATTTTCATACATTAATGCACGAGTGTAATTGACGTTATATGATCATAAGTTTATTTGTGGACATGATTGTGGGATGTTATGTTCCAAATGATAAGATTGCCTATATTATGATGACACATGCATAAGTTATGTATTTATCATAAACGTTCAATTATACATTAACACCCTTATACACATAAACTTATTATGTCCTCATAAATACTTATAAAATTATAATATACATATTTTAAATATATATATATTTATTAAATTTATAATTATAAAATTGTAATTATATATAAATAATTTTAAAATACAGTTATTTATAATTATAATTATAACAATATATATATTTAAATAATTATAAAATTAAAATAAATACATTTATTATAATTTTATAAATATATATTCTTAAAAATATATATAATTATATAAATATATTTATAAGTATATACAAATATTTATAATTATAATTATAAATAAATATAGATATATATAAATAATTCAGAAAATAAAATATATGTATTTATTATATATAATTATAAAATTATAAATATAATAAATATATTTATTATAAGATTATAATTATAAATATTTATTTATTTATTTCTAGTTATAATCATAAAAATATATATATATTTATTTAAATAAATATAGAATTATAATAAATATATTTATTATTTTATAAAAATATATAATTAATATATTAAATATATATATTTATAAAATTATAAATATGACAAATATATTTATTATTATTTTATAATATTTTTTATAATTAAATATGTATTTATAGTTATAATTATCAATATATATTTATTTATATAAATAAATATAAAATTATAATAAATATACTTATCATATTTATAATTTTATAAATATATACAATTAATATATTTATTATAATTTTATAATTATAAATAAATAATTATTTATTTATAATAATTATAATTATATAATTATATTTAATTATATAAATATATACATATATTTATTAATATATGTTATATATAATTATAAATAAATATTTATTTATTTATAGTTATAATTATAAATAAATAGTTATTTATTTATTATATAAATAATTGTATATATATATATAACAATATAAATAAATTATTAAGATTATACAAATATCATGGCTTTTTTAGCACAGATAAAGGTTAGTTTTATCGGCGCATTCTATTTTAGCACTGATAAAACTAGCCTTTATTAGCACATTTTTTATTACGTTGATAAAACCATTACCAAATTTTATAAAAGAACCCTAATAAGAGGCTTTCCTCTTGCACACCTTGAAGCTTTCATGGAACTCTACTTATGTCACACCGCTGGTCTAGCCATCGATCTTGTTGCTTCTATCGCTACCTCTCTCATCATCACCACTCTTGCCACCTCTCTCATCGCTACTGCTCTCACCATGACTTCTCTAACTTCCTCTCTCGCCACTGCTGCTCACACTACCTCTCTTTCCACCATCGCTCTCACCGCCGCCTGTCTCCAAATCTAATATATTTGATGAGAGTAATTGCTTTTGATCACTATTTTTTGTGATTTTCTCATGAGATTGTTAATACATGGTTTTCTTGGAGATGAAAAACTTCTTTGTAAAACCTCATCTATTGTTTCACTATTCTAATTTTTAATCCTTTATATTTTGGTCATTTATGATCATTGTTCATAAAATATTAATTACTTATATATGGATAATGAATCTATTGCTAATTTAAATCAAAAATTTTATGAGAACACCCATGAAAGAATATAAATTTTGATTTAAATGAACTATATTCTATTTATAGTGTTCATAAAAGATGAATTATTTATTATTATTGGTCATGTACTTGTTGAATTTCCTTATGTTTTTTTTAGGGAAATTATGGTTTGAGTACCAAGATAATGGTGACAAAATTAGATGTAGAATGTGTTGGTGTGAGAGGATTTGTTTTTTTGAAATGAGTTATGATTAGTACTGATGCATGGTGGTTGTATTATAATGCTTTTAGAGACAGTGGTGGGTCTTAATCATGGGATCTAATGATTTCATTTATGATTTGGATGGGGTGTTGAGTGGTTCATTGTTCTAATTTCATGATAATTATGGAATAAATTTTTAATTATGAAATTGAAAATGAATGAGTTGAAAATTAAATGTTTGTGTGTGTTGTAATTTACATATGTAAATAGATGTAATAGCTTGAATGACTACAAATATTAAACAAATGGCTTAATAAATGTGATTTGGATTATAATTATTAAATCTAGGAATTTAAAAATAGGTTAATAGAAGGTATGTTGTGAAATTTGTATTGATTTTTGTTAGTTTTATAATTCCTCATTGTTGTAACCAGTTGATATGACCACTTTATGTGCCATTTATATTTCCTCCCTTGCTAAGAATTTGGTATCCCTCAACCTTTTTTTCTATTTCTATAGGGAATCATATACAATATTATTTTTATAAGTAATACTTATCTAGAGACATCTTTCAGTGATATTATTATTTATGACACATGATTCACACTTTTGGTGTTAGTAAGTGTTGAATCCAGGAGGAACAAATATAACAATGGGTGCGATGGAAAATGAGGTGATTGTCCCAATAAGGAACAAAATGGGAAGAGATATAGTGTAAAAATATCATGATAATACTTACTCAACATTCTCAAGAAATTAATAATAATATGATCCATTTCAAACTCCCAAACATTCTAAGGATGAAACAACTCACCATTGATTCATTCAGGTAGAAATTCCCTATAACCTTTTGGGTTCCTCTGATCAACTAGTTTTGAAGAAATGGATAGCCATTTAGAATTTGGAAGGAGAAGTAGATCGATGGTGGGTGATGATTATGAATATGAGAAAAAATAAAGAAGTTCATATTATGAAATGGGAGGTGCTTAAGGAAATATTATTCCAAAAATATTCTCCCTAAACTACTCACAACAAAATAGAGAGAGGTTTATTTAAAATATATATTCTCTTATAAATTATATATAATTTTATACTTCTGTATATATCTATAATTTTATATACTAATATAAATATATATAAACTCTTAATTTATACTTTTATACATATACACTTTTTTCAATTAATAAATAATTTAATACTTTTATACTTTTAGAAATTCAATGTCAGTGCTGAAAATATTTTAAAATTTTAATAATATCAATTTTTATTTGTGAAACCATTATTATATTTTATAGCCTTATTTTCGATTATGAAAATGGATCTCAAATAACATAGCATTTTTTCTATTATTACATTCAGTGGATGTATTTCGTTTGTTGTTTATATTTCATTTATACTCATACAAAACATGTTTTCTTTAAAGTAATTCATGAGATATATCTTCAATTGGAAATATTTTTTTTATTTATTTGGTTAAATAGTAATATTACCAAATCAAAAAGGATGTATATGAATAGATAATGGATAGATTCCAATCTAATGAAAAAAAACAGTCTAAAGATGGGGTGAAATAGTTCATCATGTAAGCAAAAGATAATGAATATTACCCTTCTCAAAACCTTTTTCTATGTTTTAGATGTTATTATTCAATAATAATTAGTCTAGAAGAGTTTTAAGAACACTTGATCTATCACAGAATTGATCAAAGTTATAAATTTTGTAATATACATGGGGAAATAGAAAATATAGCTAGTGACTGGGATATCACTGTGTTTTAAGGATCATCTGATATGATTACTAGTGTGTACAATGAAGAATATAACACAGTGGATGTGATTACAAGTGTTAATGATGATGAAGATCATGTTGAGGAAATGAAAATGATAGTTTAAGGTGAAATTTTTTATTGTCCAAATTTGTTTGAGAAGTTAAAGAGTTGTGAAAAGATGTCATTGTATGCTAGTTTCACTAAATAAACATAATTTTTAGCTATACTGAAGCTATATAATTTAAAATGTTACAATAGATAGGGTGATAATGGTTTTACTGAACTACTCTCTCTCTCTTTAATGATATTCTCCCAAAAGATAATTACATCCCTTGCCAAACATATGTTTTTAAATGAATGGTACATTCTATGGGTATGATCTTTGAAAGAATTCATGTCTGTCCAAATGATTGTTTACTATTTCACATGGAATACAAATTACTTAATGAATGCCCGATGTGTGGTGATTATCGATACAAGAAATATGAATCAGGCCCTATAAAAGTTATATGGCATTTTCCAATCATTCTAGGGTTTAAGTGCTTATATAGTAGTGAGGATACTACAAGAACATTAACATATCATGCAGATATAAGAAATAAATATGGGAAACTACATAACCCAACATACTCTCCTCAGTGGAAGATAATTGATTATGAGTATCTTGAATTTGGAAATGAGTCGAGAAACCTTATTCATGCGTTATCTACAGATAGATTGAATCCTTTTGGTTTTTAAAGTAGCATTCATAGTACATGTCCAGTTATATTGGTAAATTATAAATTTCCACTACAGTTATTCATGATACCAAAATACGATATTTTATCTGGGCTTATATTAGAACAAAAAAATGGGTAAATATATTGATGTTTATTTGGATCTATTGATCAGAGATTTGAAATTCTTGTGAGATTCTGTTGTAACTTTGTATTATGCTTAGATAAATGAATATTTCACAATGAAAACCATGTTGTAGGGGACTATAGATGTCTTTTTTTCTTATGAAAATTTTTCAGGATGTATCATGAAAAGAGATGAAGGGTGACCCATTTCTGAACAAGGAACATGGTAATTATGTTGAAACATTCATCAAATACTATGTTTCTAGGACATCATGTATTTCTACCCTGATAACATAAGTATCAATCTTGGATGACATCATTTAATAAAATTGTATAAGAACACACATCATTGTATACAATAATTGGTGATCAACTATCTGATAGAGTAAAATACATAGACACTGCATTCAGAAAACTATTTTCAAAAAACCTTATGAAAACTAGTTGAAAAAATAAATCTTTTTTTGAATTACCAAACTAGATTTTTTGTAGGTCAAAAATTGTATTAATTTTGTTCATGTTGGAAAAAATATTTGATAGAATAATTGGAATATTTCTAAATAAACCTAGAAAAACAAATGACAGAATTAAGGATAGGTTGCACATGGTTGACTTGGGAATAGAGGAAGATTTGGTGCTATGGAAGGATGAAAAATGAAACTTTTTTCCTCCAACAGCTTACAATATTTCCATGTAGAATATATATGCATTTTTTAACTTCTTGAATGATGTAAGGTTCTAGAGGGCTATTTATCAAATATCAAAAATATCATTTTAATGACTGATTTAAAGTTAAAGGGTATGAAATCACATTATTGTTATTTTTTGATGAATGTTATAATTCCTATATCTTTATTTTGAATTTTGACCAAGAATGTTTGTTATATAATAACCACGATCTATTTCTTTTTCAAAGCTATATGCAGCAATGTTATAGACCTGGAAAACTTTTTAACTATGGAAAATAATTTTTCTATCATATAATGTGAATTGGAAATGTTCTTCCTACCATCATTATTTGATATGATGGTTCACTTAGTGTTAGAGATTCAACTATGCGGTAATATATATTATATATGGATGTACCCCCATTGAATGATATATGAATATTTCAATAGGGTATGTGAAAAATCTAATTCAACTATAGGGTTGTATTGAAAATGGATATATTTTTTATGAAGCCATTGAATTCTCTTCCAAATACCTATCTGTTCTAGAAAACATTGGTGTATCAAAATCTCATCACACTGTATATATTTTGGGTAAAAGAGTTTCTAGAAGATATGTTGTCACAATCAATATTAAAATCTAGAGTAGGAACATGTTTATGTTTTTCATAATAGTTTAGAGGTTTTCCCATTTTTTGAATCCCACAAAAACAATTTGGCATTTGAATCCATCATGGTATGTAATATGGATATCAAATACAAATAATCCATATTTTATAGGATAGTTTAATGACCATATTTTTATAGACTCAGATGAAAATCAAGATTCAATTTTAGAACAACTTCAAAGGCTAGCCATAGGACTAAGTTTTTATGTATTATCTTACAATGGTTATGAAATTAATGGTTCTAAATTCTATAAAAATGAATATGATGAAGGAAGTACCATGAAAAATAGTGGAGTTACACTTGTGGATGAAGCGATGGATGTTTCTGGTACTAAGAATAGATTTCAAACTTTTTTGAACATTTCATACTTTTATATCATCAAACAAATATGGGATTTATATTATAAAATATTCCAAGAGACAATTTTTCAATGTCATTGGTTTGATAATAATACTACTATTAAAATAGATGATTTTTGGTTCATGAAAGTGGATTTTAGTAATGAAGGGTACAAATATAAACCATTTATAATATAATAGTAGCAAATACAAGCATTTTATTTTCTAAATCCTAAATACAAAAAGTGTTCAACTACTCTACTATAGACCAAATTCACTGAAGGGTTAGATGAAAATTCAATTGAGGATGACCATTTCAATGGGATGTCACAATCATTTCACAATAATCCCAATGTTGATGAAGTTTTTTATGTCCGAGGATACCATGTTGAAGGGGTTTGGACAATCGATAGGGGGTTTAATCTCTTTATCCATTAAAAAAAGTGAGTTCAATGCTTGCTAGAAGGACTCATTGAGGATTTCATAAATTATAATGAGATTTCATCTTCAAGATGATGAAGATATAATAAATATATACCCACTTATTATATATGAACACCTGATAACCCATTAATCGTGGGATGCATTTACTAGACTCCATATAGAGTTTTCTTTTCAAGTACATTGTGGCTGGTAAAACATTGTTTGAAAATATGTGTATTTATCACTTTGAAAAAGAATTTTTTATTTATGAAACAACAACTTAGTGATGAAAATAATAAAATGGTAAAAAACCAATGTATCCCTACCATAAATAAAATATCAGGTATGCTACACTTGAAAAAAATTTGGTACATATTTTAAATATATTGTATTAATATTTTGTGACATGAAAAAAAAACATAATTACATTCCTCTATTTATGTACTTATTGATGAACCAAAAACCAAAGACACTTCTATCCAAAGTCATGTGCTATGGAAGGAGGAACATGTAAATTAATATGGGATACTTATAGATGAAGACACATAAAAATTGTGGGAAACATGTGTAAGTGTGAAATAATAATTTTTTATTTAAATATATATTACATAACAATAATTTCATATTTTTGTATATTTTGTTTCCAACTTAGACACAGGAATCACCAAAACCTGTATCGAATAAACACCTACTATCGGTGGCCTTGAACAGGCCTAGAAAGTATGGTCGTGTCAGAGGTACAAGTTTTAAGGTGACACCCTGAACATATTTTGATAAAGAAACAACATGAGGATAAATCTTAAGAAATAGTAGACATGAAAGAAAGATTATATATCCTTGAAAAAAAATTCATTGGAAAACAAAGTTCTAGAAAATTTTATTAAGGGTAGTAAAGGGAAGGAACAACTAAAGAATAACCAATGTGTGAAGATCCCCCACCCCCACCAGATTTGAGGCAATCCATTACCCTCCAAGACCTATCTTAGTTGAGATAATCAATATTATAACAATTTTTTCTATGAAATGTAAATCTGACAGACATTCATACCTTTCCTATAATAATATTTTATAGGGTGAAAATTATTGTGATTCATATCTATCAATACCCACTGATTGCCTTATTGTGAGGGATATCATGTTCAATATCCAAGATGAAAGTCTACAAAAAATACCACTTCCAACAGGTCATGTGAAAGTGGGGATTTTCATAGCACATGATCTGAGCATCGAGCTACCTGTTCCACTTGATGAGTAAGATATTGATATTGTCAACCAAGTTATAGGAACATTTTTTTCTTATTATAAATAAATATGTCAACAAGGAGTTTTTCATTTCCATTTTTTTCACGCAAAACCTTTAACTATTAATGAAAAAGGACTAAACTGTTGAATGTTATTATAGAAAGACAAATGGAAAGGGGCGAAATGAAATTTTGACTCAAAACCATATAAAGGATCAACAACCCAATTGAAAATATCATCTTAATTCACGTTTACCCTGCTTTTTTCATATCATTATTTACTAACATTAAAGGTTCTTGTGGATAAAAAGATACAAAAGGATAGTAGTCACATTTTTTATTTTTAAGAACAAATGCACAGATATTACTTTACAAACTAAATTTCACTTGAAAATGTAAATGAAATCCTCAACTATTAATGGATGGCAGACTTAATTATAAATGTATACATGAGTTATGTTTTCATGATTTTTTTTCCAAAAGCTAATGTACTATGATAATTATGAATAAAAACATTTCAGATTTTTTATATATGTATATGTCAATACCAATTGAATGGACTACCCCATGAACATAAATTTGTACTCGTTAGTCCTCACATCACTTCTATATAACAAAAAATAGATTCAAAAAAGGAATGAAATAGTGACTAAACAGGCCAAATCATTTGAAATCAATCTTTCAGATGAAGAACTCTTCTTAATACCAACATTTTAGGGGAAAGACTCTATAATTTAATCATATTAAATATATTATCATTTCATTCAATAATTATTCAATTTTTTTATTTTTAGTAAAAAATGTATGATCATTACGGTTAATTTGGATACTCTAAAGATTTATTTCCTGGCTTCACTGCATAGATACCCAACAAACCGACCACACATGATGACATTTTTTAATTTGTTATATACAACATATAACATTTTAGAACTAAAAATAAAGTTATATATTTTATATTATTTTTTATTGAGAATTATTTTATGATAGGGTGGTGTATAAATATTGTGAAAATCATGGCATGAACATATCCAATGCGCACAAGGAGCCTTATATTTTTTAGATGTGGGCCAGTATCAGGGTATGTATAATAATATTTTACTATCCAAACATATATCAAAACAAATTACAAATTTTTATAAATTTTTCTACAATATACAAAAAATTATTGTGCTTATCATGTTCGTAAATTTATGTAAAGACCTGTATATTTCAAAGAATTTTTTTTCTTAAATTCTTTGGGATTTTACGAGTACATAGTTTCTGACGGCACCTGATTATGAGGGTCGGAGTGCCCAAAATCAATTTTTTAAGTTTATCTTGGGTAAGATAAGTTAACGGATGAGCGGGTTTTTCTATCTTTTGAACCGGTGCTCAGAATTGAAATCTGAGGGCACCGATGGATCCGCAACGCCTGTAATTTCTTAAGAGGACCTTTACTGAAGGTGTGTTTGCTTGGGAGGAGTTATAAAAAAATTGTGGATTAAATGATATGTAAAATAAAATTGTGTACAATTTTATTTTATCCAAGGAAGTTAAACTCTCTCATGGGAAGTTGTTGGTGGGGCCCACAACCACCCAACTTCCCATGTGTGGATATGAGGGAGGTGGGTCCCATACAAGCCCCCACCTTTTCACTTTCCGTAACTCTATAACTCCCCCTTTATATTTTTTAACTTCCCTTTAATATGAGACCACTCACCTCCTCCTCTATCACTTTAATATGCCAACACACATCATTTAATCGGTTAAACCTCTTCTTTTAACTAACTAAGAATTTTGAATTTAAATTTTGAAATGCTTGGAAAAGTAAAATAAAATAAGATAATCTTATTTTATTTAGAGGGTTAGCTTGTTTTGTGATGTTTTTGGGAGAACTCTAAGTCCATTGAAGAGCTTCATCCTCCCGCGAAGAACAACACCCTTCGACGAAGAACGTCGTCACCGCATGGAGAGACGATGTGTCGTTCCTTCATCTCTCCACAGCTAGTGTGAGAGTTCATTCCATCCTTGGATGCACGCCAACGCCATCATCAAAACCCCACCCCATGACGCAATCTTCCGTGTCGCCGGCAAAGGAAAACGTTTATCGAGGTAGGAGTTATTTATGTTCATGATTAATTTAACATTCATTATTAATTAAATTAGCCGCTTGTTATCGACATAACAGGAGGAGATCAGACTGCACAAACACTGCCAATCATCCTTCCCTTTTATTTGATGATCCACGTTCAACTTGCGGCGAAGGTGGCGCGGTGTCGCTGCACCACGCGGGAATGAAAAGGACCGCGACCGGAGCGGGCCGCGGAGGAGGTGGGCGGCGCCGTCGCGCTGCGTCGGTGAGACCAAAGGTGGCCGCGGCAGAGGGGCGTGACACCGTCGCACCGCGCCGAAGCACCAAGGGGCCGCGGTCGGGGCGGGCCATGGTGGAGGGGCGCGGCGCCGTTGTGTCGCGCCGATCGGACAGGAGCCGCGACTTTTGGCTGGGGCGGTT
Organism: Viscum album; assembly: GCA_963277665.1. Lineage (NCBI taxonomy): Eukaryota > Viridiplantae > Streptophyta > Magnoliopsida > Santalales > Viscaceae > Viscum > Viscum album. The sequence goes on from OY728135.1 coordinate 1,710,813,958, forward strand.
CTGCAAAGGGGCGGCCGACAGAGCTAGCTGCCGGCGCCTCCTCAAGGCGGGACCCGTGGGGGTCCTGCGGTTCCAACAAAGGTCGACCAATTTGGCTGGTCGTTTCCGAAAATAGGGGGCGGCCCCCCCTTCGCAACCCACTCGACCGCGAGCCGTTCCGCGGCCGGCCTCTGAGCGGGGCCGCAGGCCGGGCCGCGACTCGCCGTGGGCCGGGCCGCGCCACGCCAGCTGGCCTAGGCCATGCCCAAATGGGCCGGACCCTGACCCGGGTCAGGTCGGCCCGGTTTGGGCTGACCCAGGGGGTATCGGGCCGGGTCGGAGTGGGCACAAACCCCCTATTTTCATACAGATTCGTTCAAATGCCAATATCTTGGGCTACGGACCTCCGATCGACACACCGTCAGTTGCGTTGGGATCCTTGGATTGAGGCGGTCGTTTCGGTGTATTACACTCAATCTTTCGGTAAAGTTTTGGTATGTCCGGGTTGGTTCGAACCCGAAACCAACCGGGCCCTTGGAGCGGAAACGCATAAAACATTACGATCGGACGTCCTAACGATGTTCCGTTAGTTACGTCAATTTCCTCTTAGTGAGAAGGTTATTTTGGCTTAATCCTCTTGAGGTTTGGATGCAGTTGGTGTACGATCAGGTTGGTTTTAACTTAAAAACCAACTGGGCTTCTTGGATGAAAAAGAAAATAACTCTCAGATCGCGTTGAGTTCCTATTGACGAGACGGAACTTTGTGATGCATCAACTCTAGACTTCGTGACAGTTGATGTATCGACCCCTTGACTTGTGGAGTGGACCCTCCTGGAATCGAGCATGCTGTGTGCGGGAACCCTAGAGCTGGCTGCGACTATGACGAAGATGGCGACTGTACTTGGATCCTACGTGGGTTCGGAAGCGAGGATGACTGTACTTGGATCCTACGTGGGTTCGGCAGTGAGGAAGACAGTACTTGGATTCTCTATGGGTTCGATAGCGATGACGACTGTACTTGGATCCTATGTGGGTTTGGCAGTGATGACTTCTGTACTTGGATCCTATGTGGGTTCTACAGAGGAGATGATTCAGAGGCCTCATCTAATCATCTCCACCCCTCTTTGTGAGTAGTATACATGTGTGTGCTGAGTCTTGACTTCAATCATTATCATTGATATGATTTACTTGCTTTGCTGTGTGGATTGGGTTGTGATTTCCTGTGTGGACTGGGTTGTACTTGGGCTCGTGAGTTGGAGCCGAACTAAAAATGATGATTTAGGTATATGTATGGGAATATACCTAAGTAGAGTTGGTTGATACTTCGTGTTTGTATCCTTCCTTTGTGGTTTATCCTTTTTTGGATTCTGGGAGACCTTCAGGGGTCTCAGGGTCCCTACTGAGTATCGTATACTCACCCATGCACGGGCTAGTCCCGCACTACGTTGTGTTGGTTGCAGATGACAGACAGCGCTGACCATGGTTGAGGCTTCTGGAGCGGGATGGTACCCGGAGGTGTACTATCAGGTGGGACGTACACGGAGCGGACGGACGGACCCGAGGAGCCGATGAGACTATCTATACCCACCCTTCAGGTGGGAATTCCAGAGGACTACTTGGTGGTTGCTGATTTACTTTACTGCTGATGTTATTTCTTTTCAGTTGTACTATATTTTCAGTTGGGTTTGTATTCTGGCCCATTTACTTTTCATCAATTACTTTTGAACTCAGTTTACATAGTGTTTACTTCAGATTGTGTTCTCTGTGGTGTCTGTTTACTTTATAAAGGCAATGCCTTCCCTTTTATCTAGATTTACGCCTTTGGTTCTAGTCGCCAGCCCCTGGCTTATAGAAGGCGGGCATGGGGTAGTCACGGCATGAGCCCTGAGGATGGGTCGTGACAATTTATGAGAAAGATCATGTTCAATCAAAAAACTAGCATCCCTAAAGAGGTAGTTTTGAAGATAATTACTATTCCATTTAAAATATTTATTAATCCTTTATGTATTTATATTTTCAAGTACTACTATGATTTTTAAAAAAATAATATTCACAAGATGACATAGATTTGTGTAGAAATGAATGACCAGTATACATGATTGTAGAATTTAAAAAATGGAATGAATATTTCACTTGCATAATAGTAGTTAATTATTTCACATTTATGATTAATTTTTTTCTTTTTAGTATTAATCACATAAGAATTATTATTTTTATACATGTGTATTCCTTTGTTTGAGTTGGGGTGGTTTGTTCAAAGTTGCTCATGCTCATGAGAGATTGGAATTTGAGGATGTAACTGAGATAATAAAAATAATGAAATGGGATAAGAATGTATAAAACCATATGAAAAGTTCAATTCCTAATACTTATTTAATTAATTTTTTCATCATTTTATCTACTATTTGTAAGTTAATTTCCTTATCATTTTTATCTAATACTTATTTAGTTTTTTTTCACAGATATTTTGGTAACTCATATTTTGATTAAAATTATCTGCAACAAGATACAAAAGTGATAAAGTGTTCCTTTTTGCCACTACTACAAAACTTTCCATATCCTTTTTGTGTTGAGATTCCAACAATGCATATTGATTCGATGTTGTTATCCAACAAACATTATCATTGTTGAAAACTAGAAGTGTATACAAAGGATTTTCATCTAAGAAAATCAACTCAATATATGGTGTTTGATGTTCGAAAAAGAATGAAAATGGTAAAATGTGACCAGTATGACTCCGGGTGCATCGTTTTATTTATAATTAATATTAATTTTAGGAAAAAAGACAAGTTACATACTCCAAATAGAGAAAATGAATTCATATTATTTTTATACTATAGTAAAATGATCCATTAGTCATTTTTGATTTGTAGGAATTATCCCTATATCAATCTAACACACGGTGTGTCCGAAATAATTCCTAGTGTGTCTATTTATTTAAAATTGACTTTAATTTTAGTAAAAAGAACAAGGTAAAAACTAAAAAAAATAAGAAAACACATTTTTATTGTTTTGATGATTTAGTAAAATGATACAGAAGTCATTTTTCATCTGTAAGAATCAATGACACTTCAATATGTTGCTTGGTGTCATAGATATAACTCCAAATGTGTCCTTTTATTTATAATTGGCATTAATTTTAGTAAAGAGAAAAAGTGACATATTGAAAAATGAGAAAACACTTTCATATTGTTTTTATATTTTAGTAACATAATTTATAATTCATTAATAATCTGTAAAAATAATGTGCACCTCAATATAATGCACGGTGTGATCGGTATGACTCTAAGTGTATCTTTTTATTTAAAACTGACATTAATTTTAGTTTAAAGAACAAGTGACATACTGAAAACCAAGAAATAACATTTTTATTATTTTGATACTATATGAAAATGATCCATAAGTAATTTTTGACATGTTGGAATCAACATCGCCTGTATCTAATACCCAGTATTACCGATATGACTCAAAGTGTCCATTATCAGTTTAAAAATTCAAATTTTAGTTCAAAATGTTCCACTCACTGAAAACCAAGAAAATGAACTCATACGATCTTGATAATTTATGGAAATTATTCATAAGTCAGTTTTTATGTGTAGGAAGCAATCTCATGTCAAACCAAAAAATGATGTGGTTGATACGACTCAAATTTTGTGCTCCCATTTTCAAATGAAATTTTAATAAAAAAGACAAGTGACATACTCAAAATAGATCAAACACATTCAGATTGTTTTTATACATCATTAAAATGGTCCATATGAAATTTTTTATGTTTAGGAATGAAACACACATCAATCTGATGCACGGTGTGACCTGTATAAGTCCAAGTGTATCTATTTGTCTAAAATTGACTTCGGTTTTAGTAAAATGAACAAGTGACATACTTAAAACTGAGAAAACACATTTGGATTTTTTTCATACTTTAGGAAAATGACCCATGTGTCATTTTTTGTCGTATAAGAATCAACCACACCTAAATAAAATGCAAATTGTGACTATTATAACTCATAGTGTGTCTTTTTATCTTAAATATACATTAGTTTTAGTAAAAATAACAAGTGGTATATTCAAAACCAAGAAACATAATTAGGATTTTTTTAATACTTTATGAAAATAATTTATAAGTCATTTGTGATGTGTAGGAATCATTTGCACCTAAATTTGACACACGGTGTGACCGGTATGACTCCAAGTGTTTATTTTTATTTAAAATTGACTTTAATTTTATTAAAATAAACAACTGACATAATAAAAACCAAGAAATCACATTCTTATAGTTTTTATACATTTGTAAAACAACACATAAGTCTTTATTGATTTTTAGGAATTAACCACACCTCAATCTGATGCATGGTGTGATCGGTATGACTCCAAGTGTGTATTTTTATTTTAAATTTAAATTAATTTTAGTAAAAAAGAACGAGTGAAATACTGGAAACTATGAAAATTCAATTGGATTGTTTTGATACTTTAGTAAAGGGTCCCATTAGTTATTTTTGATGTGTACGAGTCAATAACACATCAATAGGATGCATTGTGTGACCGGTATGACTCAAAGTGTTTATTATCAGTTTAAAATTGAAATTTTAGTTCAAAATTATTATCACTCACTAAAAACCAATAAAACACAATTTAATTTCCTTGATAATTTAGGTTAACAGTTCATAAGTCATTTTTTTGATTTTTAGGAATAAGTCTCACTTCAAAAAAGACAAATTATGTGATTGGAATGACTCAAAATGCATGCTTCCAGTTTCAAATGAAGTTTTTATAAAAACCACAAGTGACATATTAAAAATAGAGGAAACACATTCATATTATTTTGATACATAAGTATAATGATACATAATAAATTTTTTATGTACAGTAATCAGTCGCACCTCCATCTAATGTATGGGGTGACCATTATAACTCCAAGTGGGTTTTTATTTAAAATTGACATTAATTTTGGTAAAAATTAAATTGACATAGTTAAAATCAAGAAAACCCATTCAATGTGTTTTTATACCTCAGGAAAATGATCCGTAACTAATTTATAATGTGTAGGGACTAACCCCAACTCAATATTATGCATCATGTCTCTGGTGTAACTCTAAGTATGTCTATTTATTTAAAATCGGAATTTTCTTAATGTATTCTTTCATATTTATATTTTATTTATTTCATTATAGAATTACTAACATAAGATTTTTTTTCTTATATATTTGGATTATTTTGATCGGGTTTAGGTGAGTTTTTCAGAACTCATACCATGGGTGGAAATTTGTTAGAGGGGATTGCAGGTGCCAAAAGATAAATCATTAAATTTTTTAAATATTTGGGGATAATTGTAAATTTTTATTATAAATAAGATTGTTTTAAATGTATATAGTAGGGTTTTATTGTATTCATGATGTCAAATTTATTTTAATTAAATTATATATTTTTCATACACAGGTTATAGGGTTTTTGGGGTATGTTGTTATACAAACAACACACTACATCATGCTAGGCCTCTACCAGTGCTTTGTTTAGTGCTCATAAATGCACCCCTATCTCAATTTTTTCAACACTGATAAAGGGGACCCCCTTTAACAATTATTAGGGAAAAAAATAATTTTTTAGCACTATTAAAGGCCTTTTGTGCACTATTAAAGGGAATACTTATAGTATTGCATGCATTCCTGCGGAGAACTCTGATGCTGAATCCCAACACACATATAGAATTATATGATATTTCCTTAACCAATTTTTTGATAAAAATTTTAAAAAAATAATTTCATAATTATTTACTAACAAAACCCATGTAAATATTATTTTTTATAAACCTTTTTTATTAACATGGTTAAATAATTACGAATTTATAAACATATGTAAATGTGGTGATGGTGATTTACCTATGTTTTCTCGAAACATAGGTAAATAATCATATTTTAAAATGTGGATAAAATATTGACACCTAATTTCTTCATATATTTTATACACATAGGAAAATATGTTATCAAATTTAAAAAATGTAACTTATGTAAATATAAAACATGGATAATTTCTTTTCTTTCCATATTTCTACCTTAGTTTGATCTCTATGATTAAATATAGAGAGACTACTAGTTACTTTGGTTTTTTATGATAGTTGAAGGTTGGTATTGTATTCTTGGTGTGTTTTATGGTTGTGAGCTAATTATTGGGCAATATCAATGACTATGTGATTTTTTATTATATATAATTCCATATGACATCATTCTTAGTAAAGATTGGTAGTAATATGTGAATGTAGTTATCAATTGTGTCCAAATAATAGTTTCATTCATTAACACGGAAGGCCATAATGTGGCATTTTTTTGTGAGTGAAATCCTTAGATGGATCATAAGTGTTCATAACCTCTTCTATCTTAGATAACATAGTTTTTATTGAGTTCGGTATAAGCTCAGATAGTAGTGTACATGAGAACTTTTTTAGAGTTTCTAAATGGATTCTTTGAAGAGGTTGTGAAGTCGCCCCCTTGATGTGAAATTATGTTTTGGATTGTGAAATAGACTATTTTATCTTCAATTATTATGGATGCTAAATATATGGCACACTCAGAGTTATAAGATTTGAGGATTTATATTTATGATTTAATGTATAAATGTTTCATCCATCCTTGTACCTCACATTGAGGTGGTTGTGTATTATTTTTTGAGAAGTTTAATGGTATTATGATTTAATTTATAGACTATTTTCATTTGAACTAGGTAATTGTGAATAACCATTATTACCATATGAGGATATATATTTTTTTCAACTAGTTGAGGGGAGATTTTTGTTTTTTAAATATAAATATATGAACTAGATATCACCATGTGATGGTGATGGTGGAAGATAAATTGAATACTACCTTTATCTTAAAATATGATCACCTTGAGTTCATGATTATTATATTTTGAGTTATAAATGCTCAAATTGTATTCTGGGTTCTCATGAACACCATGTTACACAAGTTTCTAGATCACTTTGGGGTTGTATTTGTCAAAAAACATCCTTGTGTACTTGAACTCTAAGGAAAATTACCCTAAGAACCTAAAAAATCTTCTACAATTACATTAAAACTATTTTATTCTAGACTCATTAGGTTCATTCCCTCGGTCTTGTGGGTTTTCAACAAGAATTAATGGTGAATCATTTAAAGATTGTGGTAGTTGTTTCTTGGATAGCAGTCAATAATTTTATAAAGGTCTACATTTTCCTTGGTATTTTTAGTTATTATCGATGGTTTAAATTTTATTTCCATTAGATTTTAGAACCTTTGGTAGCCTTGACCAATAAGTACCACAACATTATATAGAATCATCAATTTTCAGCATCTTTTGACTTCTTAATGATGAAGTTGATTGGTACACTTGTCCTTCAATTTCCAATGGAGTGAGTTATATTTGAGGTTTTCTATGAGGTTTTTTATTTTATATTAGTTTGTATCATGATGTTTTAGAGTTTTTTATCATATTTGGGTGTCATTAGTTTTTCACTCTTGACCATAATTATTCCACCCATGATCTCAATCTAGAATAAAAAAGGTTTTCTTTGAGGTTGTGAAATAACTACTTCATTAATGAATGCATAGTGGTATTAATTGATCATTGAATATTTAATTATATCTTCTCAAAATTTTATTTGAATTTAATTATCAGTGATGGATAGAGTTATTATAGGACTATAACTTATACATATTCTATACACCAAGGAAAGGGAATATGGTTGTTAAAGCATTGAGTAGGATGTCCCATGAAAATATTGTTCAAGAGTTGGGAGATGCATGGGGAGTGATGGAGGATCTTATAACCTTGAATCTTGATATATATAAATCCAGTTGTAGAGGATTTATGTAATATTGCATTGGATTTATGATACATAGTTTTGAGATCTTGATGTATAGTTTTATTGTGATTATATTGTTTATGGAAATACTCTTAAGGGATGGTTAGAAAATGATCAATATTTAGTATTGTTTTGATGGTCTCGTTTCATTACATCAGTGATACATGGGGTTGTTCTTAATACGTTTTATAGATTGCCCATATTTATGAATCATTATATATACAAGATATACCATACCATAAGAAATCAGTTCAAGTGTTCGGGGTTTAATTAGTCTATGGAAAAGTTTTTGTTTAGGTGTTTGTCTTGTCTATGGGTGAAGGTCAGATCATTGTATTCCTGAAGAATTTCCATATCCATTAGATATACTAGAGTGGAAGTGGGGGGGGGGGGGTTAATGGATTTTATCACGGTTTTTACCTAATATAAGGGAGAATATGATGTTATGTGGTTGATTATGTATTAATTAGAAAGTTCATTTATTTCATACTAATAAAAGAGAATAGTGTTATGGATGATTTAGTGATTTTTTATATGGATGAGATAGTGAAGCTTAATGGGATTCTAAATATCATCATCTCTGATTGGGATCCTCATTTTACCTCCCAAATAAAGTTTTTATTCCATGATTTTTTCTCTTCACTATTTATTAGAACTACTTTTCATACCTTGAAGGATGATTCAGTTACGAAAACCATTCAGATGCTGAATAACATGTTGCATACATGTGTTTTATATTTTCGAGTTTTGTGGGAGAAAAATTTTCTACTCGTTGAGTTTTCATATAATAATAGTTATCAAACTTCAATTGGTATGGATTTTTTCAATGAATTTTATAGTTTTCCTTTCTTATCTCTAGTGTTATAAGCCAATGTTAAAGAGTTAGTGATCCTTGGACCAAATTTAGTATAGAGCATGACTAAGATGGTGTAGATAATATATGGGTGGATAAGGGTGGATCAAGACCCTCATAAGTGTTATGTTTATCAGTGGAGGAGGATTTATGTTTTAATGTCATAGATCATGTGTCCTTGAAGCTTTCACCCCATCATGGGATGTGGGGATATGGTCTACGGAATAATCCTTCTTTTTATTTTTCTTTTCTTTTCAAGGAGTTTTGTCATGTTAGTGAGGTTGAGTATCAGTTATCTATTCATTCATAGATGGATTAAATCAAAAATTCCTTCTATGTTTTATATTTTCTTAAGAATATTTATGAGGAATCCCATGTCATTGTTTGGATATTTTTTGATATTAAGGAAGACATGAAATTTTTAGGGTGGTCAGTCGATATTCTGGATCATCTAGAGAAAGAGTTACCTTCGCATGTCATTCCCATAGTTTATTTCTTATAGAGGCATAGTTTCGTTGAAACTTTTATATGTAAATATGAGTTGTGTATGAATTATTATTATCCCTAGTAATTTTTAATTATAGTTTTATGTTAATGTGACTGATATTACACAGATATAATTGAAGTTTCTTTTATTATGTTTGATTTTTGGTAGTGGAAAGGTACTTATTTGAGAGGTATTTGCAAAGGGTTTTAGGTTTAAAATTTTATCATCTTCCTTTGCATTTTAGGTTTTTATTATTGAGGATAATAACTACTTGATAGGTATCTAATATAAATTAACATATTATACTAGATCTTTACTTTTCATTTCTGATGTTTTGGATATATATGGAAGGAATATAAATGACATAGTGGAAGAGGTGGAGAATTATGAACTAATTTTTCAATTGTAATATATAATCACTCCATGATCATTGGGAATTACAGAATTCTTAGTCTACAGGACAAATGGGGTGCGTTTTTTCATGAGGATTGGGATTGTGGTGTGAGGTTCATGTTAAGTCATAGAGTTTAGGCAGTGAGTTTTAAGAGTTTATCTATTTTATAAGAGGATTTATGTTGTAGTGTGGTGAGAATTTTTATACCATAAAGGAAACTTGGTTAAGTAGATTTTCATCATAGAGATGGGCGATCTACTCTGAGAGTTTGGGTTATCTAATTCCTAGGTTATTCTATTTTCAATATTCTTACACCATAGTTTTTATTGTTGCACTATGGTTAGTTTCATGGCATTATCAATTTTTAGGTAGAAGCATGGGGTTTTCATAGTGATTTCCAAGTCCTTTTGAATTACAGTATGTTAACCTTATTAACACTATGATATTTTTTTGTGTGTAATGGTTTATAGGAAAGTTGAATCCCTAAGTTTTGAGGGGATTACACCATGTATTCTAGATCGATTTTTCATTGTGGTATTACCACACCCATCCTATCATAACCTTCTATATTTCAAAAATAAGTATAAATTTAGGATTATAATCAAATTATATTCTACTTCCCTTACTTCATTTAAACCCTTGGTTGTGTTTGTTTCGTCATTAGAGATCATTTCCCATTCCATGGTTGGTTTTGACCATCAACATCAATAGATCAACTCTTAATTAGCAAAATTTATGTTCTCCCCTATTATTATTATTTATTATCACTTTATTCATTCTTATTGAGGATATTTTGATAATAATGTTGATTCAATTTTGATGTTCTTTTCTTGTGATGTTGATGGTGAATGGTAATGTGTAGGCATTGTGGAAAGTCCTAAATCTTGGTTGGAGTTTGATCAGAGTTTCCTTATCATTTTGTATAGTGGTTGTTGTAGAATCATTTTATACAATATATTTAAGACATATCCTTCTATAATTATGTGTAAATTTGGATTAAAAATTATTTTTATTTTATTAGGTTAATGATTGAATTTACCTATGGAATATAACAAAGAAAACTAAAGTATTTTAACACAAAAAACATTGTCTCTCATGTGATTTATGCAATTTCAATATATTTCTTATATATTATTACTTTTTATTGATATTTCTATTGATAAATTCATGGTTTATATTTCTTAATTATTTATTCTTACCATTAAAATTATTGGATTAATTTACTTTAAAGTTAAACCACTTAAATATCATAATAAAATATAGTGAATGATTAACGGTTTGTGTTGGATTTTATGACAATATGTTAAGATTAGAGTTACGATTTTGTTGAAAGTATTTCTTCTGGAATAATTAGATGTTATACATGATGAGGAAGTTATTAAATAAAGTGGTCATACTTAGATGATTGTTATGGATTTGACCTTATAATAATTTCAAGGGTAATTTATCATTGGATTCCAAGCTTGATAAGGTGTATGTTCATGAAATTGTTTCTAGTAGAGTTATAGAATAAAAAGTTTGTGTTAATTTTTAATGTAATTTATAAAAACATGATGTTAATAAATCTCAAGATTGATATTTGTGGAAATACCATTATCATAATATGTAAACAATACCTTTCATGGTGACTATTAATTATAAAAGATGAACCAAAAGAGAAATATAGAAAAAATAGGAGAGTTAATACGGTTGTAATTATTATAATAATTTTGAGTAGAAAAAATAAAGAGAAATAAATGATGATTTTATGATTTAGAGGACTGCATGTTGAATAATAATAAATGGAATCTTTTCAACCTTGAATATATGATTTCAAAAATAAATAATAGTATTTCAATGCAGTAAGGCAAGCCATTCCGGTCACAATAATATAAAATTGAGTTCCAGAATCATGTTGGGAAGTAAGGAGGTGTCCACACTACATCTATGAAAGAGAAACAGTGATGATCAATGTATAACATACCCATAATATAATATACAAAATGATATAATTTTTTTACTAATCATGGAGAGACCTATACATTTACAAATATTTTTTGTTATTCCCTAGAGTTGTTCTCAAGAGAGAATAAGAAATAGTGAGCTTTAAATGAGGATTAATCCACCCCTTAAACTATTTTAAAGCATGTGAGCCTTAGTTTTAATTGATAAAAATTGTTTTTAATCACCAAACTAGTGCATTATTATATTATAGGTCATTGAAACAGTATGAATGTGTAATGAATATGTATTACCTAGCACTGGTGAACCAGGTAAAATCATGGTTCCCCTTTCATGATTTTCTATATTACATTCACTTCTAGGTTTTGATGAGGTTGAGAGTGAAAGAATAATTTTTCAAGAAGAATTAACATGATTCCCACCTATGTGGGAACAATATATTAATATAGAAATAATTAAAAATGTAAAAAATAGTTTAAATTAGTTATTATTCTTTAACCCCTCCCCCTCTTAGTGCAGTACTACAAAACCCACTTTTAATAACAATAAAAATGATATTTTTTGATGCTTAAAAGTGATAAAAAAATATAAGAGATATTAAAATCTCCCAAAATTTATCAGGTCTATTAAAAGAACTGATAAAGCTACCCATTATTGGTGCTTTTTTAGAAGCACTGTGAAATGGTACCTTTATCAGCACTTTTTGGAAGCACTGATAAAGGGTATCTTTATTAGTGATAGATCAAGCACTGATAAATGGTCCTTTTAACATCACTAGATAAAGCTCTAATAAGGAGACCTTTATTAGTTCTAGATTAATCACTAATAAAGAGACCCTTTATCAGTTCTATATGAAGCACTGTTAAAGGCCATTTCAGCTGCTACATAGCTGCGACCCTTTAGTTTCCATGGAGCAAATCTGTAAAATAAAACCCAATTAGAATACATAAAAATGAATAGAAATATATCTTAAACTATATTAGAATAAAAATAACACATTACACTATCATTTCAATTCAAAATTTACATACAAAATATTTACATTAAAGGTGTATTTACAATTAACCAAAAAATTACAACCCACATACAAAATCAGAATGACCACTCTTTTCAATGATAAACCTCTATAAAAAATCCCCAATAACAAAACCAATATTTATCTTAAAAAAATTTAATAAAAAATAATAAAAAATAATTTTAGTGTCATATAATCCACATATGATAAATTATATTGTTAATTATTGTATAAATTAATGTTATAATTTGTTAATCATGTGTCAGAATGATGTGTGTTCAATTACAACATGTCATAAATAAATTATTGATCATTTTCGTAATGTTTTAAATAAATCCAAGATATTTTTATTAATTTTGGTTGTGTGATAAACATTTTATACTAAAATGACACTTCTATATTGAAAACACATACTTCAATTAATACTGAATATATTATGTGTCATATTGATGTGCTTTCAATTCTTTCACATCAAAAATATATTATGGATATTTTTCCTTAAAATTTTAAATAAATCCATGATTTTTTTGGTTTTTTATATGTGATATTTGTTTTAAACTAAAATTGTACTTTTATATTGAAAAACCACACATTGATCCATACTGACCACATCATGTGTCTAATTAATGTGAGATTGATTCCTACATTTTAGAAATTTATTATGGATAGTTTTCCTAATGTTTGAAAATAATTTGAGCTTGTTTTGTTGGTTTTGGATATGTTATACGTGTTTTAATCTAAAATAAAACATCTATTTAGAAAACAAAAAATTCGAGTCACATCAAACAAATAATGTGTTTGATTGACATGTGGTCAATTCCTATACATCATAAAGATATTATGGATTATTTTCCTAAAATTTTAAATGAATTTGATCTTGTTTTATTTGTTTTGACAATGTGATGCTCATTTCATACTAAAATGGAACTTTTTTATTGAAAAAAATACACTTATGGTTATACTGACAACATCATTTTCTGGAATGATGTACGGTCAATTCCTACCTATCATAAATATATTATGGATCTTTTTATTAAATTTTGAAAAAAATATGAGTCAATTTTTTTCTTTTTGTCTATGCGATGAACATTTTAAACTAAAAGGTAACTTTTATATTTAAAACATGAACTTTGAGTCATGTTGACCACATCGTGTGTTGGATTGACATGAAATTAATCTCTACATATTAGAAACATGTTATGAAAATATTTTCCATTGTTTAAAAATAATTTGAGGCTTTTTTCTCAGTTTTGGATATGTGGTACTTGTTTTAAACTAAAATGAAACTTCTATATTAAAAATAAACACTTCAAGTCATACAAACACAACATGTCTCAGATTATGTGTGGTCAATTCATATTGACGAAAATGAATTATGGATAATTGTACTAAAATTTTAAAACATTATGAGATCATTTTTTTATTATTTTATTTTTTTTAAATGGCACTCTTCTATTGAAGACACACACTTTGGGTAATATTTACCACATCGTGTGTTAGATTGATGTTTAGTCAATTCTTATTGGATTTGGTGTCTGAAAACCAACTTCTATGTAATTTATGATAAATTTTATTCATATTTTTTAATATTAATAAGCTTCTAATCAAATCATGAGTGTTCTTATGTGTAACGTAGTATGTGGAAATTTCCTAAGAGTATTTTTCAAACTAAATAGTTATACTAGTTCCTTGTTATAATGAGAACCTGAAAGTGCTATGATGTTATTCTTAAATATATGTTCTATAGCTAGATGATATCATTTGAGGGACACAAATAATACAGGCTATCAGGGGTTGAGACTCATAAGTATATGAGGCACCCTCTAAAGGTGTACACCCTTGGTAAAATCCAGTATAGGATATTATGAGAATGATTCCCGCTAATAGGAAATCCACATTCATATGTGTCATTAAATTTTTATATCTACTAATGTATGTATTTATCCTTATACTTTATGATTAGTATTATTGATTATTATAAGTCATCTAATTTGATGTATTGATGAAAATCATGAACACATATGTTTTAGATGAGGTAGGATGTGTTGGGTGCATCACGAGTAATATTGAATTAATGAATAATGTGAGAAAGGATTTACCCTTCTATTCTTTAATGAAAGTTGATATCTCAGTCCCTTTGATAAAAACGATACATACTAAAGGAATCCAAGGCCATGGTGTTCTAGGGGCATGGTCAATTTCTTAAAAGTTAAATAAGGAAACATCAATCACATAGGTTGATACGACCAGCATACAACCTGATTGATTAGAGATATCATGAAAAAGATATTATATTACACAGAAAAAATCCATATGAGGTATTATTTCATTGTATCAATAACGTATTTCTCTATAGGTTCTTTAGTGTGATATTAGATGCTAACCTTGGAGTTTATGATGTTCTGCCTAACTTTACTGAGAAAGAGGCCTAGAGAGTCGCACAATAAGTGTATCCAAAATCTTAGTTTTATTATTTATTATTTAACAAGTTGAATAAATATTATTCCCTCCTTTGGTTTAATAATTATTCATGTTTTATTGATCGCATATATATTCCATCACTAGTTATTCAAGATAATATATTGTGAAAATAATATTTAATTGATATTTATTTTATATTTAGTGAATATAATATTTATTTATATATTGGTGAATAATATAGTGATATTTATTTATTAAATAAGTAGTCGTTATTCAAGGCCCAAGAAATATTGTTGAGGAATAGAAGACCGAGTTTTTAGGGCTGGTGAGAAAAAATATATATTGAATATTATTTGACTAAATAATAATTAATTTAATTTTTAAGTTAAGAGCATGTCTTGGAAGTATTATTATTATTATTTTAGACATTTTCTCCGCAAGGTATTAAATAAATATCAAAGGGAACTTGTGAAAATATTTATTTCTATACCTTGCGGTATTTAAACCCAATTATATTATTTTTCCAATAAATCCAATTCATTTTTTTTATAAACAATGACAACGGGAGATAATTTTATCAAGCCCAAGAGATCTCCCTCTCCAAGAATTCTCCCAAGAATGGAGATAAATTTTCCTCTGCCTCCCATTCTCGAGTCTAGAGAGGTAATGGATAATTCTTTGGAATTGATTCCTTAGGCGATAAAATGAAAACAACACAAGTTATAGTATCTATCGTTCTAGAACTTGGAGATTCCTATGATGACATTCAAGTATTTTTAAAACATGTGTGGATCAGTTGTATAGGGAATATTATCTTGATTCCTACAACTCAATGGTGTTAAAATGAATATCTATTTTCAGATCCATCATCGATGAAATAATTTCACAAGGTTATTCTTCAATTTATTAAATTAATTATAAATAATATGTGATGATCCAACATTTGGTTCCATAATTTTATCCCTTGTAGGTTTTAATGGATTCAATTTTTTTGATCATGATGTTTATCAGTGTGTAAATATTAGATTAATCATTGATCATGAAAAAAAAGTTTTTCCATGACCCATCACACAATTATACTATTCTTGAAACCTATAAGTGGTATCAGAGAAGTCACATAATTATTTATAATTATTCAAATACCGTTGATTGATTTACACATTTTTCCTTGACTTTCTAATTCATGTTTCCTCTTTCCTTTGATCATAATTCTGAGATACGGTTTTTCATCTTCTGTTTCTCATAGATCTAATAAAATAAATTAATTTTATGAATAAAAGAAAATAAAATATCCCATATGATGGTGTCAAGGATTTTTTCGAGATAACAAAAGATTGCACACCATATAACTAGAGTTAGATGTCTTGTACTAGTGTAAAATTACCCAAGAACTAATTTGGAATTAATTGAAGCCATGTGTAATGAATACATATGGCGCATTTAATTTTTTACATAGCATGTTGATCAAGACATCCTAGTGCACAGTCAGCCGGAGTACACACCGTGTATCCCACATACATGGTGTGTAGTCCTTTAAGTCTCAGATGGGTCATGTATTTTCATACATGGCCTACTTGACTAGTGACCATTTAACTCTGAGACCACACACCGTGTAACCCTTTTTATATGCCAGGCACTCCAATTTTAATGAGGCGCTTTGTATGCACTGAGCCCCTAGGAATGTGCCTCAGATAGATGGTGAGAGACTTAAACACCATATAGCCTGCTTATGCACATCATGTACTTATACCAAATTATAAAGAATTAAAACTAATTTTTTATACTGTGTAAACCTTATCGACATGTTCTTGTGTGTGGTCATTAAGTTGATAGGACATGACATCTGATGATTTTTTAATATATATATATATGATTAATTAATTTTCACATAATTTTCAAATCCAGATATCATGTATGAGTCATATTACAAATATTAATCTATGTGTATTGAAGTATAACACGTTATAAAAAAACTATGTAATTCATGTAATCATTAATTTGATAGTACACATCATTAAAGGACATGATAAGTCATTTATGCCATATTTCACAATAGTAAATAGTATATGAGTATAATAATATTAGGGTAGATTCAGGTGAGTATTCACCATGTTTCTTACAAGGTAACTTTATGTAACACAGTTCATTTGAAATTATTATGAATGAGAATCTCAAGGAAATTAGGATAAGAATTAAGATAAAAATAATTGATTAATTTAAGATGATAATTAATTGATTCAAGAATGATTTTTCTTAAATAAAAACGATTGAGAATTGAAAGATAGTTTTATTGAATACATAATTCGTTGCATGAATGTGGATGATCATGAGAATAGACCAGACCTTTGTATGTGAGTGGCTTAATTTAATTTATTATTAAATTAAATAAGTGGCCTATGTGTCATATATCATATCTTTTTGTATAGAACTGTATCTCTATGGTTTCTTTTATGTAAACCATTTTCCCCTCACCTATGTATTAGTAAAAGAACATGTAATAGATGAAGCACCCAAGATAGTAGAGGTAGTTCAAGTTTGGAGATGAGGTGAAACCAATCCAAAAGAGATACATAGGTGGACCATTGTAAAGCTGTAACGTGAACCATTATTTGTTCAATTTAATTTCCCCTATGTCAATATTTAGTTTATCAACCACTAGAAAACTAACCATTAATAAAATCTCATGATCATTCCACTTTATTATTGTATTTTTATCAAGTTGGATGGTTAGTTCATTATGGATATTTTTCAGGATCACATGAATTAATGAATTAATAAGAATATAAGATATAACTAAAATAAATTGGATTATTCATAAATATTATGTATTACATGGTTAATCACTTAAATAAATCCACATAATATTAAAAATCATCTAATAAATACAATAATTGTAAATTTATTCATAAAATATAAATTTCATCAATTATATATTAAGTTGGTATAGCCTTCCACTAATTTAGTAAAAATACAACCATAGTTCAAAGTGATTTACCAGGAAAAGTTGGAATGCATTAAATTATTGGGTAATTCTAGCATGATTTTTTGGGTTGAATTTACATAGCTCAAATCAGGGGTTGACTGCCAAATCATGACTTATTGTAACGAAGAGTAAGTGTTTATCAAATCCAAGTTAAGGATTTCAGGATTGGGGAGTCCACTCAATAGATCAGGGAACTGTGAATTAATGTATTGGGAATTTATAATTCCTGCCTAAAACCATTAAAGTTTCTTGACCAACCAAATTTGGGGTAATGAGATGGGTAATATGAATCATTTCCCCTAGTATATCCCAGAAATGGAATATTTCAAAACCACTAGTGAGGGCTATTGGGTTTCGATAAAATTTTGGGATATTAATAAGTACAATATTTATTTATTTATCTTAATTTTATTAGATAATTTATTAAATATCTACTCATATTACTTGTATAAATAATAATAAAAATGACATAAAACATATAAATATGATCTATACATAATAAAGACAACCTTCTCATTAGAAAAAATTTCCAAGTGTGGAAAAGGAGCTTATGCATTATCCTTCTCCATGAAATGAAATTGAATCTACAAGAAGAACTTATTCTTAAATTTCCTAGAAAATAGGAAGGTGTTGAGGATTTATCTCTCCATGAGAAACATCTGAATGATTCTTTACATGTTCAGTGTTTCATGCTATCATCCATGAACAATTGGCTTTTGAAAAAATATAAGGACATGGATGCATATAGCATGATGTCTCACCTTTGAAATCTCTATTAAGAGAAGGAGAGATAAGAGTGATGAAGGTATCAGGGCACACCTCGAAAGCTAGTGGGATATGGATTTAAAATTTTCCATCATTGATCATCATAACATCGTCATTACCAGTGAAGAACAACCCCAGTAAGGCCCAATGATCACATGTGAATAAATCTAAGCACAAATATTAAAACTATAAAAACATGGTTTGATCCAAAACCACGATCAATATCTAATTTTCATTGGCAATCACTACTCAAATAATATGAAGTTTACTTCCTCTTGATCATCCACACATGCTTCAAAAATACATGGGAGCACTAATCATTTAGTTTCTGGTGATAGAGATAAGATCTGATGACTCATTTGATGTTACAACGATCATTGCCTCACCATAGAAATTGGGAGAGTAGAAAGAATCTCTCAAGAGCTCTCCATAAATATTCCTAGGGAGATCCACTCATCTATTATTTCTAGTGTGTTATCTAATTACCCAAAAAATGATCCTCATACCCTGAATATTTAACACTCTATATAAATGTTATATTATCTATACTATACTGAGTCATAAATATCAATTATTTTTATCACTTTATTTTAATATAATAAATATTTAATGTGATAAAACCTGATCCATTAACTCGAATTTTCATTCCCAAAAATATTAAATTAGCCATGATTTTTTTTTGATAAACCTTGATTATTTTAAACTAATTTTGTTTCATAAAATATTCTATGTGTATTTATTTTTATACTTGTAAATAAATTTAATTAATAAATTCAATTCCAATTATTAATAAATTTACTAATATGAATTTATTTATTAATTTGGTGATTTTACATTCTCGGAAAAATATCATACCCTAGTGGTTGGGCCCCTAATGTCCTATATACCTATTCACTGGAATATGGTAGATTCTTGAATATGCTATTGTGTGTTACCCTCAAGGAACTTGTCTCAAAAATAGTGAATATTATTCGCATACCAAGAGTGGAGTCTAGCAACCTATCGAGGACCCTAAAGAGATAAGGAGTAGTCATAGCAATGAAAACCAACCTAGAACAAATACTGTGTAATATAATATCGTTTCCTTTAGATAGTTCATAAAGAAGGATGAACACCCATGTCATCAACCCTTATTTATTTTTTATTTATTGTTCTAACTGAATGGATTTACCTTGGACTAACATGTTCATGGATTTATCAAGGTACTTCCATCATGATCAACTGTGCTCGAGATATCTTACTTCCTCAACTAAGAAGAGACAAATTTTATCTTGACCATTCAACCAATGTCATACCACCAATGACACACCCAACACAAGCTACCTCTCCACGATTTCATTGTCATGGTTTTTTGCTTGCATCAAAGTACAGGATCAAATTTCACACATTGGAAATGATCACAAGTCTAGAGACCAATACACATGTTCATAGATCAGAACACCCAATGAAACCCAAAACATGTTGTGTTCCTATTGGAGGGTATATCCTCATGAACTCAACTACTATATATCACCAGTTTCAAACTTTATGATAAGAAGTCTTGATGATTATCATCCCCTAGCACCTGATAGTCAAACATCTACTATGTACAGTTGGTATGATTTATCTATACTATAGGATATATGTTTAAGATAAATATCATAGTATCTCGAGGTTCTCTTTATAACTTGGGATATTCTTTAAAATTTTGATATGAAAAATAACCTATGGATATTATATTTTATATGGTGGATGAAAAATTTTCTACCTTATAATGGTAAGAATAAATCATTTATATCTAACTGTGCATATGATATGGTAATCGAAAAGTATTGTATAGTTGGGTCTAGGGAACCCACTATTAAAACTCTCTTAAATTCACTAGAGCCAACATTCAAACTAACCTTGTTACCACTCATATGATCAAGTTTATATTTCTACTGAGTAACAACTTTAGTTTCTGAGTTTTCCCCGTCTTTACTGTGTGGATAATCTGTTATGTGCGACCTCACCTCCTTGAGAATAACTTCTCAAGATATGGTATCCTAGAGTATATTACTTTTTTACACTTTCAAAACATTAAATCTTAGTTACTAATATTATCATTAATTACATTATTATAATACTTTACTTACTAGGTGTGATTCTAAGAACTGGAAAAAATGACTACATTTAAAAATTTCTTCTTAGAAGCTTCAAAACGTATGACATACTTAGTATTTTTTGGTATGGCCACCAATGGATTTTATGTCGTTGTCTTGATTAATACCTTTGCCTAACTATGAAACTAGATTATATAAATATAATTAATACTACTTTATTTCCCCTAAAAAATAGTATAATTTCTTCTCCACTTACCAGGTACTAATCATTTATACTTTTTTGTGTACAATTAGATAGTTCTCACTACTTCCCTAATAATTCTCCTGGTCAAAACTCATATTTTCCTACAATAAATTATTTCTTGGAAATATCAATTTTTGTAAATATCATGGAATATGTGATTGATCCATTACTAAAGCATATGGAATTAAATTTACCATGTTAATCTCCTCTCATGTTTTAGATATTTCGTTTTGGAGGGATTTATGCCATGTAAAATTGGTAAAAATTATATCTTTAGTTATTATATATTGTATTTTTTAATAATATGTCAGTATATGTATGATTGACTAGGTCTAATAATATATTTGGTCAACCTTAGTATATCCTATTACCTATAACTTAGGATGCCACTTTAATTCAATCATTGTATAAGTACTTTTATCCCGACCTTAACTACAAAAACATTTTAAAATCAAAAAATAATATTTAATTAATTTAATTGAAAACCGAAACTAAATTAATTAATTAATTTAATTATTTATTATATTAAAAGTATTAGGCCTCAAAGACCCCGAGCAGGGCCTCTTCAGGTTGGGTCGAACCCACAATGTCCAATTCAAACATGTGCAGACCCCGTGTGGGGTATTCTAGACTGGGAAGGCCTGTCCAGATCCATTTTGAGGAAAACCCAGTTTGTTCAATGTAGTACTGGGGAGTACCTAGCGCAACAACAATTCATCCCTCAACTGGACATAGGCCAATAGGGGAATATCCTGGCTAGGAGTGGCATAATAGAGGGCTATGTAGTAGGGTAGCATCGATTCTCGACTAGAACTGTCCAGATATGGGAGAAACTAATAGGTCTCAGCATAGGGGTGACTTTCGGTGGTCAGGTGAGGGATACGATCATGGAGAGGCCGGTATCTGGGTGGTGCTCGATCGGAAACAATGGGGAAGGTGACATCGTGGATGGTGGAATCCTCAGTCTAGTGATGTGGGGGTCGGGATAGAGGGGAGACGCTGGGGGCTGGGGGCTCTCATCACGGAGAGGAGGTCAATTTTTTCAGGTCATAGTGGAGGGGAGTCACTCATAGGGAGAGCAGTCGACGATACAGTGTCCCACCCCCTTTGAAAACCTTTTTTTATTAACTTTGTTGACCCTCCAAAAGGAAACCCCATTTTTTAAAATTTGGCCACCCACACTGTTTTTTTTGTAAAAACATAAAAAAATATTATTAAAATTCCACCAATGTGTGGAAAATGGGGTGGCTAGAAAATCATATTCAAATCACTCGATTTCTAGCCGTATTTTAGGATCAGAAGAAATTTACTACACCTACAGCTTCGGGTCAAACATTAACACACACACACACACAAAGATATATATATATATATATATATATATATGTGGGTGTGTGTTGTTCAATAAAATATACAAAAAAACAATTTCAATTTATATTTAAAACTTTATATGGTCGTAACTTGGTCATCTGATCTCAGATTCAGCCACCATCAATGGTGTTGGGACAAATACGACACCCTTTATAAAATTTAATGAAAATTAAATTTTTATTGTTTTAAAATATTCATGTGTGGATCAAATATCAATTAAATGTACCAGGGTGTGTAGTGGAAGCTATTGGGCCAAGGATTTAAAATTGTCCATCGGTGATTGACGTAATATCTTTATCACTGGCAAAGCATAGGCCCGAAAAGGCCCAAGGATCACGCAAGGAGAAATTTAAGAATAAATATTAAAACCATAAATAATTGGTATTATCTAATGTCTTTTTTGACATATAATTGTCACTAGCGATAATTTCTTGAAGAATTTGATGTATAATTTATCTAGATCATCCACACGTTCTTTAAAAAATTATGGCAGTGTTGATCACCGTATTCTAGGTGCGAGCGTAGAGATATGAAGACACCTTCAATTTTCTAATGATAATTGGGTGGCCTTGCTTGTGATGAATGAGAAAGAGAGATCGATGTGATCACCTAGATTGAGAGATTCTCTCTTTAAAACATAGGATAGGAGAGATAATATATTAAGAAATCTCCATGAATGGACATAGGTGAGATCCACTCATCTTTAATTTATAGTGTGTTATCAAATTTCTCAAAAAAGTCTCCCCGACCCCCGAATATTTAACACACTATAAATGATATATTATGATGACTGTAGTGATCCCAAAATATCAAATATTTTTAGCACTTTATTATAATATAATAAATATATTATGTGATAAAACAAGATTTATTTACTCGAATCATCATTCCTACAAATATTAAATGAACCTTCAATATTTTAAACTAATATTTTTTTATATAATATTTTCCATATATTTACATTAATACCATTATATAAATTTAATAAATAAATTCAATTACAATTATTCTTAACTTGAATAATATGACTTTATTTATTCCTTTGGTGATTGTACATCCTTGGAAAAATTTCAAACCACAGTGGTGGGGCCCACTATGTCCTAGAATAGGGAAGAGTTGTGAATACAATATTGTGTGTAACCCTCTAGGTCCTTATCTCGATAGTAGTGAATAATATTCACATAACAAGATCAGAGTCTAATAACCTATCAAGACACTTAAAGAGATAAGGAGTGGTCGTGGTAATGAAAGTCAATCAATGAACACTCACAGTGTGATATAATCACTTTGTCATTAGATATCTCATAAAGTCATATGCACACCCATGCCATCATCCTTTCTTAAATATTATTAGATGATATAACTTGATGGATTTACCTTGGACTACCATGACTATAGATTTATCAAGGTACTGCAATATTGATCAACCAGGCTTGATACATATTACTTCTTCAACTTGGAAGGGGAAAATTCTATCATGACAATTAAACTAATGTCATACCACAAATGACACACCCAACACAAGATTCCTTTCCATAATTTCATTGTCATAACTTTTTCCATACATAAAAGTACATGATAAAATGACACACATTGGTAATTATCTCAATTTAGAAGTCTGATACACATGTTAGTAGATAGGAACGTCCAATGATACCCAAAACTTGGGGTGTTCTTATTAGAGGGTCTATCCTCGTGATCTCAACTACTAGACATCAACAAGTGTGAAATTTATGAGAATAAGTCTCAATTATTATGATCCCCCATCACCATATAGTCAAACATCTATTGTTTTCATTCATTATAAGGCATCTAGACCATAGGACATATGTTTAACATTAACATCATAGTATCTTGAGGTACTATATATAGCATGGGATCTACTATAACCTTTTGACATGACAAAAAATCGATGGAAATTTCTATTTAAATGGTAGAAACATAATTTTGTACACTAAGATGGTAATAATACATCATGTATATCTATCAATAAAAATGATATGGTACAAAAAAGTATTGTATTGTTGGGTCTTGAGAACCCATTATTACAATAAGAGATACAAGATCTCCAATTATTTATTTATAACTATGCTTGGAGTCTGCGTCAACTGCACCTCATGGAGTCAACATTATTGGACACATTGAACACTTAGAAATATTATGGATTAAATTCCTAGATTAGTTTCACACAGATCTCACACTTTAATCACTTTACAAGTCCTTTTCATGTTTAATTTTTAATTACAATATGAGCAATAATAGGAAGAGTCTTTTTGGATCTTATTACTTTGAATCTCCAAGTGGATAAGTACATGGGGGTGATAAAACCATGGTATTTATAGTGAATAAGAAATTGAAGAACAAAGTGAAGGGTTTCAAGACTCATAACAAGTATAAATATCCTTATCATTGTCCTTCCAAGAAGTAGAAGATGCATATGTAGGGAAAGTAAAAGTAGGAAGTATGTTTTTCATGTGCCTAGAAAGGACACTAGAAGAATAACTACACCCAAAAGCAAGGGGAATAAAGGTGAGTTCATTATTGAGTTTAATATTTCAATATCTACACATTGGGTATTAGATACAACTTATGGTGCACACATGTATATACAAATGTAGTAACCAAGTAGATTTTGAAGGACTTCTAGAGGAGAGGTTGATCTGTGAGATGCCAATAGTGTGAGGTTGGCTGCTACGGCCATTAGTGACTACCACTTTTCATTTCCAACATAATTTATTTTGGTTTTAAAAGAATTTTATTATGTACCAACATTTTCCAAGAACATAATTTATGCATCATTCCTAGAATCATATGGGTTTATTTTGAATTTTTAAAATAAATATTGTTTCTTTTATAAAGAAAACATATGTTATGGTATAGAACATTTAAATAATGGTCTTAATGTATTAAATTATGAAAGACAAGTTTTGGAAATAGACAAAGAATCATGTTCACATGACTCATATAACACCTAGCTATACCATCACCATCTTGGTCATTTAAACTAGAAGCATTTGACAAAGATCTTTCAAGATGGTTTTTAGAATCTTTTGAGTTAAAACCACATAAATGATATCATGCTTAATTATAAGGAAAAACCCAATCGTCATTCACTTGACAAGGAGAAACTTACACTAATCTTATAGGATTGGTATACACTGATGTGTGTGTACCATTTTCAGTAGAAGATATAGATGGGTATTCTTACTTCATGAATTTTACAGAAGTCTTGAGTAGATACTGTTATGTATACTTGATGAGTTATAAGTATGAGACCTTTGAGATATTAAAGGAATTAAAGAATGAAGTAGATATTAAACTTGGAAATAAGATAAATAATCTTCAATCAGATCAAGGTGGTTAATATCATAACCAAGAGTTTATTGACTATCTATAAGAGTTTGGGATTCTATATCAACTCACTCCACCATATACACCATAGTGAAATAGTGTTAGTAAAAGGAGTAATTGTACCTTGTTAGACATGTTAAGGTAGATGATAATTCATATAAATATTCTATTATCCTTCTGGGGAAACATATTCTAAACTACGGGATACACATTAAAGTGAGTACCAACTAAATCGGCAAACAAAATCCCCTTTGAGATATAGAGTAGAAAGAAACCCATTTTGTCACATACACTTGTATGAGGTTGGGATGTGTTTGTTAAGTCCTTATCATGAAAAACAATTATAACCCCCGAGAAAAAAGTTTATATTTATAGGGTATCCCAAAGAAATGCATGGATACTGCCAATAATACCCCTCAGAAAAGAAAGTGATTATCTCCTGACAAGTCATCTTTGTTGAGAGGGTATACATCACCAAAAAGGATAATCAAAGAAAGACTGAATTCTATAAAGTTAATGATCAATATACATAAAAGTTTGTATAGGAATTGATTACATATGTCCTTGTGGAATAATTTTTTCTGGAAAGACAAGTACTGCATAGGAGCACAAGAGAGGTAAGTGAACTAGAGAGATACAGATTTCTAGTCACCAAAGATGGTGACTCATTATTTGTTGAAAATGATGAACCTCTATCCTACAAATAGGAATTAGAGATCTTGAAATATTCATGTTGGAAATTAGACATGAATTCTAAAATGTATTCCATGTATTAAAACCATGGTTAGGTTCTAGTCAATGCACCAGTTTAGGTAAATCATGTTGGTTACAAATGAATATTCAAGATAAAATTGGATATAGAAGGTAAAGTAAATACCTATAGAGAGTGGATAGTGGATAAAGGGTTCAAACATGGTCAAGAAATTTATTATGATGAAACCTTTTCACCAGTTCCCATGTTTAAATCCATTATAATAATACTTGCTACAGTAGATTACCATGACAATAAAATTCGGCAGATGGATGTAAAAACTACTTTCCTTAATGGGAACCTTCTTAAATATGTCTATATTGCTCAACAATATGTGTTTTTCACTCCAGTTTATTCTAAAAAGATTTTAAAGTTGTGGAGATCCATTTATGGAATGTAGAAATCATCCAAGTCATAGAACATTCGATTTGATGAAGCTATAAAAGAATTTGGATTCATAAAAAATGAATGTGAGTCATGTGTTTACAAGATATTTAATGGGAATTAAATCTTTATCCTAGTATTATATCTTGATGACTTATTACTTATTGGAAATAAAATACCATCCTTACATCCTATTAGGGACTGGTTAAAAAAGTGTTTCTCTAGGAAGTGCTTAGGCGAAGTAGCCTATATTCTAGTAATTAAGATCATTCTTGAGAGATCCAAGAGGCTGCTTAGACTAAGTCAAAGTACATACATTGACCATATACTAATGAAATTTAGTATGGAACAATAAAATAGGGCATTGGTTCCAATGTCACATGGTTTATATATTTCTAATAAAATGTGTCCTCAGACACAACAAGAGAAAAATAGAATGAGTAAGATCCCATACACTTAGGTGATAAAATAAATCATGTATTCCATGTTGTGTACTAGACATGATGTTTTCTATGTGTTGAGCATGGTATGGAGATATAAACTATATCTAGGTGAATATAATTGGTCTACTGTTAAGGTTTTCCTGATGTATCTAATAAGAACTGAGGATATGTTCCTGGTGTATTGGGTAGACGAGGAGCTGATCATTAGGGGATATAATGATTCAAATTTTAAAACATATATAAATGATATAAAGTTTTTTCAATATATGTTTTCTACCTCAATGGATAATTTGTGTTCTATAATAGTTAAAATTATCCAGTTTTCTCTTATTATAAAACAATGTGAGAGTACATAGTAGCTTATGATGTAACCAAGGAATCTGTTTGGATTCAAAACATGGTCTAGGATATTGATATGGTACCTGATAGTAATGACCCTATCACATTGTATTATGATAATATTTTAGTTTTGGATATTGTAAAATATCCAAGGTCACACCAATAGACAAAGCATATACTCTAAAAGTATCACCTCTTAAATATTTTTTGTCAAAGGTTTGAAGTTGCAGTAAGTAGAGTAACCATGGAATATAACATGGAGGACCACTTGACTAAAGGCCTGTGTTAGTAGAATCATGAGTATTATGTGAGAGCTTGTGTATTTAAGGTTGGTAGTAGTTATCTCTAGTGAAAGTGGGAGTTTGTTGGAGTCGATACCCTAGAACCAACTTGTATGTACTTTATGATAACCAGTATTCATAGTCTTGAATATCAATAAACTTCTAATCATATCATGAGTGTTCTAATGTGTAAAATTGTATGTGATAATGTTATAAGAGTATTTGTCACAATAAAATTTCATATTTTTTCCCTATTATGATAAGAACCCATAAGTGCTATGAAACTATTCATTAATATATGTTATATAGCTGAATGATATCATTTGAGGGACGCAAATGATACAGGTTATCAGGGGTGGAGACTCATGGTAAATTGAGGAACCTTCTCATAGTGTATTTAATTGGTAATATCCAGTGTAAGATATTATGAGAATGAGACCCACCAGTAATAAATCAATATTAATATGTGTCATTAGATGTTCCTATATGTGGATGTGTGTATTGATCTTTAGACTATAAAATTTTTATAAATTTATATTATAATTCATGTAATTTAATGTATTGAGGAAAATAATGATGACATATGTTTACAGTGAGCTAGGATACACTGGGTGCATCACGGTTAATATTCCATTAATGAATAATGATAGAAAGGATTTTTCCCTTCTATTCTTTAACAAAAGTTGACATCTTACGCCATTTGATGGAAATGATATAGCCTAAATAAATACATGGACATGGTGTTCTATGATCAAGTTCAATTTTTAGAAATCCAAAGAAATAGAAATCAAGCACAAAGGTTGATGGCACTAGTATGCAACTTTACTAATTAGAGATATCATGATAAAGAGATTATATTACACAGTAAGAATCTATATGAGGTATTATGTAATTTTGGAATTATATTATTTCTCTATCGGTGCCTTGGCATGTTGTTATATTCTAACCTTGGACTTTAGTCTAGTTCACATAATGCCACTGAAAAAGAGACATAGAGGGTCACACACTAAGTGTGTCCAGAATATCAACTAAATAATATATTATTATTTATTATTTAAAATTTTGAATTAATATTATTCCTACATGTGGTTTAATAATTATTCATTTTATCTATATTTCATATATATTCCATCAATAGTTATTCGAGAGAATTTAATGTGAGAATAATATTTAATAAATATGTATATTCTATTTATTGAATATAATATTTATTTATGTATATGAGAGTAATGTAGTGATATTTATTTATTAAATAAATAATCATTATTCAAGGCTTGATAAATATTGGGTAGTAATGGTGGACCAAATGTTTAAGTCTATGATAAATAATAAATATTGAATATTATTTGATTAAATAATATTAAATTAAGTTTTCAAGTTAAGCACATGTCAAGGAAATTATATCACTATTATTATTTTAGACATGGGGTTCTGAAAGGGATTAAATAAATATTAAAGGGAACTTGTTTGAATATTTATTTATAAACCCCAGTAGTATTTAAACCCAATTATATTATTTTTTCAATAGAGACAATTCATTTGTGTTTTGAACAATTAAATCCAAAGAAAATCCTCTCAGGACCTAGAGATATACCTCTCCAGTAACACTCCCAAGAACGAAGACCACCCTTCCTCCACCTCCCACTCTTGACTATAGAGAGGTCAAGGAGAATGATTTAGAATCAATTCTCATGGTGATTAAAGGAGAATGATGAAAGAGATAAGATATTTTTTGATAGCTCGTGAAGATTCCTATGATGAAATTTGGGGATTTGTAGAATACATGTGGATGATAACTATATGGAATCTTCTCTTAATTCCTACAAAAAATGATGATACAATGTAGATCTGGATTCAAATCCATCAATGAAGATAGAATTCACGTAATATAGTTATTTAATTGATTAAATTTATTATAAATAATATTTGATGATCCTATGATTGTTCTAGTGTTCTATCCCTATTCTATTTTCTTTGATTCAATTCCATTGATCATGGAATTTATCATTGTGTAAATATTGGATTGATCATATATCATAAAAAAAGTTGGGCATGACCCATCACACACTGTTTCTACACCTGAAACCTACAATTCCTACACATGAAATATGAATTATGGATTGTTACCCTAATGTTTTAAAGCAATCCAAGATCATTGTATTCATTTTGGCTATTTGATGTGTGTTTCAAACTATAATTGCACTTTTGAATTTAAAACATCCACTTCAGGTTATATCAACCAAATCATGTGTCAGATTAATGTGTGGTCAATTAATTCATGTCAAAATTGAGTTAAGGATATTTTTTATAAAGTTTTAAATCAATTTGAGATTGTTCGATTAGTTTTGGATATTTAAAAATTGTTTTAAGCTAAAATGGACCATTTCTATTGAAAACATGGACTTTGAGACATATTGACCACATCGTGTGTCAGATTGGTGTGCAATAAATTCCTACATGTGAAAAATGAATTATGGATTGTTTTCTAATGTTGTAAGATAATCCCATCTTGGTATCGCATTTTTGGCAATGTGACATATGTTTTAAACTAAAATGACACTTATATATTGAAAACATGTTCTTTGGGTTATACCAACCACATCGTGTGTTGGTTTGGAATGTGGTCAATTACAACATGTGAAAAATAAATTATGGATAATTTTCCTAAATTCTGAAAACAATATGAGATATTTTTATAATTTTGGATATGTGACATGAGTTTTAAACTAAAAAGAAACTTATATTGATAACACGTACTTCGGGTCATACCAACTACATAGATTGTTAGTTTGGTATGAAATAAATTACTACACAATAAAAATCAGTTGTGGTGTTTTTTCCCTAATGTTTTCAAATAATAAAAGCTTCTTTTATTGTTTTTGGAAATGTGGTGTACATTTTAAAATAAAATGACATTTTTATATTGAGATCATATTCTTTAGATCAGAACGACCACATTGTGTGTTGGGTTGGTATACGGTCAACTCCAACACATAAAAAATTATTTATTTATTTTTTTCTTAAAGTTTAAAAAAAATCCAACATCATTTTCTTGGTTTTGTCTATTTGACATGATTTTTAAACTAAAATGACACATTTCTATTAAAAGCACACAATTTGGGTCATATCAACCACATTGTGTCTTAGATTGATGTGCGTTCAATTATTATATATGAAAAAAATTATGTATTGTTATCCTAAACCTTAAAAACAATTTGAGCTCATTTTCTGGGTTTTCACTATTTGACGAGTGTTTTAAACTAAAATGACACTATTATATTGAAATCACATACTTTAATTCATACTAATCACATTGGATGTCGTATTAAAGTGAGGTCAATAACTAAATGGTAAAATGTGTTATGGATAATTTTCTTAAAGTTTTAAAACAATTGGAAGTCTTTTTATTGGTTTGGTTATGTGACGTGTGTTTTAAACTAAAATAGCACTTTCAAATAGAAAGAACATACTTTGGTTCATACTGAACACATTTTGTGTCAAATTGGAATATAGTAAATTCCTACATATTAAAAATAAATAATGAACCATTTTATTGTAATTTGAAGACAATATGTGCTTATATTCATGGTTTTGGATATGTGAATCATGTTTTAAACTAAAATATTACTTTTATATTGAAAATATACAGTTCAGGTCATACCGACCATATCTTCTTTGGGATTGTAATATAGTCAATTCCTACACGTGAAAAATGAATTATGGATATTTTTTCTAAAGTTTAAAAACAATATGAGACTGTTTTCTTGGTTTTGTCTATGTGACATACGTTTTAAACAAAAATGTCACTTTTATATTAAAAACACATAGTTTCGGTCATACCGACCACATCGTGTTCCGTATTTTAATTAGGTCTATTACTAAATGTGATAAATAGATTATGGATAATTTTACTAATGATTGAAAACAATCCAATCTCGTTTTCCCTATTTTGGATATTTGACACATGTTTTAAACTAAAATGTCACCTTTCTATTGAAAACACGCACTTTGGGTCATATCAACCACATAATGTCTCATATTCAGATAAAGTTAATTCCTACATTTGAAAAATTAATTATGGATCATTTTCATAATGTTAGAAAACTATATAAAATTGTTTTCTTAGTTTTGGCTACATGACCTACATTTTAAACTAAAATGACACTTTTATATTGAAAACACATACTTCGAGTCATACAAACCACATCGTGTGTCAGATTGGTGCAAGGTCAATTCATACACACACAAAAATAATTATGGATAATTTTCCTAAAGTGTGAAATTAATATGGACTCTTTTTCACAGTTTTGTCTATGTGACTTGAGTTTTTAATTAAAATGAATCTTTTATATTGAAAACACATACTTCGGGTTATACTACTCACATAGTGTTTCATATTGATGTTCATTCTATTCCTATATGTGAAAAAGTAATTGTGGATCATTGTCATATATTTTTAAAATAATATGACCTCATTTTCTTAGTTTTGGATATTTTACATGTCATTTAAACTAAAATTACTCCTTCTTATTGAAAACATACACTTTGGGTCATATCAACCACATCATGTCTTGGATGGATCCAAAGTTAATTCTTACACATGAAAAATGAATTACAGATCATTTTTCTAAAATTTGAAAATAATATGAGATCGTTTTCTAAATTTTTGATATGTGACAAGCGATTTATACTAAAATGAAACTTTTATATTGAAAACACATACTTTGTTTAATACCAACCACAAAATGTATCATATTGGAATTTGGCCAATTCCTACATGTGAAAAATAAATTAGGGATCATTTTCCTAAGGTTTGAAAACAATATAAGCTCGTTGGATCGATTTTGGCTATGTGATGAATGTTTTAAACTAAAATGATACTTTTATATTGAAAACACATACTTCAAGTCTTACCAGCCACATCATGTTTCAGATTGGTATGTGGTCAAATCCTACACATGAAAAATTAAATATGAATCATTTCACTAATGTTTGAAAATAATATGAACTCGTTTTCTTGATTTTGAACATGTGATGTGTGTTTTTAACTAATGTATAAATTTAACAAATTAAGTATTAGATAAAACATATATCCAAATTAACTAAACAAGTAGATAGAAGAATGAGAAAATTAACTAAATAAGAAGTTGGATGTCACCACTTCATGATGTTTGCATACATTTTAACATCATGTATTCTACTCATTTATTTATAAAAAAATTGATTTCCTCCATTATACTTCTCCTTGAGAAACATATCAAAAATAATATATATGCATTATTATACTAATTATGCACACACCAAATATATTTTATAAGGGCATACCCCATATTATATCAAAAACATACTAGGTAATCACCTAAATGTGATCTTAGAAAACATTATGACACTATAAATTCTTTCCACTCATCTCTAAAAAAATTAATTCTTTTGAGTATGTATATTGTCAAAAATATTGGTAGTACTAAGAATTTATTGATAAAAAATGATTAAGAAATATTTTTAATTAAATTTTAATTAACTTTTTTATATTACATCTTTTTGGATGTTATTATTTTGATGGTTTATGATATCTTTCATAAATATTCAAACATAATATTCACAATCATTGTTATTATCTTGCTTTTAGAAACCATAGAGAAAATCACCAAAATAAGTAAATTATTTCTAAATATGTTATGATTATTAAATTATTTCAATATATACCTTAATTTTTTTACATTTGATGTAATCCATAGGCATTTTATATTCAGTTAGCAACTTTAAACCATGATGTATACTATATTTAATGTTTTCTCTATCATAAAAAAGTATTGTTAAAGCACATAAAAAAACATATAACTAAAATTTTATCTGTAAAATGTTGATTACAGTGCATTAAAATTTAAAATAAACATCATGTGTGATATTTTTGATACGTATCCATGTATTAGATCAATAAAATAAATATTTGGGGCTTCCAAATTGATTAAGATTCACATCTAGTGCTTCCTAAAAAAAATAAAAAAAAAATAAAAAAAAAATATATTATGTAAATGCCTGTAGAAAATACTAATATCTATTAACTTTAATGAATATATTAGATCATTTTTTGGAAAGAAATTTTATGAAAATGTTTTTTATATATGTGTTCACAACTAAGACTCCTAACTATTAAAACTTGATAATCTCATTTACACTCTTCAGACCAAATGTGATTGTAATGGAAGTTCTAAATATTTATTCTTCACGTGGAATGTAGAAAACATTTCCATATTTGAATGTGGTGTCTACATAAAGTTGTAATGATAACATATGTTTCAGTGGAGCTGGTTGAGAGAGGGAACTCCAGAAAGGTAATATTATTTTCATGGTCGATTAACTATATTATCTTGATCCAACCTTCTATTTCCCTTTTTTATCTATTTGTAATATTATACCTCACTCTAGACCATTATTTCATCAACTATTACAGGTTTTTCATTTAACAAAAATTGTAAAGGTCATACCTAATGTGTATTTTAATATTATACATCCATTCTATGAAATTTTAAATAGTATCATTGACTGTTTTAAAATATGGATTGTGAAGGGGTACAAGAAACTCAATGCTTGGCTCTTGAACTACCAAAATACTCACTCTAAAGTGATATTTTGGGAGTTATTTATTATGTATTTTTCCTCCCAATATATTATACATGGTACACCTCACAACAAGGTGGTCCGTAGGTGTTGATAGATAGAAATCACGTACAACATTACCCTGCATAATTAAAGTAATAAAAATTTATCAAAAATTGTTTGATTGAAATTTATGAGAATGATTAATGATAAATTTAATTACCTTGGGTATGGTATGTAATTTGAGGGAATAAATAGAATCAAATAAAGTTATTTTATTTTCTTCTTTATTTGTTGTTCTTTATTCCACTGTTGGTTCTCTTTGATCTTTTCAAATATATTGGTCTTCCATACCAGACTAGACAACAATGTTTTTAAAAGAATCTATTTTTTTCATATAATCCTTTCATCATATTATATGTATCTTATTATGGGTTTTTATTTTTGAATTTTTTTGAGGAGGCACTCTAAACCCTTCACCTCTAATGTGACCATATTGTTCTGACCACATTAAATCTAGTGAAAGTAGTTTTTCTTCTGATACGGTCATTTCTAAATCTTTTGTCTAAATTGTATAAAAAATATATAAACATAAATAGATAGTTTTATGTAATATTTTTATAAATGATAACAAATTAAAATTATTTTAACATCCCAATTTGTCATGGTATGTTATCTTCAATAGTTTTTGATGCACACAACACCTACTTGGCTTGCGTAATACACAAGATTTAGTTTCTATGAAACAATACATTAGTGCTAAAATTATTTAAATGATATATTTATAACTTATCCATAAAATATGGTGATATAAATAGTAATAAATAATTTTTAATTTTTATTGTAAATTCTTTCACATAAATAAAAAAATTATAATGAAATGTATATGTTTTGGTAAAATAGTTATATGTTTAGAAATATTATTTTCTTAAAGGAACTACTATATATGCCCTTTTGTGAACAATAATTAAATTAATTTTAGAAACTATTATAAATTTAATGTTGTAAAATAGACTTAATTTTTGATTTTGGAATATCAAAATTATCTTATGGTGAATTTTTGATATTTTTCAGAAAACATTCAATTTTTGATGAATAGTAAAAACACTGCATTATTATTAAAAACCCAACTTTTTCATTTAAATAATTATTTTACATTAAATTGATTTTAAATTAATAATAGATAAATAATAAATATATTAAACCAACTTATGATATTGAAATAATTTTTATAATATAATTTGATATTAAAATTCGTTGAACTTTTTTAACGTCTTTCTACCCGCCTTCTAGCCACATTTCCATATTAGCATTAATCATAATTTTACCGCTTCTGTAAATTGAATTTCAAAAAAAACATACATATAGGGTGGTAATAAGTATGAAAAATATGGTCTAATAGGATCGAAATAATTTTTTTTGAATAATAACTTTTGAATTTGATTTACCACCGTTAAAGGTAAATAGGGTAATTAAATGAAAAAAATACTATAATAATATAAAATTACCCAAAAACTTTCCCTAATTTCATTAGATACATATTTTTTGACCTAAATAAACCTAAGGTCTGAAATATGATCTTTTTAAGCCACTTGTGTTAGATTAGGACTTTTATTATATTTTATTGAAAGTAGAGTTAAAAATGTCATATTCAAATTTTAGTAAATATTTTATTATTAATATGAGGTTATATAAGTGATATGATCAACTATAAATATTATTTTGAAATTTAAGAAATTTATCTACATCAGGATTATTTATTTATAATTTTTATTCATTAAATAATTAAATTAAATGGTGACACAATGACGATGTAGTGATTGTTTAATTAATTGAGATATCAAATAAATAATATTAAAAATATTAAAATAAATATAATTTAACTTAATTAATGGCATCCAATAATTTTATATATATCATAAGAATGTTTGTGACATATTTAAAGTATTGGTTTGATGTTATCATGTTGGTTTTATATTTTAAAAAATTCAAATATTGAATAGTATAAAAAATTGACAAAAATGATACTTTAAAATAAATAATATTTTATTAAATGATATAAAATCCATAAAAATATAAGGTTCATAAAAATAATTTATTTTAGTTTAAAATAGGTCATAAATTATCCACTTGGTGTTTTTTGGTCATTTTATAGTTACTATTTTAACCCTATAGTGTAAAAATATAAGAAGACACGGTAAGAGTTAAATTGTTTAACTAAGGATTAAACCTAAAAGATAAGGCTATTTTTATGACCTAAACATGTCTTGAATTAAATGGTTGAAGGTATTTTGACTCATCTCCATCTTAAAATTGAAATAAATGACTTTTTTCTATTTGAAACAGAAAATTAATTTATAATAAATTAATATTTTAAGAGTTCCCTAAAGTGCCCCTCCCCTCTCTTATAAGAGTGAACTTATGCTTCTCTTTAATTAACACCTCTAAAGAAATTTTCCTTAGAAACCCTTTCCAATTTACTCTCCCAACTTCCTTCACTACATCCTATAAGTAATAAATTTTGAAAATGTCCATCCTATTGAGTCTTTTTTCACAAATAAAAATGAGACACTCGAAGAAGAGGTAATCATTTTATTAATTATTTCAAAGTTCTTTTATTCTTCTACTACAACTTCCTATATTGTTTTCATACTAATGTAATAACCTAAAAATATACTATATTATGATATATTTTTATTATTATGGGAAAGTTTTATTTCTCCTTTTACACATCCTACGAAAAACAATATCACCATGCGTGCATACGTATGGCTTACCGTCTCCATGTTGTGGTGTAAACATTTTTTCATCCTTAATTTATTTTGACGGGTATAAAGATGAATATAAATGGTGTAAATAATAAATATAACATGACAATGTTAATGTAAAATTCATATTCCATCCAATTTCAAATTATTTTACCCTTAAATTAATGATAACTTTGCTCGTGCGTAAGTACGGCCTACAATCTCCACGACGCGATGAGATTCATCCACCACATTAATCATTCGAGAATGATTAAAAATATATATATTATGAATAAGTATGAAATATATGAAATAATAATTCCATTGGACTAAAATATATTTATATATATACATATATATCATTTGCATGCTTCCATTTAATATGATAAAAAAATAGAAACAACATTCACGCTTACATACAACCTACCATCTCCATGAACAGTGTATTCCATTTTATATATCTATCTATTATATATATTTATATTCAGAATATGTATGATATAAAAAATAATTTTTTACATTATGGAAGTAAATAAATCATTATCTAAGTAATATTATCAACAATAACAAGTCAAAAAATGTATGATAAACAAAGGGATTATTACACAAAATGTTTCTTTAACTTGAAATTTATTTATTAAAAATTAATATAAAGTCATTAATGAATCATATATGATATATAAATATTATTATGATTATGTTAGAAGTTAAAAATATTTTTAAAACTATTATACAGTAGTTTCATACATGCATAGAGAGTATTAGACCTATGTTAAGGGATTTCCATCTCACTATTAAGTTTTGGAAGATATAAGCCATGTTCACCACCAATTTCTTGTGTAAGGTATATATCCAACCCCTATTATATTTTATATATTGAATAAATTTGTCATAATTGTATTTAAAAATTCTCTTGAATACATTGGACTTATGATTTAAATATTCAATGTGATAAGGGTAAATTTCACAATCTCATTACTATGTGACATTATTTATAAATAAGTACCTGCTGGGACATCATTTTCATCCAAGTCCATGTTTCTTAAAAAATATTTCAAAAAATTATCAACAATTGTTCAAGGTCTTTTTATCCTAGTTTTAATTTTCATAAAATATTTTGAAAGTAAAATTTTCATCATTTTCCAAATAAGGCACTTTATTACTTTTTCGAAAAATTAAGGAAAAAATGTTTTTTCACTTATATGGCGTGAGTGGATATTTTCCACAATTATAACACCTTAACATTTTGAATATTCCCTTAAAATTATACGAGGTCATATTCAAAATAAATATTTTATTTTATAATTGGGAAACTTTTAAATGATTTCAAGTTTAAAAAAGGATATCACTCAGAGAGAGTTTTAATGACATTATTATATTATTTCCACCAATTTCAACCTTATTTGTTGGATTTTAGGATTAATTGTTATTGATTTATTTTGATACAATCTCTAATATTGTATTGAAGGTTTTATGATACATTTGACTATGGATGTTCTATTTTGATACCATTCATGTTTTATAGTAAATTGTTAACATTTTGTATTCAAGTTTTAATACGAATGTTTATGTTATGTTTTACCTCTTTCATAAGAGGAATTCATTAAAATTTGTAAGTGAAGGGTGGGATATGCTATAGCCCTTCAATTCATAGGTAGGTCTCATGATAAAAACTAGATATGGACTTTTCCAAGTCCATTCCCATTTATTTTTTGATATGGATTTGGATGAGACCTTATACATTTATTTTTAGATGTCTTGGTTGAGGCCTCGATGGTATGTTTCAGATGTCTGGAATTATGTATTCCCTCATTATGAGATTAGTTATTGATATTACATGTGATTATTCAACTAGTAGAATATCTCTATGAGTGTTTAAATGGAATTATTTGATTTATTAATTTTCATATTATGTTAATGTTTACATTTAAAAGGCTTGTACCATAGTTTTACACTTTCCTTAATGTTTATCATTATTTATGAATTCTTTTATTTTATTTTCTAACCTTAATGGTCATATGATCTCACCCCTTCCTAATGTTTTATTTTCCCAATATGCAAATAAGAGTATTATGATTTATTTTCAGGGTTAAGATAGGAAAATAATGGAATTCTAAAAGTATTATATAAGTTGTATTTTATGTTTTTAATTGTAATGTTAAGGTCATGTATGTAATTTACTTTCCATGACTATTAAATTGGTCATTACTTTGGGTTTTGATTTCTTATAATCATGCCAATTATTAAAATAATGCATTGGCTCTAGAAAACTAGGGTCGGTGTGTTATAGTTGGAATCAAAGAAATTTTAGCAACAACATTAGAAATAGATTTAGAAAACACAGATTGAGAATCATAACCCTATGATAGACTTTGATGATAAGCATAGAATAACATTCAATAATTTTTGTAAGGTATAGATTATGTTAGTATTCCTAGAAAATACATCTCTATGAGGATATTACAAGTGGAACTAGATCTAGAATAGATATACCCAGGGGTAATAACTCTGACAAAGTGTTCTCGGATTGACTCGGGGTAACTTGATACACAACAATAGGCCTTACTGTGCACCTGGTTTTATACTACTGGTGGATATTCTTAGGATAGTTAAAATTTTCTTTACAAACCATTATGAATGATTTATGATTAAATATATCCCAAAAGAAATCATTTTTATTATTATGATATTAGATATTTATAAATTTTTTAATTTATATTAAGTGTTTGATTAGTTGGAAATTATGAAATCAGATTTATAACCTAATCTAGTGTATTCCATGTTTTAGAAATGGAGCCCAATTGATGAAATGGAAATCATATCAACGCATGCAATCAATGCTGGTATTTCACTCCTATGAAAGATAATGATGTTGGAACATGAGATGAAACTTCTATTGAGCATATTATAACTATACTAGGATGGATGACTCAGGTTACGAACAATAACATTGCCCTTATAGAGCACCTCGATCTAAAACGGGGAGGAAAAATGTTAGACCACTTTAAGACACAAAAACCTCCAGCATTCAATGGGACTAAAAATCCATTTGTAGTTGAGA
This sequence comes from Viscum album, assembly GCA_963277665.1. NCBI lineage: Eukaryota > Viridiplantae > Streptophyta > Magnoliopsida > Santalales > Viscaceae > Viscum > Viscum album. The sequence continues at coordinate 1,710,854,283 of OY728135.1, forward strand.
AATGGATAATTTACTTAGAGAAGATATTTCTTGCTTTGTAGAGTAACAAAATGGAAGAAGTTATCATGGCATCTTATCATCTCTTAGGAGATATTGATCAATGGTGGTCATTAATTCAAAAAACATAGTAAAATGAGTAAATAGAACACATTGAATTGGGGAATTTAAAGAATTATTCCTAGAAAAATACTCTCCTCGTGATCTATAAGTGGATATGGAGAGTAAATTTATAAGTCTGAGTTTGAAGGAGGATGAAAATGTGGAAAATTATGAAGCTAATTTAACAAGGTTAGCAAGGAATGTTATAGACTATATATGTAACCCAAGAAGTGAGATGGGTCAATTTTTTATGGTTTAAAACCATTTCATTGACAGGAGCTAGTCTCCAAAACTTTATCATTATATAAAGATATTGTCTCATGTGTTTTCATAATAGAGAAATAATTTTATAATTCGTATTATTTGAAGGGAAATCAAGATAAGAAGATAATGGTGTAGAAAGAGATAGATAATGTGAAGAAGGTAAAGAAGGATTTTCCCACATGTGACATTTTTGTAAGGAAATACCCCAGTGCCTGCTTAAAAGGAAAAGGAATTTTCCTTAAAGTGTGGTGATAAAGGCCATTATACTCATTGTTGTAAGGGAAAAAAGATGTTATAAATGTGAAATGCTATAATTTTAAAGAGATGGGACATTATGAAAATGATTGTCCAAAAAATCAAGGAAATATGGATCCAAATAAGAAAATAGATCAAGGTCAATATTATTCTATTACTAAAGTTGAAATAGAATAATTAATTTATTTATGTTTCTAAATTCAAGAATTTTTTCATTAGGTGTTGGTTATAATAATAATGTGATATATAAGGATTGTACTGAAGTACTTATTCTTTAAGGATTCAGAAGCATAAATTATTTCATTAAGTATTTTGAGGTTATAAATGTATTTATCAATAATAGATAAATTACATTGTTTGGGTAATTTGGTGTTATGATTTATTTTTTAAATTTATAGACATTTTTAGACTGTTAATTTGTATATAAGTATTTTGGAAAAGTGTTAAGGTTGGAATGTAGTAAGTTTAACATTTGATCATATTTTTTATGGTTAAAACATTTCCTATGGTTATTTTTGTAATTTTATAATAATATAATTTTAGAGAAAGGACAACCAGTGGGTCAGGTGACAACTTGTCACATCTGACAAGGTCGCAAAACCCAAACCCACAATTGAAGGGTGATAAGGGTGCATCACCTACCACAGGACTATGTGATGTCCTGGTTTGTATAACATATTTTTTTTATTTAAATGGTTTGATATATGAAGTTTAATTTCTTTTTTATAACCTTATACGATTAACATAAATAAAATATTTTTTAAGTTTATTATCTTTTAGAGATAATGATGAGTTTGTGGTAGAAATTAGTTAAGGGATGGAACTCTACTTTCCAAGTAAATATGATTCATTTCGTTCTTATTATACGATTTAAATTAATTCTCAAACACTAATTAAAGGATATTAAAATCAAAAAAAATTCCTATTACTTTATTTCATGATGAATCAAATGGCCCCTTGGATCATCACATATTTATACCTTTGTGGTTGTTCACTTTTTCATAATCATGATCTCTATCACTATCCATCAAAACATGATGGTTACATTTTCTATCATTTCTATGTTTTCCTAGAAATAACCATATTATGTTTTATATCTAATGACATTTGTACTTCCATTTCATTATTTTAAAATGGTTGTCTCATTAATCCATTTTCCGATGGGGGATTTCAATAAAGATATTTTGAAAAGTCCAACCCATAGTTTTCAATTTTGAGTTTAAATTGAGAGGAAGAAATTAATTGAAGTATGGTAGAATTTAACACCCCAATATTTCATAGCATATTGTCTTTAATAGATTATGTTGCATGAAACACCAACTTCTCTTGCGTGACACGCATGATTGAGTTTCCGTAAAAAAATGCTTTAGTGTTAAAATTATTTAAATGATATATTTATAACTTATCCATTAAATATATTAATATAAATAGTAATAAATAATTTTTAAGCTTAATTTATAAATTTTTCACATTAATGATACATATTTATAATGAAATTTTTATGTTTCTGTAAAATAGTTATATGTTTAAAAACAAACTTTTTCATTTAAATAGTTATTTTAATTTAAATTTAGTTTAAAGTAAAAATAGATAAATAAAACATTTACTAACCCAATTTAGGTAATTGGAATCATTTTTATAATAGAATTAGATATAAAAATTCAATTAACTTTTTTAACCTCTTTTTCCCGCCTTCAAGCCACATTTGTATATTAGAATTAAACATAATTTTATCACTTCTGTGAATTGAATTTTAAAAAATTGATATACATGGTTTTAATAATACTAATAAAATTCATATAATAGTACCAAAATGATTTTTGGTGAATAGAATCATTTGAATTTTATTTACCACGGTTGATGGTAAATAAGGTAATTAAAGGTTAAAATAATATTATAATAATATAAAATTACACTAAATCTTATCTTAATTTCATTGGATAAGTATTTTTTAACCCTAATAAATATTATGTTATAAATATGACCCTTTTTAAGCAACTTTTTTCCGATTAGTAAATTTATTATATTTTATTTAAAGAAGAGATAAAAATGTCATATTCAAATTTTAATAAATATTTTATTTTTACTATGAGATTATATAAGAGATATGGTCAACTATAAAAATTATTTAGAAAGATAAAAAATATATCGACATCATGATAATTTATTTATAACATTTAGACAATACATAATTGAATTTAATGGTGACATAATGATGATGTAGTACTTGTTTAATTAATTGAGGTAGAAAATAAATGATATTAAAAAATATTAAAATAAATATAATTTGACTTAATTAATGACATAAAATAATTTTATATATAATATAGGAATTTAGTGACATATATGAATTATTCTTTTTAAATTTATCATGTTGGTTTCATATATTTAAAAATTAAAATATTGAATAGTATTAAAATTGACATAAATGATACTTTAAGATAAATAATATTTTATTAAGTTATATAAAATCCATAAAAATATAAGGTTCATAAAACTAAATTTTATGTCATTAAATATGTCATAATGTATCCACTTGGGTTTCATTTTTAGTTTTATAATAACTATATTAACCCTATATTATAAAAATAAAATAATACATGGCAAGAGTTAAACTATTTAACTAAGGGTCAAATCTAAAAGATAAAGTTAATATTATGAACTAAACATGTATAAAACTAGTTGGTTGAGTGTATTTATACCCAAAATATTCTTATCCTTGAAATAAATTACTTTTCCATTATTTTAAATAGAAAATAAATTTATAATAAATTAATATTTAAAGAGTTTTTTAAAGTGCTTGTCCCCTCTCTTATAAAAGGGAACTTCTCCTTATCTTTAATTCACACCTCTAAAGACCTTTGGATCAGACAAACCCTTCCCTTTTCCTCCCCCAACTTCCTGCAATACAGCTTATAAGCCATAATTTTGGAATAAATCCATTCTATGGAGTCCTTTTGTGAAAATAAAAAGGAGACACTCAAAGAAGAGGTAATCGTTTTATTAACTCTTTCAAAGTTCTTCTATTCTTCTACTTCCAATTACTATTGTGTTTCCATACTGATGTAATAAATACAGCATATAATATATTCTTATGTGAATTTATGGTCATGGGACAACCTTATTAATCATTTTAACCATCCTATTAAAACAATTATCACCATGTGTGCGTGTGTACGTACATCTTACTGTCTCCACACCATTGTGTAAACTATTTTTAATTTATACTTTATTTTGATGGGTATAACGATGAATATAAAGGATGTAAATAAAAAATAAAAATTGATATTATTTCTATACAATTCGTATTCCATCTAATTCCATACTATTTAACCATTAATGAAATGTAATCGTCGCTTGTGCGTACGTGCGGCTTACCGTCTCCACAACGCGATGAGATTAATCCTCCAAATTAACCATTCGATAATGATTATCAAAATATATATTATGAATAATTATGAAATACATGACATAATAATGATACTATAATAATATACATATATATATGTACTTGTATACCATTTACTTTATTCCCTTCAATATGATAAATAACAGAAACAATGTTCATGTGTACGTACAGCCAACTGTGTCCATGAACAATGTATTCCATTTTATATATCTATGTATTATATATATTTATATTCAGAATATTTTGTATATAAAAATAATATCTTAAATTCTATAAGTAAATTATGATCTAATTAATATGATCAAGAATAACTAGTCAAAACACGAATAATAGACAAAGAGATTATTACCCAAAATATTTATTTAACTTGAAAATTATTAATATAAGAGTAATATAAAGTAATAAATGAATAATATATGATGTAATAAATATTATTATGATTCTATTAGAAGTAAATAATATGTTTAAAACCATTATATAGGAATTTTATACATTTATGGAGTGTATTGGACCTATGGTAAGGGAATTTCGTCTCACTTTTAATTTTCATGAGATTTAAGACATGTTCACCACCTATTTCTTGTGTGAGGTATATGTGATTCCTCTATTAAAGTTTATATAAATAATACATCTATCATCATTTTATTTTAAGATTCGTGTGAATACATAGTGCTTTTGATTTAAATATTCAAAGTCGTATGTTTTAATTTCACAATCTCATTATTATCCAAGGTTGTTTACAAGTAAGTATCTATTGGGACATCATTTTCATTCATTTCTATGTTTCTTAAAATTTATTTCAGAATATTATCAAAAAAAATTCAAAATAATTTTTACCCTTGTTTGAATTTGTATAAAATGTTTTAAAAGAAAACTTTCTGTCATTTTCTAAAGGAGTTACTTTATTACTTTTTCAACCAATTAATAAAATAATGGTTTTCTAACATATACGATGTTAGTGGCTATTTTCCATCATTATGACACCTTAACATTTTGAAGATTCCCTTATACTATTACAGGTTTATTTTCAAAAGAATTGTTTTATTTTATAATTTCATGACTTTTAAATGATTTCAAAGTAAAAAAGGGATATCTCTCAAAAGGAGTTGATATTATTAGATTATTTGCATCTATGTCAACATAATTTGTTGGAATTTATAATTTTTTTATTTATTATGATAAAATATTATATATTGTATTCAATGGTTTATTCTATATTTGACAATAGATGTGTTATTTTAATACCATTCAAGGTTTATGGTAAAGTATTAAAATTTAGTATACTAGTTTTAATAATAATGTTTATGTTATATTTTACCCCTTTCATAAGGGGAATGCATTGGACTTAGTAAGTTATGGGTGGAGCCCACTATAGCCCCTTGATGCATTAGCAGGCCTCATGACACAAACTATATATGGACTTGGCTGAGGTATTTCCCATTTATTTTTAGATATGGATTTGGTCCAGGCCTTAACCATTTATTTTTAGATGTCTTGGTTGAGCACTACTGGAAAGGGGATATTTCCCAACATTTGTATACCAACGGTTCAAAGAACCGTTGGCATATCTTGTCTTTCCCAATGGTTTATAGAAACCGTTGGGAAAAACCTCTCAATGCATAGTTTTCCCAACGGTTCTTAAGAACCGTTGGGAAAAGTGGAGAGGAAACCTTGTTTTCCCAATGGTTTTCAAAAACCGTTGGGAAAAAAATTCCCCAAATACCAAAATCGAGCCAACGGCCTCCCCACATTCCAGAAGCATTCGACTCGTGTCCTCCTGGAGCAATTCCTTGGCAGAAGGACCTCCCAATCCCCACATCATCCAGAACCTACCAGGTTAGACTCCTATATTTTATCAAGGATATAGTTCCACCTCTTATAAATCATATACTTCTATTCTTGATTTCGTTATTCCCAATTATTAGGGTTTTTGTAAAAATTAATGATTGTTTCATGGTGGTCATGTGCGCCACTATAGGTACATTGATTCAGTAATTTATTTTGGTATTTCCATAAAATTCGAATACAATTTATTAATGAATCAATGTTGAGTGTTAACATGACATTCATGTTCTTGATTTTTGTTGAACACCTTATTTATGGTATGGGGTCCGATTATTTATCGTGTAAACAAATACTTATATAGAATTTCCTTGTAAAACCTGATGGTTTAATTCTAGTTAAATGGAATCATAATTATTTTATGTTATTACTATTTAGTAATTGGTGAGGTGAATCATATATGTATATGAAAAATGGATCAAGATCATTTATTATTGGATAGAATTACTCCCTAGTAATGTGAGACCCTTATGTTGTGGGGTGAGTATGGAGTAGTGAGATATATTTCTTGTTACTTACCTTTTTTTAATTCTATGAGGTAATGATGGCATGCACTAATTTTTTGAGATCTGTCAATGTTTTTATGGTTTTGATAGTGATCCATGATGTGTATCCTAGTATGTAAGATCTTGTTGGGTATTGGACCCTAGATTGGGTGAATTTGTATGCGGTAGGGTGCTTTCTAGGATGGGGTGTAGTGATGTGATGGTAACTTATGAGAGGGGTGGGTCTTACTAATGTGGATTCATTCTATATCATAAGCATGTAAATATAATTTGTATTATGATAACTAAATGTGAATGATGTGTGATCAAATATTGTCTTATCCTGGAGAATTCCTTGTGATATATTGATATGGTGGCATGAGTGATGATGCATGTGGTGACATGACCAACATACATGTGTTTCATGGTTAGTGATCAATTAGGTTAGTGATCCTATGATCATTGGTATGTGACTCTAAATGATTAAAGAAGAGTTATTAATATGATAACATGAGGGTGTGTTCCTATTTGGTTTTATCTAGACTCGTAGTATAGTATTGGAGTTGAGTTATTTTTATATATTATCTATTTGTATGGATGTTGCCTTTTAGTGGTTGTGTGTTTGGGAACCCCCCTCCTTCCTAGACCCTAGACAACCCCCACCCTCCTCCCTGGACCCTGGACAGCCCCGCCGAACAGCCCCCCACCCACCTCCCTGGACCCCGGACAACCCCCGGACAGCCCCCCAGATAGCCCCCCGGACAGCCCCCCCCCCCCACCCTCTTCCATGGACCTCAGACAACCCCCTGAACAGCCCCGGATTGCCCCCGGACAGCCCCCCGAACAGCCCCCCCACCCTCCTCCTTGGACCCCAGACAACCCCCCGAACAGCCCCTCCTACCCTCCTCCTTGGACCCTGGACAACCCCCCGAACACCCCCCGGACAGCCCCCCGCATATCCCCCCCACCCTCCTCCCTGGACCCCAGACAGCCCCCCTACCCTCTTCCTTGGACCCCGAACAACCCCCCGAACATCGTTCGGCATGTTAGGACCCCCCCCCCCCCCCACGCGCGTTTATCAAGCGCGCGCAACACTTAAAGAACGCATAATGAGCCCTACCGCGCAGACCGCATGTCCGATTGACATGACGTCTACGCGTGCACGTCGCAAATAATAATTTTATTGTTGTCCTGTGATTTCAGGTCAATCCGATGTCGTCCGCTATGAGTTTGACCATTAGACGCCCGTTTTGGCCCTTTATGACACTAGAACGGCGTTCCCAGTCACCGCGGGCACACGACACGTCCGATTGATGTGTCTTCTGCTCAAACACATCACAATTCACTCACCCTTTGATTTCGTCCGATTTCAGGCCATTCGGACATCGTTCGGCCAGTTTGGACCCCCCCCCCCCCCACGCGTGTTTATCAAGCGCACGCAATGCTTAAAGAACGCATAATGGGCCCTACCGCGTAGACCGCACGTCCGATTGACATGTCGTCTACGCTTTCATGTCGTGAATAATAATTTTATTATTTTCCTGTGATTTCAAGTCAATCCGATGTCGTCCTCTATGAGTTTGACCGTTAGACGCCCGTTTTGGCCCTTTATGACACCAGAATGGCGTTCCCTGTCACCTCGGGGCACACGGCACGTCCGATTGACATGATGTCTGCTCGACCACATCACAATTCACTCACCCTTTGATGTCCTCCGATTTCAGGCCATTCGGACTTCGTTCGGCCAGTTTGGACCCCCCCCCCCCCACGCGTGTTTATCAAGCGCGTGCAATGCTTAAAGAACGCATAATGAGCCCTACCGCGCAGACCGCACGTCCGATTGATGTGTCGTCTACGCGTGCACATCGCTAATAATAATTGGATTGTTTTCCAATGATTTCAGGTCAATCCGATGTCGTCCGCTATGAGTTTGACCGTTAGACGCCCGTTTTGGCCGTTTATGACACCAGAACGGCATTCCTGGACACCGCGGGCACACGGCACGTCCGATTGACGTGCCGTCTGCTCGACCACATCACAATTCACTCACCCTTTGATGTCGTCCTATTTCAGGCCATTCGGACTTCGTTCGGCCAGTTTGGACCCCCCCCCCCCCCCCCCCCACGCGCGTTTATCAAGCGCGCACAACGCCTAAAGAAGGCATAATGAGCCCTACCGCTGAGACCTCCCTTCCGATTGATGTGCCATCTATGCGTGCATGTCGCGAATAATAATTGGATTGTTGTCTTATGATTTCAGGTCAATCTGATGTCGTCCGCTAAGAGTTTGACCGTTAGACGCCCGTTTTGGCCGTTTATGACACCAGAATGGCGTTCCCGGTCACAGCGGGCACACGGCACGTCCGATTGACATGTCGTCTGCTCGACCACATCACAATTCACTCACCCTTTGATTTCGTCCAATTTCAGGCCATTCGGACTTCGTTCGGCCAGTTTGGACCCCACCCCCCCCCCCCCCACGCGCGTTTATCAAGTGCGCTCAACGCTTAAAGAACGCATAATGAGCCCTACCGCGCAGACCGCATGTCTGATTGACATGTCGTCTATGCGTGCACATCGCGAATAATAATTGGATTGTTGTCCTATGATTTCAGGTCAATCCGATTTCGTCCGCTATGAGTTTGACCGTTAGATGCCCGTTTTGGCCCTTTATGACACCAGAACGGCGTTCCCGGTCACCGCGGGCACACGGCACGTCCAATTGACGTGATGTCTTCTCGACCACATCACAATTCACTCACCCTTTGATGTTATCCAATTTTAGGACATTTGGACTTCGTTCGGCCAGTTTGGACCCCCCCCCCCCCCCCCCCACGCGCGTTTATCAAGCGCGCACAACGCTTAAAGAAGGCATAATGAACCCTACCACGCAGACTTCACGTCTGATTGTCATGTAGTCTATGCGTGCACATCGCGAATAATAATTGGATTGTTTTCCTGTGATTTCTGGTCAATCCGATGTCGTCCGCTATGAGTTTGACCATTAGATGCCCGTTTTGGCCGTTTATGACACCAGAACGGCGTTCCCGGTCACCGCGGGCACACGGCATGTCCGATTGACGTGTCGTCTGCTCGACCACATCACAATTCACTCACCCTTTGATGTTGTCCGATTTCAGGCCATTCGGACTTTGTTCGGCCAGTTTGGACCCCCCACGCGCGTTTATCAAGCGCGCGCAACGCTTAAAGAAGGCATAATGAGCCCTACCGCGTAGACCGCACGTCCGATTGACATGCCGTCTACGCGTGTACGTCGCGAATAATAATTGGATTGTTGTCCTGTGATTTCAGGTCAATTCGATGTCGTTCGCTATGAGTTTGACCTTTAGACGCCCGTTTTGGCCCTTTATGACACCAGATCGGCGTTCCCAGTCACCGCGGGCACACGGCACGTCCGATTGACGTGCTGTCTGCTCAACCACATCAGAATTCACTCACCCTTTTATGTCGTCTGATTTCAGTCCATTCGGACATCGTTCGGCCAGTTTGGACCCCCCACGTGTGTTTATCAAGCGCATGCAACGCTTAAAGAACGCATAATGAGCCCTACCGCGCAGACCGCACATCTGATTGACATGTCGTCTGCGCGTGCACGTCGCGAATAATAATTTTATTATTGTCCTGTGATTTCAGGTCAATCTGATGTCGTCCTCTATGAGTTTGACCGTTAGACGCCCGTTTTGGCCCTTTATGACACCAGAACGGCGTTCCCGGTCACCGCGGGCACACGGCACGTCCTATTGACGTGTTGTCTACTCGACCACATCCCAATTCACTCACCCTTTAATTTCGTCCGATTTCAGGCCATTCGGACTTCGTTCGTCCAGTTTGGACCCCCCCACGCGCGTTTATCAAGCGCGCGCAACGCTTAAAGAACGCATAATGAGCCCTACCGCGCAGACCGCATGTCCGATTCACGTGTCGTCTACGCGTGCACATCTCAAATAATAATTGGATTGTTGTCCTGTGATTTCAGGTCAATCTGATGTCGTCCGATATGAGTTTGACTGTTAGACACCCGTTTTGGCCGTTTATGACACCAGAACAACGTTCCCGGTCACCTCGGGCAAACGGCACGTCCGATTGACATGTCGTCTGCTCGAACACATCACAATTCACTCATCCTTTGATGTTGTCCGATTTCAGGCCATTCGGACTTCGTTCGGCCAGTTTGGACCCCCCACGCGCGTTTATAAAGCGTGCGCAACGCTTAAAGAAGGCATAATGAGCCCTACCGCGCAGACCGTACGTCCGATTGACGTTCCATCTACACGTGCACGTCGCAAATAATAATTGGATTGTTGTCCTGTGATTTCAGGTCAATCCGATGTCGTTCGCTATGAGTTTGACCATTAGACGCCTGTTTTGGCCGTTTATGACACCAGAACGGCATTCCCGGTCACCGCGGGCACACGGCACGTCCGATTGACGTGTCGTCTGCTCGACCACATCACAATTCACTCACCCTTTGATTTTGTCCAATTTCAGGCCATTCGGACTTTGTTTGGCCAGTTTGGACCCCACCCCCCACACGCGTTTATCAAGCGCGCGCAATGCTTAAAGAACGCATAATGAGCCCTACCGCGCAGACCGCACGTCCGATTGATTTTCTGTCTGCGCGTGCATGTTGCGAATAATAATTGGATTTTTTCCCTGTGATTTCAGGTCAATCCGATGTCGTCCACTATGAGTTTGACCGTTAGACGCCCGTTTTGGCCGTTTATGACACCAGAACGGCGTTCCCGGTCACCGCGGGCACACGGCACGTCCGATTGACGTGTCATCTGCTCGACCACATCACAATTCACTCACCCATTGATGTAGTCCGATTTCAGGCCATTCGGACTTCGTTCGGCCAGTTTGGACCCCCCCACGCGCATTTATCAAGCGCGTGCAACGCTTAAAGAACACATAATGAGCCCTACCGCGCAGAACACACGTCCGATTGACATGTCGTCTGTGCGTGCACATCGCGAATAATAATTGGATTGTTGTCCTGTGATTTCAGGTCAATCTGATGTTGTCCGCTATGATTTTGACTGTTAGACGCCTGTTTTGGCCCTTTATGACACCAAAACGGCGTTCCCGGTCACCGCGGGCACACGGCACGTCCGATTGACATGTCGTCTTCTCGACCACATCACAATTCACTCACCCTTTGATTTCATCCGATTTCAGGCCATTCGGACATCGTTCGGCCAGTTTGGACCCCCCACGCGCGTTTATCAAGCGCGCGCAACGCTTAAAGAATGCATAATGATCCATGGGTCATATGTGACGTTTACGAGTCAACCCCGCCTTAATATGAGGCACGGTGTGGCCGTAATCACTCTATGTGGCTCTCTTTTGCTTAAAATGGACAACAATTAAAGTACGTACGGAAAACCGATCAAACGAATTCGGTTTCCATTAAAACTTTAGTAGAACGATCAATGGGTCATATGTGACATGTACGAGTCAACTTCACCTCAATCCGAGGCGCAGTGTGGTCGGCACCACTCAAAGTGTCTGCCTTTTGTTTCAAAAGTACGTCATTTTAATTGAAAAACATCAACTGGCATACAGAAAACCGACCAAACGCATTCGGATTGTGTCGATAATTTAGCACAATGATCCATGGGTTATATGTGACATGTACGAGTCAACGCCGCCTTAATCGGAGGCACAGTGTGGATGGAATCACTTTATGTGGCTCTCTTTTGCTTAAAATGGACAACAATTTAAGTACATACAGAAAACTGACCAAACGCATTCAGTTTCCATTGAAACTTTAGTAGAATGATCCATGGGTCATATGTGACGTGTACGAGTCAACCCCGCCTCAATCTGAGGCACGGTGTGGCCACCACCACTCAAAGTGTCTTTTGTTTCAAAAGGACGTCATTTGAAGTGAAAAACATCAACTATCATACAGAAAACCGACCAAACGCATTCGGATTGTGTAGATAATTTAGTATAACAATCCATGGGTCATATGTGACGTTTAAGAGTCAACCCCTCTTTAATCTAAGGCACGGTGTGGCCGTAATCACTCTATGTGGCTCTCTTTTGCTTAAAATAGACAACAATTTTAAGTATATATGGAAAACCGACCAAACGCATTCGGTTTCCCTTGAAACTATAGGAGAAGATCAATGGGTCATATGTGACGTGTACGAGTCAACTCCGCCTCAATCCGAGGCATGGTGTGGCTGGAACCACTCAAAGTGTCTGCCTTTTGTTTCAAAAGTACATCATTTTAATTGAAAAACATCAACTGGCATACGGAAAACCGACCAAACGCATTCGGATTGTGTCGATACACTAGCACAACGATCCATGGGTCATATGTGACGTGTACGAGTCAACCCCACCTCAATCCAAGGTGTGGTGTGGCCGCCACCACTCAAAGTGTCTGTCATTTGTTTCAAAAGGACGTCATTTAAAGTGAAAAACATCAACTGGCATACGGAAAACTGACCAAACGCATTCGGATTGTGTCGATACATTAGCACAATGATCCATGGGTCATATGTGACGTGTACGAGTCAACCCCGCCTTAATCTGAGTCACGGTGTGGCCAGAATCACTCTCAGTGGCTCTCTTTTGCTTAAAATGGACAAAAATTTAAGTACATACGAAAAAATGACCAAACACATTCGGTTTCCATTGAAACTTTAGGAGAACGATCCATAGAGCATATGTGATGTGTATGAGTCAACACCGCCTCAATCCGTGGCTCAGCGTGGCCGGAACCACTCAAAGTGTCTGCCTTTTGTTTCAAAAGTACGTCATTTTAATTGAAAAACATCAACTGGCATACGGAAAACCGACCAAACGCATTCGGATTGTGTCGATACATTAGCACAATGATAAATGGGTCATATGTGATGTGTACGAGTCAACCCTGCCTCAATCCGAGGCACGGTGTGGCCGGTAGCACTCCAGGTGTATGTATTATGTTTAAAATGGACATTATTTCAGGTAAAAATATATGGTATACAAAAAACCGATTAAATTATGAATTGACTTCCGGATTCCAAATATAATTGTCATCTAAATTTTAAATTGAATTCTAAACGAATTATGTATGTTTATAATTACGTTATCAATTCTAATTTAATTATGGATGTGTATAGTTCCACCATTATATGTAATTGTTAGTTGGTTATTGCAGGTACAATAATTATATATCTATGTGTTAGTTTATTGTAGGTACAATAATTATATATGTATGTGTTAGTTTATTGCAGGTACAATAATTGGATTGAAATATGAGAGGGAACCCACAAAACCACACCAGGTGGTGGTCAAATTGGAGACCTGGTTGCAATTGGGGGAGCTATTGGTCAAATTGCAGGGCTGCTGGAAAATTTTCCCAGCAGAGGCTATGCCAACGGTTCAAAACCATTGGCATAGAATATCTTGGATTTGTTTTACCAACGGTTTATAAATCCGTTGGTAAAACACTTTTCCCAACGGTTTAAAACCGTTGGGAAAGACTAGATATTGGGTTTTTGGAGCACTTTGCCAACAGTTTGACAACTGTTGGGAAATGTTTTTTCCCAACGGTTTTGAAGAACCGTTGGGATAGGGTAATTTTCTCCAACTATGCCAATGGTTCACTGTAAACCGTTGGGAAAAGTTTTTCCCAACGGCTTACTTTCCTATGGTTGGCAGAACCGTTGGTATAAAATATACCAACGGTTCCCAAGACTTTCCCAACGGTTCTAAACCATTGGGAAATTCTCTATTTCCAGTAGTGGAGGCCTCAATGGTATGTTTGAGACGTCTAACATTATGAAATCCCGCATTATGAGATTAGTTATTGATATTACATGTGATTAATCAACTATTAGAATATCCATTTGAATGTTTAAATGGAATTATTTGATTTATTTTTGCCATATTATGTTCAAGTTTATGTTTAAAAGGCTTGTGTCTTAGTTTTATACTTGCCTTAATGTTTATAGTTATTTATGAATACTTCTGTTGTATTGTTTAACCATACTAAGCATCTAAGCTCACCCCTTCCTTATGTGTTATTTTCCTAGGATGCAAATAAGTTTTTTATTATTTATATATTAGGTTAACCTAGGAGAATAATGGCATTATCAAAGGATTATATAAGTTTTATCTTATGTTTTAAATTACAATATAAAGTTCATTAATGTAATCTTTTTTCCAAAACTTCTAAACTGATCAGTCCTTCGAGATTTGATTCCTTGTAATAATGTAAATGTATTAAAATAATGCATCGGCTCTGGACATCTGGGATCAGGGTGTTATAATTATTTCATATTTATACATATTTCCCATTTTTCTTTTATGTTTTTAGAAACTAGTTTACCTTTAATATTTATGTGGGCCACCTTCTATAGAAAAGGATTTAGGATGGAAATAGTTTCAGATTTTGATTAATCAATCTATATAAAAAAGGAACATATGATGTTTCATATCACATAAAATGTTTATAATTTATTTAAAATATATACCATTTTCTTCTCTAGCTAAGTGTGTTTTGTCCTTGTTTTGTGATAGGGGTACATTGGTTTTTATGCTCGTAGTTTATTTTCAGAACTCCTTTACTATTTCATAAATTAATAATTTTTAGTCAAATTAGATAAAATAAATAATGTCAAACAATATATTGTTAACAATAATGCACCTAAAATGACTTCTTATAATTATGATTGGTTAAATAATTTCATGTTTCTTACTTTATAGTGTGTGTATAAGTAACTGGTGGTGGGGCTTTACATTCCCCTCAACATACCTAGTATAAAAGTTGGTAAGAAGAGTTTGAAAGCATATATGGACTTTATTAGTGTCCATTAACACAAATTTCTTATGGAAATCATCTAAAATAAATGAACCCTACAATGAATTTTTAAAATTAAATAAACATTTCATTATATAATTTTTTGGAAAAATAATGAAATTATATCATAACATTACCAATCTATCATCCCAAAGGGTTTTCTTCATTACAAATTTTATAGGATTACATGAATATATTTCAATCGGAACATTAATCCTCATTTTTACCCTAATATTACTAATGAATGTTGAGTTATGGGGGTCAACAGGTTGCCTGCATTGATTCCAGAAAACCTTAAATTTTTTACCCTTAATTCTTGCCTTGATAATTTTATTTTACACAATGATGTTGTATAGTTATTATTTTTTATCAACATGGTGTTGATCCCTTAATAATTCTATAGCTTCATCATCAACCACCTATTATTCCATAATACTGGTAACATCATTAAGTGAAGAAGTCATTTTCTGCCTAAGTAGTCAAACATTTAATTTAGATAATGTAAATATAATATTGAAAACATAATATTATGGGGAAAATAATAATATATTAAAAAATGGGTTAACATACTCATTGAAATCTCTTTATTTTATTTAAAGTCTTAAGTTATTTGGATCCTCTATCAAGAATCCAAATCCATTATTTTCTGTCTCCTCTAATGTATAATACATCGTCTAAATTGGGACGACTGTGAAATGATTATGATCTCCCAATGAAAGTGTCATCTTCCATTGGATTTTTATTTGACCCTATAGTTGTTTTAGTTTCCATCAGGGAAATTGACCAATTCTTGTTTGTTGGATCTGAGACATAAATTTCTTATACTACTTTTGATGCCATTATGAATGGATATTTATTTTCCCCTTCTATACTAAAATTCACCTTCATGAATCCCATTTCATCAACTTTCTCTATAGTCCTATTGTAATCCCATTTTTAATGAGAAATTAACACTTGAAATGTTGTATAATCTAAATCATATATCTATTTGATGATGCCAAAATATGATATATTCACATAAATTGGATTTCTATCCTTAGAACGAGATATGTGCATCACTTCCACCACATGTTTAACTCCACTATTTTTCATTTTACTATGTTTGTCATGTTATTTTATATAGAACATATAACCATTAATTACAAAACCATGTGAGATATAACATTTTCAATTGGTCCCCTATCAAGATATTGAAGTTGTTCATCAATTGAATTCATATTTTTATATAAATACTTATAAATATAATATCAAAACCATTATATAAACTCTATATTATGTGTATTTGATATCCATCCATCATCCTTTGATGTATTCAAATTTCTTAGAGTTACTTTGTGGGATTCAATGTATGGATCAACATCTTCATTATTATGTAAAATTTTAATGTGATCTTACTCCTAATGTGTGATGATAATTATAAAAACATATCTTATGGAAATCCATTATCCCATAAGGCATCTTTAATGATGAGACTTTGGTATACAGATGCTATAAAAATTTTAAAGAAAATTAGTATAAAATTCAACAGTTTCTACAACAATATATTGTTTTAAAATAAAAACTTTTGGACCATTTAGATTCATGAATTACCCATTAAAAAATTTTATATATCATTCAATGGGGTAAAACCATATCTAATGGACAAGACCACATAATTGAACATCTTTAGTCTATTCAACCATCTGGTGGACCATTATATAAAAGAATTCTGGTGGAAAGAACAAATCTAATTCGCATAATATGAATAAAACCTCCTTATTCATGATTGAAAAACATAAATGGGTCCATAAAATTTCTGTATATAGATTTGAAAAAGAATCATAGTATAGTTAATGTATGTAATACATTTTTATGTAGAATGCAACCTAAAGTGACATGCATCAAATCCTACATCAAAACATGGAAATCATATGATTTTAGTCTCTATAACTTCAAATTATTCATTGACACTACATTCATGATGTTTGATGAATACCCCAATGGAACATTTACACCATTAAAGAAAATAATCATTTTAAATTTTTCTTTTCTTGATAGAGTGTAAGATGATGGAGGAAGAAATATATAACTTTTACCCTTCATCAGTGCCAACTATTCCCTTATCCTCATTTCAATCGTGT
Organism: Viscum album; assembly: GCA_963277665.1. NCBI lineage: Eukaryota > Viridiplantae > Streptophyta > Magnoliopsida > Santalales > Viscaceae > Viscum > Viscum album. Next base: position 1,710,871,577 of record OY728135.1, read on the forward strand.
CCAACCTAGCCTTGATGTCATATTTTTTAATAGAAACATTTAGTAATTTACCAATATCACTATAAAATACATTTTTTTCTACATGCATGATATTAAGAAAATTTATGACGTATAAACAATTAAAGCATGGTAATTCAAAGAAAATTAGCCTCTTCTTCCAAATTGATTTCATAGTTTTTAAAAAAATAGTTTACCATAAATAGTTTCAATATAGTTTACTTTATCAAATATTTTATCACCCATTAGTGAAGATGGAATTCTTCCATTATCATTATTCCAATAAAAAATTATCATCCTAGATCAGTATTTATGTCACTAAGGTAAAAATTTCCAATTTCCTAAAAACACATTCTTTGAGGAATGTATAAATTAAATTGATTATATCCATTCTTCCTAAATGGGACACCCCAATATTCCATTAATTATATATACTAATAAATTTATATAAGAAGGAAATTCATTTATCATCCTGTAAAACATTGCACTCAATGTAAATTCCTTACATCTATGAGAATCATACATTATAACCCATGTATCCCACATAAATTTCAAATCTTTGATCAATAGATCCGAATTGATATCAATATAATTACTCGGTTTCTTTGTTCCATATATAAGTAGAGAAAACATAATTTACTTGTGCTTCATGCATAACCATGGAAAAAATTTATAATTTACCAACATAAATGGTCATGTATTGTGAGTACTACTGTGTATTCCAAAATGATTTATTCTATTTTTAGATAAAACAAGATGAATGTTTCTCTAATCATTTCCAAATTTAGGACACTCATAATCATTTTTTTACTTAGGTGAGTCTGATGGATGATGTAGTTTTCCATATTTAATTATTTTATCTAAATTCCATGTTAATTGTCTCAAAATTTTCTAACATCCATATGGTCTTCTAAAATATGAAATGATAGGAAAGTACCATAAAATTATTGAAGGAATTGATTCATATTTCTTGTATCGATTCAAGACACACTTGGGTAATTTTATATGTGATTGATGGACTTTGAAAACCAATATGAAATCATTTATATAATAATATATTTTTTAAAGATCATTCCCACTAAAAAATAATTCATTGTGAATCATATGTTTGACATGAAAGTTCATTATTTCCAAGTATAATATAATTTAGGAGACCAATTAGGACTATAAAGTTGGTTTTTCTCTATCCACTACCATATTTGAAATTATATAACTTTAATAAAGTGGAAAATGTTTTTTTTCTAGTATTAATAGTATACAATGGTTTCTTATCACAACTATTTAACATCTCAAAAAAATTTGGAAAATCATGAAGGTCATATTTAATTTTGATTTTCATTTCTTCTATATGATCTCCATCATCATTTACACTGGTATTCATATCAAATGATCCATAAACTATAGTTTCATGCCAATCCATGTGCATGTTCACTTTCTCACCATGTATAGTCCAACATTTATAGATCTTATCTATTTCATGAAAAATCAAATGTTCTTTCAACACATCAAGACTAATTTTTCTTGAATAACAACAATATAAACATAGAAAAATGATTTTAGAAGATTATTTTACATGATATATTTAAAACATGATGAAATCTTTAACTCCATCCTCATAATATTTTGTTAGAGTATTATAATGCATCCTTTTTTATTCTTATTCATCTTATTAGGTTCATAAAATATTCATCTTTTTATAAAAAATAAACAAATATATTGTAAACACCTGACTCGGGGACCACTAAATGGTGACTCGAGCTGGTGGGTCACACGGACTCAAGAACACCTCTAACTATGCTAGAGGTTGCTGACTAGAATCAAGTACCTAGGGTGTGTCTATGGGGATACTATGCCCTTATATCAGAGTGTATCACATCAGTAATAACCATATCAATCAAGTAGCAGAATTATGTAAAATATATGAATGACAACAAGAAGATAAACATCTAGAATATTGTGATAATAAAGAGTCAAAATAGTCATATACAATATGATTATCATGTCATGTATCTAAAAATTATGAAAACATGTATACAGGAATCCAATACAATACATGTTTCAAAATGTACAAAAAGACCAAAAAGGGATATATCTCCAGATAGCATCACGAGATGAGATCAGTACCATGATCCCATACTTCTATGCCTGGCCAATCAATAATCATAAAATAGGCACTTACCACGGTCCCTACCCGTATCTATGTAGTCTATTCGGGTACCCAACAATAGTCCAAATAGTGTGTGAGATAACACTCATTTGGCTATCACCAATGGTGTCTAAAAAATCTAGTCTGCGTGATATAAAAAATGAAGTGTGCAATATATATCACAGGTATAACAGTGCTAAAATTAAGAGTGATCCTATCTATCAAAACATGTCTCCCAATAAACATAATCAAGAAACTGTATATAAGGGATAGTGCAAAACATGAATAGACAAGTGATATTGTTCAGTCTACCCACTACCGCCAAATAACCATAATAGGGACATATGAAAGGATAGAAAAATATCCATCATGGAAATTCTATAAAAACAAGTGATAATATCCACAACATTCATGCCTTATAATCCAGTATAAAATATCCAAAAATATATTCAACATGTAACCCAGTATAAAACAACCACATTATCCTCATCGTGTAATAAGGTGTCAGACCACGAAGGGCTAGATCCATGGTAGAGAATACCATGGAATCCTCATTGAGACCTAGGAGAATATTGAAGGAAACTTGTAAAATACATATGTGGATTCCTGAAAGAAAATAAATAAATAATATCCAACACAAGTTCAAGAAATCCAAATCTAAGGGGTAGTAAGGTTTGCGGCATGCTACAGAATCAGGATCCAAGGACTAAAAAGGTCCATGGAATCCACTACTGTAGTCAATATCCATGGTAAAAATTTGAATGAAATATAATTGAATTGGGGTCCAAGGAGATAATCTAAGATATACACTACCATTTCAATTAATCATCTCAATTGAAACATCATTTCATAAACATTCACATTCCATTATTTCTTCCAACTCAATTCTGAAATCTCTATAAAATCCATTTTAACAATCAATTAAATAAAAATCATCAAATCACATGAAAAAGATTCATAACCTTATCCTAATTGTTCATTTAGTTTCCATTATACTTATCAAGGATCCCAAAATCAGTGGTCAACTCATAAATCCCCAACATGGTGATATATTAAAGGGAAAAAGCTTGGGCTCACCCCATGGTTGGCCTAGGTTCAGGCTAAAAAACCACCAACCATAAAATGGAACTAAAGGGAAAAGCAAAAAGGTTCCAATTCATCCAGTTTAAACATTTAATTAATTTATGAGAAAAATATATAAATTTTTGTGTGGGGAACAACGTAAATAAAGCTTATAAAACAAAAAACTATAAGCAAAAAGGTGTAGACCACCTATTGTAGGCCTATGGTTGATTACTTATCCATTATCAACATCTGATTGGGTCCAGATCGAATGAAAAATGAAGAACAAACAAAAATACTATAAATATGGAATATTATATTTCACCTAAATAACTATGTCAATATGAATAAAAATAAAGAATGATATAAGAGGAAATAATAACTCACCAGTGTGGATCCAATGAGACTAAAGCTGCTCAAATCTGAGTCTGGATGATGAAACAGGATAAAACTCTATGAATTGAGCTTCTAAGGGAGATCCCAAATTCAACGGTATATCCACCAAAGGAAATATGAGAAGGCGGTTTGAGTTATTAAATAGATAGAGTGAAATTATACATTTATCACTTTTCAACTGGGTCATATGGTTTGTCCTCACAATTAGCCAAACTATGCGTCAATATTGCACCATTCTCTGCCTCAAGGGGGGCCTCTTAGGGTCATGGTATATAGTTAGGCATACCATTCACCAACAATGAATTAATCCTCTATCAAAAACTATAGATACCCTATATGAAAATGCATCTCAGTTTTCATGGTTTCGTCAAATAATGTGGCATCCTACTACCCTCTTTCCAACCTTGCATGATTTAACCAAACCATGTGGCATGAGTAGCACGATTTCTGTAACAGCCCGAGATTTTATGAAAAATATTCTTTTTAATTTTATTAATGTCTTGTGTTGTATGCTACACCAAAAGGAGCTTGCACAACACGCATCCTTGAATTTCCTTGCATTACACGCAATCGCAACCTTCCTCGATAGCGTGTGTAGTACGCAATACTGAGTTTCACGAAACAACGATATGCTATTAAAATATTATTAAAACTAGCCGTTATGAATAGTAATAACCACTTTTTAAATTTTAGAAATTTTAGCTCTCAAAATGGACTTCATTTTTGGATTCGGAGTATCGAATTTAGCCTAAGGTGAAATTTTGGTACTTTTCGGATAACTTTCATATTCTGATGAATAGTTAAAATTACTAAATTCTAATTAAAAAGAACTTTTTTAATCGAAATAATTAATAGTGATAAATCATTAATTTGAGTGGTTTTAAAGTATATTTAGAATATATTTTTACAATTTAATACAATTTTGGTCATTGGATGTAATTTCACATTTAAACCAGACATAATCAAGTGTCAATCTTTTGATAGATATTGTTTCTTAAAAACACGCTATTTGTTTTAACAGCGGGATTTAATTATAAAATTAATTAATAAAATTTCTATGTTATGAATTTGGTAAAATAGACTTCATTTTTGAATTCGGAATATGAAATATAGCTTAGGATGAAATTTTGGCATTGTTCTGAAAAACATCAATTTTTGATGAATAGTGAAACTACTAAGTGGTAGTTAAAAAAACTGAATTTTTCATAAACCTTAATTTTACCGCTTCTGTGAATGGAATTTCGAAAATCCGACAGACACCGTTAATATCAAGGACTAAAATGTGGTTCAATGAGATGAAAATAATTTTTGGTGAATAGTAACTTTTTACTTTTTTTTACCACGGTTAATAATAAATAGGGTAACTAAGGGTAAATATGATAATACTATTACCCTAACACATGTCCTAATTCTATTGGATAAGTGTAATTTGACCAAAAACAACCTTATGAATATAATATGACCATTTAGGTCCACTTTGATTAGATTATGACATTTAATATTATTTTATTTAATGAATAGTTAAAATAGTTAAAATCAAAGTTTAATAACTAAAACATTTTTAATATGGGGTTATACATAAGATAAATTCGACTATAAATATTCATTAGAAAGCTAAAACGATTTCCTACATAATGATATTTTATTTGTAATTTTTGGACTTTAAATAAATTAATTTATTTATGACACAACGATGATGCAGTAATTACCCTTTTAAGGAAATATTAACATAATTGATGTTATAAATGCTCAAATGAATGTAATTTGAGACTTTTTATGAATTCCACTAATTTTCTAGGTTACTATGATATATTAGTGTTGATTTAATCAAATTGGTTCGAACATATAATTCTGTTATGACTTTCACAAAAATCATATATCAAATAGTGTCAAAATTGACACAAAATAGTTTTTAAATCAAATATTATATTATTAATTGTTATTTTATTCCTAAAAATCTAAGGTTCGGCCAAATGACTTAGATAAGGATATATTTATTAATAATATACAATTTGGGGTTCGTTTTGCATGTTATAGTAAGTTTATTAACCATATAGTGAAAGAAAACAAAAAGACACGGTAAAAGTTAAATTATTTAACTTAGGGTTAAATCTAATTGATAAGGTTAAAATAATACCCTAAACTTGTCTAAATCCTATTGGATTATAGGATTTCGACCCATCCCCACTTTAGCTTCAAAATATGACCCTTTGGAACCATTATAAACCGATTTTGACTTTAATATAAAATAATAGTTTGAGATATTCCTAAGGTGCCCCTCTCCTCCCTTATAAAAGGGCACCTCCTCCCCCTCCTCCTCAAACCAATTTGAGCACTCAAGCTCGGCCAACCCCTGCCAAAATCACTTCTCCACTTCCCTAGTATCATCCTAGAGGTCCTGGTCTTCTTAAAAGACCAATTTTAGTGCCCTAAAAGGAGGTCTCAAAGAAGCACTTCAAAGAAGAGGTAATACCCATTACCGATCCTTTTCAATTTCTTTCTTCTTCAACTTCTTCTTCTTTAGTTGTTTCATGATAAAGTAATAACATCACTATTTCTTATATACTGATATGTTATTATAAATATGAAACAACTATAATTAACCTTCTATCCATCCTACGGAAAAAGGAAATCACCGCGCGTGCGTACGTACGGAAAACCGTCTCCACGCCGTGGTGTAATATATTTTCCGCCACCACCTTAATTGGATGGGTATAAAGGTGTAATGAGTTACTATATATGATTATTATAAAGTGATATTGATACTGAAATATTATACATACACTTCAACACAATTCCACGACCATGGGAACGATATCATCGCTCGTGCGTACGTACGGAATACCGTCTCCACGATGCGATGAGATTCATTCTCAATGATTAACCATTCATGAATGATTATAAAGTATATATAATAAGTACTAATGAAATATATGACCTAATAATGATACTGGAATTATTTATATTTATATGTATGTCATCTACTTAATTCCATTCAATTCAATAAGGAAACGAAAACAGCGTTCATGCGTACGTACGGACTACCGTCTCCATGAACGGTGTATTTCTTTCCATTTACTGATTTATTATATATGTGTATTATGAATATATATATATAAATCATGTTTTATATTCTGGAATTAAGTAATCATGATCTATGCAATCATATGAATAATTACAAGTTAAAAACACGAACGACAAATGAGACGATTTTACCCAAAACGCTACTTTAACATGAATTTACAAAAGAATGGGTAATATAAAGTCATAAGTGGACCATATATGATATAATAACAATGAATATGATTCTGGAATAAGTCAATAACATGATTTAAATCATTATAAATGAGGTTCGGACACTTACAAAGCAAGTCGGACCTAAGGTAAGGGAAATATCACAATCTCATTTTTATCCGACATTGTTTATACTTTAGTATTTACTGGGGTGTATTTTATCATCCACATCCATGTTTCCTGAATATGTAATATTATTTCCATCCACCTACAAATGTTTAAATCCAATTTTACCCTTCGGTGAGTTTTTTGTAAAAGATATGAAAGGAATCTTTTGTCGTTTTTCGTACGAGGTACTTTTTGACTTTTCCGACAAAAGTACGAAGAATATTTTTTTTAACTTATAAGGCATGAATGGATTTTTAAGAAACTTACTTTACAAGTTTTCAAGTTTATTTTTAATCAAATTCTTTTGGTTTATAATTGTACGACATGTTATGAAAGGAAAAGTGTTTTTGAAGTCGAAAGGATATTTTCCTCAAGAATGGAATTCAAGTATTTTATCAAAATTATTTTCCATCTAAGATAATAAAAGGGTTCTGTTTTTATCCCTACTATTACATTGGTTTGATTATGTTGTGATGGAAATATTTTTATGAATTCCTTTATCTTATATGAATTGTTTTATGATGTCATGTTGTTTAAGAATCCCATTTTTATTACATGGGTTACGCTATGATGTATGGTTTATGATTATGTGGCACACATAATAAAGGATTCATTATGAGATGGGTGGGACCTATATCTCCCTCCAATGCATTGGGTAAAGATTTTATATCTCATGAGATAGACAGGGCTGGAACGGTAGGTTATACCGGTTCAGTGAATCAGGACTGAAACGAGGGTTACTCGATTCAGAAAGGGACTTTGTCCACTAGGATAGTCTTGGCAATGAGTCTTGACTAACAAGAAATGATTCTCTATGATTATGTGTGAATGCCACAAAGTTTCATGTTTTATGTTATGATTATTGTGATTACATTTCACTTCCATGATTTATCCCATGTTATGAAATTATGCTCTCTTTTGCAGGATTAAGATTTCCAAAATGTTATGTTCTTATGAATACGATGTGATTGATATTTCTTTTGTTTACCCTTACTGAGCATTTGAGCTCACCCTTTTATGTTTTCTTTTCCCCAGGATATAAAGAATGGTTTTTAGGTAAAAAAAAAGGGGAAGATCTTTATAGGAGATGTTGAAGATCTTTCACCACGATTAGAAGATTACGTTTCGAGTTTCCAAAGACACTAAACTATTACGATCCTTGTGTGTGTGTTTTTGTTATGTACTAAGTATTCCGCAAATGTAATGTAATGTCAATGTACGTCAGGCTTCGGGTCTCTACAGTTGGTATCAGAGGAAAGGTTTAGTCAACCTTTGGAAACTAGGATGCGAGAACTTTAGTGAGATCCCTAGAGATATTTCTAAGGTATGTCTAGGGATGTCCCTAAGGTTAAGTATACGTATAGGTTATAGTACTAGAATTACGCTAACGATCATAGAATTAAACCTAATAAGTTAGATATTGAAGTTACTCCCCCTTTATTATGATTTTTGCCTCTCACACTATTCTTTTTGGGTTTTAGACGATGGCTGGAACCCGAAGGAACCGTGTTGATCAATGCATTGGACAATGCAATGATTGCCCTCCTGAACAAACAAATCTTATGGGAGATGGAGTGCAAAATCTTATTGCTATACTTACACAAGCTATGAATCATTCTGGACATCCAAATGAGCAGAGAAGGGAACAATATTCTATTGAGTCCTTCATGAGGCAACGTCCACCTTCTTTCAGTGGGTCTTCTGATCGACTTGTTGCTGAACAATGGATCAGTACCACTGAAAAGATATTTTCAGTTCTTCAATGTTCTGAGCATGATAAAGTCATCTTAGCAGTATATCGTTTGGAAGGTGAAGCTGACCAATGGTGGAATCTTATCAAGAATACGAGGCAAAGAGATGAAATTGAGTCCATGGAATGGGACGAGTTTAAGAACTTGTTTTTCAGTAAGTACTTCCCTCGTATTCTTCGAACAAAGATGGAGAAGGAGTTTCTTGAACTAAAGCAAAAGGATGATGAATCTGTTGGTATATACGAAGCAAATTTTACAAGACTTACAAGGTATGCATCTGGCATTATCATCCAACCTTAAAGTAAAGTTGATTGATTTTTCAGTGGCTTAAAACCAAGTCTTCGAAGGGCATTAGCTATACGAGACTTCAGTAGCTATGAAGAAATTGTGCGTTGTGATATCAAGGTAGAAATGGAAGTTGGTGTTACATATCCATCTTATGGTTTTGAAAAGAAACGAAAGATGGAGTTCAAGGAGAAATCTCAGAATAATGGTGAAAAGAAGATGAATGTTTCCTTATGCACAAAGTGTGGAAAGAAGCATGGTGGAGATTGTCTTAAAGGGACTAGAAAATGTTTTAAGTGTGGAAAAGAAGGTCATCGAGCAGCTGAGTGTCGAAGTAATGGAAAAAGGGTTTCTAATGATGTGAATAAAGCAAACACTGCAGAGAACGCACCACCAACACTTCAATGCTTCAAGTGCAAGGAAATGGGGCATTATGCTAATAAATCCCCCAATCCAAGGGTTAGTGATGATCAACATGAGCAACCACTGAAGGCAAAGGACAAAGGGAAGTCACATGCAATGTTGAATATGACAACGATGTGGTGGAATGATTAAGTGTTTATGTAATGGGATTCGAAAATAATGTTGTATCATTGAGTATTGCAATATTTATTGATGTGGTATTCAAAGTGATTGAGATATTTTTTGGAAATAAGATGATATGCGCATAACTAAGGGAAAACGATAAAATGAAATGTTTAATAGTATTAATGAGCTCATGATTGATATAAGGACTAAGTGATATCATTGTTTGAGTATATAGAATTTTGAGGATTTTGGTATGTGGAAAGTGTTAAATTTTAACTGCATTCATGTTTTCACTAAGGTTTTCAAGAGAATACATGATTAAGGACTTTGAATGTTTGGAATGTGACTAAAAAAACATATCTTATGATATATGGAGATCGACGATGGTGTTAAATCTCTGGTAATCGTTTTCACTATGTTGTGAGAGTGGACTGCAGTATTATGGATAAGCCTAAAGATTTAAATGGATTATGTTGGACATAAGTGAGTATTGTTTAAGGATAGAAGTTTTTTTTTATTCGATATTATTGATGGGATGTTATAGTAATGTAGTTTTAGAAAAAGGAAAACCTGCAGGACGGGCGACAGCCCATCGCGTCAGACAAGGCTGTAGGAATCGAACCCACAACCGAAGTGCGACTGGCCTTTATCGCCTACCACTGGCCTATAGGAAGTCCCTGTTTAGTAGAAACTAGTTTTATTATATTAATCAGTATGATATATGAAGTATAAGTCCATTTTAGGAACAATATATGATTAATCTCACTATAGATCGACTTATGTATATAATTTTTGCTAACCTTTTGTTTGAGACAGATGGAATGACCCGTCATTCTATCACATGATCTGCTAACACTTCACGAATAACAAATTCAACTTCATTTATTTAAGAGATGAAGTGGAAATTGTTCAAGGCACGAACAACAGTGAGATTGTACCAAAATAAAGTAAGTATTTATTCTAATTCAAATTTTCAACTTTAGGGAAATGATCTTGAAAACCAAAAATGTTGTCCTAGTGATCTTATACCTGATGAATCAGATGGTACCTTAGATCATCACAAATTTATGGATTTGTGATTACTGGATTTTCCATAGCCATGTTCTCTACCACTCTCCATCAGAACATGATGGTTAGATTTCTCTTCCATATCCATATTTTTACCTATGTGGAAACCCAGCGATTAGTTTATTTGGGTAATCGTTACATTTCATACTTTAGTTTTTAAAGCCAAGTTTTGGTATTACTTTTTACGATGTGGTTTTCTATTAAAGAAACTTTCGAATAGTAAACCATTTATAACCCCGACGAATTTCGAGGGCGAAATTCATTTTAAGGGGGGTAGAATGTAACAGCCCGAGATTGTATGAAAAATATTCTTTTTAATTTTATTAATGTCTTGTGTTGTACGCTACACCAAAAGGAGCTTGCACAACACGCATCCCTGACTTTCCTTGCATTACACGCAATCGCAACCTTCCTCGATAGCGTGTGTAGTACGCAATATTGAGTTTCACGAAACAACGATATGCTATTAAAATATTATTAAAACTAGCCGTTATGAATAGTAATAACCACTTTTTAAATTTTAGAAATTTTAGCTCTCAAAATGGACTTCATTTTTGGATTCGGAGTATCGAATTTAGCCTAAGGTGAAATTTTGGTACTTTTTGGATAACTTTCATATTCTGATGAATAGTGAAAATTACTAAATTCTAATTAAAAACAACTTTTTTAATCGAAATAATTAATAGTGATAAATCATTAATTTGAGTGGTTTTAAAGTATATTTAGAATATATTTTTACAATTTAATACAATGTTGGTCATTGGATGTAATTTCACATTTAAACCAGACATAATCAAGTGTCAATCTTTTGATAGATATTGTTTCTTAAAAACATGCTATTTGTTTTAACAGCGGGATTTAATTATAAAATTAATTAATGAAATTTCTATGTTATTAATTTTGTAAAATAGACTTCATTTTTCAATTCGGAATATGAAATATAGCTTAGGATGAAATTTTGGCATTGTTCTGAAAAACATCAATTTTTGATGAATAGTGAAACTACTAAGTGGTAGTTAAAAAAACTGAATTTTTCATAAAACTTAATTTTACCGCTTCTGTGAATGGAATTTCGAAAATCCGACAGACACGGTTAATATCAAGGACTAAAATGTGGTTCAATGAGATGAAAATAATTTTTGGTGAATAGTAACTTTTTACTTTTTTTTTACCCCGGTTAATAGTAAATAGGGTAACTAAGGGTAAATATGATATTACTATTACCCTAACACATGTCCTAATTCTATTGGATAAGTGTAATTCGACCAAAAACAACCTTATGAATATAATATGACCATTTAGGTCCACTTGGATTAGATTATGACATTTAATATTATTTTATTTAATGAATAGTTAAAATAGTTAGAATCAAAGTTTAATAACTAAAACATTTTTAATATGGGGTTATACATAAGATAAATTCGACTATAAATATTCATTAAAAATATAAAAAGATTTCCTACATAATGATATTTTATTTGTAAATTTTAGACTTTAAATAAATTAATTTATTTATGACACAACGATGATGCAGTAATTACCCTTTTAAGGAAATATTAACATAATTGATGTTATAAATGCTCAAATGAATGTAATTTGAGACTTTTTATGAATTCCACTAATTTTCTAGGTTACTATGATATATTATTGTTGATTTAATCAAATTGGTTCGAACATATAATTCTGTTATGACTTTCAAAAAAATCATATATCAAATAGTGTCAAAATTGACACAAAATAGTTTTTAAATCAAATATTATATTATTAATTGTTATTTTATTCCTAAAAATCTAAGGTTCGGCCAAATGACTTAGATAAGGATATATGTATTAATAATATACAATTTGGGGTTCGTTTGGCATGTTATAGTAAGTGTATTAACCATATAGTGAAAGAAAACAAAAAGACACGGTAAAAGTTAAATTATTTAACTTAGAGTTAAATCTAATTGATAAGGATAAAATAATACCCTAAACTTGTCTAAATCCTATTGGATTATTGGATTACGACTCATCCCCACTTTAACTTCGAAATATGACCCTTTGGAACCATTATAAACCGATTTTGACTTTAATATAAAATAATATTTTGAGATATTCCTAAGGTGCCCCTCTCCTCCCTTATAAAAGGGCACCTCCTCCCCCTCCTCCTCAGACCAATTTGAGCACTCAAGCTCGGCCAACCCCTGCCAAAATCACTTCTCCGCTTCCCTAGTATCATCCTAGAGGTCCTGGTCTTCTTAAAAGACCAATTTTAGTTCCCTAAAAGGAGGTCTCAAAGAAGCACTTCAAAGAAGAGGTAATACCCATTACCGATCCTTTTCAATTTCTTTCTTCTTCAACTTCTTCTTCTTTAGTTGTTTCATGATAAAGTAATAACATCAGTATTTCTTATATACTGATATGTTATTATAAATATGAAACAACTCTAATTAACCTTCTATCCATCCTACGGAAAAAGGAAATCACCGCGCGTGCGTACGTACGGAATATCGTCTCCACGCCGTGGTGTAATCTATTTTTTTCCACCACCTTAATTGGATGGGTATAAAGGTGTAATGAGTTACTATATATGATTATTATAAAGTTATATTGATACTGAAATATTATACATACACTTCAACACAATTCCACGACCATGGGAACGATATCATCGCTCGTGCGTACGTACGGAATACCGTCTCCACGATGTGATGAGATTCATTCTCAATGATTAACCATTCATGAATGATTATAAAGTATATATAATAAGTACTAATGAAATATATGACCTAATAATGATACTGGAATTATTTATATTCATATGTATGTCATCTACTTAATTCCATTCAATTCAATAAGGAAACGAAAACAGCGTTCATGCGTACGTACGGACTACCGTCTCCATGAACGGTGTATTTCTTTCCATTTACTGATTTATTATATATGTGTATTATGAATATATATATATAAATCATGTTTTATATTCTGGAATTTTGTAATCATGATCTAAGTAATCATATGAATAATTAGAAGTTAAAAACAAGAACGACAAATGAGACGATTTTACCCAAAACGCTACTTTAACATGAATTTACAAAAGAACGGGTAATATAAAGTCATAAGTGGACCATATATGATATAATAACAATGAATATGATTCTGGAATAAGTCAATAACATGATTTAAATCATTATACAGGAGGTTCGGACACTTACAAAGCAAGTCGGACCTAAGGTAAGGGAAATATCACAATCTCATTTTTATCCGACATTGTTTATACTTTAGTATTTACTGGGGTGTATTTTATCATCCACATCCATGTTTCCTGAATATGTAATATTATTTCCATCCACCTACAAATGTTTAAATCCAATTTTACCCTTCAGTGAGTTTTTTGTAAAAGATATGAAAGGAATCTTTTGTCGTTTTTCGTACGAGGTACTTTTTGACTTTTCCGACAAAAGTACGAAGAATGTTTTTTTAACTTATACGGCATGAATGGATTTTTAAGAAACTTACTTTACAAGTTTTCAAGTTTATTTTTAATCAACTTCTTTTAGTTTATAATTGTACGACATGTTATGAAAGGAAAAGTGTTTTTGAAGTCGAAAGGATATTTTCCTCAAGAATGGAGTTCAAGTATTTTATCAAAATTATTTTCCATCTAAGATAATAAAAGGGTTATGTTTTTATCCCTATTATTACATTGGTTTGATTATGTTGTGATGGAAATATTTTTATGAATTCCTTTATCTTATATGAATTGTTTTATGATGTCATGTTGTTTAAGAATCCCATTTTTATTACATGGGTTACGCTATGATGTATGGTTTATGATTATGTGGCACACATAAGAAAGGAATCATTATGAGATGGGTGGGACCTATATCTCCCTCCAATGCATTGGGTAAAGATTTTATATCTCATGAGATAGACAGGGCTGGAACGGTAGGTTATACCGGTTCAGTGAATCGGGACTGAAACGAGGGTTACTCGATTCCGAAAGGGACTTTGTCCACTAGGATAGTCTTGGCAATGAGTCTTGACTAACAAGAAATGATTCTCTATGATTATGTGTGAATTCCACAAAGTTTCATGTTTTAAGTTATGATTATTGTGATTACATTTCATTGCCATGATTTATCCCATGTTATGAAATTATGCTCTCTTTTGCAGGATTAAGATTTCCAAAATGTTATGTTCTTATGAATACGATGTGATTGATATTTCTTTTTTTTACCCTTACTGAGCATTTGAGATCACCCTTTTATGTTTTCTTTTCACCAGGATATAAAGAATGGTTTTTAGGTAAAAAAAAAGGGGAAGATCTTTATAGGAGATGTTGAAGATCTTTCACCACGATTAGAAGATTATGTTCCGAGTTTCCAAAGACACTAAACTATTACGATCCTTGTGTGTGTGTTTTTGTTATGTACTAAGTATTCCGCAAATGTAATGTAATGTCAATGTACGTCAGGCTTCGGGTCTCTACAATTTCTCCTAACTGTGCAGCCCAAATCCCTTTTTTAAAAACCAAGTCTCCATGCTCTAAAAAATCCCCAAACACCCCCAAAACTCTGGTGATCTCATAGGACACTCACATTAGGTCAAAACCAAGGATTTAAAATGATAAAATATCCATACCTAATAGGAAATCCTAGAATATTTCAATATCCCCCCTTTAAAGAAATTCATCCATGGATTTCCTTAAAAGGGTGGTCAGGAGTCACTTGATAATAACTCTGGCCACTTAGCATGTACATAGGCCTCTTGCTCCCAAGTATCATCTAGTAAATAGTCATGATGCCATAACACCCATTCTATAGGAACTAATCAACCTTGGAGAACATTCTTGCTCCTGTCAACAATATGAATAAGGTGCTCCCCAAATAACACATCAGTCTATAACTCTACCATATCAGGATGAAGAATAAGGGATGATTCAAAATAATAATGGTGCATTTAAGATTTGTGGGTGACGTTTTTCACGGTTTGGTACCTCTAAGGTAGCTTAAAATGATAGGATACCATCCTGAGTCTCTCTAGAATCTTGAATTACTGACATATCATGGTGAAAGCATACCCTATATCCTAATTTATTTGTATTTCATCCTTAGTGAGATTTGTGAAAATACATGATCCCCAAAATTGAACTCTAGTGGTTATTGACGATGTTCGGTGTAATTTGTCTGCCTTAACTATGTAATAGCCATAAATTTTTGAATCAATTTTACCTACTCCAAAGTCTCTTGAATAATACAAGGTCCAATAGATGTTACCTCACCCACCTTTTACCATTACATGGGTGATTTAAAAGACCTACCATAAAAATCCTCATAAGGTATTATTTGAATAGTATCCTAATAGCTATTTTTGTCAGAGAACTCAAATAGAGGAATATGTCTCTCATAAGAGCCCACTAAATCAAGGATATATGCTCTAAACATGTCTTGTAGAACATGTATCATGCACTCTGACTATCCACTAGTTTGAGTGTGGTATGTTGTGCCCAGAAGCAATTGTGTACCCAACACCCTCTATAAAATCTTCTATAATTAATATGTAAACCAAACATCCCTATCAAATACCGTGGTTTTCGAAACCCCTTGAAGTCACCCTATCTCATAGAAATACAATCTCCCAATCTCATTAACTAAAAAGGTCTCTCTGATCATCATGAAATGAGTGACCGTTGTGAGCTTGTCCACAACAACCCACACAACATCACTACCTAGAGAAGACTCTGGAAACCCGATCACAAAATCCATTGAAATATCTTCCCATTTTCACTAGGTAATATCTAATTATTGTAAAATAACAACTGGTTTTCAATGTTCATCCTTCACCTACTTATAGGTGAAATATCCTGTGACAAAAATATTTGCCTTAAGTTTCATGCCTGACCACCAATACCAGCGATGTAAATCACAATTCATATTGTCCTTGCCATGATGTACTGTCTAAACTAAGGCATGAAACCCTCACATCATCTCCTCACATACTTCTAATAAAACCCAAATGTGACCTTGGATATGTATAATTTCATCCTTTCACACATTCCAAATATTAGGCGGTTCCTCACCTACAACAATCTCTCATAGTACTAGGCCCTCAAAATTAGATAATTGTCTTATCCTAACTCTATCTAGAAGACTGGAAGTCACCACAATGTGTGAGAAAAAAATATATCATTTCCTATCTTTCACCTCCATGTGTATCTAAAAATACGAATCCATAATATGTCACTCGCTACTAGCCTATTCAACTGCCTATATCTGATTCCCCTTGCTCAATGTATTGACCACTGCATTTCCCTTTCCTGGTGTATAGTCAAGCTCCAAATCAAATGACTGTGGGAACTCAACCCACCTTCATTTCCGTAAATTCAAGTCACACTATGTAAATATATACTTGATGATTTTGTGTCCCACATACACTAAAAAACACTCTCTCAGTAAATAGTACCTCCAACAATGCAAGGCATGTACCACACAGGCTAACTCAAGATCATGTGTCAAGAAATTCCGCTTATGTTTCCACAACTACCAAGACCTATTGGCTGCAACACACTCCTCCTACATTAGAAATCCTCCAAGATTGATACCTTATGAATCATAATATATTATATATCTTCTTACTATCTTTGGAAGAATTAATACTAGCATTGAATTTAGTCTCTATTTCAGATCCTTAAAGGCTCTCTTTCCAGTACCTGATCATATAAACTTAAAAATATTCTTAGTCAATCACTTAATAGGTGATTATAAGTGTGATAATTCCTATATGAAACACATGTAATATCTATATTTCCCTAATAAACTCTATATTTTAAGGATGTTCATGAGATGATAATAGAGAACTATAGCTCTCATCATCTATGGGTCAACTGATATTCTTATCTCAAATATAATATGACCCAATAAGTGAATCTTATCCTTCCAGAAGTGGCACTTTGTGATATTATCCAATAATTTATTCTCTATAAATGTGTCCAAAAATACCTCATGATGTTTGGTACGGGAATGTAGATTGTGAGAATACACCAAGATATTGTCCTTGAAAATCACCAAAAATGAATCCAGATAAGGATGGAAAACTCATTTCATCAGTGCTAATAAAAATATTTGCACATTAATGAGACCAAAAAATATAACCAAATACTTAGATATACTATAAATACTATGAAAATTTGTATGACGTAAGTCTATAGGTCAAACATGCACTCGATGATATCCCAATGTTAAATAAATTTTTGAGAACACCTGATCTCCTTGGTGCTGATCAAAAATTTCAACTATTTGAAACAAGGGGTACTAGTTCTCAACAATAAAATGGTTCAATTTTTGATAATCCACACATACCCTAAGGGTACCATCCTACCTATTTGCAAAAAAGAATGGTGGACCCCATGGAGAAGTATTGGGTCATATAAACCTTTTTCCCACCAAGTACAATAGTTGTCTCTTAAGCTCCTACAACTTCATATTTTCCATCCTATAAGGAGGAGTGGCTACCTATATAGCTCCTAGAACTATCTTGATAGAGAACTCCTCCTCTCTCTCTCTCTCTCAGGAGGTAAATCAGAAAAGATGTCTGATAAAACACCCCTAAAATAATCAACCATTGGAGGAAAATTAACCTAATGCATTCTCTGATCATCCAAATATAAACTAGAAATCATGGTTGTCATCCCATTCATCCTAAGATGCTCCGGTCGAAATCTACCTAACTAGAAATCTAATTCAACCTTGTGAACAAAAAATCCTCCATATGGTCATTTGAAGGTCACCATTTGATGATAACAGTCAATGTAAGCTTGATAAGAAACCATCTAGTCCATACTATGTATGACGTCAAACCATGTCATATCGAATACAAAAATATTCCATTTGAAGTTTCACCCAGCAACCTCAAGGGGGTAACTCCCTGTACTAGATCACAATCAAAATTCTGATACCCAATGGAGTATCTAAGGTCACGATGCCATGAGAAAACTAAAAAATGAGCCCCAATATCTCTACCATAGGTACAAATATAAAACTAAGATATTCACCTATATCAATATGAGAAAATACTAGAGTAGAGGATACTGAGATCATAACTCTCATCATAGATGGCCAGGTGATTTTCTTCATAGGTATAGGATATATAGAATATATCTATCCTAAATCACAACCCAATGAAACAACCTCACTACCCAAAGTATTCCTACTATACTTTTTAGGTACAATCATGGATTTTTTTCCTCATCCATGACCAAAACCTTGGCCTGGATGAATTTCACTACTCCAGCTCCCATCCTGAAGAAGATATATGAATCCCACTCATAAAATAGGAGTCATATTTGATCTCATTTCACTGACTTATGGAGGGAAGGTCCTAGAGAAATATTGTACATGGCCTATTATATCGCAAGCTCGGCACATGATTGGTTCTTTATCACACCAATTTATCATAAGTCCCCATCTCCCACACTGGTGAAATAATAGAACACTACTAGAAATTACATCGTGTGTGGAATTACCCTCACGAGAATCCTCAAAACATCGTTCCTACCCCTAGAAGCTGAACCACTAGATCGAGAGGTTGAACTGACCTTCTCTGTTCCCCTAGATTCCCTCAGGTTATTCTTAGTTTTCATTGATTTATTAACTATCTCAATAATAGTATTTAGATGAAACATGTTAACCTATGATCAAACATCATGCTTGATAGCCTTCATAAAACTTCTCTCCCACTATGGCTCATTTGTAAGATAAATAGGTGAAAAATGTTGAAGCTCTATAAAGCATGATGAATACTCCAAAGCAGTCTTCACGCCCTACCCCAGATGCATAAAATAACTTATTCTTTTAGCTCTAAGGGTCTCAGGAAATAATTAATCATAAAACATGGATTTAAAATCCATCTAAACAACATATTAAATCACATCATCCTAGTAAAAAACATCATAACAGTGCCTATCTTCTTCCCGGAGAATATATTTCATGAGATTTACTCTCTTCCCAAGAGGTGTCTCAATATGCTAAAAGATATAAAAGACAATATCTAGTCACAGTTTAGTAGTATGTGGACCTCCATACCCAAAAAACGTGGGTGGATTCTACTGCTACAACAAATGATAAATATCTTCCATATAAGAGGAAAGTTTTGGGTTTCCCTAAAAGGTTTGAATAAATTACATAAATCTCCCTTGGAACTATTCCTCAAGACTCGTATCTGGTTCTAAAACTAGTGTTGAGACTATAACTATATGAGGATTCACTGGTATCCCCTAGTTCACCACCATTGGAGTGTCATCATCTCTACCCTCTTGGTGTATGATAGGTGGTCATCATGGTGGCATGTCTCTACAATTCTAAACACACTCAGACACTATCAATAACAAAAGTTCATAGAAAAAAGTGTCAGAAAAAGTCAAATATATCCTAAAAATAAGACACAACCCTCCTCATACTCCTAAATTCAAGACTAGGTACAAGAAAAAATCTTAAGAAACACTAGAGACACTGCCTACTACCCACTCTAAAGCTGGGTCAATATCAACATACTATAATTGGATGCTTAGGGTGTTTTCGATAGCCTATATAGGGAAACACTATTTATGTTAAAATATAAACTCTAAGTACCAATCATGTTTCTCAACTCACTACACCCAAGCTATTAGGAAGCACTCATATCACACATGTCACATATCATAATGTCATGAAGTCAAGCAATGCATCCTATATGGCATGATATAATGCATGGAAGTTGAATCATATAAAGTACATAAAATGTTGAATGAGATGGAATTCCCACATATCATTGAGAAACAGTCAAAAAATCCCCAATATTATCAATAATAACATCCCATATCAATTACTTCACCCAACAGTGGAATCAAATTAACTGTAATATCAAAATCCAGAAGAAAAAAACAATTTTCATTCAAAGCAATTTGGTTCTATCCGGTATGTGGGATTTCTTCTCTGAGGCACATCACATTACCAAATTCCAATACCTTCCTAATATCTATATATTGTATCAAAATAGTAAAACTAGAAAGAAAACTCATTTGTACCACTTTATAACATCTCTTTTTGGGTTCCACTAAATGGTCCCCCAATCCAGTGGGTCACATAGCCTCAAGAGCGCATCCCCATATTCTAGAGGCTTACGACTAGCAGAATGGTCCTAATGTATGTATGTGGGGGGACTATTCCCTCATGTAAGAGTGTTGCACAATGATAATAACCATATCATTCAAGTAGTGGAAGCATATAAAATAACTGAACAATGTATAAAAGATAAACATAGAGAAGACTGTGATAATAAATATCCTAAAACATTCATAATAATATGATGATCATTTCATGTCTCTGCAAAGTAAGAAAATAGGTATACATTCTTCCAGTGAAATACATGATTCAAAATGTACAAAAAGACCAAAAAGGGATATCTCTAGATAGAATCATGATCCTAGATTGTTCCTATTCTCCCCTACTCATATGAAGAACCAATAAATCATCATATAGTGGGTGCTTTCCCCAGCCCCTACCTATATCCAAGAAGTCTATATGGGCACCCAACGATATCCCAAATAGGGTGTCAGGTAACACTCATTAGGCCACTACCAATGGTGTCCATGACCTATCCATTCTGTGTGATATAAATAAACAACCTGTGATATATATCATAGGTATAAAAATTCAAAAAGTAAGAGTGGTCTTTTCTATCCAAACATGGATCCCTGTAAACAAAATTAAGAAACTTTATACAAGGGATACAACAAAACATGAATAAATATTTTTCATTCTACCCACTAGAGCCAAATACCAATACCAGGTCATTCTTTAAGCATGTTAAAATATTCACCATGACCATTCCATAAAACTAAGTTTAAATATCCACAATTTCCAGACTATGTAATATAGTATAAAATAACCACAATGTCTACGCCATGTAATCCAGTATAAAACAACCACAACAACCTCACCGTGTAATCGGGTGTCATCGCATGAAGGGATTGATCCAAGGTATAGAAGACCAAGAAATCCTAATTGATTCCTAGGATTTTATCGATGGAAAATCAGTAAATACTTGGATGGATTCCTTGGATCATTTCAATTTATTATTTCCAATGTGATTCCAAGCTAGCCAGATCCAAGGGTTAGCAAGGATAATGGCATCCTATAGAATCATCATCCAATGAGTAAATAGATCCAAGTCATTCATTACCATAATAAATATCAATGGTAATAATTTCTATGGAATCTAATAGAATAAGGATCCAAGGATCTCATCCAAGGCATCCAATACCATTTCAATTCATCATCTAAACGTAAAAATCATTTCATAAAAATTCACATTCCATGAGTTCTTCCAAATCATTTTTATAATTTCTAAAAAATACCTTTAAATAATTAACTAAATA
Source organism: Viscum album (assembly GCA_963277665.1). NCBI lineage: Eukaryota > Viridiplantae > Streptophyta > Magnoliopsida > Santalales > Viscaceae > Viscum > Viscum album. The sequence continues at coordinate 1,710,893,609 of OY728135.1, forward strand.
ATCATCATGTAATAACATGGAAAATAGGAATAACCTTCTCATAATCATTCACTCAGTTCTCATTAAATTTATCAATGCTCCAAAAATTAGTGGTGGTCTCACACGCACCCAGCGAGGTGGTATTTCATATGAAGAAAGTATGGGTGCACCCCATGGGTGTCCTAGATTGAGGCTAAATGACCTCCAACTATAAAATGGTACTCAAATGAAAACATAATAGGTTCTGATTCATTATCTTTAAACATTTAGTTAATTTATGGGGTAATGATGGAAATTTCGGAATACATCACAATAGAAATATGTATAATAAAACACCAACCCATTTGGGAAAAGATATATACCTCCTACTATAGTTATGTGGTAGAGTTATCATCGATTATCGACCTATGATTCAACCAAGATTCTAAGAAAAAAGAATAATGGATGAAAATCCTTGAAATAGGTTATATTATCTTTCACCTAAATAACTCTATCGTTATGAAGAAAAACAATGAATGACATAAGTGGAGTAAAGAAATCATCAGTTTGGATCCAATGAGACCGACGATGTTTGAATCTGATTCTGGATGATGAAATGAGATCAAATTATATGAATTCAACTTCAATAAAAGATCCCAACGTGAAGGGTCTATCCACCAGAGGAAATAAGAGAAGGTCTTTGAGTTATTAAATATATAGGGTAAAAAATAGACATTTACCACTTTTAAATTGGTTTGTACGGTTTGGACACACAGTAGGACAAACCGTGTACCGACCATGGTCCCTACTCTCTCTCAAGGGGGACCTCACACGGTCATGACACATGGTTAGAAAAAACATGAGTCAAATATGTGTTATGACTCTATCAAAAACTCTAGAGTCCCCATATGGGCAGGTACCTCATGGTGAATGGTTTTCTAAAACCATGAGGCCTCCTACTACCTTTTATCCATCCCGGCACGATTTACCTAAATCGTGTGGCCTAGGTCCCATAGTTTCTACTAACCATGAAACACAGCTTTCTTTTCTAAAAAAATGATCTTTGGGCTCCAAAAAGGCCTCATAGACCACAAAAACATCTGTTATCACATAAGACACTAACATTTGGTGAAAACAAATGAGTTAAATGGAAAAAAATCATTCTTACCTTATAGAAAAAACTGAGATCTTACATATATGTACAATTTTCATAATCATAAGAGAAAATTATAGATAATACTAATAATGGGAACCCAAAATTTGAATTTTATCGGTTATGATTCCTATCAATTTATCATTTTAAACAAATGTGACATGAAAAAAAACATGTGGTAGACATGTGGTCGTTAGTATAGGTTCCCAATTTGATATTGGGCAGGAAAAAATGTGGTAATTCTAGGGTTGTTTATGTGACCTTACTAGGGAGAGTCTAACAAGTGTAAGGAGTTGATGTTCATTAATTTTTTTTTTTATTTGGTAGTCCAGGTGGCATTTAATTGAAAATCTTATAGTATCTTTAAAGGAGTGGGAAATTTCAGGTGACTGTCACTTGTTAGTGGACAAATATCATGTATGATTAATTTAACAATCCAGAAAAACTATTGTGCAATTGAAATAATATGGGATATTTTACCACGGTCAAGTATCATTCAACTATTTATCCTTCATTCCTTTAATTATGATATCTTAACAATAATAGGTTACCACTTCAAGCATTAATGTTTCTAGTCTCATTTGTTACAACTTATAATGATCTGATACACTTTACACAATAAATCAAGGGCTTTCAAATCATTATTTCATGTATAATTATAAAATATCTTATTAAAAATGTTAATAAAATGGATTTCTTACTCAACTAAATAACTTATAGCCATATATAATTCTAATCTACCTGATAAATATGTTTTAAAAAATATATTTATTATTGGACAAAAGACTTCCCTTGTAAATTATTTTATTTTTCCTTCCATTTTATCATAACCTATCTTTATAAATTTGTGTAAGAATATAATTTCCTAGAAAATACAAGGTCATGTAATCACCAAATTTTGACACATGGTCAATGAGCTTGGAATTTAATTAAACCAATGGATAAAACTATTAATTATGATAAAAAGTGAAGTTTTATTCCATGTTACTCTTTTTTTCTATAGATTATTCTAGACCATGTATTATAAGAATGCCAACAAATATATTTTCATTAAAACCCACTAACTTCTAGTCCTTTATCATGGTCTGTAAATTCATGTAATTATTGATCATATTTTTTTTGTTTATACCCATATCCTTTAGTATCATTAACATATATCATATTAATTATGCATGAAGGAATATCAATGATATTTCCTTTTTCATTAAATATAGAATTTTTAGAAAGATAAAAAAAATTATTCCATTCAAACATTATTCAACCAGTTTATAAATTTAGAATATTGATATTTACATAATTTGTTTTATATCCATAACTAAATAAGTCATTTTTATGCACAATGATATACATATCCTCATTAATTTGTTATAGATTTTTATTTATCTTGTTTGTGTATTTTTGTTTTATTTTATTATTTATATATATTTCACCAAATTTATGTACATATTTTAAGCACATATGTTACATACCATTCAAAAAATATTATATTACTATATTGGAACTAGGGTGTTATATATATCTTAAAACATCGTGAAATATACTTTAGAAATTTTTGATTTTTTTTACATTTTTTCAATAATTTTATATCTCAATACACACTTATGATTTTTTTATTCATTTTTATATATTAATTTCTAAACATCATATAGTAAAAAAATATGTTCTTAAATTCTATTAAAGGGATATATAATCTCTTTGATGGTTGAACAATATCTATTTTTATTCGAATATACCTATGAAATTTTACTATCCATGAATCTATATCTTATTGAAAGTATAATTCATTAGTAGTTGACTATAGAACCCTTAACATTTTGTCTAATTAGTTAGTGGATTTAGTCAATAAATATTATTTGATTCAATATCATTTATTCTATTTAATTTCCTCTTACAAATGTTTCTTTAAATATCTACAAAATTTAATGTTAACCCATAGTGTATTTTAAAATGGTTCCCTACTCAAAATGGGTAGCTATATCTTTGGAATGATTAGATAAAAACCATGTTCACACAGTACAATAGAACCACTATATAGATTAAAAATGAGCAATTATTATCCATTAACTCTTCTAAGATAAAATGTTTCCTAAACTTTTTAATTTTCTTCTTCACAAACATTGATATTGATTTTAAACTTTAAAAAAAGTGATTCTTCACCAAGAATACACTTACATCATGATATTTTCACACCTTATCCTTATCTTCCTAATATTATTGTACCTATAAATCCTATTCATTATCTTGTTTCTCTATAATTCTATACTATTTCACTACTAAAATTTTCCCCAAAACTAGCATAGAAAAATAATTAAGTGGGGGTGAGTGATTTAAAATGTTTTTTGAAAATAACAACTCCCTTATTCATGTCAGTTTAGCTATATTCTTTATATTCTATTTAAATTATAATATAAATTAAATGTAAATAAAATTTATGATAAATTTTTTTTATAGTGGTTTATGTCTATAAATAATATCCCCTAGTAAACTCCATAAAAATCCAATGTAGTCATGATGATATTTATTTAAATCATTTCCCATGTGATCCCACAACTAAGTAAAAGATTCTGAAACTATTTATAAGGTTCCAAGAGATTTTATCATGACCTATATTACAAATATTATACGTGGCATTTAGATACTTTCGTAAGGATATAATAGCTGAGTAAAAGTAACTGAAACATTATCTCTTATACTTTGTAGTATAAGTGATCGCATAAAATTGAAATAAAATATATATATTTAAAAAGTTTAATACAGGTTAGAACACATAGTTTAATCCATAATTTTTATATTATGATTATTATTCAAGATAATATTTATTTTTTTAAAGTGAATGACTAAAAAATCATTAATAGAGTCGTAAATGTTTCACAATATTTACAAGATTATTTATACTTTATTATTTTTTTTCTTTTTATTGAAAAGTTATATTGAATTTTTTTAGTTTGAAAATAATCAAGATATTCATAATTTTTAAATCCATTATAGCTTTAATCAAAATACTCAAAATTCATATATATAATTAAAAAAAACTTCTAACCATTCTAGTAGCCCTTCTTTAAAAATAAAGTCAATTTAATCCATGATTATATCCTTGAAAGTAAGAAATCCTAGAATTAATACACTATGATTCATACTAAAAATTTGAATTTCATATATATATATATATATATATATATATTACAAACACATTCTAGAAATAAATCTAAAAAACAATCTAAGAAAAAAAAATACTTTTTATAAATCTAAAACCATCTTTTTAAAATTTACCATCTATAATTTCTCAAAACTGTTGAGAGAAGATTTGGACTTCCTTAAAATTACAAACTGAATAAATGAGGTCATACCTCAATAAAATATCTTTAAATTTTATATTATTCAAATTAAAAGGTAAATTTTGGTTTTTCTCTAAGAAATCCATCGGAGATATTCTAATCCACTATGATGTAGTGACCATGCTCTATACTAGAAAGCCTAAGAAGTGGAGAAGTGGATGAGAACTTTTATGTGGTAGTGTTAGAGAGATCCTTGAATGGGGTGACACTAGGACTAGGAAGAAACCATTGGTCCTCAAGTGGGATGAAAATTAAAAAAACAAAACACAACATGTGAACCAAGAAGGACCTATGCGAGCCATAATATGGTAATGTTGGGAACATAGAGACCCCAAAATAAGGAACTGTAAGAGGAGGATGGGTGATGGTGGGGACTTTATTGATAAGGCTTCAAAAAATGGAACCATGAGACCACCAAGCCAAGATAACACTCCACTATCATACACTGTTGAACCCGAACAAGAAATAAATGAGAGAAGAGAATAAAAATATCATACCTTAGATTTGAGGCTTTATTCATCCGAGAGAAGGTTGAGGGGGAGTGGTGGTAGCATTGAAATTCCACGAGAACTTGAATAATGCAACTGAAATCAGTGCGGTTAGGGTTCTTTTTAAAAGATCAGGGAGATTTTTATCAGCTTTTCCAAAAGAGCACTGATAAAGAAGGGTTTTTTCAGTAATAAACAAGAACTGACAAAAAATATCATTATTAGTGCGAAAACTTTAGCCCTGATAAAGATGGATTTTATCAGCACTTGTTTAGCGCTGATAAAGATTTTTAATTATAATTATAAATCAATATATTTGTAAATATATTTATACATATAGGTATATAATTATAAATATATCTATAGCATAATATTTATTTACATAACAATATATATTTTTAATAAATAATTATAAATATAAATATAAATTTACTAAATATATCCATTATTTAAATATATTTATAAAACTTTTATAATTATTGAAATATGTAATTATTTATTTATAATTCTAAAAATACTTTTAAAAAAAATATATTAATTTATTTATAATTATAGACATATAATTTTATAAATATATAAAATATAAATTTAAAATATATTTATCAATAAATATATTTAATAAATATTTATAAATATAGTAAATATATTCATTATTTAAAAATATTTACTATAAATTTAAAATTATAAATATATTCATATCAGTATATATATTTATATAAATATATATATAATAAATATATATAAATATAAATATAGTAAATATATTCATTATTTAAATATAAAAATTATTTACTTATAATTATAAATATATAATTTTTTATATAGTAAATTTACATTTATAAATATATTTATTTGAAAATATTTTTTTACTAATATTTTTTTAACATTGTTAGTGAATATATTTTCTTAAATACATGAATGTTAAAAATGAGTGAAATTGAATAATTAAAAATGAGTAGACTTTAAAAATATTGAAAAAATGGATATTTTTTTAATTATAAAAAGTATTAAAGAAATAAATATGAATATATATTGAAATGAAGATGAATATATATTGAAAATATTAAAACATAAAAAATAAATATGTATAAAGATATATTATAAAATGATTAAATTCAAAAAACAATTAAAAATGAATAAATAATATTAACTATAGTAATATTAAAAATAAATAAATAATTTTTACCTATTAAAAAAATAATTTATTAAATATATTATGTTTATAAATGAAATTAAAAAATGAATATTAAAATTTGAATAAATTGTATAAATATTAGGTGTATGTGTTTCTATATAAGATTTCAATATTTATCCAAATATTTATGTATGTCAAATTAACATATAAATATAAATATATAGATACGCACACTAGTTTGATATATGTTAAATTGAAAAATGAAATTATATAATAATGCAATCTATTAGTTGAATAAATAAAAAGAATAAAGAATAAATTTTAAAATGAATAATTGTTATTAATTATATAGATAATTTTTTTAAAAATATTTATATATGTTGATGAATACATATTAATCATATAAAATTCAACCATATTAAAAACATTAAATGTTAATAAATGAACATGTATAAATAAATATTAAAAAAGTATAAAATTATAAATATATTGAATATTGAAAATTAAAAATGAATAAATTAAAAAAAGATTAAAAAACAACCAATATTATTAGTGAATAAATAATCTTAAAAATGAATAAATTTGAAAAAAAATATTAAAAAATAATAAATAGTATATATTGAATAAAAATATAAAAAATAATAAAATTTACTGATTAAAAACATAATATATTTTAAATATATTATGTTAATAAATATATTTCTCAAAAGAATATTAAAAATTGTATAAATTGAAAGAAAATATGTGTGTTTATTTTTTATAATAATGCGTTAATAACATATATGTCTGTGTGAAATCAATGTAACACACATTTGATGTATGTTAAATTTAAAATCAAACCAACTTCAATTAAAAGCTCATTACTTGATACAATTATTCAATATTTTTAATTAATTTTATATTTTAACTATAAACCATTTTTCACTAAATATAGTATTTATTTAATATAAGAATAACTATTTTTCATTATATAAATCATATTATAGGAAATATTATATATAATTATATATATATATATGAATATATTGCCATATTATAAATATTTATTATATTAATGACTAATTATTTATAGAACCCATTAAAAATGAATAATACATTAATATATTTTTAATTAATACATTTTATTCATTTTATAAATTTATATTTAATATATATAATTTATTACTATTTATAATTTATATATATATATTAAAATTATTCATTTTCATTAATAATTGTTTTCATAATAATTTTTTTAATAATTTTTCAATTTATTTGTTTTTAATTTTCTTGTTTAATTTTTACTATTCATTAATTTTATATAACTATATTTAATATATTCAATTTATTGATATTTATAATTTGTATATATGTTTGTTAAATTTATTCATTTTTATTAATAATTATTTAAATAATAAAATATTTAATATTTTTTTAATTAACACATTTTGAATTTTTATTTGTTTAATTATTTCAATTTATTCATTTTATATATATATATTTAATATATACTATTTATTAATAAATATAATTTATATATATATTAAAGTTATTAATAATTATTTAATTAACAAAAAAATTAATATATTTAAATTTATTCATTTTCAATTTCAATTTGTTTAATTATTTCAATTTCTTTAATATTTTTAACACATGCATTTTTTGGGTATATATAAAAAATATGGGACACGATAAGCATGAACAGGTGGTCCGGGTCGTGGAGTATCTGATTGTGGTCGTGGAAATCATAGGGGGGCCAAGACGTGTATGTGGGTGGGTAAAGCCCGCATGAAACATAGGGTGGGCCAAGGCCCACATGGGCCCATATAGGTGTGTGAAGTGTATGTGGGATCCCATCCTAATATCAGGCTTTTGAGCTTAGCTAGTGTTATAATCTTATATAAAGAAGTGGTCGAACAATCGATATTTCGACGTGGGACTTGTGCACATGATCGGGACCATTATCAGCACTAGAAAAAAGCACGGATAAGGGTTTCCATTTAATTTCACTACAAATAAAGTACAGATAAAGGTTCCAGTTATCAATGCTAAAAAATGCACTGATAAAGGTAACCCTTTATCAGTGTCGATGAAGGGTACCTTTTATTATCACTTTTTTTGTTGATAAAAGGAACCATTTATCAGTTCTTATTAGTTCCAATAAAGGATAATGATGTATATTTCATGTTTTGTAGTAGTGTTGTGCCTTGGGGACCTAACAAGTTGTATAGAGCCTAAATGTTTTTCCTTGGTGTTCAACCGTCCAAGCTTTTTCACAAATATATTCAATGCGGAAGCGAACAAGTTTTAATGGTACTAACTTTTATGGATAGAAAAAACAGTTCATGACATATATATATAAATATATATATATATATATATTAGGAAGAATTTATGGTAGTCCTTCTTGATTTGGTTCTCAGAGGAATTGTTCTGTTAAGTTGAAATGAAATTACTTTTTAAATAGACCAATGAAACATTTAAATTGATGCTTCTATCAAAAAGGAATTAAAGGGTGATATAAAAGAAGATACTATGAAGAATTTCACTCACTGTAAGATCTCTATGGATGTGTGGATGAATTATAAAAGTTTATATTAAAAATACTCTATGTTTTAGAGAGAATAAAAAACTAATTAAGAGGATCCAATAGAAAAGTTTTGATTAATAATTCCTCATGTATAAAGTCAAGATTATGAGGAGAAAAAAAAAAGACACTTAAGAAGATAAACTCTCCAACCAAGTTAACCAAATCTGAATCTATTTTTTATCTAATTATAACCTTGTTTTGAAGGAATATTGTAAATCAAAATTTTAAAACTCTCTTATATGGTGGAAAATGAGTGAATCCAATTACAAAATAACGACATCATTAAGATGTAAATCTATATTTTGTTCATTCATATGTTAATAACAGATCAAATACTTACAAGACAAAGTGGACTAATGTGAATTCATTTATGAAGTGAAACTTAAAATTATTATAGACTTATTAATAGAAAACAAAAGGTTGGATAGAGTTAAAGTGCCCTTGAAGTTTTACATGATTGATATAGGAGATAAAATGAAATACCATAGTGATTTACATAATGAACATGAAAAATATATAGGTAATCAGATAGCCCTAGAAAAAGAGTTAAAAGAAAATACTATCCCTCTCAAATCTCAATTTGCAAAGAGGTGATAGGCTAGAATGGAGGCTACTGCGTGTATGAAAGATATGGTTTCCCAATAAAAGAATAAGGATGAAATAATCAAGGAACATGTAAAAAAAATTAGTTCCCTAAAGGGAAAAGATAGAGCGTAAGTTCCCAATATCAAATCCTTAAAAAATATAGACCTTAAATCTGGAAACAAAAGAAAATATTCAAATCTAAATATTTTCAATGAGCATATGTTTCTGGTAAATTCTAGGAAATATGAGGCTAAAATTAATGTATCCATGAAGTACTATTTTTTTGGGAAATGGGGATACATCATGAATGTATATTAAGAGGCCAATGATATCATTGGAATAATAAAATTTTATAATCTAACATCATGATTAAAAAGAGACATTGAAATGTATGATTATTATGGTAAATTATTTCTATATTATAACCCTTGTCATATCGAAGGGAATTATTACTGGAAGAATGTGAGGAAAGTCACAAGGAACGCCTCTACTCCTATGAATTAAAAAATAATGGTTTTACCTTGTAAATATGCCCTTTATGTTAGAAAACAAATTCATTTATTTAGAGGCTAATTATTGAACTCAATAGAAGGCATGTTAAGAACCTAATATGGTGTTCTTATATCAACCTTCTTGAAAAAAAGAATCACATGTAGAGGAAAATGAAAAAGGAAGAAGTTTTCTTAATTTTGATAGAAATTGGCATTCATATGAAGAAGGATTCACCCCTAATAAAAAGTATTAGTTTGATTTGATAGAAATTGGAGAAGAAAATCATGAAGCATGCTAGAGTGGTTTCATTCATACCACTACAAAGCAAGAAATAAAGACCAGTGGATTTTTCTAAATATTTAGAAAGAAACATTATAAGGATTGATAAGGGGTTTCATCTAAAAAGGAATCCTATAAAATTTATTTTATCCCCGATCACAAATTTTAGCACATCAAATTAGATATTGTTTTCTAGAATTTTTTACGGTATAGAAGGAACCCTAGGTCATCTCTTGGTGGAGCCTAAGATCATTAATTAAAGTTGATTGTGTTTTAATTAAATATATAATTATATGAATATTTTTTGGGGTTTATGATTTTAAGAGAAAAATTAAAACTTTGTTACTAAGTGAGAGATTTAGTTAGAAGAATTATGATCTACTTGGGTGATTGTCCCTTGATATTCTACCATCATTTCCCATAAGGTAACTAGGAAGGATCATTGATTCATTGATTTATATATACTAAAACTATTATGGAATTTGATTTATTACTGGGTTAAAATCTATAATTTGATTGATAAATGATATTTATTATCGAAAACCACTCAAAAAGAATAAAATCTTGTCAATGTAAGAACTAAAATCAATCAAGGAATCATATTAACAAGATAATGAAATGAGCAGATTTGGGTATGTGGTATAATTTTTATAAATAAAAAACATGCATATTCAGTGGTTATATATTTTTTATTTTATCAATTAACACAATCCATAAGGACACTCATAAAAGATAAGGTGTGGGAAAATAGAAAATGCATTCAAATCATCACAAGATCCAGGTTATACATGAAAGCATGGTGGTTCATGTTACTTGGATTTATATTTGATAATACCATTATAAATATGAAATAAAAATTTATAAATTAATAATAATTGAAACTAAAAATTCATTTACCTTCTAATGAATACAAATATGGATCTCCATATTAATACAAAAAACACCCCTAGATTGATCAATAAGATGTTTAAAAGTACATGATAGAGAATTTGAGTAAAATGAATGATTAAATCTCTTCAATTATACTCCTCATTATCCCTATTAATTTGAACACTTAAAATGGTCTATAGAGTGCTTTTAAATAGAATTATGGAAAGTTGGATCCATGAAAATTCAATGTTTAATGGGTGTTGGTGATCAGTTTGGGATATTTTTTTTCATCCCATTGATTGGATTGGATAACTAAAAAACATGAAATTGAAATTAAATTTGGTGTAAAGTTTTGTGTTCAAATTATCTATTTAAATATTTTAAAATTAGATCAATTGGATTATCTACACTTGAGTTATGGAATAATCCATAAAATTAGGTTCAATCTATCACCCCTAGAATTTATTCGCTTTTCGGCAACTTTTGGTTATTTTATGCTCAGATACAGCCTTTGGTTCGGTTTTATGAATTAAATACCCGTGATAATATAATCCTTAAAGAATATAATTTACACATTTGGATGATTTTATATAATGTTACGATAAAAAAAGAACAGGATATTTATTTGGGTCAATGTCTAAATGCATTTTTTAAGGATGTTTTCAACAAAAGAATCTAGTGAAAAAGGATTTAATAACGGGATGATTAAACCTATCAAAAAATGATGCACAAGTATAAGGGAGACAATATATGATATATCACTATGCAAACACACCCCCATACATAAATCTTTTTACTACTAAGAAAAGTTTTATATCTTAATCAAATCCTATTCCTAAATCAAAGGAGAGAAAGCATCCAATATTATTTTGAAATGAAATCCATCATTTCTTATTTATGAAATCAATTTTCCTATTATTTGTTTTTTACATAGAAATTTTTTCAAATTAATTTTTTCACCCGTGAAACATTTCACAACATACTACAGTTAGGAACTTTCCATCTTCACTCTAGAAACATATGAAAGTGGAGTTATTCTCATTTCCTAGAGTTCATGTGATCTTGCCATATGATTTCCAATTTCCTAATTTCTCCACCAAAAAAATATAGTGCCACTCAATATAAATTACAATTTTATTTTATGATGTTCAAGGGTGTGTAGTATTTTATTATTAAAAATATGAGGCAAAAGAGGACTGTTTAATCTCTTAAGTGTAAGATTTAAACAATTCAACAAGTGTTCATAATGAATGTACTCACTCAACCCCTCACATAGTATATCCCTTACAAGTCACTCTCCCCTATATAACTTTCATTAAGGTCATAGGCAAGAAGTGAATAATAATGATTAAACTTCCTATTTTCTCAATTAATTTTTTTTCTATTTTTTTCAATGTACATAAATATTCTTTCCTTTTATACCAAATTATTTTTAGAGAGGGAAACATTTTAAAAAAAATGATATAATATTTCCTTTGAAAACACAACTCAAAATAAATGTTGGCACCTTTTAACATAACCCAAAACAATGAATCGTTCCCTTTAATTCCCCTGAAAACACCCCCTCCCTTGCACTTGTGAATGTAACACAATAATGTACAAAATAAATTGGTAAGTATAGATAAATTATCTTGTAATGTGACATTCATAATAGGTATTCCAAAGACTATAAGTCTTAATAAGGATCAAATATCAAGGTGGCCCAAAATAGAGGATAATTATATAGAAATATTTTCAATGAATTGTAGCCTCTGTAATGAATATATAACACTTGAATCATGTATAATAGAATATAATCATGGAAATTTCAAGTTAATATTCATGACTTGAGACTCCCAAGAAAGTGATTAAAAGTAATAATATGCAATAAAGGGATTATAATGTCTCTCATGTAAGGGATTCAGAAAATATTGGTCAGTGCTTATGAGGCATGGGATTCAAAAATAAATTAAACTCCTAAGAATGTTTGGAAAAAATAAATTATAGAAAAACATTTTATGTCCACATTAATTTGAATTTTTTTTTACAAAAATAAAGGAATTTTCCAAATAGTCGAATCAAGTATGAAAAATGATTTTGTACATCCTCTATAATATCAAAGATTATCTAAAAACAAAAAATGAAGACAAATGAAGAAAAATGGAAACATAATGATTTTTTAAATAATCACATACACAATGTGAAAAAGTAAATTCATGAAATTCATTTTTTTCATTTTTTAATTTAAATCCTAACTATCTTATGTCTCCCTACCCCACACCTAAAAATTACATTTTCCTCAATATAATCAATTCAAATTAATTAACATGTACAAAATGTTACAGAGAAGGGAAAACCTACTAAATGGTGTTATATGTGGCATCCAACAGTTCTATTTCATCCACTAATTACTTTATAAAATCCTCATATATGTGTTTAAGACTCTTCCCATTTATGGTAAAACATTTCCCACAATACTCATGAAAAATATGTGTTACTCAAAATGGTAAATGTTAGTAACAATATAATGACTGATCCATTGGAAAAAAAATCTTAATTACATGAATCTGTTTCCTGGAATTGTACATGAGGACCTTATCACCATTACATAACTTCTAGAATCATCTCATCATAGATATACATTTTATTATCTTTATAGATAAAATATTTTTTATATGTATCTTGTAAATTTCTTCAAACTCCTAAATATGAAACTCCATATACCCACATTTATCTGATACATTCATATTATATTTTTTAATTGACAAATATCTATTATGATCTACCTTCATAGGGAGGTGAAAATAATTTAAAAAAAAATCTATGTGGGGAAATTTTGATTGGGGTTTTAAAAGAAATACATTATTACCAATGTGTATCATCCTAGTAAAAATTAAAATCTTCCCTATTGGGTTGTACTATTTTTTCCAATATTCTCTTTACATCTGTATTTGAAATTCCTTCTCGTCTGTTAGTTTGAGGGTGATATGAAGTGGAGAGTTTTTGGAAAACCATATACTTATTGAGTGATGTTTTTCTTTTTTTATTACAAAAATGGGAACCCTGGTTGCTTATGATGAACCATGATAAACCAAACCTGTTAAAAATCTAAAATTTCACAAAATAAAATACCAATCAAGAGTCTTTGGTCCTAACAAACTTTTATTCCACCCATTTAGAGACACATTCAATATCCACTAAGATGTATATGAAGCCAAATGAGTTCTAAAAAGGACACATGAATTCAATTCCACATAAATCAAAGATCTCACAAAATCACATGGGTTTTGGGGGAATTTCATTACTATTAGATATTTTCCCAGAGAATTTTCATCTTGTCCATGACTAACAAAACTTCTAGAAAACTCTATACAATGTTAGATAGTTAATTCCAGAGTTAAGAATATTTTTATAAGTATATTGATATCTGAAGTGTCCCCCATAATCTAGACTGCATTAGAATCTAAAAATAGTGGTGATCTCATGGTTGGGGATACATCGATGAGTAACCTAGTAACTAAAATTTTTCCATAATTACGATTTATACTGAATGTACCTTCATTACTCATTCTTAAGCCTTTAGAATTGGGAAGTGGTAAAATATGTTGGGACTCTATATGCATCTAAAAAATTCACAATTTCTATATACTAATGTGTAATGTCCGCTACATCACTAAGGTTAGCATCAGGGAAGAATTATTTAATAGGGATGGATGAATCAAAAATGGGTTCCAATAGTTGAAAAATCATACTTATGTGGTCATCTATCACATTTTAAACTCTTCTATTAAAAAAATCAAAAGGTAAAACTCCTGGAGGAGGAGTATCCACCGTATGTGGTAGGTCTTAGCTTTGGGTTTCTTAAGGAGAAAGTGAAAGGTAGTGTGATAAGAAAACATAATATATTTTGACATAATAATATATAAATATATTTTTTTCTGAGGAAAATAGAATAGAAATAAGAATTATTAGTGGTTGTGTAGTTTTCCAAGGTTGTTTTTGGGGAACACAAGGCATAAAAAATAACATGGGGAGCCCTCACATACCAGCTAAAAATATAGAGGCATCACACCTAAGTTCAGTGGGTAGATACCACATTAGTGGTTGGATGATGAGAGATGATTGAGACTACTTTTTAGTGAATTAAATGCATCCAAACACCCTTTATAAAAAAACTCAGAATATTTTTATAATAATAAAGACAAAGTGCATGTGATATTACTAAATTCAATAATTATTTGGTGGTAAAAACCTGTATCACCCATGAAAGATCACACATCCAAAACATATTTTTTGAAATTTAAGGGAGGAAATTATTTTAATTTTTTATTTATAAACTTGAGTTCTTTTATTTGAAATAACATGCCCAAGAACTATCCTCCACCCTTCCAAGAAATGGATTTTCTCATAATTTAACATCAGACCTTTTTTAATGTATTTATGGAGGATATAACCTAGGAGTTATAAACAATCATTAAATGAAGATCCCTAAACTATGAAATCATCCATAAAAGCTTCCAACCAATTCTACAGGTACTCATAAATTTACAAAACACAAAATTATTAAATTTATTGGTATAATTACAGAGACAAAATGGAATCCCTTTATATGAAAATGTACTGAATAGGGAGGAAAATATTGTTTTTCTTGATCCTAGTGAGCTTTATGGATTTGAAAATAACCCAAATAGACATCAAAGAAACTATAATGGGACTTACCATCCAATATTTTTAATATTTTTTCAATGAAAGGTAGAGTACATTTGTCCATTCATGTGGCATGATTTAATCGATGGTAGTCAATATAGACTGTAAAAATATTTGGAATAGTTGTAGGAACCAATTCATTTCTTTCATTTGACACTACTATTATATTTATTTGTAGGAATAATTTTCCCTAGGTTGTCCCATTTACTAACATATATGGGATAAAATATCCTGATAATATGTAATTTAATAACTTCCAATTTTACTACTTTATAAAGGGTGGGATTTTACTAGTGTCAATCTTACATTATGGGCTTAGATCCATCATCTAAAAGTATATGGTGTATGAAAATAATTGGGTTAATCCTAATAATATCATCAAATGTCCATCCAATATCTATTTTCTACTACCTCAAAAGGTTTATCAGTTTTTGATTACCACTCTGGATGAATGTTATGGAAATAATGATGATAAATTGGTTAATAACCTCAAGATAGTTTTATTTTAAAATATATTTAAGTAGTTTTAATTTTAATACAAGTTTTTTTTGGATTTAGAGTAGGTATATAGGGGTAGTGAGGTCAATGAAACTATATATATGCTCATGTTTATTCTAGGTGGAAATATAATCAATTGAAATTATATTTTCATAACCATATAAAATCATGGATACATTAAAAATGAACACACTTACCAATAAAAACAAAACAAATCACACTTTTACAAACCCACACAACACATAAAACATGAATTATAACCTAAATTAGAAAAGAGTGAAGAAGATGAAGAAAACGAAATTTATGGGTCAGGGAGATAATGTTTTTTATTGTACTTCATTGGATATAACATTCATTAAATAGAAAAAAAGAGTGTAGTTATCTTCGACATCATGTTTCATAGTATTAGGGATATTAAAACATACTTTTTATCACCCAAACTCCATGAAAAGTTCACCATTCTGAACGATGATGATTTTATTTTTCATTTTAAGGAATGGTATTCCAATTATGGGGGGAAGCATGTCCTTAGTTCCATTTATCATCCATCTCAAGAAAATATAATTCTACATGGAAGATGAGATTCTTTAGTCTCATAAGGGCATCCTTAATCACTCATGTTTTTGTGTTGTTCTCTAGTTAGAATTTTTCATGATCATTCTCATTGGTTAAAACTCTCCATCATATGAATATATATACATATATTGAGGCATGAAATTAATAAAATATCATAAATCAATCATTATATTAGAAAAAAACCCCTTCACATGGTGAAAGGTATCATAAAAGTTCATGGATCCTTGTATTTGGTGGGAATTTTTTATTGTATCAAGGTTGTTAAATTCCTTCCATGGATAATTCTATTATTCACCTTAAATCATCATATTTAGGTGAAAATTTCTTCAAGATATTTAAAATAGTGATGAATTTTTTTAATGGAATCAAAGATTCCAATGATAACTTATACCCTTTTAAATATATCCATGATCTATTTAACAATTTAAATATTAACTTTTCTTGGATTGAGAGATTATTTTAGTAAAGGGAAGAGAAATATATTGTTTAGGGAAATACTCAATGACAAATTTTTTACCCATTTATCTTTACTTGAATCTTTTGAGGGTGAAGAATGATATTTTTAAAAAGGACATACATGTTATGTAGAATCATTGGATATAGAAGGTTCAATAAAGCTATGAAGTGAGATAAAACCTATATTACCATTTTTCTTTGGACTGAAAATAGGTTGGGATGGTATTTATCCAAAACTATGCATATTTATCTCACTGATGGTGTTTTTCAGTTGTACAACTTTATTTTTTAGGTCTTTAATAGACTATTGTGTGGTATTTTGGAACTGGATGTTTTGGGATGTCATTTTTATTACCAAGTGTTCAAGGTTTAGTTTATATTTGGGATGAGTGTCACACCCTAACCATGGTTTTTCTTTTATTTGATTCTTTTCTTGGTGTTGGGTCTTTAAGTTGAGGTTCGAGTTGATTTTCCCATTATATTTTTTTAGTTTTGGTGGTTTCGGGTGGTTTTTGGCCATGTGCATGGTTTGGTCCAAACCATGCGATGCCTATATGAAACTATAAGGCTCTTGGTTGGTGTTTGGGAAAATGCACATGGACTGTGCATGATTAGAGGAACCAATGCGGTAAACATGTGAGATGAATCAATAAAATTATATATTTGAGTTTCATGGAAAACAAACTATTTCTCAAACCACGTGTCCAACCCATGCAGGTTTCCTTCCCATCCAGTAGGGAGTGCATGGTTAGGGCACGGTTTGAAAAATTGTACATCCAATCCATGTGACATACCCAGTTTCTTAACAAGTTGAAATTATGACTTTTCCTCTCTTTAGTTTTAAACCTATTTTAGGTTTCTCTTCCCTTTCTCGGTATAGGCACATCGTGGGGGTTCCCTATACTCTCCTACCTTTCTCTCCTTCCTCCATTGAAGCCTCGTCAAGGATTCTAGGTGAGTTTTCTTTGGATGATTGGTTATTTTTCTACTCTTCTTATTCTCTTATTTTTGTTTCTTGGTTTTTCTAGTTGGATTATATCTTTGATAAACTTTAGGGTAGATGTTTAATGTGTGCATTGTGTTCATTGAATTATAAGGTGTTTAGTTTGTTACTTGGACCTTGTTCTTCCTCATCCGTGGGTTTTGTGTCATTCAAACATCATTGTGGTAGGTGTTTCCATCCATTTTCTTTCCTAAACATGCCACTGAATTCTTGAACTATCCTAAATGATTCTTAAATGGTATAACCTTAATTGTTTTGTGTTAGTGTAATTTTTTTGTAATTTTATTGTTGTAAATTTAATGAAAATGGGTTTTTAAGGGGTTTCTATGGTTATTCCGAAATGTATGTGTATATAAATTGTTTTATAAAATTCCAATTAATCTTTAAAAATGATATTTATCACTTTGGGTAGTGTTTATACTTGGTTTTGTTTTGGTAACTTGATTTTATTTTGAATTGAGTCTTGTGTGTGGTTTTGGTAACTTTTATTATTTGATGCTTATGTGTGGACCATTACACGTAGTTGTAATGAACTTTTTGGTTCTTAAATTGAAACATTTTAAACATTACGGATTTAAAAAAGTTTTCCATTGGATTTTGGAACATTTATATGTACACGGGGTTTACATATAGATAGAATCACAAATGATAATGTATTTTCATATAAATGTTCACTTTAAACCCTGAATTTCAAAAACACCTCCTCCACTCCCTTATTCTCTTCCTTATCTCTCCTCTTTTCAAATAGTTCTTCTAAAACCTCATTGATTCTATGTGGATTTTGGGTTCCTAAATAATCTCTTATGTTTTTTATACAGTTCATCCAATATGGAACCTTGGATGTATAGTTGATAATTACTAAACTAAATAGGATAGTTTAAAATCTTCTAAGCTTGATTAATGTTTTAAATTTATTTTAGGAAATGGTTTTTTTAACAGTTTGGGATTTAGAAATTCTAAAGGACTAGTTGGTACATTGTGGTGTTTTGGAAAATAGTTTTACAACTCTTGTTACATGTCATACCAGTTGGATATTTAATAGGTTCTATATGTGATGGGCACCCCTATAGTCATTCTTATGATAAGATTTACTTCCCATAGAAGGTGTTGTGGTTTGGGTAAGGCATGCATGGTGGAATATCGGGGTTGTTGGTTTCTTCTAGGAATGTGATGATCTCCAAATTATCCTTTATACTAATATCATGGGATTCCTAGACTTCATCTAGAGGTTCGAGTGGCAGTTTTTTTTGAGTCCCGATAATATGGACGGTTACCCCTAGATTTGTTGAGAGGCGAGGTGGGATGTGCCATAGGTGAGGATAGTTTAGGGAATCCAGTTGGTTATTGACTATAGAGTTTAACCAAACATCGGCAGGTGAGTCTGAATCAAGTATGTCAAGGGATTTATTATAGGTATTATTAATAAATTCCCATGATTACTTACCTATAATTTATTGATTTATCATGTTGTACCAAAGTTACTTGTTCAATTAGTGGTGGTTTTATTTCACCTGTGTTATTTTTCTTATTTCTATTTTGGTTGGATATACCTTGTTTCTTTTTTTGGTTTAGATCTACCTCTCCTTTATGCATCAGTTATATTAGGTTTTATATTTGGAATTTGGTCTTAAATTTTTTTTTTTGAAATGATAAAATGTGTTTTTAACTTTAAATGTTAAAACATTTGTTTTATAAAAGAATTTTGAAACAAGAATTTCTGAACTGTTTCAAGAAAGGAAATATATGGATTCTATGGTTCTTACCTACTGAGTTATTTTATTCTCATTCCATACTTATTCCACTTATCATCAATTAACCCAGTATATTTTTCAGGTTTATGTTTTTTTATGTTAGCCTATAAAATGTGATTGTTTATGGATGGTGCTGACCATGAGATCACATGGAGATTGTGTCAGTTCCAGTCAGTTTTAGTTTTATTTTAGATTTCTATTTCTCACTATTATATTTACTTTGGATATTGTTTATATATTTATTGCATTTAGTGTATTTAGTGTTTATATATCCTACTGTTTCTTTTTGTATTCTCTATTTGGTTTATTTATTTCAGTTGTTTATTGGGAAAAATCTGTCCCATATAGATTTTCATTGATTCCCAGCACTAGTCACCAACCTAGGAGGATCAATAATGCCTCTCGAGCCTTGTCCCTGGCCGGTTTGGGTGTTATTTTGGATGGAATCCCATCCTAGTTCATGAAAAAATGGCATCTGATGATCCCTTTACTCTTTGGGGTGTCATGTAGTTTGGAGATTATGAATTTTGGGGATCACGTGGTAGGTGTAGGATGTAAATTAGGAACCATTTCTCATGATGATCCTTGATTTTCATGGGGTTTTTTATGGCTTGAGTATTTTTTTTGGGTTCCTGGGTTTATTTAAATAGTTTCTGATTGGTTTCTTTGTTTTTGAATTGAAATAGAAGTGAACTAGTGTTACACGTAGAGATTTCATGGAGTAGTGACCCATGTGGATCCTTAGTGGACAATTTATGACACTTTCAATGGTTGGTGAATTATTGGGTAATGGTTTTATAAACCATTATCATGATTAATGAATGGAAACTAGTTCCCTCCTTTAGGTTCTTCAATTTGAATTATTTTTACGTTGATTTTGGTTAGTGTTATTGTATTTTGAAATAACTTTTTTTTGAATAAATAAGTTTTAAAAAAAATGATTTTGTACATGGTTTTATTCCAAATTTCGGATTATGTGTACTTGTAGGATTTGAAAATGAGCTTTTTATTTTGAGAAGTAGCCTTGGAATAAAGTGATTTTGTAATTTTGAATGTAAATGGTGGTTTGTGAAAGAGAATTTTGATTTTGTTTCAGGATATTTGATCTATGTGAGTGGTGTTTTTTATTTTGATTTTCTTTTCATAAAATTTTTTGTTTAATGATGATTTTTTTTTGTGTTATTTAGATTATGTCACCCATAAATATCCTAAGGGTTTCTAGAAAGTCTCCTCAAGTTATTGGCCCTTTCCCAAACTCCTAGTGGGGTGGTAAAGTTGAGTTATTCACAATTTTTGCCAATTTTTCATGGTGATCAAGGTTTATTATAGGATACAAAGTGTATTGAGAAAGTTGAGTGTGTTTTTAGACCATTAGAAACTCTCAAATTCATGAGAACGTAAACTGTTTTGGGTTTTTTGAAGGTTTGTGTTTAGGTTGGTGGAATATGATCATCCCTCCATCATTGCATGTTGTATTGTCTTGGGAATCCTTTAATACCACTTTAATATGATGGTTAATACATGAGAATTTGAAGGAGGGGAAAGTTTCAGAGCTCTTGGGCCTTCATAAAGGTCAACAGATAGTTAGGACTTATGTTGATCATTTTAAATAGCTATTTTCTTTTTCTATAGAGACAGACTCAAAGTATCATCTAAAATATCCTATTTTTTCTAGGTTCTTATTCTAGAGATTAAGGAGTGATTCCTCTCATCTAGGATTTTTTTTCAAGAAACTGGTGGATAAGGAATTTCTAGATAATCTAGTTCTTAGAGTTATACCTGTATTAGTCAGTAGTCTAGTTTCTCTTGGTTCTCTTGAAGGTTCCCAATTGGATGAGAATTTTATTCAAGAGGAATATTTTTTTGAGGAGTCTCCTTTATCAGTTTCAGTTTCTTGTTCATAGAACTATTCATTAGTGTTCTTCTACTATGGTCAGTTTCGGAATTTGAAGGTTTCTTGTCACAATCCTCCAAAGTTTTACCAATAATGTAACTGTTTGGGTCATTGGAGAAGTTCTTTAAGATTTTTTTTCAAAA
Source organism: Viscum album (assembly GCA_963277665.1). Lineage (NCBI taxonomy): Eukaryota > Viridiplantae > Streptophyta > Magnoliopsida > Santalales > Viscaceae > Viscum > Viscum album. The sequence continues at coordinate 1,710,915,480 of OY728135.1, forward strand.
GAAGAAGTTTTGGCTTTATTATAGCAGCTCCTAATTGTGGGGTAGTGTATGTTTTAAGACATTAGAGCTCCGGCCACAGGCTCTAGAGTGAAGCTTGTCACACAATCCGGAATCTTTGGGAGTGTGATGATCCTTGTACTATCTCTTGTCTCTAACATTTGAGTGGAATCATTTTAAGTTCATTTTATTGTAGTTTTCCTTTTTTCAATCCTCCTTTTTTAAAGTGTTTTGGTATCTTTGAATTCAATGAAATTCCATAGTAGTTCTTTATAGATGTGAATCTTTAATGTGTATTCTTCCTTCCGGTTTTATTTTGGTTTTGGGTTATGATAATTTTGGAGATATTCATGTCTTGTTGAAATAGTTAATCATGTTTGGTTCAATGTTGGTTTGGGATTATTTTTTCTTTATTCCCTTTATGTTAGGAGTTATAGTGTTGGTACTGTTATGGTATTTGGTTTTTAAATGGTGGGGAGACCCACCATAAATCTGGTCTTCCATAGTATTGGTTAGCTGTGGCATGTGGATTTGAAAGGTCACGTTGAGGATTGTGGTTTCATTTGGACTTGTTTGGTTTTGGATTTTAGATTTTTTTCCTTCATTTTAATGAGTGAAATTTTGGGGGAGGAATGTTTTTTGGGGATAATTGTCACACCCCAACCATGGTTTTTATTTTATCTTATTCTTTTCCTGGAATTTGAACTTTTGGTTGAGATTCTAGTTGAGTTTTGGGTGAAAGTTTTTTATTTTTTGAGTTTTCAAGTGGTTTTGGCCTTGTGCATAGTTTGAAAATGGTTTTTCCCAAACCAAGTGAGGACTTGATGAAACTTCATGTCTCCTAGTTATTGTCTAGGAAAAATAGCATGAATTGTGCCCAATTAAAGGAAACTATGAGGGAAGTGTTTGATATGGAACTATCAAATGACAGAGCTTATTTGAACAGTTGGTGCATGACATCTCAAAATATGTGGATAGCCCGTGTGGGTTACCTTCCATTTTAGTAGGGTGTGCACAATTGGCATATAGTGTGGAAACTTGTTCTTTCAAACCATGAAACTTACCCAATTTTATTAAAATTTGACATTCCAACTTTTCCCCTCTTTATTTTTAAACCCATTTCAGGTTTCTCCTCCCTTTCTCTACCTATATGCACCATGGGGGCTCCCAAAAATCTCCTCTTTTTCTCTCATTCCTCTATTGATTCCTCCTCAAGGTTCCTAGGTGAGTTTCCTATGGTTTATTGGCTAATTTTCTCTTCTTATTCTTCTCCTCTCTTGGTTTCTTAGTTTTTATTAGGTGGATTCTCTATTGGAGAAACCCTAGGGTAGAGGGTTTATGTTTAACTTTTGTTCTTTGAATGATAGGTTGTGTGATTTGTTCCTTTAACCATGTTCATCCTTATTTGAGGGTTTCTTTGTGTTTTCACATCATTTAGGTTGGTGTTTCCACCCATTTCCTTTCCAAAACATGACATTGAATGATTGATATTTCATAAAATATTATTTAATGTTATATCCTTTCTTTTAATGTGTTAGTGTAATTTTTTGTCATTTCGAGGATGTAAATTTGATTAAAATTGTTCTTCAAGGGGTTTTTATGATTATGCCTCAATGTATGTGTATGTAAAGTGTTTTATAAAAATACAATTTTATCTCTAAAAATTATATTTAGAATATTGGGTTGCATTTTGAATTGGTTATATTTTAGAATTTTCTTGTGAGTTGTGTCTTTTGTGTGGTTTTGTTGACTTTTGTTGTTTGAATTTTATGTGTGGGTCCTTGTACTTAGTCATAATGCACTTTGTGGTTCCTAAATTATAAGTTTTGGTAATTTATGGATTTCAAAAAGTGTGCAATTGTATGTTTAGATATCCATATGTTCATCGAGTACACATATGGATATATGAACAATTGATAATGGATTTCCATAAAAATATTCAATTTAAACCCTAGATTTTAAAACACATCTTCCACTCCCTTCTTCTCTTCCTTATACCTCCTCTTTTAATTTGGTTCTACTAAAACCACAATGTTTCTATGTGGATTCCTGGTTCCTAAATAATCTTAAAAAAATTCAAATGTGTTTCAAAAATTTCACCCCGTTTGTGACCTTGGATGTATGGTTAATAACAACTAAACTAAATAGGCTCATTTGGAATATTCTAAGCTTGAGTAGTGTTTTCACCTTTGTTTCAAAAATGGTTTTGGATTTGGAAATTCTAAAGGACTGGTTGGTAACATGTGGTGTTTTGGAAGGTGATTTTAAAACTCTTATGATAGGTCAACCAGGTTGGAAATTTGATATGTTCTATGTGTGATAGGAACCTCTATGGTTGTACTTCTGATAATAGGGACTTCACATAGGTGTTTTTGAGGTTTGGGTAAGGCATGTACAGTTGAATCTATGGGTTATTGGTCTATCCAGGCCTATTATCACCTCCACATTCTTCATAATACTACCATCATGGGGTTTCTAGACTTCATCTTTAGGTTTGAGTGATATCTGATTTTTGGTCAAAATTAGACGGACATGCACCCCCTGGATTTGTTGAGAGTCCAGGTGGGTTGTTCCATAGGTGATGATAGTTTAGAGTATTCAGTTGGTTATTGACTATTGAGTTTCACAATACACTGATAGGTGAGTCTAAATCGAGTACATCTAGGGATTTCTTTTAGATATGTTTATGAAATTCCCATGATAACTTACATGTATGTTCCTTTTATACATTTCTACACCTAAGTTACTTATTCTATTTGGGGTGTTTTTCTAGAACCTATGTTATTTTACTTATTTTTTGGTTTGATCGGATATACCTTGTTTGGTTTTTTTTTGTTTATATTTACATCTCCTTTATGCATTAGTTAGATTGGGTTTCCTATTTGGAAGTTGATCTTCAAACTTCTTTTTAAAAAGAGAATATGTGTTTTGAACATTAGATGTTAAAAACCCTATTTTCATAAATATATTTCCAAAATATAATTTATGGACAATTTTGGGAAAGGAAGTGTCTGGATTCTATTGTTCTTACCTACTGATCTATTTTATGCTCACTTCCTACTTGTTTCAATCAGAGTTCATAAACCCAATATATCTTACATATTCAGGTTTTGTTCAAGTTATCCTATGGAGTAGGATGGTTTATAGATGGTATTGACCAAGAGGTCATGTGGAGATTGTGTCGGTTCCAGTCTATTTCAATTTTTTTGTTTTATATTTTCCTCTACTATAGTTTTTTATCATATTTATGTATTTATTGTATCTAGTGTTCATGAATATTCCTATTTTTTTCTTTCTATTTGGTTCATTTATTTAGGTTTTCTATTAGTAAAAATCATTCCTTTCTAGATTTACATTGATGCTCGATGCTATTCACCAGCCTGAGAGGATTGGGAATGTCTTTCGGGCCTTATTATGGATCGGGGTGGGATTCGGGTTGGATGGAAGCCTGGTCTGGTCCATGATAATGATGGATATTCCAATAAGGTGAAGGATTTTAAGGATGTTTACCTTTAAATTTGTTATACTAGTTCTATTTAGGGTACCATGAATTTCTTCCTTTTATGTACTATAGTTGTTCTTTCCACCCTATGTTTGGATTTGGCCTAAATGATTCTTTATTGATGGGTGGTGCTTGTTGAAATGGAAGTATAGGAAATAAAATTGAACAAGACTCATATGAATCCTAAAGTCTGGGGAACTAATGAGATAAATGGGTTTTATCAGAATAAATTCCATAATTCAAAGGAATGGTTGGATAGTGTAAATAACCCTGAGTCTGATATGATTTTCTAAAAAGGATATTCATTTCATCATGTTTATTATCTACCTTTTTTAGGTATGGATGGCTTAGTTCATGAACTCATTTAGTGGATAAAAATTATCATATACTAAATTTTTATGCATTTTCGTACATTTTGGATATTAATTCATGAGAGGTGACATGGGTTTTACCAACTAGGGAACCACTAGCTACAAAATCTATCATTCCATGACCCATGGGGATTAGTCCCCTGTAGAAGTTTCAAATTATAAAGTGTTATCTACTTTAGTGTTCGGGGAAACTAGAAGAAATTATTTTGAATTATTCCTAATATTAATAAAGGGTCACTATTTATGGTTACCTAATGATGTATATTTCTTTATTAATAGATATAGTTTAGGAGTATGGGAATAACTTGTCTAGAAAGGGTCATTTTAGGCCATTCCAGCCTCCAATTATATTAGGAAGATAGTATAGCTAGTCTTTGGTTGCACCATCAAGGGGAAAAGAGAAATCCCTATACTTTATGAGTTACTCAAATAAATTTTGGTGTTTTATGGTGGATAACACTATATGAAACCCCTTGAGATGTTTTTGAGGGTCCTCACCATAAATAACATTGAATTTTTGAAGGATTTGTATGAGGATAGATCATCGGTTTATGTTTGATACTTCTTCGGGATATTAGATGTATACAAGTTGGAACTCCATATAAAGGGTGGTTAGTTCTTTTATTGTTTGATTATTTGAATCCACTTCTTATAGAATTTGATTTTAATCACATTAGAATTTTTTTAAGGATACACTAGGTTCCAAAATATAATCCTAATAGTTATAATATTACCTGACTCTAGATGACCTAATTTGTGATTGGAGTGTCTTTTAAATTTCTGGGTCATTTCCAAGTAAATTATCTTGTCCATATATTTTCAAGAAACAGTGATGTCAAGTTTGTTTTTTTATTTAATAATAATGAAATTAATAAATAAAACACACTTGATAATGAATATAAAATGAAATAAAATAAAATAATGAAGAATAAAAAACAATTTTACTAAACAAGATAGAAAATATAAGAATATGGATGGAGGGAGGGGTAATATGAAAAAAACAAAAAACCATATAGGAAGGGGTGAATATTGAAAGAAATAATAAAATATTTAAAATAATGAAATGAAAGGGAAAAATAACCTTGACTCCCAGACAATGACATCAAAATTTAATCACATTGTCGAGTGTGTAAAATTCAATATAGTCTTCTAAAAATTTATAGTATAACAGGAACCTTAGTTTATTTCATAATTGATACTTAAATCATTAATTTATGTTTATTATGTTTTTATAACAAATATAATTGGATGAATAGTTTTTTATTATTATTTTAAAACAAATATTGAAACTATGTTACTAAGATAGAGAAACTAATTTGAGAAATCATGATCAACCCATGTGAGTATCCCTTAACGCTCAATTATAATCACTCCCAAGAAAAGAAGGAATGATAATTGATTACTTGTTTTATATGTAGTGAAACTAGTATGGTATGTTATTTCTTACTAGTTTAACACTAAGTATTTGATTTATCAATGATATTTATTTCCAACTATCGCTAAAAATCAATTAAATCATGTCAGTGTAAGAACTAAACTCAATCAAGGCACCACACCAACAAGGTTATGAGATAAATATATTTGGGTATATAATATAATAATTATCAATAAAAAAATAAGTATTTTTCGGTTCTATAATTTGGATTTCATCAACTAAAATAGTTCATAAGCACACTCATGAAAGATAAGCACTGATAAAAGAGGAAAACACACTTAAATCATCACAACATTCAGGTTATGCATGAAAGCATAATGATTGAAATTCCTTTTATTTGTATTTTATCAAACCATTATAAAAAATCAAAATTTATAAATGAATAATAATATAAAAAAACATGAAAATTCAATTACCCTCTAATGATTACAAATGTGGACATCAGGATTACAATAAATAACACACCTAAATTGATCACTAACAGGTTTCGAATTACATGATGGAAAAGAAGATGAAAATGGATGAATAGTGATCTCAAATTCGACTTACCCTTACCCTTGGTCATTCGAACCTTTCCAATGATCCATAGAGTGATTTTAAAAAAAAATTGGCATGTTGGTTCATGAAAATTCAATGGTATGTGCGTAAAGGTTATCTATTAGAGATATATTTTTTCACACCATTCATTTGAATTAATGAATAATAAAAACAAATGAAATATAGTTGAAATTTAGTGTAATGTTGTAACTTTGATTTATCTATTATTGTTATTTGAAATAATTCCACTTGGATTCTCTAAGATTGAGTAATGGTCCAATCACTACAGGTAGATCTAATCTGTCTCACCCAGAATTTATTCACTTTGTGGGCCTCTTTTGGGACTCTTTTTCTTAGATCTATAAAATTATATATTTTGATGAATTTAATCCCTATGAGCATATAATCCTTTTACAATTTAATTTAATAATTTGGATGAGTTCATATAATGTTACTATAAAATTATCACAATGAGAATTTCAAATATTTATGATGGGGAATTTACGACGAGTAAATGCCAAGTCGAAAATAGTTTTCAGACATTAACTATTTGTGATAGATGTAAAATTCCATCACAAATAGTAAATATTTTTTATATAATATTTCACTAGTTTCAAATAGTTTTGGAAGGATTTCCTGCTGCCAAGCATGAAATATATTCATGATGGGAATTTGTGATATACTTTTACTTTCATCGCAAATGTTTATCGACTTGTGAGTATTTGTAAAGGGCATTAATGCCCATTACAAATACTTTTGATAGAATAACTATTTGTAACATAATTAATTTCATCGCAAATATTCTATCTCAATAAATCTACCGATTAACACCCCCCCCCCCCCCCCCTCTTCCTCTTCTTCTCTCTCTCCCAAACATTCGTGATGAATAACACCCGATCCCCCACTATGTTCCACTACAATTCCCTTAGTTACAGGAGACTTTTTATAGACCCGCCTTTCATTTTCCTTGGTACGGATTCCTCTTGGATCTGTTTTCATTTTTTTTGTGTTTTATTCATTTTATTACAAGTTCTTATTTTTATCTCTGTCACTCCAACACACTTCATTGTGAGAAATTTTTTGTAGATCAAGCTTCAATTCTCCTTAGAATGGATTCCTCTTCACTCTATTTTCATTATTTTTGGGTTTTATTCATTTTATTATATGATTTATTTTTGGAGAAACTTGTGTAAAGCATTTTATCTGATTTTCATGATTTATTTGGTACTTAGGATTGCTTCAAATTTTTTATTCCCTATCCGATGTTTGTATTTGTGTGTGTATATATATATTATTATATACATTATATGATATATGTATCTGTGTGCAAACCCTAGGTTTAGCAATTTATATGATTCCATATTTAATTCTCCCTATTTATTATACCATATTTCATTTTGATATTTATATGTGTGTGTATATATATAAATTATAATAAATTACTAGAAAATTGAAAATGAAGCAGGTCGTCAATTTTCAGGTAATTAGCAACAACAAATTTGATTGTCATTTGGACATGGTTGACAAAAATTGGTTATTTCTCAAGACATAAAAATAAAAAAATCTATGATTTACACCTTTTTCAAATTTTATCACATATTTTATTACTTTATATTAAATTATAATAATTCTTATTAATTTATAAAAAATATTTTAATTTAAACTAATTAATGGTGAATTTAAACTAATTTATTCTAAATTGTAAAAAAATTAAAAATTAATAATCTCAAATCCAAAATATATGTAATTTTTATGATTTTTTAATTTTTTTTAAAAATTAATTATTTGTAATTTTATTAATATTTTTAATGATTTATAATTTTTTAATTTAATTTTATTTTTTTAATATTTTTGATGATCTGTATTTTTAAAAAAAATTATTTATTTTCTAAAATTTATAATTATATGTAATTTTTTAAATTTTTAAATTTTTAAATTTTTTTATATTTTTTAATATTTTATAATATTTTTAAATATATTTTAATATTTTAAATTATATGTATTTTCTAAATTAAGATCAATTAATTAGTTTTTCTAATTATTTTTATTCATTTTAATTTTATGTATTTTTAAAATATTATTACTAGCGGCATATCAATTGTCTTTCGCAAATACTATTAAATGCGAAGGTGCATCATAATTGTCATTTTTTAGACCAAACAAAAATCATTTTCAATAGGCGCTTTACTCATTGCAATTATTTTCTATTTTCGATGGTGTGTCGCAAATACATTCATTTGAAACGCTATTTTTTTCAACGATGCATTTGGGACGAACTCCCACCGCAAATAACCTTTTACGATGAACTTCCATTGCAAATGTATCGTTGAAAATTAAGAAATATCTAGTAGTGTATGAACGTGTATTCCAATTGGGTCAGTGTGTAATTGCATCTTTTTAAGAATTTTTTTCAACAAATGAGTTCAATATATATATATATTGAGTGAAAAGGACCTTAATAATGGGATAATAAAACCCAGAAACAATATAATAAATAAGTATAAGGGTGATAATATTTGATATACAAGTGTATAATCAAACTCCATGTCTCAGACGAAACATAATCCACGGAAAGAAATGAATTATCGCATCTATGAAAAAGTTTGTACAAGTGGTACTGAAAAGATAGTCCCTATAAAGGATTGGAAAAAGAGTTGTCAAAGACTACCTAAAACAAAAAAGTGGTATCATGTTGAAACCTGCATAAAAAAGTGATCTAAAGCCATGAATTTATTAAAAATAGGTCACTAAACAAAATAGTATAGATTGAGATGAGGAGGCTTCTCCTGGTAAGAATTTCATGTTTATTTGTTTTTATATAACAATGGGTATCAATTGTTCAGGTATACAAGATACTAAAAGATTCTAATTTAGAGGTGTTATTCATAAAAGTGAAATACCAAAATTGAATAACGTTTTAATAAATATTATTTTGTAATTTAGGGGGTGTTAGTGATTATGATGTTATTTCATTGGACCATAATTTGATTTAAAGTGCCACATGATCTCAAGCCTTCCTCATCATATGCCTGAGGTTATCGACTACCGTAAAGGGACAAATCCATATAGTGGGAAGATTATTCCCTAGAGTATGGGTTATAAAAAAACAAAATTAATCAAAATTAATATCCATTACAATAAAACTAAATATAACCAAATAAAAACAATGTTATAAAAAAATTCACCATGTGGAAACATATAGTCATATTGTCTCACAGTCATGTTGGCACACAACTGATCACCCACTAGGTTGACCATATATACAAATAAATAAATGAAATTAAATACACACATTAATTCCACTACCATCATTAGACCTCGACAACATTATCTCAATATACCCTTTGAGCTACCTTAACTTGATCCACCTCAAGTCATGTGCTCTAACCTAAAAGAATATATAGGGTATACAAGTGCACTAGGGTTCCCATGCAGGGTCTGAGAATTATATCTCAACGTGGTATCACCAAGTTATCCTATTATACAACATCATATACATGTATTCATGCGGAAATTAAACATGTCACACAAGCACCATGGATGTCATTTTGTAATCAGACCACCATGACACCATGCGCATAAAGTGTCCATGTGCTAACCATGACACCAATGTACTAATCATGCCAAATTTTATTATATGCGGGAATCTAATTAAAACCTCATCCCATCATCTATGTAACCCATCCCATAACCAAAGACACAGAGTAGTGCATCATCTAATTTCCAACCACTACTCCCTCAAAGTAGAGTCTAAAACCAAGAATCATTACTAACACATCTCATTGAGAAGATCACACAACAAATGCTTGACCACTATCTTCTCAATCATAGTAGGGTATATCCATGTTACCTTAAGCCACATCCAGACCCGATATCACCCCTAGAAATTCCATTATAGATTATCATATCTCCTCTCATCCTAGAATCCACTCACTCATGTAAGTATGTCCTCTGACTTTGTCATGTCAAATCAAGGACCCCATCTCCCTCATAGAGGTATGACTACTATGGTATCACTTATGGAAGGGACTGACCTTCTCATCGCACATGTGGAGATTTCAGAGGTCTAAAACACACCATCTCAATCAGGGTTGGCCTAGCCTTCTTGTAAAATAATGAATCTATCTAATGACATTCCAGCCAACTCCATCTCACTCAAAGAGGTCTAAGGCCTCTGGATACTATCCCCTACCAACATCCATCACCATTCAAAAACCTAATCAAGTAGGTTCTATAAACCATCGTATAACTCTCCAACACATCACCCATGTGTTCGTCTCCTAAACCTGGACCTTTTCACAAACACTTATCGTCCCACCCGGCAGGGCCTCCATTGGCTCCTCCAAACCCATCATAATCTCTACTCACTGATTTCATCTCACACCCATCACCAATTAGTGACAATGCTTCCTTAAGGATTTTATCCAAACTATAATGCATGTTCCAACCACATAATTATTGATCCCAATACCCAGGGACAATCCCAATCCATTATGCGCTATGACCCTTGGCAACCCACTGTAAATTCCGGAACAACTCCAACACCTAGTCCCCATTTCACATCTCTTAATGGAGATCTTTGAGCCCATTACTCAAATAAAACCCATCTCTATGACAACCCATCTTATTAGGATGGACTTTTCTATCTCACATTATTCATTGACCCTCGGACCACCCTCAAGAGTGTTTAACACATCATGAGTGAGATGTATTTTCCTCTCATATATCGTTATTTTTTCTAAGACTCCCAAGCCTACCCAACTAGCACTAGGGAACCCATCCTAGGATACCTACATCACCACTCATACCTCAAGGCCTACCTTAGGTCTCATTTCAACTCAACTAACATCCACACCCCTTGAAAATATAGTAATTGAGTGATCCCAACTTACTAAAGTGTTAAAAAACACTTATCCCAAGTATAATTGGTCAAACACAATCCTATCTCTTCCTCTAGGAACCTCAATACCTATCAATTCTACAAGTTCCCTTGAAGAATTCACCCTATAGGGAAAAGAGATTTAGAATCATCATTTTAGCAGTGTTTTCCAAAATAGATGCTAAATATTCAATGAAAAAAATCATGGCAATTTTTCTAGAAACATCTTTTAAAATGCCACTAAATGTGGTTTTTTTGTTTTCTTTTCAAATATTCTCTAGTGGTGGTTTTTCAAAACCCACTGATAAATAAGTTTTTTTATTTTTAAAAAAAGTAATTAATTTTTAGTGGCGGTTCATAAAACCAACTGCTAAATTAATGAAAAAAAATATTAAATATTACATATCTAATTATGATTTATTCTTAATAATTGTGATTTATTATTTATAACCATTTATTTTTTATTATTTAAAATTTTAATTAATAATATTGTGTTAATTATTAATTATTTATAATTATTAGTTCATATTTATTTGAAACATAAATTAATTCTTAGACAAGCAGAAAATCAGAATTCAGTATCAAATGGCGATATCTTTTGATTTAAGTGTCCTTTTTATCTCAACAACCAATAAAATAAAAGCTCATGAAATGAGATACAACAAAATTAGATAATAATTTGGTGATGATTTATAGAATAATTTTTTTTAATGTTTTAATAGAAGTTGAAAATTGAACTTCAACTTCAATTAGCCATAACTTTTGAGTCAGATGTCTGTTTGAGCTCTACCATATATCAATTCAAAGCATTAAATGAGAACCATGTCATGTTGACTAAGAGACCATGGTCAATATACTTTAAAGGTCAAAAAGTCCAAGAAGGCCTCCAAAATTTAGTTTTCATCAAATACCAGGATTTTTGAACATTGTATGAGATTTCATCTTTGTTTAAGAGTGTATTAATATGCTTATTGGTCCATCTAAGATTCCATTCCATGGATTACATTTCTATTGATTTGATGGTGTTGAAATAGTTGTAGTTTTCCCTCTTTTGGTGATTTATTATCTATTATATATATTAATATTTATTTAGATTTATATACATTTGTAAATATTTATACATATTGATGTTTATATATTTTTAAATCTTATATAAGTATATATATATTTAGTTGTGTTTATATATATACATATATATATATATATTTAGATAAAATTATATATGTGTGTGCATTTATATATATGTATCTAACAAAAATGTGCATATTTATATATATTTATATAAATTTCTTTATATGTATATATATCTATAGATATTAATATCCATTTTTTTAAAGGTCAAGAAAAAAATTTATTAAGGGAGAAAAGAGAGAGAAAGGTTACATGAAGCGAAAAGATGGTATCTTATTACAATCTCTAACGAAGTGGGGGAGAATATCAACCGGCAGAGTATCACTCCATGTCATGGCTTGGTTGACTCCTTTGTTGGTAAGGCCATCTGCAACCATGTTTTCTTCAAGTTACGTATGGGTGGCAATGTATCTGATTTCAAGAAGATAATTGAGGTAGTTCATCCATCAAGTAGTGAGAGGCCAGACAAGGTGAATCATCCCATTCCATATAGCGTGCACAATGGTGGTGGAGTCACTCTCTATCCAGATTTTGTTCCATCCTTTTAGCTTAACAAAAATAATGGCTTGAATCAACTCCATCATTTCAGCTTCCAGGGAAGAGGAAATGCCACAGCTTCCAAAGAAGCATCTATGACATCGACCAAGGTAATATTTGAAAATGGCCCCACATCCCACAGGACCCAGGTTTCCTCTGGAAGCTCCATCTACATTGATCTTGATCCATCCAGGAGTTAGAGCTTTCTAAAACACCTCAAAAGAGAGCTTAGGCTTGGTGAAAACTCTATCAAGGTTGAGGCGACGGAGAATCATAAAGTCCCCAACCGAGTTGTCGTAGTGTCCTTTCTAAAGCAGGGTTGTTTCCCGGATGGCAGTAAGGATCCTTATCTGACCTGAATTAAGATTAAATGAGTAATTGTTGTGAATAATTGTGTTTTTATTATACCATATCACATGTAGGAGCTCAGCAATCATGGATAGAAAGAGATTCTTGATTTTCTGAGAGGATTCAAGTTCCACACAATGTTTTAGTTGAGTGTAAATAGAGTTTTCAGATAACCATCTACAGTCAAAAATGTCAGTAACATAATTACAAAGAGCGGATGTTGTAGAATAAGATAAGAAAAGGTGATTCATGTCCTCCCTGTGTTGGTGGCATAATTTACATTTGGAGAATATTTGAACACCAAAAGTCTGAAGACAAACCTTTGTAGGAATGCGATTTTGGGAAATGTGACAGACAAGGTTAGGCCTTGAAGGCTTAATCCAAGGTTTTTCAAAAAAACTTCAACCAAGAGAAAATGGGGTCAGAATTAGTGGAACAAAGATGGTAGAAGTTTTTGGAGTCCAAAATACCATTTCGAGCTGGCTACCAAGTAAGGAAATTGTCCCCATTTATAAAGGGATAATTTTCCACAACTTGCTTAATGTGATTAGGGAGATTGGTTATACTAGAGCACATAACCTAATTTATGGTGAGATTGGTGTTATCTGAAGAAAATCTGGAGAAACATGGAGATGAGGGGGGTACCGGTCCTGCTATCAAGCCAAAAATTTATAGTGGAATCTGAACTAACCATCCATCTTGAGTTATGCATGAGTCAGCAAAGACATTATGAATGTATGGCCATAGAGAGGAATTGAGGTAACTAAATTGACCCTTTTTGAGTTTTTGTAGGAACTTATTACGAAGGAAGGTTATGGAGTCAGATTTATTATTGATCAAGCTCCGAGTGAGCTTATCTTGGAGATCCTCATTAAAAAATTTAATATTTTTAATGCCAAGACCACCTTTTTCAAGGGTTTTGCAATAAGTCCACCAAGGGACATTAACATTATTCTTTTCAAGAATGCTACCAGTCCAAACAAAATTTTTAATGTAGCCATTAATTTTTTTAATAAGACTATTGGTCCATTTGTAAATCAATATGGGGTAAACCATTTTGGAGATAATAGTGGATTTCACGAGGCAGATCCTGCCAACCATGGAGAGGGATTTCCTTTTCCAGGAGGCAAGTTGTTTAGTCACTTGGTCCATGGCCATATTAATGTATATAGGTTTAGGCCTACCCTATAATAGGGGAATTCCAAGATTGGTAAAAGCAATGGATCCCTCTTTCATGCCAAGACTTTCAATAATAAAACCTTTTCTAGTAAGGGGAAAAGCATTTCCAAAATAGATACAGGATTTATTCCATCTAACTGATTTTCCAGAGACCTCTTCATAGTGATACAGGGCCTTTTCAAGATTAAGGATATTTTTTCTACCCCCATTAAGGAACATAATGATGTCATCATCATATAAAAGGTGGGTCGGAACAACAAGATTTATGGAAGCCTGAATGGGTTTGAGCTTGTTTTGGTGAACAAGAGAGGAACTATACCTACTGAGGTAATATTCCAAAATGGAAAAGAGGATCGCAGAAAGGGGATCACCTTGTCGCACTCCTTTTGAGCATTTGAAGTATCCAATAAGAGAACCCTTAATAAGGATGGAAATAAAAGCCAAGTTAAAGAGGTAATTTATCCTTCCAATAAAGTTTTCATTGAATCTGAAATACATAAGGACGTTGAATATAAATTTCCAATCAATGGTGTCAAAGGCTTTTTTAATATCATGTTTGACAGCAATATTCCCTCCTCTGGACTTTTTATTTAGAGAGTTAATGCATTCTGAGGTAGTGCAAATGAAATATTGAATGGATCTGCCCGTCATGAAACCAAATTGATTCCAGGAAATGATCTTGTTAAATAGGGGAGAAATCCTATTAGCAATGAGTTTGGTAATTATTTTATAGAGAGAGTTTATGGGAGAAATGGGGGTGAAATAGGTGTAGCTCAGAGTCATTATCCACTTTGGGGATGAGATTCAGGAATTGATAATTAAGGCCATATGGAAGAACTCTATTATTGAAGAGGTGTCAAACCATGTTACAAACATCCATGTGAACTACCTCCCAATGATGTTGAAAGAAACCATTATTGAAGCCATCAGGCCCGGGGGAACTATCGGAGTTAAAGCTGAAGACAGTATCTTTTATTTCATGGTCCATTGGGGTGCCTAAAAGGAAGAGGTTATCCTACTCATTGATCAAATTTGGAATGATCCCAAGAATGATATCTTTATTGATATTAGGTTCATTGAAAGTGTTGTGAAACTAGGAGACCATGTGGTTGTAAATGGATTCATCAGATTCAAAAGAAGTGTCATTATCTTTAAGAAAGGATAATGGGCGGAAAGTTTTCCTAACTCTATGAAGAGCATTGTAAAATTTAGTGTTCCTATCACCATCAGAGTTCCATTTGGTTTTGAAAGTCTGTTTACGCAAGTTTTCCATGTGGATCAGCAGAGAGTTGAGTTTCAAGGAAATGTTTAGCTCATTCTAGGGATCGGAGGCAAAATCATCATGAGTCGAGCTGTTTTGTATTTGATTGAGTTCAGTTTCAAGATAGGCTATCTCAATGTCCATTTGGTTAGATTTATCTTTACACCAACCCATAAGATAGTGCATGAGGTGTTTTAGCTTAGTGACATAAGAAAAATCATCAGAGTGTTGATTCATAGACATCCAACCATTTTGTATGAGTTGAGAGAATTCCAAATTTTCAGACCAAGCATTATTAAATTTGAAAGGAATACTAGATTTTTCTTTTTTAGATAGAAGACTAACAAGGATGGGGTGGTGGTCCGAGTTTAGTTTAGGTAAAGTGGGGATGGAGATTGTGTCCCAGACATCCAAGTATGAGACGTTAACAAAGGCCCTATCAAGATTACTAACAACTATTTTATTGTAGTGTCTCATATACCAAGTGAATTTGGACCCTGAGAGGTTTATTTCAACCAGACTACATATTTCAAACATGGTTCTAAATTCTCTAGTGGAGATTGGAGAGTGAGGAGGACCAATCTTCTCACTATGAGAGAGAATGGAATTAAAGTCACCAATAATTAGATAGGTCTTCTGGATAGATCCATCTAAGTTTGAGAGGTCTTGCTATAGGGGTCGAAGATCCTGGTATCTATTCTTGGCATAAACTGTGGTACAAAAGCAGTTTAGATTGTTGTAGGAAAAATGATAAGTAATCATTTTATTGTAAATATTGTAAACAGAAACATCTCTAAGAGAATAGTGGAAAAACCCCAAAGGGATTCAATAGAATTGTCATTCTTGAAATCATCAAGGAAATTATAACCAATAGAAGATAAATGCATAAAATTCAAGGAGAAATTAATCTTTGGTTCATAAATAGAAAAAAAAATCGTTTAGGTTTCATCAAAATCCTTTTTCAGATAGATAGTGTATCAGTGTTAGTTATTCCTAGACAATTCCAGAAAACAAAATCCATTAAGACCTGTGTTTTGATTATGAGTTACCCTTTTTCTTCTTAGATCCACTCTAGCTTGTGTTCCTCTTTGACCTTATAAGATTTGAAGAGGAGGTCGGGGGAGTCTTGTGTTCTTGATTAATCATACAAGGATCAAGAAAGGTGTTAGAAGCATTTGGTAATACGCAAGGTTTTATAATTTCAGGAAATTTATGGGTGAGGATTTGTTCACAGAATCACCATTGGATTCCAATAAACAGCCCATGTTTTGGCGGGAAACAGACCGAACAAGAGATTCTTGTTTTCCCATTGCCTTAAAAAATTCATTGGGAGAGATTTTTGAGTTTATTCCCTTAATATTTTGGCTCAAAGTGATGACAGTGGGTAAATCAGTATTCTGCTGTGTGCACACTGTCATGTGTGGATTATTTGGTGAAATTGAAGCATTTGAGGAAATCAAACCTGATTTTCCCCCTGGATTTCTTGATCCTGAGAAATATCCTCTTGCTGGTTAGAAGCACCATTAATAATCTCAACCCTAGGTGCAGGAGGAGCTTTTTTTGCCACTCAGATCATTGTTGTGGGATCCTGTTCAGAGATATCAGCAGGAGTAGGATGCAGTTGGGCATTAGGGAACATCGGTTCAGTCTGAGGTTCTTCATGGACAGGATGATACAAGACTTCCAGGACTTAATTCTTAATGTATTCAAAAATTCTTAGATCAATAATCATATTTTCCTCTTCTTCCACTTGATCATCCCAGGTGATACTTGAGTTCTCACCCGGAAAGCTCGAACGCTTCACCCAGACTTCCGAAGTTTTTTTCACTGGTTCAAGTTTGCCAGAGGTAGTGGATTTGATTTTATTTTTCCATTTTCTATCATCTTCATCTGTAGGAGTGACCTAGCTCTTTACTACTCGGTATTTCAGAAGTGAGTGTCCCATGATTTTACAGTATTTGCAATAGGGTGGAATTCGTTTGCATTCAACACGAACCTCAGTCTTGAATTCGTTCTCACTGAGGACGATGATTTCCGGGAGCTTATATTCTATGTCGACCTTGATCATCACCCTCGCATAGAGTTCGAGCTCAACATTAAGTGTACGAGGGTTAATTTTGAGCGTCGTACCTATACAAGAGGCGATGTCAATGAGGATTTTTGGGTGCCAGAAATACCAGTTGAGCCTGTGAAGTCACACCCATATCTGGACCATGGTGTTAATTGTAGTGTTCAAGTTGAAGACGTAATCCCAGTCTGATATACAAAGAATTCCCAACTTGAACTGCAGATTTCCATATCTCCATACTCGATCGAGATCAGATTGGTATTTCAGAAGCATGTGAAAATATCCTTTTCTGAGTGGGACCAATTTCCTATCATTTATCCCACAAATATGAGATATTCACATTTTCATATTTGGGTTCGACAATGGCTTGTGTCCCTTGAGGTATGAGATGCGACCCATGAGCCAAAATTTGCAGAGCTGCGTGCGTTACTGAAGAGCATTAGGATCAGCATCGACCACAAGTCTTCCATCTTCAAGCTTCCTACAGAGAGGAAGCTTCGTCGATATATGGTTGCAACATTCAAATCCTTTAAGCACTTCAAGAAAGGAGATCCACCTCAGTATTTCAGCTAGGAGAACTTCGTCTTGATTCGGCCCAGGCTTTGGAGCTTCAGGGGCAATCTCCCATTCATGATCAAATCCAGTCATTATCAAGAGCTGATCAAAGCCTGTTGAATAAATCTCAAGTAGAAAAGGGAGAAACCCTAGAAAGAGCAGCAGAAAACATTTTTCTCATCTTCTATCCCATTTATTATACACTATTACATATAATTTTTAATTTATTATCAATTTTTTATTTATTATTAAATAGTTACTTATTATTAATTTATAATTAACATATTATTTATTATTAATTTAGAAGTTGTTTATTAATTATTAAGTTTTTTATTTATTACTTATTTATTTATTTATTTATTAGTATTAATTGTTAATTATATTTATTATTTATTATTTATTTATCATTTATTAATTAATTATTCATTATTCATTATTAATTATTCATTATTCATTATTCATTATTTATTATTAATTATTCATTATTCATTATTCATTACTCATTATTCATTATTCGTTATTCATTATTTACTTATTCCTTACTTATTATTTATTATTTATTATTTATTAATTACTAATTATTAATTATTTGATTCATATTTATTTGTTTTCTTATTATTTATTTGTTTTTTTGTTATTTATTTATTTATTTGTCATTTATTTATTATTTATTTATTTATTATTTATTATTTATTATTTACTAATTTATTTTTTATTTATTTATTTATTTATTTTTTATTTTTTATTTTTTATTTTTATTTTTTATTTTTTATTTTTTATTTTTTATTATTTTATTATTTTTTTCTCATTAATTTTTAATTATTAATTGTTAAATATGTATTTATTTGCCATGTATTATTTGTTTTTTCTATTACTTTCTATTATTCTATACAATTTTTTTAACTACATATATATAATTATATTAAATTCTATTTACTCACTACAAGAAGAACTTGTTGGAGTGGTAAAGACTTTGTAGAATAGCCAAGAGGTAAAGGGTTCAAATGTAACACAACACATATATATTCTAAATTTATACATTGAATATATGGCATACGTATAAATTCATGACTTGACATGTGCATTGTAATATACAAATAATGAATAAGTAATAAGTAATAAATAATAAATAATAAATAACAAACAATAAAAAATAAACAGACATATGAGCTTGTATTAAAGGGGGCAATTATTTCTGTTAGAGTTACTATCCTCACTGAGCTTTGCACACCCTCTATGAATCCCTTTTATACCTCCTCCAAGCTCGTACTTCTACCTAATATTCTATATCAAGCCATAAAACATAAATAATTAATTACAATAATTATAATTAATTATTAAATTTAATACAAGGAAGTATGTTCAATGAAAAATTTTGGGTCATTGTCGCACTAAAACCTCACTGAATGACATGTGATCAACCTTTTGGGTTTGCTTATTACTGCCACAAATGAAATCCTCTTTCATCCTCAGTTGATTACATCATGATCTGCTGGAATCAATATTATAACTCTACATAAAAATCAAATCAAAATCATAGGGATATCAAGGAGAATCAAAATGGAAAAAGAATGAATGATCTCACCTCAAAATGCCATCATATAACACCAAAAATAATCCCCTATTAATGGGGATCAAAGATAGGATGAATGATGGATGTTCAATCCAAATATGGATTCCATCGATGCTCCTAACCCCTAAAAACCCAAAGTCCCCTGAACAAGAAAACTTGAAATTACCCTCTTCTAAAAACACATCTAAGCCTCATTCAAGGTGTGAACATGAGATTTGTTGTGTGGATCCTTTCACCCATCACCCTTCCTGGAATAAATTCCACTAGATAGAGGGTCCTTTCTCTACTTATAACCATTCATAGTATGACTCATGGGTCATCGTATGCACTTCTCCACCAGTAACATTTTAGAAATCCTCTAGGGCCTTCCTCCATTACTTCTTTAAGAAACCAAAACACTAATTGAGCCTCGTTTTTCATCCGAAAACAACTTTTAAGGATTTACAAACCCTCAAAATCCCAATTCGAGTTATATCTATTAAAAAGTCTTCTCACCAAACCAAAAATTAAAATACCCCTTGGAATATAAAACCTATAATGATATAGGGTCATTACAAACTCCCCACCATAGGGATTCTCTTCCTTATAAAGCATCTAATAGTTCTCTAGACACAACTATGATCTACCATGATTGTTAATTTACTAAAAAAATATTGTTTTCCGCCTCTAAATTCCTAACATGCTTCCATTTCACATCTCTAAACATAGAATCACACCATTCACCATAAACTAATACACCCACTTTCTACTATTTCCAGCACTATGACCACACCAACTTCACCCATCTATATCGATACACCATAGTTCCATAAACTGATTCAACCACAATATTTTGGTTTTTCTCACTATAATTCATTACTCACAAAAGACAACTCTAATCAATGGTCCTCCCTAATATAGTAATATCCTTCTAAAAAACACTTACAATAGTCCACTAACCAGTCATCTTCATTTCAAAAAATTCTCCTGATGTGGTTTCCACGACACTACATCTAATTCTACTTTAAAGGAAAAGTAAAACCTCCCATGGTTCATATTTTTTGAAAACACTCAAACTCAACTACAAATTCACTACCACACCATATCACCAAATCATTATTCCTAAACTCTTATAGGCAACATGTAACTACCTTAACCCCCACACTAAAGTATGAACCCAACTCTTGATGTAACTCTTTAGTTTGATCACAACCAACCATGCTAGTCATCATGGTTTCACCCCAAGAATTAGAAAATAGTTAATCTAGATCACCCTCAGATCACACTAAAACCACCATAATCTTGATTTTAACAAACTGACACCACCTAACATGCTTCCAAACATCAATCCTATTATTACCCAAGGAAATAGATATTAGCATATCATACCACACATCGAAACTCCAATGAAACCCTGGCCATTCAATGACTAGTCTCACCACACCCATGAACCATCTAATAATAGGTTCATTCACACATGACTAATATGATGCTCTCCATTACAGACATATCACTATTTTCACCTCATTCAATTAATCCTGAACTCTATGACCCACACTCCATCCATTATTGTATTAAATTATTGGATGTGGATAAGCCTCTCATACCTGAGTGCTAACATGAGCACCAAAAGCAACTTATTCCAAGATCATTTAGAATATCATACTCCAATAACCAATTTCTCACTTCCCACTATGAGGCTTCACATACACCACTCCTCGAGCATCAACCTATATAGTCCCCAACACCATGCCTCTTGGAAAACACCCTTGAAAAGTACCAAAATACTGAGTCACCACACTCGCTAGTGTCTCACCACCGTAATACCATAAAAAAATTTATCAGTTTCATCCACCCCAAAAAATTATCAACAGAACTACACACAAACTATTCACTATACTATAACACAACTAGGTATCGTGCTTACCCAGTGCACACATGCACCCACGCATAGATACTTTTTCCTGAAAACATATACCATCACTCACCCTCTTTCTCAAGGAAATATACTCCACTATGAATCCTATAATAGGTTATCACTTTGAATATTACTTATTTTCACCAAAACATAATGTTTTCATTCCTTGGTAAAACATGATTACACAACCAGACTCATACCCCCATACGTCGCAACCCATATGACCCTCTCTCATAAGCCTAACCAACCAAACATTATCCTCATGAATTTTAGGATCATTAAATTTGTCTAAGACATCTCAATCATGCCATGGATAACTACAATATCACTTTCCACATGTTTACCATTATAGAACCATGAGTGTCCACCCACACTCCCACCATTCTACCTAAAAGGAAAACCAGAAATCATGGGGCTAGGAATCCAACTGATAATTCCCTCTGAAACCTACCCTGATTCCAGAAACTCTTCAAACTATTCCCATCCTAAAGTCCCTAGGAACTTCTCATTCCTTTCTCAGTATCCCAATTTGTATAAGTTGAGTTTAATTGAGAATAAATTTGGGAAAATTCATTATGGGTTTTTATTGACACTTTAAGTAACAAAATCCACATTCTCAAGAAGACCCATGACCATCCATATATCATTATTTAAGAATATAATTCCTATACTAATCCCATTAACGTTTTATTACAGTGGAATCTAATTCCCATACCAACCCATTACGGGTCCCTACACATACAATACAAAATAGACTATGTATCTGCCATCAAAGAATATTATACACCAGGATCCAGATGACCTTCCATCAATGGAAATAGCATGGTTTAGAAAAGTATAATTCCACCATCATGTTATATGGTAAAACCCCATAAAATATTTAGTTGTCATTTTAAACATATGAACCCCCACCAACTGAAAACTTACCACACATAGGTAAACATATGTCTTGTGATTCCTATATACCTAATATGTTTCATGAAAATGGGCATATTTCCATTAGAATAAGAGCCAAAACATAAATAAAAACTCTATTAAACCCATAAAACTCAATAAAAATATCATATATAACAATACAAACCAAGAACAATAATCTCATATCCCTATTAACAAGGAATTCCCACAAAAACGGTGTTCATGACTCACTAGTGTAAGGTCCATCTCAAGATCTAAAACATTATTATACCACTTTTATACCATCTCCCCAAAAATTTTAAAAAAACAAAAGTTATAATTCCACAATATGACAACCTTCCCTAGAACCACCATCAGATCAGGAGATCCACATAGCATCAAGCACACCTCCTCATAAGCCATAGGTTGGTGAATAGTTATGAGGGACCAATCGATAAAGTAAGGAGAATAAACTACTATAATATTGGGTTTATCCTACACTAGGTATTTAACATAACTATCTAAAATCACTAATAAAGACCCTTTTATTAGTTCTATAAAAATAAATGTTAAATGGGTTCTTTAACAGTGTATTTTTAGCACTGTTAAATGGGGTCTTTAATAGTGCTGAAAAAGCTTTGCTAAAGGGGCCCCTTTATCAGTGCTTGTAAAAAATCATTGATAAAAGAACCCAATTTATTGGTGCTAGTAAAAAAGAACTAAAAGGTGGGGCTGAAAATCAGTTATAGTAGAAAATTACTGATAAAGGTTTGTCTTTATCAGTGCTTGTAAAAAAGTGCTAATAAGGGGGTATTTATGAGTGATTTGTTAGAAGAACTGATAAAGACCCCCCCCTTTTATCATCACTTTTTTACTAGAACTGATCATGTTTATATTTCAAAAAATCATTAAAATAATATATTTCTATATTCATATTGATATAAATATAATACATATTTTTTAATATGTTTTATATAAGAATAAATAGGCATTTACACTTAATATATAAGATATTTAGTGAAAATGGATTATAAAATAATTAAAAAATATTTTAAATTAATAATTTTCTAATTATAATTGAGTAATAGTCATTTAATAACAATTTAAAGATAAAAAATCAAAAAAAATTAATAAAAGATCTAAAATAAGTTTAAAACATACCTTGAACTGCAAATGAACATAAATTTTGATACCGATATTTGTTTGGGCCCAACAAAATTTTAAATCGAATCATGTGAAGAGATATACACCCTAGTGAATTTGGAATTCTTAGTCACATTTTTTAGGCCAAAAAGTCTAAGAAAGCCTCTAAAATTGAGTGTTTAGTCGGGGTACCCATATTTTTTAACATTCGGTGGAATTTAAACCAAGTTTAAGGGGGTATTTTACCCATTTTTTGTGGGGGTGAATTTATTCACAGGGATTAAATTCATATGGATTTTATGGTTTTTAAATTTTATCAGTTTTCACAATTTTATTTTATTTATAATTAAATATATGCATATTTTCTTATATTTACTTATAATAAATCACTTTTATAAATAAATATATAAATATATTTATGTAGAAATTTATTTTTAAATATATATATAAATATTTATTATTAGTTTTATTTAAATTAAAAAATATATCTATTTTATTTACCATATAAAAATACATTAATATATATATATATACCTATACAATTAATGTTTATATATAAATATGTGTGTGTCAATAATTCAAAAATATATATGTATATGTGTATTCTAATATATGTAAATAAATACATATTCTAAAAATGTATTTAAAATAAGATCTAACCATTTTTTATATTATTCAAATATATGTAATGTTTATATATGTGTGTGTGTTTTTTTGTATTAATAAATGAATATATATTTATATTATATTCTAGTATATGTAAATAAATATAATACATAATATGTTTATAAATGTATTTAAATTAATTATATAAATATATGAATTATATATATAGAGATATATATATATATGCATAAATGTATATATAAATAAAGATAAATATCATTATAAAGACAACAAAACAACATGGCATAGTGGTAAAGGTGTTTCATCTTAAAGGAGTGGTGTAGGGTTTGAATTCAGGCAGGTGTAGGAGGCTGTGAAATATGAAAAGCACTGATAAAGGTTTGTGGGTTGAAAAGTGTTAATAAAGGGGTGGAGAACTATTAAAGGTGTTATAGAAGAACCAATAATTTTGGGTTCATAGAGGTATAAAAAAATAAAATTTTACCCTCTTTAACAATGCTTTTTTTCCACTAATAAAGGTGATCTTTATCAAAGATAAAAATGTGTTCTTAAATGGGTCCTTTAACAGGGATAAAAATGCATTGTTAAATAGGGCCTTTAACAGTGCTTTTTTAGCATTGTTAAAGGGCCCTTTTAACAACAGTTTTTGTGAGTGTTGTCAAAGCCTACTCTTTAACAGCACCTGTGTAGACTGCACTTTATAAGAACTTTTAATGGACCTTTTACTAGAACTATTAAAACCCAATTTTTTATTTGTGATATTCCCTGGAATTAGAGTCATATAAAACTAAAAAATTCAAAAAATCAAAATCCATGCCAATAAAAGTATGTATAACCAAATAAACACAATGTTATACAAACATATACAATTAAAAGGCATGAAATCACAATAACTCATTGTTTTATATGATCACATCTAATAACACACTAGGAAAATATCATATATGAATAAAAAATAAACAAAATACACACCCTCACCTACTAATATCCTCAAGCCTCAACAATCATGTCTCCATATAACCATTGAGCTACCTAAACTTGATCCACTATGAATCCCATTCCCTGACGTAAAAAAAGGGATAATGTATGTATGTGCCTCAAGGTTCATTTATTAGGGTGTGATAAATACATATAAGTAGGGTATTACCATGTTCCCAGAGTATACACCATCATATATGTGTATACATGAGAAAATTAAAAATGTCACACAATATCCTTCAATGTTTTG
Organism: Viscum album; assembly: GCA_963277665.1. Lineage (NCBI taxonomy): Eukaryota > Viridiplantae > Streptophyta > Magnoliopsida > Santalales > Viscaceae > Viscum > Viscum album. The sequence goes on from OY728135.1 coordinate 1,710,940,642, forward strand.
TTCTAACCAGGACATAAAAACTCCCTATGTATCTGGTCACCAAGTGCTAACCAGGCCACCAAAACACCAAATCATTTCAAGTTAAGCACTATAATATAATCCAATCATCACCTCATTCCATAGGTTGTATAACCCAACAAGTAACTGAGGACTCAATGTAGGGTATCATCTAGGTGTTGACTACAACACTCTCAAAATAAGGTCATGTACCAAGCATCCTGACCAACCCCTCTCATTAGTTTGGTCTCGCATCAAATTCTGAACCTCTTCTATCTTACTCATGGTAGTTTCTATAAATTTGATTCTGATTTGTATCCAAAACCCATTTCTTGCTTGATGATCTCTCCATCTAGTCTCACATCTCATCTCATCCTTGACTTTATCTCACTATAGCAGTCTGTCCTCTGATCAATTCATGTCATACGGAAGACCATATCCCACTCATGGATTTCTAACCACTACCATCTCACTCGTGATAGGGATTTTTCATCCCATATCACTCATGAAGATTCCATATTTTTCAAGCCATGCATTTCACCCATGATTTTCCAAGACTTCTGGCCCAAAAATGACTCCTTATCATGGAAATCGGTCTAGAACTATAATACTCAAGCAGGAAAAGGCATTGGGATCCTCTCCCCCATCGATATTCATCCCCTATGCCAAAAACAAGAAAACAGAACATGTAACACATTGAAAAGCTCACAAAATTATCACTTGAGATCTAGTCTCTTGAACTTATCCCCTTGTTTTGAACATGTCTCATATAGCCTATCAATGTATCCACTAGTTCCTTCAGACCCATCATACTTTCATATCATTTATTCCATCTCTCACACATCACCTATTGGTGAAAACTCTTCATAATCCTCTAACATAGATTCTAAGGTTTGGTACAAATAAATTAATTTTTGTCCCTCTACCTAGGGACTATCCCTAAAAATCATGATCTAATCCCCTTGGAAACCCATTTCCAAGTCCTAAAAATCACCACAACACACACCTAGGTCCCATGTAAAATATCATAAGGGAGATCTATCATCCCATCACCTTAAGGAAACCCATCTCATTGGAACCTCATCTAGTCTCAAAGGACTCACCCAGTTAATAGTGCTCATAAATCCCCATCCCACCCTCAAGACGGTGTCACTCATTAAGTGTGATGGGTATGATTGTATCACCTGTGTCCACTAGTCCCAAGCCTCAAAAGCCTATACAACTTACCCTAGGGACCAAGTATACTTGTATCACCACTTTTACCTTTAGACCTACCCAAGGCCTCATGTTATATCAACTAACATCCCATCCAATTAGAAATATAGTCTCCAGGTGATCCTATCTCACCAAAGGCCTGAAAAGCACTCATCCCAAGCATAAGAGATTGAACATCATATTATCTCTTCCTACTAGAACCTAACTCCCTATCAATTCTACCAAATACCATGAAACATTCATGTAGTAGGAAATCATGTATAAATATGCATATAATCTTAAATTAAATATATCTCCTACCTCAATAAAGGATTTGCCACCCTTTTTGATCTCTTAACACTATTGTCTAAGCCCATCCATGCCTCATACAACATTGTAACCCTCCTAAGAACCTATTGAAGGATCGGAACGCAGCGGAAGCTTGGAGGTTGGGAAGGGACCAACTTATCCTTTGTCATAATCAATGACCAATTAGTGATCCATATGACTATAAATACCAGTATCCACGGACTAAGATCAAATCTCTAGAAAAAAATAATAAAAGGCCACTGGATCCTAGAGAGAGGATTTTACGCATAATTTTATAATTAATTTAAAAAATTTCTACAGAAATTAAATATGTGGATCTTCAGTACATTCTTTATTGATGATGTTGATTGTCCAGAATGACCCTTACTGATTTTCATGTTTCTCTTGCAAGGATCATAACAAGAATCCCTTTAGTGGTGATCCACACATGTTCTAATGTCCTCTGATCGACACCACCCATTCTCCGGGTGCTAGTGTAATGATGCGAGTGTATTAAGTTGTTTGTTCTTGATCACTTGTTCTTCAGTCATGAAGAACATCTCTCATTCTTGGGAGGGGAGAGTAGAAGATTCGAGAGAGAAATTGTTGTGACTTAATAATTTTCTCACCACTGGCAATTTTGTTCACCAGGTATAATGGTGCAATTGACGTACCTGTCTATTTAACGACATGGGGTTTCAGTTATAGTATTTAATTCTATAACAGCAATTAAATACATAAATAACCTTATAGAAACTCATGCTACATAATAACAATAACATCACAATTATTCTTGGTGCACCAAATTGCACAAAAAAATCATAAATTAAATCCCATTCTACATAATGATAACATCATAATTATTATTTTGTCTTATACCAACTAGTTAAATAATTATTTAGCATCTTGAAAATAATCATTTTACTACTATACCAGCCATTGTCTGCTCGAACTCCACTTCTATTTAAAGAACGCCGAAATAAATAATTAAATAATTTATTCGCTTAAATGGATATTTTATTTACAAACTAGTAAATAAATATTTATTAAATTTTAAATAAAATAAAGAAATATTTTTTTAACTTATGTGAACATTTTAACTTGAATAAAATTATTCCACAGTATTGAGAATAATATTTATTCCATTAATTAAATTAAAATATAATTTAATTGATACCATAAGAAAAACTTATTGTGTGACCCTCTATGATTCTTTCTCGTTGTCATTAGGTGGGCTTGCCTAAATTCCAAGAGTACTCTCTAGAATTGGATCAAGGAACCCAAGATAAAGAACTTAAAGTATCAATGTTTAAATCTACATATGAATGCTCACAGTTTAATATAATCACTTTGTCTCAATCTCTCAACAAGGAGGTTTCATGATAGTTTCACAAACTTGTTTTCTTGATACGTCTTTCTTTGACTACCTAATATAAACTCAATAAAAGGGTCAAGATATCAACTTCCATAAACGGAAGGGATAAATCCTACCTTGCCATATCCATTAATAAGATGTAACTCATGATGCACCCAACATACCCTACCTCCAAAAAATATATAGCATGATAGTTTTCATCAGTAAATAAAACTATGTATGTAATTACACACATTAAGGACAATCTTAAAGTGTAAGGACCGTTAAAAACACTCATAGATAAAAATATATGATGACACCAAAACATAAAAAATTCCTATAGGTGGGTATGTTCTCATAACCTCCCATCTTAGAGATTACCAAGTTCAGACTTCAAAAGAAGAAATATCATATGCTTATGAGTAATCGCACCTAATGGTTTATATACCATGTGTCCCATCATAGTATGTCATCAAACCACAGTACTATATTTAATAATATTATCATTGCACTTCAAGGTTCTCATCATAGTGGGGAACTGCTATGACATTGTTAATGCAACAAATACTCTTAGACATTATTATATCACAGTCATGCAGAATAATTAACAATATGTAGTAAGATGCTTAATATTTAAATACCTTCAATATTCATGTAATCAAAGTACAAACAGTTTGTTCTAGGACACCAACTCCAACAAACTCTTGCTTGGACTAGAGCCAACTACCTACGACTTTTAGTCAGCTAGACCTCACATGATGATCATTTTTTTTCTAATTCAAGGCTTTAGTCAAGGGGTCCACTATGTTGTATTCTAGGGAAATGATGCTCACTGCCACATCACCCCTCTATGAAAAATCCCTCAAGAGATGATACTTCTGAAATCTGTGCTTTGTCTGCGGATGTGGCCTTGGATCTTTTGAGAGAGTCACTGTTAGAGTATTATCACAATAGAGTGTCATGGGATATTTACTGATAGATACCACATATATCTCTTAGTAAAATATTTAAATCCAAACTACTTATTTATCTACCTCATAAGTTTCAATATACTCAGACACTGCTGTAGAATCTGCAACCACACTCTGCTTTGAGCTCTTCCAGCACACAACTCCATTAAAAGTGAAGATGTATCTTGTATGTGACATTATGTCATCCTGATTAGTCTGGATACAAGAATTTTTATATCCTATGATGACTAATTTTTCATCTCCTCTATAAAACAATAACATATCCTTTGTATGCCTCAGATACTTAAAGTTGTTTTTGATTTCCATCTAATGGCGGTCACCTAGTTTATCTTGATATATGCCTACCGTACTTAATGAGTAGATGGAATCTAGCCAAGTACATAGCATATAATACATGACTGTGCCAATATCTGATGAGTATGGAGTCCTTTCCATTCTCTCTCTTTCCTCATACGTTTGAGGACACATTTTCTTGGAATTATGAATTCCATGTGATGCTAGAAACAATCCCCTCTTGTATTATTCCATACTGAATCTTTTTGTATCTTGTCAATTTATGTAATTTGACTTAGTCCTAGAAATATCTTGGATCTATCACTATGGATCTTGATCCCAAGAATATATGTTTCCTCGCCTAAGTCCTTCATGGAGAAAAATTGATTTAACCATTCCTTAACAGACTATAAGACTAGTATCTCATTTACAATATGTAATGTGTCATCAAAATATACTATTAGGAAAATGACTACACTCCCACTAAACTGTTTTTAGACACATGGTTCATATTCATTATTTATAAAACCAAATTTCATTATGGCTTCGTCAAAATGAATGTTCCATGACCTGGATTCTTTATTTAATCCATAAATGGATTTCTTCAACTTGAATATCTTATTGGAATCCTTTGGAGTCACAAACACTTCATGTTGTGTCTTGTTGACATCTTTGCAAAGGTTCCCATTAAGGAAGGCTATTTTGAAATCCATTTTCAAAATTTCATAGTCATGGTAAGTATAAATGACCAATAGAATTCTAATGGATTTTATCATTGAAACTAGTGAAAAGGTTTCACTATAGTCAATGCCTTGATGTTGTTTGAACCCTTTTGAAATAAGTCATTCCTTATAGGTATTAACTTCTCCTTCCATGTCCAGCTTATTCTTGCATACCCATTTGAAACCAATAAGATTTACATCAACTGAAGTATCTACCAAAATCCAAAATTGGTTATGATAGATGGAATCCATTTCAAAATTCATGGAATATGGTTACCAGGAAACATTTGTGCCACTTACTGCTTCCTTTTAGGTTATAATATTATTGTTACAAACTAATAATGAGTCACCATCCTTAGTAACTAGAAAATTGTACCATTCTATTTCTTTAACCTCTCTTGTACTCTTCATCAATACTTGTGTCTCTCGAATAGATCTTTATTCCAAGGGTATTTTTAGAATCTGCTCTTGTACCAACACTTGTGTACCATGAGCCTCAACTTCATCGATTTGGATCTCACTCCCACATTATCTTTTAGAGATGTGATCCCTATCAAAGAATATGGCATGTCATGGCACTATAACATTTTTAATAAGGAGTTATATAGGTAATATCCTCTTTTTTCCTTAGGGTATCCTATAAAGGTAAAATTTGTGCCTTGAGGTGGAAGTTTGTTACCTGAAGAGGACTTAACAAATTCTTTGCTACCCCACACATGTAAATTTGATAACATGGATTTTCTTCCACTACAAAGCTTTTATGGAATACCATTTATCAATTTTTTTGGTATCTGGTTTAGTATGTGTGTCTCTATTTGTAATGCATATCCCTAATAGGATAATGGAATACTTGAATGACTCATAATTGATAACATTATGTTCAATAAGGTGTGGTTACTTCTTTTTCATACACCATTCCACTAAGGCATGTAAGGAGGAGTGAGTTGGGATAGGATCCCAAAATGTCATAAGTAATAAATGAAGTCTTGATTAAGATACTCTCCACCTCATTTTGAGTATGTTTTCTAAATTTTCTTACCAATATAGTTCTCAACCTCATTATTATATTCCTTGATCTTATAAAAAGAATATAATTTATGCCTCATTATATAGATATATCCATATCTACTAAAATCATCAGTAAAAGTTATGAAGTATGAGTACCCACCCTTTTCATAAACTTTAAATGGTCCACACACATTAGTATGAACCAATTCAAGATTCTCTTTTGTCCTTTCACATTTCCCACTAAATGGGGCTTTGGTTATTTTTCCTTGTAAACACGTGTGAAATACACCAAGTGGTTTTTTTTTGAAAGAATATAAATATCCATATTGATGTAACTTTGTAAGGAGTTTCTCATTTACATGACCTAGATGGTGATGCCAAAGTTGAGTGTGGTATGAGTCGTGTAAAGTATCTTTGTTATCGATTTCCATTACTTGGTTTGTGTAATCCAACACGTAAAGACCATTGTATAAATGATCCCTACCAAAACAAATTCTATCCTTGTAAAAGAAGCAACATTCATTTCCAAACATGAAAACAAATTCATCTGTATCTAGTATGGATACAGAAATAATTTTTTTGGTCACATAAGGCGCATAATAACAACCCTTTAACAGCAAGATCACCCCAGTTGTGAATGTGAGGTGGTTGTCCCCGAAAGCTACATAAGAAAGTCTAACTTCATTTGCTTCTTGTGGACATACCTTCCCTCAATCAATTTTCATGAATCTAATTGGTACCTATATTTGAATGCATATGTGAGAACCAAAAGCTATATCCAATACCCATTTTTTAAAAACATATAAATTTCACTCAATAACAAATTCAAGTGAATCTTTACCTCAGTTATTTGTTTGGGTATAGTTTTTCTTCTAGTGTCCCTTCTTTCCACATGAGAAACCAACAACTTCCTCTTCCCTTACCTCCCCCTTTATCTTCCTTTTCTTGGAAGGGCCTGAAGAAGCTTTTGGCTTAATGATCTTCGTCTTACCTTTCCTATTATTCACCCTAAGGACAGAAGGATTTGTACACTTCATATCTCTTTCTACTTGGAGAATGAGGATAAGATGATCAAGTAGAGACTTCTCAATGTTTTTCATACTGAAATTAACAAAAAAACTAGAGAATCTCTGATGGAGTGATGCGAGAATGAGATCGGTACCCAGTTCTTTGGGGGGTTTAAACCCTAGAACCTCAAGGCGTGCAATGTATCCAACGAGCTTGACTATGTGAGGCTCAGCTGGGGAACCCTATTCAAGCATACTCTAAAAGAGTGACTTGGATATCTCAAACCTTTCTTGCCTTTATCTCTCCTAGTAATGACCATAGAGGTTCTCGAGCATGCTATATGCATCCATGTTTTTGTGAGACTTCATGAACTCACTAGACATTGATAAAAGAATCAAACATTGAATGTTGACCACATCATTTATATGTTTCTCATAGACCAAGACATCCTCATCACCTGCCTCTTTAGCTGGCAGATCAGGTATTGGTGACTCCAGTATGTAAGACTTCCATTCATGGCGTACAACAACCTAAAGGCGTCTTAACCATTCCTGATGTTACTACTGGTGAGGATGTTGTCTTTATCCAAAATTTATCATAAGGATAGTGTGGTTGAAATTTTCACTTTATTCTACAATTAAAAGATCATATTTTTAGATCTTTCTTGATTACATTTTATGAGAAATAATAAATTAATTTCATTAAGTCTCCCACTATTTTATAAATTCCCAATAGCCCTCACCATTTAACTTGGAATGTCTAGTTGTTTGGGATTTCTAGTGGAAAGTATGCATATTTCCCATCACCTAACCCCAAAAAGGGTTGGTCAATCTATTTGAAGGTTTTTAGATAGGTAGGTCTTTTCCAACTGTGGACTTGAAGCTCCTTGATCTGTTGAGTGCACTCACCAATCTTAAAACCCAAACATGGATTTCCTCAACACTTTCCACCAATATTACACTAAGTTTAGAAAGGGATACTCATCTTGATGTAATATGGTTAATTCAACTCAAAATTTTCATAATGGATTCTTGTATAAAAGTAAGTGTCCCAACAAGGGTTGGTCAAACACATAGTTTTATTGAGTCTTGCCCTTAATCAAGTAAGAGGAGGCTTAGTATGACTTAATATTTTATTGAGGTATTTTTATCTCTTATTCATAAATTACTTATTATATTTATCAAATTCATGTTAATATTAAGTGGAACTTAATTAATTGATTAACCATGTATTAATAATATTTAAGCATGATCCTAGTTTATTTTAGTTCCATCTTGCATGCTTGTTTAATTCATAAATTAAGTGATCGTGAAAACACATCCATAATGATAAACCATGCAACCGACAAAAATTAAATAAAGGGAATTATAATGATATTTTTTAATGTTTAGTTTATCTAGTGATTGATAAAATAACCTTAATCGAGGGGAGAAACACCATGAACCTTTTGGGTTCATATTTACAACTTTTCACATGTCCACCTTTCTATCTCCGGGGATTGGTTTCATCTCAACTCCATTTTGAACCACATCCACTAGCTTGGGACCTCCATCCATCATATATTCTTTTTAACTCACACGTAGGTGAGGGGTAAAAAAGGGGTTTACATAAAAGAAACCATGGGCATGAAGGCCCTATATATTAATAAGGAGAGATGGATTGTAGGCCAACAATTTAAGTTAAGAAATAAATTAAAATGGAAACCAATCAAATACAAAGGTCTGGTCTAGCTCATGGTCATCCACATACATGTAAGAAGTTTCACAATTAATAAAACTAGAATTAAATTATTTAACAGTTCTTATTTAGATAAATTACGCTCAAATTGATAAATTATTATCTTTAATTAATCAATCCTTTTATCTTGATTCCTTTTGTGAATTTCCTTGAGATTATCATCCTTTTACATAAATGTACCTTGGAGGAAACCTAGTGAATACCTATTTGAATCTACCCAACATGTATTATATTTATATACTTTTTTATTCTTCATAAATATTTAATGCATGATTCATCAATTCATAGAGTAAAAACCTATATTACGATTTGTACATGATAAGTAGTTCTTAATATTACACAAATATTAACTTTTTAACTTTTTGTAATTTGGTAAAGTACATGACATGTAGTTTCGACTACACTGAATGTACTACCTTCACCATATTTCCCGAAGTACATGCCTAGGGACTCATCATGTGAGGCATGATTCAGATATTTCAGAGTACATGGAATGTCCAGTGGGCCACACGCTGTGTTATCCTCATGTTATACATTTACCAGTCATCTCAATCTATGTATGGGATAAACGGATTGGCCCCTGACCCAAAGGGACTACACTCTATGTTCAGTGGGCCACATGGCATGTAGTCTGATAAGCGTGTGAAAATCTATCCCAGTCAACACACGGTGTAAAATTAATTATTCGATGTGTACTAAATACACATGGATTGAGTCATTACTGAATTACTTATGATGTACTAAGCACAACTACATGTCATGTAGTCTATATTACATGGATTGTATGGAAGATAACATGACGTCAAGTCTGAACACATGGAGTGTACTTACGTGTCACCTAGACAGAATCATCGGCGCCTCCTGATGAGTTCCTCACTTTAACTTTAATACAAAAAATTATTTATTTCTATTAGATCTGTGATAAACAAAAGATTAATAACATATCTAAAAATCTAGATTTCAATAATGATTAAACTTTAATTGGAAAACTAAATTACTAAATAGTAAATCATTAACGAATTATTTAAATAGTTATAAATGATGATGAAACCCACTCTGAGACCACTTATAGAATCTGAACGCAGTGGAACCATGGATGTTGGGAAGGGCCCAAATTTTCCATTTCCATAATCTATGACCAATCTGAGATCAATAATATGATAAACGCTGGTATCCAAAAATTAAGATTAAATATCCATACAAAATAATAAAAGGGCATCAGATCTTACAGAAAGGATATTGTGCATCATGTTTATAATTAATTTAAATAATTTATGTAGAAATTAAATACCCTGAACTTTAGTAATTTATCCGTTGATGATGTTAATCATCCATAATTACCCATTTGTATTGTCTCATTGTGCTTTCAAGGTTCCAAATCAGAATCCCTATAGTGGTAATCCACACATGTTCTTATGGCCTCTCATCGACACCACTCATTCTCTGGGTGCTATAACGGTAAGGCGAGTGTCTTACGTTGGTCTTTCTTAATCACCTATTCCTCAATCTTAAATAATGTCTCTTTTTCTCTTGAGAGGGGATAGGAGAGGGTTTGAGATAAAAATTGTTTTGGCTCAATAATTATCACACCACTGAAAATTTAGTTCACCAAGCGTAATGGCATAATAGATGTACCTATCTATTTAACGACATAGGGTTTTGGTTACAGTAATTAATTTCCTAACAGTAATTAAATATATTCATAACCATATAGAAAGACCATTCTACATAATAATTATAACACCACCATTATTCGTGGTGCACCAACTTGTGCAAAATGGAATCATAAATGAAATCTCATGCCACATAATGATAACACTGTTATTATTATTTTTTCTTGTGACAACTAGTTAAATAATTATTTACCATCTTGAAAATAATTATTTTACTAACAGACTAGCCTTGGTCCACTCTAACTCCACTTCCACTTACTGAGCACCCAAATCAATAAATAAATAAATTATTCTCTTAAATAAATATTTTATTTACAAACTAGTAAATAAATAATTATTAAATGTTCAATAAAATAAATAAATATAGTTTATTTAACTTTAAAAATCATATTAACTTGAATAAAATTATTCCATGATCTTGAGAAAAATATTAATTCCTTTAATTAAATTTAAATAGAATTTAATCGAGACTACAAGAAACACTTAGTGTGTGACCCTATGTGATTCTTTCTCATTCGAATTAGATGGGCTTTCCTAAAGTCTAAGAATATTGTCTACCAATGGTTCAAGGCACCCAATAGAAATAACATAAAGTACCAAATATTATATCCACATATGAACGTTCAATGTTTAATATAATCCCTTTGTCTTAATATCTCATCAAGCATTTTTCATGATAATTTCATCTACCTGTTTTCTTGATACATCTTTCTTTTACTACCTGAAATATACACATTGTGTAGAGACCCGAAGCCTAACGTACATGAACATTACATTACTTTTGCGGAATACATAGTACATAACAAAAACACACACTAAAGGATCGTAATGGTTTAGTGTCTTTGGAAACTCGGAACGTAATCTTCTAATCGTGGTGAAAGTTCTTCAATATCTCCCATAAAGGTCATCCCTTTTTTCTACCTAAAACCATTCTTTATATCCTGGGGAAAAGAAAACATAAAAGGGTGATCTCAAATGCTCAGTAAGGGTAAACAAAAGAAAAATCAATCACATCATATACATAGCTTTTGGAAATCTTAACCTGCAAAAGAGCTCATAATATCATAACATGGGATATATCATAGAAGTGAAATGTAATCCCAATAATCATAACTTAAAACATGAAACTTTGTGGCATACACACATAATCATAGAGAATCATTTCTTGTTAGTCAAGACTCATTGCCAATACTATCTTAGTGGACAAAGTCCCTTTCTGAATCGAGTAATCTTCGTTTCAGTCCTGTTTCACTAAACCGGTATAACCTACCAATCCAGCCATGTCTATCTCATGAGATATAAAATCTTTACCCAATGCATTGGAGGGAGATATAGGTCCCACCCATCTCTTAATGAATCCTTTCTTATGTGTGCCACAAAATCATAAATCATACATCATTTCATAACCCATGTAATAAAAATGGGATTCTTAAACAACCTGACATCATAAAACCATTCATATAAGATAAAGGAATTCATAAACATAATTCCATCACAACATAGTCAAATCAATGTAAAAATATGGATAGAAATAGAACCCTTTATTATCTTATATGGAAAACAATTTTGATAAAACACTTGAATTGAATTCTTGAGGAAAATATCCTTTCTTCTTCAAAATCAATTTCTTTTCACAAAACATCATGCAATTTTAAAAGAATGAGATTTTATTGAAAATAGTCATGAAATCTTTTAGAGGAAGCTTCATGAAAATAAGGCTTTATAAAACAGTATAAATCCGTTCGTGCCGTATAAGTTAAAAAAAACATTCTTTGTACTTTTGTCGGAAAAGTCAAAAAGTACCTCGTACGAAAAACATCAAAAGATTCCTTTCATTTCTTTTACTAAAAACTCACCGAAGGGTAAAAATGGATTTAAAAAATTGTAGGTGGATGGAAATAATATTACATATTGATGAAACATGGACGTGGATGATAAAATACACCCCAGTAATTACCAAAGTAAAAACAATCTCGGATAAAAATGAGATTGTGATATTTCCCTTACCTTAGGTCAGATTTGCTTTGTATGTGTCCGAACCTCCTGTATAATGATTTAAATAATGTTATTGACTTATTACAGAATCATATTCATTGTTATGATATCATATATGGTTCACTTATGACATTATATTACCCGTTCTTTTGTAAATTCCATGTTAAAGAAGCGTTTTGGGTAAAATCGTTTCATTTATCGTAGGTGTTTTGACTTGTTGTTCTTGACATCATTATTACTTATATCATGATTTACTTACTTCCAGAATATAAAATATGATTTATATATCATATATATTCAGTATATATATATATATATAATAGATAGATAAATAAAATTAAAAACACCGTTCATGGAGACGGTAGTCCGTACGTACGCATGAACGCTGTTTTTATTTCCTTATTGTTTTGAATGGAAGTAAGTAGATGACATACATATATATATATATATATATAAATCCAGTATCATTATTATGTCATATATTTCATTAGTACTTATTATATATACTTTATAATCATTCATTAATGGTTAATCATTAAGAATGAATCTCATCGCGTCGTGGAGACGGTAGTCCGTACGTACGCACGAGCGATGATATCATTTCCATAAATATTGAATTGAATTGGAGTGGATTATACAATATATCAGAATCAATATGATGTTGTAATAACTATGTATAGTTATTCTTTACACCATTATACCCATCCATGTAAGGTGGTGGTGGAAAATAGATTACACCACGGCGTGGAGACGGTATTCCGTACGTACGCACGCGCGGTGATTTCTTTTTCCTTAGGATGGATAGATGGTGAAATAAGGATGTTTCATACTTATAATAACATATCAGTATATGAGTGATACTGATTTTATTACTTCATAATGAAACAACCTAAGAAGAAGAAGTGGAAGAAGAAATAAAGATGAAAGAATTGGTAACGGTAATTACCTCTTCTTTGAAGCGCCTCTTTGAGACCTCCTCTTAGGGCACTAAAATTGGTCTTTGAGGAAGACCATAACCTCTAGGATGTTGCTAGGGAAGTGGAGAAGAGATTTTGGCAGGGGTTGGCCGAGCTTGAGAGCTCAAATTGGTGTGAGGAGGAGGGGGAGGAGGTGTCCTTTTATAAGGGAGGAGAGGGGCACCTTAGGAATATCTCAAAATATTATTTTATATTAAAGTCAAAATCGGTTTATAATGGTTCCAAAGGGTCTTATTTCGAAGCTAAGGTGGGGAGGGGTAGAACTCCTATCAACCATTAGAATTTAGACAAGTTTAGGATATTATTTTAACCTTATCAATTAAATTTAACTCTAAGTTAAATAATTTAACTTTTACCATGTCTTTTTGTTTTCTTTCACTATATGGTTACTAAACTTACTATAACATGCCAAACGAACCCCAAATTGTTTATTATTAATATATATATCCTTTTCTAAGTCATTTGGCCGAACATTAGATTTTTAGAAATACAATAACAATTAATAATATAATATTTGATTTAAAAACTATTTTGTGTCAATTTTGACACTATTTGATATATGATTTTTGTGAAAGTCATAACAGAATTAAATGTTCGAACCAAGTTGATTAAATCAACATTAATATATCATAGTAACCTAGAAAATTAGTGGAATTCATAAAAATTCTCAAATTACATTTATTTTGGTGTTTATAACATCAATTATGTCAATATTTCATAAATAAGATAATTACTGCATCATCTTTGTGTCATAAATTAATTAAATTATTTGATGTCTAAAATTTACAAATAAAATACCATTATGTAGGAAATCTTTTTAGCTTTCTAATGAATATTTATAGTCGAATTTATCTTATGTATAACCCCATATTAAAAATTATTTACTTATTAAACTTTGATTTTAACTATTTTAACCCTTCTTTAAATAAATTAATAATAAATGTCCTAATCTAATCCAAGTGGGCCTAAATGGTCATATTTTATTCCTAAGTTTGTTTTTGGTCGAATTACACCTGTCCAATAGAATTAGGACATGTGTTAGGGTAATATTAATATCATATTTACCCTTAGTTACCTTATTTACTATTAACCGTGGTAAAAAAAGTAAAAAGTTACTATTCACCAAAAAATTATTTTCATCTCATTGAACCACATTTTAGTCCTTGATATTAACCGTGTCTCTCGGATTTTCGAAATTCCATTCACAGAAGCGGTAAAATTAAGTTTTATGCAAAATTCAGTTTTTAACCTACCACTTAGTAGTTTCACTATTCATCAAAAATTGATGTTTTTTCAGAACAATGCCAAAATTTCATCCCAAGCTATATTTCATATTCCGAATTCAAAAATGAAGTCTATTTTACCAAATTCATAACATAAAAGTTGCATTAATTAATTTTATAATTAAATCTCGCTGTTAAAACAAATAGCGTGTTTTTTAAGAAACAATATCTATCAAAAGATTGACACTTGTTTATGTCTAGTTTAAATGTGAAACTACATCCAATGACCAACATTGTATTAAATTGTAAAAATATATTATAAATATACTTTAAAACCACTCAAATTAATAATTTATCACTATTAATTATTTCGATTAAAAAAGTTGTTTTTAATTATAATTTAGTAATTTTTCACTATTCATCAGAATATGAAAGTTATCCGAAAAGTACCAAAATTTCACCTTAGGCTAAATTCGATACTCTGAATCCAAGATTGAAGTTCATTTTGAAAAATAAGATTTACAGAATTTTAAAAAAATGGTTATTACTATTCATAACGGCTAGTTTTAAAAATATTTTAATAGCACATCGTTGTTTAGTGAAACTCGGTATTGCGTATTACACACGCTATCGAGGAAGGTCGCGATTGCGTGTAATGCAAGGCAAGACAAGGATGCGTGTTGTGCAATCTCCTTTTGGTGTAGCGTACAACACAAGACATTAATAAAATTAAAAAGAATATTTCTTTATAAAATCTTGGGCTGTTACATTCTACCCCCCTTAAAATGAATTTCGCCCTCGAAATTCGTCGGGGTTATAAATGGTTTACTATTCGAAAGTTTCTTTAATAGAAACCCACATCGTAAAAAGGAATATCAAAACCAATCTTTAAAAACAAAAGTATGAAATGTAACGGTTACCCAAATAAACTAATCATTGGGTTTCCACATAGGTGAAAATATGGATATGGAAGAGAAATCTAACCATCATGTTCTGATGGAGAGTGGTAGAGAACATGGCTATGGAAAAGCCAGTAATCACAAATCCATAGATTTGTGATGATATAAGGTACCATCTGATTCATCAGGTATAAGATCACTAGGACAACATTTTTGGTTTTCAAGATCATTTCCCCTAAAGTTGAAAATTTGAATTAGAATAAATACTTACTTTATTTTGGTACAATCTCACTGTTGTTCGTGCTTTGAACAATTTCCACTTCATCTCTTAAATAAATGAAGTTGAATTTGTTATTCGTGAAGTGTTAGCAGATAGAATGACAGGTCATTCCATCTGTCTCAAACAAAAGGTTAGCAAAACTTATATACATAAGTCGATCTATAGTGAGATTAATCATATATGGTTCCTAAAATGGACTTATACTTCATATATCATACTGCTTAATATAATAAAACTAGTTTCTACTAAACAGGGACTTCCTGTAGGTCAGTGGTAGGCGATAAAGGCCAGTCGCACTTCGGTTGTGGGTTCGATTCCCACAGCCTTGTCCGAAGCGATGGGCTGTCGCCCGTCCTGCAGGTTGTCCTTTTTATAAAACTATATTACTATAACATCCCATCAATAATATCAAAAAAATTTCTATCCTTAAACAATACTAACTTATGTCCAACATAATTCATTCCAATCTTTAGGCGTATCCATAATACTTCAGTCCATTCTCATAACATAGTGAAAACGATTACCAGAGATTTAATACCATCGTTGATCCCCATATATCATAAGATATATCTTGTTGGTCACATTCCAAACATTCAAAGGCCTTAATCTTGTACTCTCTTGAATACCCATTGAACCTTAGTGAAAACATGAATGCAGTTAAAAGTTAACACTTCTCACATACCGAAATCCTCAAAATTCTATATACTCATCCATGATATCACTTAGTCCTTATATCAATCATGAGCTCATGAATACTGTCAAACATTTCATTTTCTCCTTATCCCTTCATTATGCGCATATCATCTTCATTCCAAAAATATCTGAATAACCTTTCATGGATACTGGTAACATTAATCAGACAACAATGTTACAATCCTTACATGTCTCTTTATTCCATAGTACCATGAGATTACTTATACAACATTACACATGATAAACATGTAATCATTCCACTACATTCTTCAACCATTGACAGAGCTTCAACAATTCTTTCATCTCACATATCATTGGTAGTCTCTTCATCATCATCCACATAAATACTTCCCATATGACCATACTGATTCTCTTCATGAGTCTATCCCTTAGGGCATCTGTTTGCATAATGCCCATACATTCCACATTTAAAACACTTAACCATTTTTGATGTCGTAGCAATACCATTATCCTCATCCATGGTGTTAACCGACCCTTTTCCTTTGCACTTACTTGCTTTGTGTCCTTCTTTTCCACACCCAAAGCATCTTCCAGTTCCCTTGAAACATTCTCCTTGATGCCTCTTCCCACATGATTTACATAGGGGAAATTGAACTTTCTTTCCTCTATGATCATCATAGAACTCCATCTTTCTCTTATTAGTCGAGTCAGGAAACTTACCAAATTTTACTTTATTTATCATGTTGTGAGATTGCTGATTCGGCATAATAATGATGTTTGGACATCCAAATCCCATTTCATTTGGTTGCTCATGAAGAATATCATTCCATTGTCCATCATATCCTCCATTATTGTGAATCATCTTGTTTCCAGCCATTTTCTAAAACCCAAACAGAATAGTGTTAGATGCAAAAATCATGATAAAGGGGGAGTAACTTAAATATCTATCATCTTTGGTTTAATCTAATATTGTTACCATAGTTCTAGGACTATATCCTATACGTATACTTATCCTTAGGGGCATCCCTAAACATACCTTAGAAATATCTCTAGGGATCTCACTAACGTTTTCGCATCCTAGTTTCCAAAGGTTGACTAAACCTTTCCTCTGATACCAACTGTAGAGACCCGAAGCCTAACGTACATGAACATTACATTACTTTTGCGGAATACATAGTACATAACAAAAACACACACTAAAGGATCGTAATGGTTTAGTGTCTTTGGAAACTCGGAACGTAATCTTCTAATCGTGGTGAAAGATCTTCAATATCTCCCATAAAGGTCATCCCTTTTTTCTACCTAAAACCATTCTTTATATCCTGGGGAAAAGAAAACATAAAAGGGTGAGCTCAAATGCTCAGTAAGGGTAAACAAAAGAAAAATCAATCACATCATATACATAGCTTTTGGAAATCTTAACCTGCAAAAGAGCTCATAATATCATAACATGGGATATATCATAGAAGTGAAATGTAATCCCAATAATCATAACTTAAAACATGAAACTTTGTGGCATACACACATAATCATAGAGAATCATTTCTTGTTAGTCAAGACTCATTGCCAAGACTATCTTAGTGGACAAAGTCCCTTTCTGAATCGAGTAATCCTCGTTTCAGTCCTGTTTCACTGAACCGTTATAACCTACCAATCCAGCCATGTCTATCTCATGAGATATAAAATCTTTACCCAATGCATTGGAGGGAGATATAGGTCCCACCCATCTCTTAATGAATCCTTTCTTATGTGTGCCACAAAATCATAAATCATACATCATTTCATAACCCATGTAATAAAAATGGGATTCTTAAACAACCTGACATCATAAAACCATTCATATAAGATAAAGGAATTCATAAACATAATTCCATCACAACATAGTCAAATCAATGTAAAAATATGGATAGAAACAGAACCCTTTATTATCTTATATGGAAAATAATTTTGATAAAACACTTGAATTGAATTCTTGAGGAAAATATCCTTTCTTCTTCAAAATCAATTTCTTTTCACAAAACATCATGCAATTTTAAAAGAATGAGATTTTATTGAAAATAGTCATGAAATATTTTAGAGGAAGCTTCATGAAAATAAGGCTTTATAAAACAGTATAAATCCGTTCGTGCCGTATAAGTTAAAAAAACATTCTTTGTACTTTTGTCGGAAAAGTCAAAAAGTACCTCGTACGAAAAACATCAAAAGATTCCTTTCATTTCTTTTACTAAAAACTCACCGAAGGGTAAAAATGGATTTAAACAATTGTAGGTGGATGGAAATAATATTACATATTGATGAAACATGGACGTGGATGATAAAATACACCCCAGTAATTACCAAAGTAAAAACAATCTCGGATAAAAATGAGATTGTGATATTTCCCTTACCTTAGGTCCGATTTGCTTCGTATGTGTCCGAACCTCCTGTATAATGATTTAAATAATGTTATTGACTTATTACAGAATCATATTCATTGTTATGATATCATATATGGTTCACTTATGACATTATATTACCCGTTCTTTTGTAAATTCCATGTTAAAGAAGCGTTTTGGGTAAAATCGTTTCATTTATCGTAGGTGTTTTGACTTGTTGTTCTTGACATCATTATTACTTATATCATGATTTACTTACTTCCAGAATATAAAATATGATTTATATATCATATATATTCAGTATATATATATATATATAATAGATAGATAAATAAAATTAAAAACACCGTTCATGGAGACGGTAGTCCGTACGTACGCATGAACGCTGTTTTTCTTTCCTTATTGTTTTGAATGGAAGTAAGTAGATGACATACATATATATATATATATATATAAATACAGTATCATTATTATGTCATATATTTAATTAGTACTTATTATATATACTTTATAATCATTCATGAATGGTTAATCATTAAGAATGAATCTCATCGCGTCGTGGAGACGGTAGTCCGTACGTACGCACGAGCGATGATATCATTTCCATAAATATTGAATTGAATTGGAGTGGATTATACAATATATCAGAATCAATATGATGTTGTAATAACTATGTATAGTTATTCTTTACACCATTATACCCATCCATGTAAGGTGGTGGTGGAAAATAGATTACACCACGGCGTGGAGACGGTATTCCGTACGTACGCACGCGCGGTGATTTCTTTTTCCTTAGGATGGATAGATGGTGAAATAAGGATGTTTCATACTTATAATAACATATCAGTATATGAGTGATACTGATGTTATTACTTCATAATGAAACAACCTAAGAAGAAGAAGTGGAAGAAGAAATAAAGATGAAAGAATTGGTAACGGTAATTACCTCTTCTTTGAAGCGCCTCTTTGAGACCTCCTCTTAGGGCACTAAAATTGGTCTTTGAGGAAGACCAGAACCTCTAGGATGTTGCTAGGGAAGTGGAGAAGAGATTTTGGCAGGGGTTGGCCGAGCTTGAGAGCTCAAATTGGTGTGAGGAGGAGGGGGAGGAGGTGTCCTTTTATAAGGGAGGAGAGGGGCACCTTAGGAATATCTCAAAATATTATTTTATATTAAAGTCAAAATCGGTTTATAATGGTTCCAAAGGGTCTTATTTCGAAGCTAAGGTGGGGAGGGGTCGAAATCCTATCAACCAATAGAATTTAGACAAGTTTAGGATATTATTTTAACCTTATCAATTAAATTTAACTCTAAGTTAAATAATTTAACTTTTACCATGTCTTTTTGTTTTCTTTCACTATATGGTTACTAAACTTACTATAACATGCCAAAAGAACCCCAAATTGTTTATTATTAATATATATATCCTTTTCTAAGTCATTTGGCCGAACCTTAGATTTTTAGGAATACAATAACAATTAATAATATAATATTTGATTTAAAAACTATTTTGTGTCCATTTTGACACTATTTGATATATGATTTTTGTGAAAGTCATAACAGAATTAAATGTTCGAACGAAGTTGATTAAATCAACATTAATATATAATAGTAACCTAGAAAATTAGTGGAATTCATAAAAATTCTCAAATTACATTTATTTTGGTGTTTATAACATCAATTATGTCAATATTTCATAAATAAGATAATTACTGCATCATCTTTGTGTCATAAATTAATTAAATTATTTGATGTCTAAAATTTACAAATAAAATACCATTATGTAGGAAATCTTTTTAGCTTTCTAATGAATATTTATAGTAGAATTTATCTTATGTATAACCCCATATTAAAAATTATTTACTTATTAAACTTTGATTTTAACTATTTTAACCCTTCTTTAAATAAATTAATAATAAATGTCCTAATCTAATCCAAGTGGGCCTAAATGGTCATATTTTATTCCTAAGTTTGTTTTTGGTCGAATTACACCTGTCCAATAGAATTAGGACATGTGTTAGGGTAATATTAATATCATATTTACCCTTAGTTACCTTATTTACTATTAACCGTGGTAAAAAAAGTAAAAAGTTACTATTCACCAAAAAATTATTTTCATCTCATTGAACCACATTTTAGTCCTTGATATTAACCGTGTCTCTTGGATTTTCGAAATTCCATTCACAGAAGCGGTAAAATTAAGTTTTATGCAAAATTCAGTTTTTAACCTACCACTTAGTAGTTTCACTATTCATCAAAAATTGATGTTTTTTCAGAACAATGCCAAAATTTCATCCCAAGCTATATTTCATATTCCGAATTCAAAAATGAAGTCTATTTTACCAAATTCATAACATAAAAGTTTCATTAATTAATTTTATAATTAAACCTCGCTGTTAAAACAAATAGCGTGTTTTTTAAGAAACAATATCTATCAAAAGATTGACACTTGTTTATGTCTAGTTTAAATGTGAAACTACATCCAATGACCAACATTGTATTAAATTGTAAAAATATATTCTAAATATACTTTAAAACCACTCAAATTAATAATTTATCACTATTAATTATTTCGATTAAAAAAGTTGTTTTTAATTATAATTTAGTAATTTTTCACTATTCATCAGAATATGAAAGTTATCCGAAAAGTACCAAAATTTCACCTTAGGCTAAATTCGATACTCTGAATCCAAGATTGAAGTTCATTTTGAAAAATAAGATTTACAGAATTTTAAAAAAATGGTTATTACTATTCATAACGGCTAGTTTTAATAATATTTTAATAGCACATCGTTGTTTAGTGAAACTCGGTATTGCGTATTACACACGCTATCGAGGAAGGTCGCGATTGCGTGTAATGCAAGGCAAGACAAGGATGCGTGTTGTGCAAGCTCCTTTTGGTGTAGCGTACAACACAAGACATTAATAAAATTAAAAAGAATATTTCTTTATAAAATCTAGGGCTGTTACACATTGTTACCCCATCACCATTAAATTTACGACAATGGTTCTATTTAAATCAAAGGTATGAGATATCAACTTCTATAAATGGAAGAGACAAATTCTTCCTCGACTTATCCATTAAAAACATTTCACTCATGACACACCCAACATACCCTACTTCCCCTCAACATATGGCGTGATGATTTTCATTAGTAAATCAAAGTGCGTGAGTCGTGACATGAATTAATGATAATATTAAATTCTAATTACCATTACACACCCTCACAGATCAGAATATCCAATGACAACAAAATATATGGAATTCCAACAGGTGGGTATTTTCACGTAAACACCAATCTTGAAGATTACCAAGTAAGAAATTCATGAGAATAAGTCTCATATTCTTCTGAGTAATTGAATCTAATGGTCTATATACTATGTGTCCCATCACAGTATGTCATCCGACCATAGAACCATATTTAAGAATATTGTCGTAGCACTTAAAGGTTTTCATCATAGTGGATAACTGATATAACCATGTC
The DNA here is from genome assembly GCA_963277665.1 of Viscum album. Taxonomy (NCBI): domain Eukaryota; kingdom Viridiplantae; phylum Streptophyta; class Magnoliopsida; order Santalales; family Viscaceae; genus Viscum; species Viscum album. The sequence goes on from OY728135.1 coordinate 1,710,962,774, forward strand.
AATGCGACAAATACTGTAGGAAATTATTACATCATAGTCATGAAAAATAATAAACAAAATGTAATAAGATTTTTAATATTTAAATAAATTAAATATTCATGTCAGAAAAGTACAAACAGTCCATTCTAGGACACAAACTCTAACACCTATATCATGAAACACAACAAAAATAATTAATTATTAAATTTATAATTGATTATATAATTTAAATCAAGGATTCATGTTCATTATAAAACTCACAAAACATCTTCATAGAACCAAAACTTCAATGAATAGTGTGTGATCAACCTTTTGGGCCCCCCTCTTTCCACCACACATGAAATACCTCTCATCCTCAATTGATTCCACCATTATTAGTGTAATAGACACTAAAACACTATCACAAACCAAAAAATAATAAAATTTATGGTAATGAGGATCTAAAATAATACAAAAAAAAGATAATATCAACAAAAACCATCATCATATTGCACCACAAACCATCCCCTCTCAAGGGGGATTAATGGGAGAATTGATGAGGGAGGTACTAGCCAAAAATGTCCCTCCCTAACACCCCCAAACCCCCAAATGTTGAGGGACCCAACAAGAAGAAATATGGAATCATACTCATCTAAAAACACATACTATACATATTCATAGTGGGACTAGGGGATTTTTTGCATGAATCCCACAGCGACCTAAACAATTCTAAGCATGACCAAGGGTCATTGCACAAATCCCTCCTTCATAAAGGTGTAGAAACTACATACCCCATTCACAATCTGAATATTTATACCTATAAACCATCAAAACATGAAGGACCCTAGGTAGGGTGACCTTTCTCCACCTTCAATCATTCATGGGGAAACCCATGGGTCTGGTGTGAACTACCTATGGTGACCCACCTTTTATATTTATTTTTTTTAACATAATTAAATAAAAACATTGTATTAATAACTTCTAAGAATATTTTGAGATTTAATTTTTGGGAAACTAGATACATAATATATGAAGTACATAGATCAAAAAAATAATAAATTTTATGTAATCCACTTGAAATACTCCATTAAAAATCCATCCTAGGTTAACACACTACATATTTTTTCTTTGGGACATGCATCAATTGAAAACAGTGATCATAAGTCCTAGTAAGGAATAAATAAATTAAAATGAACTTGATGTGTCATCATAGATATAACATAATTCATTACCTAGGAGAATAAAATATAAGTCATAACATGGAAATGTGGATATAATATAAAAATTATACATTCATAAGTATATCACAACATTTTATCACGAAGGTGTTGTAAAACATATTACCAAGGTTTTTCACTGAGGAATAATAAAACCTTACAATTGAGTCCTTACAAGGTATCATAAAAATTTTATCTCTTTAGATTAATTATTTAACCAATGCATTTAGATTGTAAACGAATGATTATGAACTCATTCAAACATAATCAATTGAGAATCAATAATATTATTACAAATGAATTACTTAAATAAAAAGAGATAGGAATAAAATTTATTATATTCCAAGGTAGATTCTTAAAACATAAGAATAGTTCTTTAAAATCTTACAGACTTCTCGAAAAGATGATATAGAGAGAGGAAATAAGTGGAAATTCATACTTAAAAACTTTTAAGTGGATAATCATAGGATAATTGTTAGGTATTTATAGTAAAACTATAGTGATTGTTTATTAATTTCTAAACATTGGACTTGGACATATCATTTATAAAAAATACAAAACCGTTATCCTAATAATAGTTTAAATCCATGGTATTTTCTAAGTGAAAGTGTTTTATAGGAATTTTTTGGAGTTCAACCCCGTTTAATATATATTATTTTATATGTATACAAGATTCTATTTAATAAAGATTTATTTTTTAAAACAAAAAATATAATTTAGTTGTTGGAAAATTCATTATAGTTTTATTAAATTAATATCATTGCATTAAAATAGATTATTTTTATGAGAAAACACATTTTTTGTTAATAAATACATTATAAGATTTATTACATCACTTTTAAGTCATTATGATGTCATAGTATTTACTGTATATTTATATTGTACTTTAATTTTTAACCAAAAATTGGACTACCCTATAAAATTATGAAAATTCACAATTGGATAATTTTGAAATGTTGATTTCAAAAATAAAAACCATTTTATAAAAAAAATTAAATATGATTAATTTAATTTTATGATAAAATACTTATTTATTGAAAAAATACAAGTCTTTATGGCCTGACCAACTTTATGACCCTTAAAAAAATGCTTTGGACTTTTTAAAATTATATTATCACTCATATAATAATAAATAGCTTTTTATGATTAAATTTTTTGGAAATAAAATTTATTTAAAATATATATATTTATTATAAATCAATATGGTAATAAAACATATATATTTCATAAAAAATATTATTATACCGTCATTGTATAAAAGATTTATTTTCATATACTGAAAACTTTTATTTGATTGTATTATGAAATAAAAACATTTTATTTTTATTTAATAAGATATCCAAAAATAAAAAATTTCATCCTTAGCTAATTTCATTCAAAAATACTACAAAAAATATTGTATCAAAGTATACACCATTTAGTTTCTAAAATAATTTACACTTTATTAATATTTATCCCCTAGATATATAACCCCTTATTAGACCAACAAAAGCTCTAAAGGTAAGGTTTGAAATGTTGGTACTCTGATGGGGTGGTTTAGCTAACATTGATTTAGTAGTGATTTTCACTAACTTGAACTTCTCTTGTAGTTGATTCCTCTCAAGCCTCACTTATTGAATCTCTTCTTGGGATTGATCAAATAAGAACCCCAATTTTTCTACCTCCCTCCCAATCATTGATAAATGGGATTCAACTCTTAAACCAAGAGGGTTTTACTAAAAAATCATTTCTAAAAGAATTTTCATTCTTCATTATAATGTTTATACCAAATTTAAATGTTTTAAATAAAAAGGTAATTATGAATGAAATATTTAAATTTAGGATTTTAAAACATATCACACTTTACTCTTTAAAATATTATAATTATAATTTATTAAAACCATAGGAAAAAATTCAAAATAATGATGACTCTAACCCTTTCCCCAAAATTATACCCTAATTTATATTCATTCTTGGTATATCCCCATGGTTTGTAAAACCATGTTCCAATTGTGTAAAGTCCATTAGAAGTCATCTAGAGTCAGTTGCATAGATTATGCCTGATTTTCCTAGACATGCACAATAAACCATCTCCCTATGGATTTCTCTCAATATCAAATCCATTACTTGGATCATCTCTGTACATCTCATCAAATATCAAAACCATGAAATAAACTCAAAAAAATGACCAAAGTTTCATAAAATTTAATGACTGGTCATGAACTCAAGAAAAAATCTTCTCAGAAAACCTCAGTAACCCAATAATTATCTTATATGGGTGGTGATTAGGAACCCCCCCATGACCGACTACTTGAATTATAACAGTACTACCTTCAAACTAACAAAAATCCTAGATCAATAAGGTAAAGCATAATTTGATACCAATTGTAATGAACTAACCCAGACACCCACTTAACCAACACCTGAATCAATCATTCACTAGCCCGAATAGAATTCTTAATCTCTAAGAGATAGAAACAATAACCAAGAATCAATAAAAATGAATTGAGAAAGATTTTTTCAAACAGTAATAAACAAATAAAGATAAATTGTAGAATTAAAATCCAAAAAATTCATAAACTGAGATATACAATAGAAAAAGAAACAATGGTAGAACAACAAAGCAGATAACATGGATTAAGAATGATATAATTGACAAAAAAAGAAAAAGATATAAAACACCAATATCTATATTTAAAAGAAATTCAATACCAAATAAACCTACACAAAATTCAATTCCAAAGATATTGGAATTTCTACTGTGCTGAGAAACCCGATAAACCTATAATATACATAGGCGTGATATAAAATCATATTAGGTCTCCACATGCTGACCCAAAGGATAAGACTTTAAAAGAGAATTTATATCATATAGTTTAAAAAATTTGGATAACACAATTGAAAAAAAAGCCTATTGCTACGGTTTGAAACTGTGGAAATAGGTCCCAAAACGTGGCTATAGCCTAAGACCACGGTTTTGGCCAACCGTGGCTACTATCTCTATGGAAATAGGTCCCAAACTACTGCCATAGTTTTAACTATGGCACTAGGCCTCCAAACTGGCCAATGTGGAAATTGACCTATAGCCACGATTTTAACCGTGTCTAGAGCCTCATAAAATCATGGCAATAGCCAAAATACAAAAAGCAACCAGTGAGTTTCGATCCTATATACCTCCCCTTTACAAACCAGGGTACTTACCACTACACCGCACAACACTTCAGGTGTGTGTGTGTGTGTATATATATATATTATGATATATATATTAATATAAACCATGGGAATAGTCTCAAAACCGTGGTGGTAAATCTTCCTGCCAAAATTTTTGTTGGGAAACTTTTTCCCGCAGAAGAGCGAGAACCCTATTGCCACGGTTTTGGAAAACTATGGCAATAAGACATCAAAACATTTGGCCTATATCCATGGTTTTAAAACCATGGATATAGAACACAAAACCATGTCTATATCCGTGATATATATCCATAGTTTTCAAACCCATGGAAATAGGCCACAGAAAACCATCCTATAGACACGGTTTTAAAAATATGGCTATAGGCCTCAGAACCATGGCTATAGCCACCTATAGCCACAGTTCTAATACCGTGGCTATAGGTCCGTGGAAGTAGCTTCATTTTATAGTAATGTAAAAAATAGGTTTTATATATTTTCTTGAATAACATAATTATCAATTAATTTCCTTAAAAATGACCATTTTTTAAAAACCAATCTTTTTCCAAATAAAACCACAATTTAATTTCCGAAAGAAAAAAAATCATACATTTCAATTTCAAAAATATTTAAAGGAACCTTGAAAGAAAATAGGTTATCATTTCAAAATTTTCCAAAATAACCATACCATGTAAAAATATACATAAATCATCATCATGGAAACCAATGGTGCTAAAGGGAAAATTTCTAGAATAGAGTCAACATGGACAAAAATGTAGAAAACTATACACGGTATAATAGGATCAACACATCAATTGACCTCATTCCAAACACTAGGTCTTACTCTTCCAATTCTAACTAAAGGGAAACCTCCTAGGTTGAACTAAGTTTATCCATGGACCACTAGGTGAATAATGATTCTAAACTAGTGCACATGTGAACTTAGACCTCCCACCAAGCAACTCAGGTCTCCCCATGATATTGAAATGAAGATTTTCATTCCAAAGATAGTATCATTCCATATATTTTATCATATCATCACATTTAAAAACTATCATAAATATTACTCACACCTAGAAACACCATATAGGAGGATCCCATTTATCAAAGATATCAATTCAATTCAATTAAACTTCCCTCAAAGATACAATTCATTTTAAGAATTTATACATCCGTTATTTACATTACACATATAGGGGTAGGTCCAATGATGTTTCTATTTTCCAATAAAAAATTACAAGTTCCAACTGAGCCTTTTCACATTACACTTGATATAAAGAGACATCTAAAACAAATCAAGGGAATCTATAAATCAGTTCCTTATAACAAATACTAGTTTACAAATCATTCTCTCAAAACTATTCAAAAAAACCCAAGCTTACAGAACCACATTTTTCTCATCATTTTGGAAATAATTATCATAAAAATATAAATTATATTTAACAAAAAGAAACCTAGAATTTTTATTTAAAAACAACTGTATATGCCTTTAAAATGGATTTCATAATAAATTATTTTAAAAATACCCATTTTATAATTTTATTAAAAGTTAAATAGATCATAAATATTTGATACAATTATGAGATATGATTAAAAAATGAAGGCAATAAAAAATCAATATGAAATAATAATCAATCATAGATTCAATATTAAATGGAGATGATTGGGACAACTATCTCAGAATACACTAAATCTCAACTACTAGAAGGAATCAAAAATATGGAGAGAATATCAACAAGAATAAATTAGATGGAGGTCCCTAGAGAAATGAATCCCAATTAGGAAACATGCATCCAATGAAATACTGTGGATTTCATATCCCTTGGGTAAGAAGAACATAAAAAAATGAGTATCCACAGTCAAGATAGAGAAAGTGTTACCAATTGGGAATCACCATGATGGAAAACACTTAGATCGACCAAGAATTGAGGTTGGGGAACCAAAATCACAAAAATAGAGTATATATGCTCATATGGGTTATGGAAACGTTGATGGAGGAGATAAAAATAATACAATAGAGACTATAGATAAAAATACAAAATAAATACCAATTCCAACATCTAGCGACACCTTTGGTGAGTCGATGGACATTATTGCCTATCCAGTGGGCATCCAGGTAGCCATTGAGTATAAGGTAAATTTCTTAACTCTTACCCTCCCCCTATCTAGTCATTGGTTATGATAAGACACTGTAGCCACTTCCAACCACCACCGGGTAGCTGATTTCTCTCACTGTCCAGCCAATAGACCATCTTTAGCTCCAGAGGTAGTCAGTTCTTGTTTAAATCTATTAAAAAATTATAATAGGCTCTCTAAACCCTTGATAAACTCAGAAAAAACAAAAAAAATCCATCCAAAGGTGACTGAAAATTAGGTATATGATATAAAACTACTTTTATAGAATTTGGAAGATATAAAAAATCATGAAATATCTGTCTAATTTAATAGTTTAACTAAGGAATTGAAAATAAAATTTTCAAACATCAACCAACCAAAGCATCATACTACTATCATAAGGAAATTACTATGATCAACCACAATAGTATTAGATAAGTGGAGGAGGAGTAGAGAGACCGGTGTAGGGAAATGATGGGCCTGAGTAACAAATCCACCAAGTGGGGTGGCATAGTAGACCTTCCAAGAAGGGAAAAATTAAGGGATTTGAATAGTAACTAATAGCACACTAGAAATAATAGAATGAGTGGTAGTAATATGGAAATTTGGATGTGGTATAAATTCTCCCAATAAAAATTCATGATTAAAAATATGCACAAAAATAATAAATGTGTTCTAATAATCATTTATCATTATCCCATAAGATTATATATGCATGAAGATCCTAACCCCAGTATCTTTGATCGAACTTGAAATTCCCATGGAAGTGTCTATATTATAAGAAGAAAAAAATTATGTATGAAGACTTCAATAAAGAATGAAATTAATTATATATAATTTCAAATATATGTGTTTCACTACAATGATGTTTTTTTAGGATTTTCCTTCATTCTAGATGTGTATAAGTTGTTTCACTGAATGTAATTAGTGTGTGTACTTCGTAGGGATGAAGTAATATTTTTAAAGATCATCATAAGGACAATTGAGTGGTTTTAATAATTATGTACATTTTAACACCCATGGATTCAATTAATATAGCATTATTTTGTGTATTTAAAGTTATATAATGCTTGGGATAAGTTTCAAGAGTTTTTGGAAGGTTTCATAGTTTTTTGAAAGTGTTTTGATAGGTGTATGTTTAGTAGAAACTATTCACTATCTCTAGAAAATTGTGGAAGGTGATGTTGGGAGTCACAGGGTAGGAACAATATTAGAGAGTTGCTTTTCCAAACCATGCACATTCTAATAGGAATCATGTGGATGGAGACAGTTTGAGAATCATGATTAGGGAATAGTTTTTTAAACCAAGTGAGCCAACCATACAAAGGTGTGTCCTTGGGATAGTAGAACTGCATATTTGGAATAGAATTTTCCAAACCATGTGGTAGAACTTGTGAATTATTCTAGATATTGTTTAGTAAAACCTACATAGTTGGTGCAAAGTGTTATAAATCATGTGACCTAACCTTGTGATGTTTAGTTATTGATTAAAAAAATGTTTTTAATTTGGATTACAGCCCCAAGACACTCATTATTCTCTTAATATTTTAGGGTACTCAACTCATTTCCTCCCCTGGTATCCCAAGATAATTCCCTTCAAATATGTAAGTGACTTTTGGATGAATCAAAGTGTGTTGGAGATCCATAATAATATATAAGTCCTTGTTCTTCCTTATTCTTCTTAGATCTAATTTTCACCCCTATCTCAGAGCCATATATATAGTCTGTTATGGATATACTTTTTTCTATGATGTTAATAATCATGGGATATTCTTGGATCTATTAAAGGGAGTGTGTTTTGTGCCCATATATAGAAGTTATTAGTTTCGTTCTTCATGTTCATTGTCCGTTGAGAGGTAGTTGGCTTCTCTCATATCAAAATATATTCTATAATTTGGAGTATTAGTTTTATAAAAAAAATTATTAGTTTTTTATGGTATCATTATGTGATTTATTAAAAAAGAACCTTTTGGATTATGTCTTTGAATTTTGGAAAATTGGATGGATTTTGGAAACCCCAATTTTCCTTTAATTTTAAAATAATGGTTTTAAAATTATGTAATGGTTTTGACACATGAAAAATGATTAATGAAATTATTTTAAAGGAATATTTATTTTATGTAAAAATAATTGTTATATAATTTGGTAAATTTGGTTTGGGGTGTTCAAAATAGGCAGAGTGTGGTTAGAAGTGACACTGTCAAAGTAAGATGGATTATAGTCATAGAGTACCATCATTAATGGTAACACTAATCTTGAGTGTATTTATGTGTGTGTGTGCAAACATGGGACTGATTATTTTATGTATTAATGTATGGTAATGATATTTTTATAGTTCTCTCACATGGATTTAACTTATGGATTTATATAAATTGATTAAATTATTTTTAACTATTTCATATGAAATTTACTAAACAGATCTTTCCCCATTGAAGTTTATTGGGAAGTCTCTGGGGATTTCTTACTAAGTTTAAACTCATACCCTACTTGGTAAATTTTGTGCATTTTCAAATGACATATAATAATGGGAAGTAAATGGAAAGGTATCTTATTTATTTAGCAATGTATCTTGATACCATGGGTTTGGCAGGTGGTGTTGGATCTTGGAGCTAGATCAGGTGTTAATTTGGACAATGTCACTTTGATATCATTGATACAAATATTCTTTGGTTTTTCAGTTATTGTTCTTTATTCCATTGTCACTCTAATATTTTTTTTCTTTTGGTTTTATATATGGATTTTATCACTTATATCCATGAATCATATAGAAGTATTTGATATTTATATTTTGTGTTTTCAGTTTGGTTTATTTATAAAGGGAAAATATTCCCCTAATATTTTCCTAATACCTTGGTATTTATTTTCAGTTTTTGGTGTCTTGGGGATGTCACCTAAGGTTGGTGACACTTAATATCTTGTAAATCCAATGATTATGGGTGATCTGTTACAAATGGAATCATTCTTATTCGATCCATCTATCTCTTGGGATGGTAGAAAGAAGATAGGAATCCCAGAATTTGAAATGTATATATTAAAAAGATGTAGCTAGCAATTTTATGTTAAACTTATAGTTACCAAGGTGTTTTAGGTGAAAAGTGTTATAACACTCTTCTATGTGTGAATTCATCTCATATTTGAGGGTTTTTCCAATGAGTATTGTATATCATGCATTATTAGTGAGATTTTCTACTAGAACATAATTGTTCATTTTAACTTTAATGATTTATCTAAATAGTTAAAGTGGATTATTTTTGGAAATATTTGTTGTTATTATTATTGCTTATAGTTATCTGTAATTTTATAAGCCTTTAGTTTATAGTGAGTGATGACTAAATTGAGTTTTTTTCTGGTTATAGAGAATGGAACTGGGTAGATGTCATAAAAATTAGAAAGAATCAGTTGCTGAAAATGTGGTTTCACCTTATCCATAGGTAAAGAAATAACTTTTCCAAATCATTATTAAGTATTTTCAAGTCATAGATAGAGGGAATAATAAAAATAAATCTTGAAAAGTGGACCACTTCATCCATTTTCATAATCAAAATCCTCCCATATTTCAAGGGGATCTCGAGCATAAAAAGGCATAGTTCTGGAAGAATAGAATGAATAGAATCTTTAAATTATTAGGTATTCCATCTAAGGTGAAAGTTAAGTTATAAACTCATATTCTAGAGGATCTTGAATTCTGATAGTTTTATTTAGCTATCCAAGATAAATGCAACATTGGCAATACATGGGAGGGATTTAAATAATTATTCAATAAACATTCTACCCTTACACATTCAAGATCATAAGAACAACCAATTTATTTAACTTGAATAAATTGAATCTATTCTCAAAAGATTATAAATATAATTTTATGAACATAGTCCACTTTTCCTTGGGAGTTACTACTTGTTCATCCTTGAAGGCATACATCTTTGGGTCTGGGATGTAACTAGAGATTCGCTATAAGATATTTTTTCTTTGTATTATGAATTATATGGAGATTATAAATAGATAAATAGTATAAGAAATAGATATATCTAGAAATTTGTCTAGAGGGACTCTGTTTAACATGATGGTTATTGGTGGGAATTAAAATGATAGGAATAAGAAGAAGAGTAACACCACTTCCAATGTGGTGGAGTATCTCAGAATCATACCACAAGATCAATAATTTCTCTCCATAGACCAATATAAATCCTAGATATTTCCAATGTGGTTTTACTTCTAATAATAAGTGAGACTATACCACACCACCTTAATATTTTCACATCTATAATTATATGGGACATCTATAGCTTTATTTTCATAGCACTACAAAGTCTACTACGGAAGATACATCTAATGTTTCTCAGAAATACTATACTTTAATAGGGTGATCTAATCATAATAATTATTTTCCTCAGAACAAATTGTTCTAAGTTGGTTCTAGGAACACTAAAACTCTTCAGGTTATACAATATCAATACAAAATCAAGGATTTGGGAGGATTTAGTAAGAAAATTTATGTTTCTCATCACATGATCATGGATGATTAATATGGACCTTTAATGGTGATAGGTACAATTATTTTTAATTCTAATATTATGAAAGCCTTGATTGATACAGGTGCATCCTAATAATTTATCGCTTTTCATGTTGTGGATAATATGACTTTGCAAGTGTAAATGATACCTTCTCTTTTGAAACTTCAAACACATTAGGGAAAATGGGAGTTTCAAGCCTTTAATTGTCCAGCGTGCTTGATAAATATCAATGGGGATAAACTGGTTTGGGATTTATCTATTATTGTGATGGATATCTGTGACTTGATGCTGAGAATAGATTGGATGACAACCTTTAAGGCCTATATAAACAGTTGTTCATAGCATGTAAGTTTCACATCTCCCATTAGCGTAAATAATATCTTTAAAGTAAATTGGGATGTGATTGTAAGTAGAAAATGAACTTTGGTACTGGTAGTTAGCACAATATCTTATCCATTAGTAGTGGTTATAGTGGAATATTTTTATGATATCAGACATCATTGACCAATTTTATAATGTGTTTCTTTTCAATTTTTCTTGGTTTCCACCTGAAAAGGAATAGGAATTTACAATTGATCTCCTACCAGTGGAAATATTATTTTGCCTAAAAATTATCTAATGGAACCAAAAGAATTGAGGTAATTGAAATTCCATCCAGAAGATTCATAAATAGATGTTTTATTCTTCCAATCACATCCTTGTGGCGAAAGATCTATTCTTTTTGTAAAAAAATTTGATAGAACTCTTAGGATTTGTTTTTATTATCATAATATCAATCATGTTATGATAAAGAATAAGTATTATCTTCCAAAAATTAAATATATACTTGATAAATTTAGGGGATCCCAATGGTTGTCTAAAATAGACTTATGATTAATCCATCATCAACTACAATTTCCGAAAAAGGATATTCTGAAGGCAGCCTTCGGTATCCACTATTATCACTATGAATATGCGTTTATACACTTTGGTTTTATGAATTAACTAGCAGTGTTTATGGAATTTATGAGTCAAATATTTTATAGGTATATTGGTTCCTTTATATTACTGTTCTTCGTTGATATTTTGGTGTTTTCTAAGACTAAGGTAAATCATGAAAAACACTGGGATATAGTGTTGGGTATAATGTGGGAGCATCACCTTTATTATAATATTTTAAAGTTTGATTTATGTATACAACAGTTACATTTAATTTTCTATATCATCTTTAAAAGTGTAGTTTATATATATCTTTAAAAGGTAGAGGATTTTATCTCTTGGAAACCACTAAAAAATATTTTTGAGATACATATTTTCCTTAGATTAGAAAGATAGTATTTATACTTAATTTTTTATTTTTCTTCACTTTCCTCACCAATGAAATCATTAAAAATGAAAGGTTTTACTTTAAAATGGATTGATGAGTACCTAAAATCTTTCCATGATATTAGGGTTTGGAAAACATTGGTATTTATACTTATGTTTCTAGATTCATGAAAGTGGTATTTTATCTATTTTAATCCACTAGGATCTGGGTTGGTTTGTGACTCATATAGGGAGGTCATGTTGTTGCTTATGGATCACGAAAATTATGATTACATGAGAAAAAGTACCCAACATATGATTTGGAATCAGCTATTGTAATTAATTCCTTAAAGACTTGGTTTTATTATACTTTTGTGATGAATTTACGATCTTTTTTCGATCGTAAGAGCATGAAACATATTTTCTCACAAATAGATTTACATCTAAGTAAACATATATGGATGGAATATCTATAAATGATTGAATTTTAATTGATGTATACACTAGTAAATAGAAATTATTTAGATGATGAATTTAGTATAAATCTATATAATCAGTTGACTAAATAAGATTCAGGACAATAGAAACTAATGTCAGTTATAGATAATACGCATCTCAATTAGGATGAGCAAGGTGGTTTTACTATTTTATTTTTGGATTCACTTATTTTTAATTTAGTTATTAAAGATAAAAATGATTATAAATTTAATATTTAATGTTTAATCATGAGGTAAAAACTCAATGGCGGGGTTACCATTGAGTAATGGAATCAAATGAGAGATATGTAATGTGTTTTATAGATTCGGTTGTGGTTCCTCCAACCTATTAGCAATAGAATATTTACAACTACCACCATTCAAGATGGTATATTCATCCTAGAATCAATATTATGTATAAAGTGATTATAGAATAGTTTTGGTGTGTTGGCATAAAGATTAAAGTGGTTGAGTTTTTCTCAATATGCCCCACCTATTAGTAGGTCAAGGAAAATCCCCAATGACCTACCGGTATGTTGCATTCTTTACCAATTACCATGTGGAAATGGGAATAGGTAGCCATGGATTTTATTAATGGTATACGAAAAATGGTGAAGAAACAATATTCCACATGTATGATTATGGATTGGCTCACGAAGATGAATAAATTCATCCCTAATCATGAACCCAATATGGTGGAAGACTTATCCAAACTCTATATTTGGGATATTATGAAGATGAATGGAATTCTCGTTTCAATTGTTTCTGACCAGGACCCCAGGTTTAAAACTTTCTTTTGTAAGTCCTTATAGACATCCCCTGGAACCCAACTGACCATGAGCACAACTTATCATTATCAAATGGTTGGAAAATCTAAACATATAATCCAAACATTGGATTATTTTCTTATAGATTATGTGATTTATTTGTCAGGATCATGGGTGGATTATATAATGGTAGTGTAGTTATCATTGAAAAATATTTATCAGGGCTTGATACATATAGCTCCTCGAAAAGCATTGTATTTACATCCTTGTCATTATATGCTTTATTGGGTAGAAATAAGAGAGGATTCACTTATCAGACCTAGCCTTGTGTAAAAAACAAAATATAATATTCAAATAATAAGAAAGATAATTTTGATAATTTAGAGTCATCATAAATCATATCAAAATCACTATCGATGACTGTTATCATTTGAGGTGGCTAACCATGTTTTCTTGATAATCTCTACAATGTTAAGGAAACATCATTTTGTTAATCAAGGAAAGTTTTCTCCATGGTACATTGGAACTTTTGAGATACTTTAACAAGTGTGTGAGTGTATTATAAATTGTAATTTCCACCAAAGTTTAGTTCTATGAATAATTTATTTCATGTACCTTAATTGAAAAAGTACCAAAATGTTATTGACCTAATGATTTGATGGGACCATATTGATCTGGAACCATATTCTACATTGATTCATCTTCCAATACATATCATGGATAAGTAATAGAATATATTGTGATGGAAAACCATTATTTTTGTACATGTTGTGTGGATACATAATTAGATTCAGGAAGATATGTGTGAATATGAAAAATAAAAGTTAATGTAGTGGACTGAACTCTTCCAAAAAAACCTCAACCTTCCACTTTCTAACAACATAAAGACTAATGGTGGGGAGAATGTATCACCCCTGGTTTCAAGTAATTTAAAATTTTATTTTTTATTTTTAAGTTAAATAAATCCATTGTTAATTTTTGGGTGCTTCCAGAAGGTTTCAGGATATTTTGGAAGTTTTTCTAGAGGTGCACAGTTACTAAAAAACTATTCACTATCTCCGACAAAACTATATAAGGTGATAATAGGAGTCACAAGGAAGGAAGGTATTTGGAGCATGGTTTTCCAAACCATGTGAATTCTAGGGGAATGTGTGTGGATAGAGAAAATGAGGGAAGCATAGTTACCATGTGGTTAATCAAACCATTCATCGAAACCATGTGAGTGTGTGTCCTTAGTATAGTAGCATTGCACGGTTGGTGCATATTTGTTTAAAACATATGTCCATCTGGATCTTTTCCAACATCACACACATGGTTAGTGCACGATTTAACAAACTTTGTGACATAACCACGTGACATGTTCTTAATGCTATGAAAATTTTTTTTTGATTCAAATTAAGGCCTTTATACCCTAATTATCCTACTATTATTTTAGGGTCTCAAACTCCTTTCCTCCTTTAGGATCCCAAGATGATTCCCTTCAATATAGAAGAATCTTCTTGATGAATCAATATGTATTAGAGGTCTATAATTTTTATTAATTCCATGTTCATCCGTATTCTTCTTAAATATACTCATCTCTTCTATCCTAAAGCCATGGATCTAGTCTATTATGGATATATCAATGTGTTATGATGTGAATCATGTGGGGAACTTGTTTTATCTATTGAACATAAGGACATATGATCCAAAATTTAGATGTTCTTAGTGTTTTTATTTGTTTTTTTCTTTCTATTAAGAGGTAGGTGGAGTCCCTATCATCTTCACTTATTCTAGAACTTTAAGTCTTAGTTTTATAAAACGGGTTATCTTGGGGTTTCTATGGAACCATTTTGTGATTTCTTAAAGGAAACTATTTTGGTTTATGTTTTTGAATTTTGGAAAATTGGATAACTTTTAAAAACCCTATTTTCTTATAAATTTAAAATAACGGTTTTAATATTTTGGAATGGTTTTGATTCATGAAAAATATTTGATAAAATTTATTCAATGTAAGAGTTATATTTCTGAATTTAATTGGTATTTAATTTATCATAATTGTGTTGGAATGTGTTTATTGTGGATAGAGTGGGGATATAATTTCTACTATCAAAGTATGATTTATTATGGTTTTGGATTACTATGGAAAATGGTAACACAAAGATTGAGTGTATTGACAAATTTGTGTGTGTGTGTGAAAATGGGAATGATTTTTCCAAGTATTAACTTTTGATAATAATATTTTTTTATGGTTCTCTAACATGAATTTCACTTATGAATTTATATAAACTATTTTAATGATTTTCAACTGTTTCATTTGAAATATTCTAATCAGTTCTTAGCTTAGTGGCATGTGTTGGGAAGTGTCTGTATATTTTCCACTGAGTTTATACTCACTAAATTATTGGAATCTTTAATGTGTTTATATATATTATATACATAGATATAGGAAATGGAATGATATATTATTTATCTACCAATGTATCTTGATGTTTTCTACAAGTCAAGTGGTGTTGGAACTTGGTGCCAGATCGGGTGGTACTTGGGATCATGTCACTTTGATGTCTTTGATCCATGTTGTCTTTAATTTGTCAATTGTTATTCCTTGTTATATTATCACTCTAATATTATTTATTTTTTTGGTTTTATATATGATTTTTATTACTTATATTTATGCATCATGTTAGAGTATTGGATGTTTACATTTTATGCTTTTAGGTTTTTTTATTTCTAAAGGTAAATCATTCCATAATATTTTCCTAATCCCTTGACATTTATTATTCAATTTTGGTGTCTGGGAGATGTCACCTAAGGTTAGTGGAACTCCATATAAACTCAATCTAATGAGTTAGTGTGGGAAGTTACATACACCATAAGGATGACAACCATAAAGATCATAGTAAGGATGAACTTATGAAGTCAGAAGGATAAGTGATGATCTACATAAGAGTATTTTTTAAATTTGGGTACAAATGTGTTTAATATTTTTTAATATTCATTTCATCTTGTGAATTAATTTTATTGATTTATGTATGATTCATCTATATTTTTTAAGGATAATTTCTTTTGTGAAAATTGGTGATCACTAGAAAACTCATGGGACGCTGGTAAGATTTATTCTCTTAAATCATATGATTCTTGTTTGGTTATTAATTTCATTAAACACCACAATAAAGTTAATATCATAATACATGATATTGATGTCGGTGATAAAATGTGAATATTATAGTCTTTAATTCCATGAAGATTGGAGTGGTGTCATGAATTATATTCCTATATGGAGATATTTCAAGTAATGTTATTGTTTCAAACTCATTTTTAAGAGTTGTGAAATTTTTGGAATTGTGGATTTTTTGGAATGTGAAAGAATAAGTATTTATCAGTCGATTTCCCTATTTTAAATGTGAGAATATATATCATTAGAAAATAATTTAACAATTTTATTGATAAAAAATGGGGTCTTTAATGCAAGAAATATCTAGATAAATATGTCTGAAAATATCAAATTCAAAATATAGAAAGCATATCTCACATGTTGATTTTTTATTAAAAAAGAATAATATAAGGTAAATAAATAAAATAAAGGAGAGGTGATACTATTTAAATTATCATAATACCTCTAAGTAATAGAATTAAAGAGAAATAAATGATAATTTTATTCATTAAAGACTTGAACATCAAATAATAAGGATGGAAACATGCACTACTTTGAATATCTAATTTCCAAGATGATAGATATTGTTGTGGTTTAGCAAGGAAAGAAATTCAGGTCATAACATTGGAAATTAGAGGACTTGATTCATACTAGAATGAAGTAAGAGTTTATAGTGTGTTTGTGATGGATAAATAGTGAGGATGAAGGGTGAATCTATCGAAAATATAAGTATATAAAAATATAGAAATTTATTTTTATTTATGGAGTGACCAACATACCCATAAACTATTGGTGTTATTCTCTGGAATAGTGCATGAAGGAGAATAGGAAGTAGTGAAGTTTATGTAAGGAGTGACCAAGACCTAAAACAATTACACTAGCAGTGTGTTTAGGTACATTAACACATTTATATCCACCAAACTAGTGAATTAGTGTATTTTATAAGATTAACACATTATAAATCTATGCTCCATGGAAATAACCTATTGTGGGTGAACTAAGTAAAATATTAGTGTCCCTTTCAATATTTACTTTACTTCATTGTCTTACAGGTTTCAGTGAGGTTGGGAGTGAAAGAAAAAATTAAAAATAAGATTAAATTTGGTTCTTGACTAAGTGGGAACTAGATCCAAATAGATAAATAAGTTAAATGGTCAAAAGTGGTTTAAATCTACCACACCCATATCCCCCCCCCTCTCAGGGTGCCTTAGGGACCAAAAAAATGGTTTCCTGGAAGTATTGAAATGTCATGTGGATGTTTATACATGAAATTTTGACAAAATATGTAAAAAATATTAATAAGGGGTTATTCTATGGGATTTTATACTTTGTTTGATATTTTCTATTATTGTTATTGGAGTCATTTTTGTTGTGGTAGAGTGGTATTGTCTAGTTATGGTTGGTGATTAGAAAAATGGGGTTTGATTACTATTATAATAGTAAATAATTTGTTTTTTTATGATTATTATAGTGGTGGCATGACTGGTTGCATGGAAATTGATGGTTCTGGTTGTTATGGTGGATATGGAATTGTTTTTGTGGATTTTGGAATGGGATAATGTGATGGTTGATGTGGTATTGTAAAAGGTTGGTGTGATTTGTTTTATACTTTCTAGGTAACTTGGATTGATGTTGAAAAGAATGAATGGATGATTAACTATAAAATAATGGAACTGGTCATGGGTTAATAAAGTTTTAAAAATATTAATTAAATAGATAGTAAAATGATATTTGATAAGTGGGAAGTTTAAATGAAATATGTGAATGATGGGATTAATTATGGATAATAATTAATGAATGGTTTGAAATTAAATATGGAAAAAATAATATAACATGGTTGGTAATAGTAAATCTATATTTTAATGATGATAGGAAAAAATAGGGAATTTTTTATATGTTTTATGGTTTTTTGGTGTGTTTGGGTGTGGTTTTGTTATAGTGTGGAAGTGGTTATTAGTGTGATATATTTAGAATGATTTGGTAAAGGTAAGTTATAGTGATAAATGAAAATATAGTTGCGATTTGACCCTTAGGTTAGGATTGTGTGGTTTATTATATAATTGAACTTTCTTATTATTTCATACACTATATGAACCTGATTGGTTAACCTTTCTAAATTTGTATAAGTACATGGGTTATGAGTGACTTCCCCAACATCGAGGTTATTGAGGGAAGAGATGTTTGATTACTCAATTTTCATCACTATCCTTTCAAACAAAGTATGGGTTGTGATGGATCACAGTTTTAGGTATATATATACAAGCTATAATGGATTGATATTATATTATATATATTTATATATTGGCTGACATATTTTTATAGTTTATATGTGGATACGTTGTGGGGACATGCATGGTAAGAGGAAAGAACAAGGTTGATGTTCTTTATTTCTATGATACCCTGTTTGATTAGAATGTGATGTGTGGTTGTGATGTGATATGAGGTTATTGATATGTTTTTATGGCTATGATGTTGTGTGTGGTTATGAAAATATACAGATATAGTATGTATTGAAGAATTATATATATATAATTGGGGTGTGATAATTACCAGACCAGTAGGGATGTGGTTGTAGTGCACCTTTATGAAATATATATTATTTTTGTATTATGTTATTATACCTTGTATATAGATTTTGTGAGTGAGACTTGGTAATATTGGGTTGTAGTTGACCTTATATAGGTAATGAGTTGTTTCCTCTCTTTATTCATTGAGAAATTAGTATACTTCTTCTAAATTTTCATCATATTTTTTGGGGATTATATTATAAAGTATACGTGTATGCTCACCACTTTATATATATATATATATATATATATTTGTGTGTTTTCATCAAATGTTTAGGACTGAGTTGGTGACCGAACCAGACATTACTAGCTCATGGTATTCATAGTGGGTGTTTCTGGGTTGCAGTTATCGGTATAGATTTTGATATTTTTGAATTTATTTTTATGTATGAAATTAGATAAATTAGGGAATATTGGTTATATTTTATATGGGGTCAATTTGTGGTTTTATTTTGTAGATCCTCAGTACATATCCACTGAGAGGGGGAAAGAAAAATCAATGGTTACGTTTTATGAATTCTATCTTTCAATTCAACCTATATGTCCTGTTACGGCCTCGATCTCTCATTCCTTGAAGTCCCACTTCTATCACATACAAACAAATGAAATCAATGAAAGTCACATAAGGATTTTTACATGGTATGCAAAAATCCTACTCGTTATTGTAATCCACCAAGGGTTGTTTTACAAATTTCCTTATCACTGTTATTTTTAGTGATTACAAGTGTAGTTCAATTTGCACGCAATTTTTATAGGTAATATCCACATCCTATAATGGATAGATTGAATTATTTATTCTAGCACCACTAGTCTTCAATATAATTTTTTATACTGGTGCCACTAGTTTCTTAAATAGTCTTCCTCCAAAAGAAATTTGGTTACTCCTTCCATGTTTACTTCCTTAAGAACATCAATAATGTGGATCTTGACATTCCTCTTCAAATGATCAGGCTCATGTGATCACTATCTTAAAGAAATACCTAACATTGACTCCTTATCTCTTTGATTCCAAGATTGTATCAGTATATAAAAATGATGTTGCAATCATGTAAATATTTATCATCACCTTCATGCACATATTTATACTAAAAAATATGGTGCACAGGGATCTCAATTATTACATGATTTAAATTCTCTATTTAAATCCTCATATAAATGTGCTTATAATAACACATTTATAATACTTATTCAAATGTAAATATCTAAAATGAAGTAGGTATTATATTTCTCATTTTAAATACCCTAATGACTATGGGTATATTTATTCTTCATTATTATTTGAAATACCTAAATGGGTTGGGTATTTAATTCTTTTTCATGCGGGTTTATTATTCAGGAAGTGTAGCATCTATATTTAAACACTTGAAATATTTTGGTGTTCTTCTTTATGTTCAAGCCCATGGCTTACCCTACATGAAAATATGCATGCATCTCAAATACCAATCGGTTAAGGTTTACTCGATATTATGTTACTTCACATAGTATAACAAATATTTCTGCTTGTTTTAAAGACCTAAAGGATTAGGCTATCTATTCTTCTTCATACAGTCTCCTTCATTTTGAATACCTAAATGTTTGCAACTAATCATCATGAAAGGAATGCATGACCCATGGATCACCATGTTTTTTTATGTTGTGAATTCCCAAAGACTCGGTCTCTCTGTTCCTTCACCTTCATCACATGGATAACAAATACCACATTACTTATTTAAATTCTTAAAGAATCAAGTTGTCATTCTTTATGTTTCATATTCTTTATTTGAATATATGTAGCTTCTCATCACATGGAATATAAAAACTCCCAAAGACTCGACTCTTTAAATATATGCATGCATGAAAATAGAATTTTATGATACACCATGTTTGAATAATTCATGTCATCTTCACCCATTTTAATTTTTTTCTAAATGTATACTAAAGTAATTTCATGAATTTCCACTCATTTTGAATGTACCTCATAATTAATCAACTTTTGTCTTCATCTGAAGAACATGGCTTCATAAATTATGCAATCATGACTTAGGTTACTTTTTTTCATCTATTTCAATGCATGAATATCATGTGAAACATGCATCTCAAACTCAACAAGATATTAGGAGATAAATGTAGCCATATTTGATGTGAAAGATGACTTCAGTTTATTCATTGGACAAGGGAATGATAACTATGTCTTAAAAAATTATAGATAACCCATTTTTTAAATTCCTTTTGATCAAAAATGGAGAAGGATTATGTCTAAGTTTAATCATATGTCTTGGATCAAACTCATTTGATGACACTTGTTCTATTATTATATTTTAAAATGGATGAACTGTGTGGTGTGCAATTTTTTCCCATAATGAAAACCTAAAGCAACTTCACTTTTTATTTATTACATAATCACTACTAATACCTCTTTTAGTTAGTCATGGTGTATTAGAACCTTCATGACACTACTCACACACAATAGAATTTTTTTCATTAGGTATATCCATCCTCTTTTTATGGCCTTATACACAATCCCATTCGTGTATGCACCTTCCGGCATGCACTTTCTATGGTCCTTATACATGGGACCACCTCTAACTCCAGGTTGCCTCCTTGGGTAGACTCTCCCATGGGAGTTGAACATTAGTACCCCATATCAATGGTTCAGGTCTAGCCCATAGAGGCTAATAGGGTTGTCTATATATTTTTTTAAAGCCCAATAAAAATATTCCAATAAAAATTTAGGCAATCAAATGTCAAACCAAATCACCCAAGCTTATATAAATAAATACCCCAAGCTTCTTAAAATGTTATACATGAAATATATATATATATATATATATATATATATTCACATGGATTTCATAATTAAACCACTCTTTCTTAGTATAACTTCCAAAGCTCATTTATCCATTTCATCATCATGAAAAATGATGTTTTTCATGATCTTAAATTTACTTATACAAATATATAATGAGAGTAATATTCATGTAACTCAAAATATATTTTTCCATGTAATTATTCACATCCTCATGAAATAAAATTATATTTCATGGTCTCCTTCCAATTATCATTCTCCAAACATTCTAGAAAAAAAATTGTACTCCTTGACACATGACTTGGACCTTAAGAATGCCTAAATAAATAGTCAAAGTTAAATCCTTTATACTCCACATATAGAAATATATCTTCAAAAAACATGCTTGGGAACATAAATTCACTTCCAAGTTATTATTCTTCTTCAAAACATATTGAAAAAATTGTTGAAAAAATAAAACACAAATTCAATGAAGGATCTCCATGTTTTATTCATAGGATTATGGGTTAATTCCTCCCATGTCTGTGATTTTATACCCTAAATTCTTGACGCTAACCTATGTCATATTGATGGTGGGATTTGGGCGGTCACCCTTTTTATTTCTACTGGTAATGGAGGGATACCAGTGTGGTGGGTAATTATAGAATTTCTAGATTAGAATACCCTCCATCAACATCATTTATTTTTATGGATTGGATATATATTTATTTTATTTATGGAAATTAAATTTAATATGATTTTGGATTCAATTCATGTGAGGAGAAGATAATTTTTTGTATATTATGATAGTATCTTAGTTATCAATCATTAGGAATTTGAGGAATATGAGGAAACAATTATGGGAGTAGGTATTTAGGGCTCCTTGTATATTGTTTTGAGGTGTGTTTTATTATTCATAATTTATTATTTGATGACTGATGCTTATGGTGATCTTGGGAAAAAAATACATTAAATATTCAGATCAATAAATGAGGGCAAGTAGATTTTTGTAATGATCTAGATTTAAAATATAGTATCTCTTTAGGTTTGAAGACGAGATAGACCAAATGTTTATATTTAACCTAGATTAACCTCGAGCATTTATGGACAATGATGATGCAACTATTTATTATGATTTTTCTATTTCATTTTTCGGTATGCATGGTTTTAGTTTAGTTAGTCTATCCTTTTTAAGGTAGACCAAGTAGGTATTTGGATATACTCATATCTACTTTCAGTTACAAGGTTGTAGGATTATTTTGGTAGAGTTTTTCGGTGGTGTAAACTCTGCTGTCATAGTAAATAGTATAAGATTTATATTTGGGGGTTCTTTCATACCTTATTGAGGTACTTTAGTTCAAAAAAATTATATATTGGGGGATATCAGTTATTTTACCATAAATGTAGTTATCTTTCACTTTTAGAAAGGTTTTTCTATATTTATTCATTGTAAAATTTTAACATTATTAATTTATTTTGGATACTTTATTGAGCATGTTTTTGTGGTTATAATTTCTTTTATTGAATTTTATTATGTTACCTAGTGGGTAATGCCTCCTATTTATGACATGTATACCTTCAATGCAAGTTACAACCCATAACATATTAGAGGTGGTATTTGGGACTCACACACATTCTCGTTATTGATATAGGGAAGGAATCAACAATGATAGTTCATGACATCAAGTTCTCTGTGGTTTTTTCAAAAATAAATGTTTTTAGTCAATGAATATTATAATACATGTAATGTAGATCACACCTCCAAAATTTTTAAGATAACATTTCATGAAATGTAGAGTAATCATGACACATTGGAAAATTATTATTATATATATAGTAAAAATGAAGAGAAAAATGAGAATACACATAGATAAGGGAATAAATAGAGAAATAAGAGAGTATCTTAAGATAACTCTCATAGTGAAGAAGATTACAGTGATTGATGAAAATGAGGATGTGTTAATTGATGTACTTATTCTATCATTATTTTTTTCTATATTATTTTATCCCATATATATAGTGTGTGTAAATTAAGTGAGTTGAGTATTGTGATTTGGGATTGATAGTTAATCTTCCCACATAAATTGTATCAATACTTAGTGTAATTCTTGTGAAATGTGAGAGGAGTAACGAACTCCCACTCCTACATTAGATAAACCAAGTAAACATCAATGTCACTTGTGTGTTATTTTTAATTTTCATAAAATCATTTCATTATTAATGGTTTAGTGTATCTCAGAATAAAGAAAACATCTATTAATAAATCATATATTTACATAAAAGAAGTTATAGATTATTAAAATTATAAATTCACATCAATATAATCATATGTTTTAGGTTTAATAAATTTACCTCTATGATATAATAATTACATCTATTTTTTGTGGTGGTGGTGGTGGTGTTTTTTTCACTATTATTATTTTTGTTATTGGAAAGGAACAAAAACACTTAGTTATTCAATATATTATAGAAATTTAGAAAGATTAATAAGTCTTTAAGTGGTATAAATATTAATAGAAAAGATACCACAATTTGGGACAACATTGAAGAGAAAATTCTTCAATACTACAAGTTAAATTTCAATGAAACTAAAAATTTGAGAAATCAAGCCTGGTTCGATGTTATCCCATAAGCTAAAATATAATAAGAAAATATTATTTTCACTCAATTACTTAATAAGTATGAGGTTAAGGGAGATATTATTTCATTAAACTCAGCTGGTGTTGTTGGGCCTATTTGTTACACCACCTTTTTATTTCAAATATTTTTTTGATATAATTTCAATTTATTCAAAATTGATAAATATATTTTTCATAAAAGGGTTCTTCCCAATGGCCTGAATTCTTATTTCATCTTCCTTCTTCCTAGGGAAAGAAATAATAATGAAATATCTTAATTTTTCATTACATAAAATAACAGGATGGAAAGGTATATGATATATTTATATTATTTAAAACATTATTAATATTCCAATGATTTAATTTATTTATGTGGAATGTACGATAATATGGGATTAAAATTATGGTTAAATGTTAAATCATAATTTTTTTAAAGTAAATTGGGGAGTTTGACTAAAGTTTGAAATCGATAAACAAGCCTGATTTAAGGGAACTTCTCAAATTCTTACCTATTTTCAAATATATTATATAATATGTTTTAATACACCACTATTTTTATAAAAGAAATCATTTCATAATGGAAAAACTAACTTATTTCATTTTTGGTTTTATGTAAATATTTTTCCAAAAGAACTCTTCTTTTCAAAGTAAAAGTGTATTTCTATCAAAAATTCATGGATGATTTTATTAGAGTATTTTTGTCTATTTCAAGACCTCTATTGAATTGTATTTATTATTGAGGTTATTATCTTATGTTTATAATATACCATATTTTATTAAGTTTCTTATGATTAGTTTGATTATGGATGTACTATCTTGATACTATTCTCCAGACTACTCAAAATGGTTAGTGTTTATATTTATAGATTGGGGAAAGTTATTTCATATATTCGTATTGTTTTTGTTTAGACCCTTTCATATAAGGGATGCATTAGACTTAAAAAGTTACTGATGGGGACATATATATCCCCTATATTTTTTGGTAGGTCTCATGAGACAAAATAGAGTTGGGTTTTGGCCAAGGGCTTGCCCTAGTATTTTCAAACTTCTTGGTCGAGCCCTTGACAATATATTTTAAATGTTTGACATTATGAATTCCCTCATTATAGTATTAGTAATTTATAAATTATGTGATTATTCAACTAGTATAATATCAATGGTTATGTTTCATTATCTTCTGATCTGTTATATAGCTTTATTTAAATATCTTTTATTCAATCCATATTATGATCAAGTATATTTTTAAAGGAATGTGGTTTTAGTTGTTAACCATGCCTAGTGATTATTTTCAAGATAACTCCCAATGTATTACTTAACTTTACTGAGCATATGATCTCACCCCATTCTTATGTTTTATTTTCACCAGGTTTGGAACATGAATATTATGAATGAATTACAGGGATAATCTCATATTCATATATGTTTCCAATGGAATTTCTATTATGTATTTCATTTTAAGTTGTAATGTTGAACTTATGTTTGTATCATGATTTCCAAAACTACTAAACTATTTTTTTCTTATGGATAAGAATTTCTTATAATCATGATAATGTATAAATATAAGGCACTGGCTTCGAGGAATTGGGGTTTGGTTCCAAAAAAATAATAAGTTGGATAGATTATTGAGGGGGAAATGACCCCTTTAAATAAAAAGATGGAAAATGTTTTATACATTTCACTTAAATAAAAATGTATGAAATGAAAAAAAACAAAAGAAAAAGTAAAAAATTTTAAAAAAAGGATTGTTATTCAATAAACTTGGTAAATGCATGGGCTTCATTTTTGAGCATCATGTTTCACGAAAAATTTTCTTCTTGTTGTTTGTTACTGCATTTAGTTATTATTATTATAAAAATGGAATCTCCCATTTCTCTCATTCAAATTTCCTTGCTTCCCTCAAACTTGGGGTGATTCCCGTATATGTGATCATATTGGTGTTTTTTGGATAGTTGATGCATGTGGAAATCAAGAAGGCTTTTGAAAGAATCTTTTAGGTTTTAAATTGATCTGTTTTGATCCTTTTGACATGTAAATTCTTGTATTATTTAAACTAGGGGATTTCAATTATATTTCTATATTATTTGGAATTATATTTTTCTTAGGATGATATGAACTATTTGAGTAACACTCATTGATCTTAGATACATTAAGTGTCAGTCCCTATAATTGAATGATCATATTATCATTCTACATCAATTTTTAAACCCATTTTTTTGACTAATTGGAATTACCATCATTACTCTTTATTGAAACTCACCCATTTAGCCTTGTTAGATGAGACTCCTTATAATAATACAATCATTTAAAATATACCCTTGACATAACATCTGGTATATATAGTATGTTCATTCTCTCTCTTTAGTCTCTGTGGTGATGGTTTGGTTTAGGGGAGGATCTGTTATTTACTTTATGCATTTATATTATCATACTCTACTCTTGATCCAGTGTTTTGTATTTCTTTCCAAGGTAAGTGGTTAATTTTTTTTCTTCATGTATTTTATATACTAATCACTTCTATGTAGTTTTTTATCTATGTTTTTTTCTAGGGGGAGGGAATTTTGTGTTTCTATTTATTTAAAGTTTCTACATTATTTAGTTCAATTTTTTCAAGATTATAATAATCCTTTTCTTATTCTACATAAATTATGATTTATAATATTATTATTATTATATCATGTTTATATGATGAATAATAGATATTTATACACTGGTGATACTAAGTAATATCCAATTTGAGATGGGATGTAATTCAGAACTAGAATTTAAAATGAAACTTGGAATGATATTGATAAATCTGTAATGATAAACATGTTCAACTAATTCTTCATAATAATTCCATTTATTGATTATATATTGAATATAAGATGCTATATTATAAAGACTCAAATATATAAATGGAGAAAAAATTAAGGATAGAAATATTAGTGTGATAAAAAGAAACCCTGGAATTAAAGGTTAATAATTTAAATATTATAGTTTGGGTTTCATCAAGAGTAATTATGTTTTAGTGGTTATGTTTAGTTAAAAAAATACTTAAATCTAATAGGATAACTCAATAATTTATGGGTAAGATAAGTATTAGTGTGGTTTTTCTAGTAATATTTTATAGCATTATCATGAGTTGGTGATGATTATTAAAACAAGAAATGATATGGTTTGTTATCAATTATTCCATTATTATTATTTATCCATATTATTTTTTGTGATATTGCACTTACTATTATTGTATGTGTTGTTTACTTTATTTTCTTTTCTTACGTATTATAATTGACTGATTGTTCATGTGATGGAAAATTTATTTTATTGTTTGTATATGAATCAATATTTATATACATGAAAACTATAATGGATTTCAGTTACGTGTATACCAACATAAGTTATATTGTCTCAAGGTGTAGTGCACCTTTACATGAGGCAAAACAGATCAAGTTTGTCACATTTATAGTTCTTGTAGGCTATAATGGATTATGGTTACAACTAAAATTTATTTATATACATGGGTTCTAATGTATTAAGTTGAATTGTACATATATATATACATATGTGGCCTATAAGAGATCAAGGTTTTGATATATAAACCTATTCATGGGCTGTAATGTCTTAAGGTTATAACATGTACACATTTATCTATGTTGTAATGGTTCAGGGTTTTTCCATGTAAATGGGCTATTATGGATTTAGATTATAGCATGAGTCGATGAAATGATGATGTGGTGATATAGTGATTTTTATGTGGTTGTGCCTATGGTGATGTGGTGTTGTGGTAATCATTTAGTGGCTATGGAAATGTGGTAGAATATGTGATGTGATTATGATGGGAATATGGTTGATGTTTTATGATCAAATGTAAAAATTATATGATATATTATCATTAATATGTTTAATTGAATATGAAAACTGAAAGAGTGGTGATTGGTTTTTTAAACCTTATCCACTATTCATATATATATCAAAAAACTTAACATCACACCCCATTATTTATATTATTGAAATATTAATGGTATATGTTTCTTTTTTTATGGTGATATAATTCAGGGTACTTCTTTTATAGTTATGAGACCCTAGAAATCTAAAATCACCTTTATTGAATTATACATGTACAAAGTAATCAATTTGACATAATGATTTAGGTGACATGGTCAAGGGTGTTATCTAAGAAATTTTGTATTTTTATATTTAATTTTGACTTTTTTTCTTTCTTAGTCACTATCCTTGATTAAATATTTCTTTTATTTATTTAAACTCACACATGTTTATCCTAAAACATTTATTTCACATAGAGGTATAACTTTTTCTAAATATAATCCTATTGAGTACTCTGAATATCTCACTCCTCAAAATTTTTATTTATTTATATTGTTGGATCCTTTGATTGAGATTGACGATGCTACAATTTTTTCATTTTGAGTAGAGTCTAGAAGTTCATTCATAATTTTTTGTTATTTGATTTGTATTTATTAACATATAGTGAGATTTTGGGTATAGTATTATGATTTTAAATTATTTATATATGGACTTGATTGTTGATTTTCACTATTCTTCTATGAATTTATGGGTGTAATGCCCCCATATGTGTGACAGATATCATAAGTGATGGTATCCAACCCATGGCTTGTTGATGATGGTATTCAGGGGTCATACTTATCTTTGATTCCAGCTCAGGTGGAATTTAAGTGGGTCCAGTTCATGAAAACGTTGTATCAAATCATTTAGTTAAAAGATAGGGTGGACTTTGTAATTAATCATGGGTAAGGTTTTCATGGGTTTGGTAGGGAAATATTTTCATTTAACCTTAATTTATGATGAATGAAAGGACTATATTTAATATTGATATTTATGTCCCATTATCAACCATGATATAACCCTAATGTCTTAGAGACCAGCTAAGACATGGGAATCATGGACCCATGTGATCCAATGCAAGGATCTTGATAGCCAATTAATTTTTTTTAGGTGAAACATTTACTGATTATAGGGTATAAAATTTTGGAGGGGAGAATGCATCTATGTCATATGTAACACCCCAAGATCTTGTGGTATGCCCCATTTAAAATTTAACATCCTTGATTGTTTATGCTTTACGCAACACTGAGTTTGAAACCGTAATATACTATTTAACCTAACCTTTAGGAATAGTAATTTGACCAGTAGAAGAGTAAACTCACCCATTAAAGTATAAATAAAATTTAGGTATCATATTAATGAAAATATGGTACATTTATATCATTTAATAAGTAAATAGAAGTTTTAAAAATAATATATTAAGTGTTTATATTTTTGTAAGTCAAAAATATTTAATTTCATTTTTATTATTAATTTAATGATTTGATAGAAAATATAGTTTCATAAAATTGACACATAAATTAATATTTTTTTGTCTTATGATTATAAGATAATTTTATAAGAACTTAATTAATCTCTCAAAGATTCATAAAAACAATTATAATATTAAAATCAGTATTTTTCAAGTAAATGATTATTTTATTTAAAATTAAATTTCTCATATTTTGAAAATTATTTTCATAAAATAGATCTTATTTTTTAATTCTACACATTAAAAAATGGTTAGATTAAATTGTTGGTATTTTTCTAAAATACATGATTTTTTGTGAATATTGAAATATAATAATTTATCATATTTAATAAATACATGAATTATTGTTTCATAGAAGATGTATGGATGATGTAAGCTCATAATATTGAATTATACTTTATTATTTTAATATATTTAGTGATAATTATCAAGCTATTCATAGTCTTGAGACAAAATAATAAACAAATGAATAAAATATTAAAAAAAACTCCTCTCCTCTCACTATAAACACAACCCCTCCCCACCTTTTCTCCTCACACATCAAAACCCTTATATAATTCCTATATTATTCCTATTTTCTCTCCCCCATGTTCTAGTCTTTTTGGTCTCACCATAAACCCATTTCAAAATTCCTTATGTAAGTTCTCAACAAGAAGAATTCAAGCGGTAAATCATTTTTATTTTCTTTTAATTTCTTTCCTTCTTATTCTATGCTTACAAATTCTATCTAGATATAAATGATAACTCCATTATATTATATATATACTATAATTTTATTATGTTAATGTAAGAACCATCATCAACCCTATAACACCCCAAGGATTTATAAATAAATTTAATATAGAATGTAATGAACATGACACCGAGTCTCCATGAAACAACAGTTTGTTATTATAATTATTGAAATAATATAGTAATAAACTATTAATTAAACATTATTTTTCCACTCCTTTGAATTGAATTTCAAAAAAAAACATACACGGTTGCAATCTATAAGATATTATAGTCTAATAGGATCAACTTAATTTTTTTGTAAATAGTGACGAGACCCTTTTGAATAGTAATGTTACCCTTATGAATAGGAATATGACACTTTTGAATAGTAAACCATACAAATGAATAGTAAACTCATCCATGAATGTATAAATAAAATTTAGTTATCTTGTAAATAAAAGTATGAAATAATTATTTCATAGTAAATAAATGTTTGAGAAATTATTAATTAAGTATTAGTATTTTTAGAAAACATAAATATTTATTTAAAATTTTATAATTAATATAATGAATCAAAAGAAAATTTATTTTCGAAAAATATAATCATAAGTTTATATTTTGATGTCTTATGATTATACAATTATTTTATGGGACATTAGTTAATTTTTAATGTGTCATAAAACCAGTTATAATTTTAAAATTGGTATTTTTGAGTAAATGATGATTTAATTTAAAAATATAATTTCTCATATTTAGAAAATTATTTTCATAAAATGGAGTTCATTTTTTAATTTTTGATATTGAGAAATGGTTAGGTAAAAGTTTTGGGGTTTTTCTAAAATACTTGAATTTTTTGTGAACTGTAAATTACGATAATTTATGATAAATGATAAATATATGATTTATTGAGTAATAAGTGATGTTTAAATGATGTAATCACCCTTGGTTTTAAATCACATACACTTATTATGGTGTTTAGTCACATGAATCAATACTATTTATTTTATTGATCAAAATAATAAAATAATGAGAAATCACCCCTCTCCTTCACTATAAATTTCACCCCGCACCACCACTACTTCTCACACCTCTAATCCTTAAAGATTGTTAAATCTCTACCCTATATTCTCCCCAATACTCTCACCCATTTCCAAGAGCTCTTGTTATTAACAAAACACCAAAACCAATCTCCTTAAGGTGGCTCTCAATGAGGAGTATTCAAGGGGTAAAATCCTCATCTATTTATTTTCTGTTTCTTTTCAAGTTCTTTTATTTTATTATTCTCTTCTCAAATATTCTATCCAAATTATCATGATAACACCATTATCATATATATATTGGAATTATATGATGTTAATGGAATATTCTTACTCAAACTCTTTTTTTTCTCTCTCTCTCTCTCTTATTTTAAAAATGAAATTATCGTCTGTGGGATACCGATTTACAACCTTTGTGGATGATGGATTTTCATTCTCCAATTTATCCTTAAAGGCTGGTAATGAAACCATTTTTATGGTTAAACCAGACTATAAAATATGTATTAAAACTTTTATTCTATTCTGTAAGTAACATATATACATAATACTATACGATAAAACAAAACAAGTCCATTATGATCAATAACCGTTGTAATAATGCAAATGATTATCACTAAATATCTTATATAATGATTCAGCCTCATACCATATAACCATATGATATATATAACCATTTAAAATTATTTATGTTAATTAATATCATATAAATTAAATTATGGATAATTATAACCATTCCACATGAACTTCCATACTCATATACAAGTATACTAATTGGGAAAACCAAGGAAACGAACGCTCTGGAGGAATAAAATAGTATCTTATAACTCATAAAAAATGAAATAAATAAACTTAATAAAATTATACTAAATAAAAAATGTATAAAATGTTATAAATTAATTAATTAATCTATTTAATTTTATTATATATGATTTTAAGGCCAAGTACAGAACATATTCAAACATAAGGTAAGGGTTTTCTCCACTCACATTCATTTCTGTGTGATATGCCTTACTCTTCACTATTTCTTGTGTGTGGTGTATGTATACTAAAAATTAATGTTACATATCATAAATATATTTATATTCATGGTATTAAAGGAATTATTTTATGATTAATAATTTTATGGGGCATATGTTTTGACTGTTTGCAAAGTGGTAAGAGTTTCTCCCAAAACCTCCGTTTTTTCTTTTAGGTTTACACTTTCACTCTCTTTATCCCAATGAAATTGTTAATTATTCTTTTTTAATCCAAAAAAATTATGTTTCAATTTTCTATATATGTGTACCAATCATAATCCTTATTTATTTTATGGGGATTTAAATTTTTTTATAAGGATCTTTCTCAATTCTTGATAATAAGCAAGCCCGGTAAAAGAAAACTTTTTGATTTCTTACATTTTTCAAGTGCACTATATAATTTGTTTTAATCCACCATTATTTTTATAAATTGAATAATTTTATTATTTAAAATCTCACTTAGTTTATTTCTATTTCTATGCAAATTTTTTTCTAAAATATCTCTTCTTTTCGAATTAAAAAAAGTGTACTTATATTAAAAATTCCTTGATAATTTTATAAGATTATTTTCATTATTTCAACACCCATATTGATTATTATTTTTAATTATGATTAATATTTTATGATATCATCTAGCATATTTTATTTAATGGTTTAAGAATAGTTTGACTGTGGATGTGTTATCTTGATACCATTTACCATATTACTCTAAATGATTACTGATTATGTTTACTGATTGGCGAACATTATCTATATTTCATAATTTAGTTTCAATGTGAATGTATATTTTGATTAGGTTTCACCCCTTTCATACGAGGAATTAATTGGATTTACTATGTGTTAGGTGGGGCCTGATATATCCCCTTGATGCATCGGTATGTCTCATGAGACAAACTATATTTGGTTTTGGCCGAGGCCTTACCCATTTATTAGATTCTTGTCATGAATCCTAGAAAATAATAGATTCTTGGCAGGAATTCTTGACAATAATAGATTTTTCATGAATCCTTGAATGTTTGTTTTAGATATCCATAATTATGCATTCCCCTCATTATGAAACTAGTAATTGATAGTTCATTTGATTATTCGAATAGTAGAATATCCATGGTTATGTTTTATTATAGTATTATTTAATCATCTTATATTCCTACCATTTTATGGTCAAGATTATGGTTTAATGTCATGTTTTTTCTGTTATTAATTTTTTTTATTGTTTATGTTTATTTATGAAATATTTCATCGTATTTATTACCTTTACTGAGTATCTGATCTAACCCCTTTATTTTTTTCCCCAATGATCTGGAGATGAAGATTATGAATGACTTATAGGGATAATCCATGAGTTATGGATGTTTCCAAAGTAATTTATATATTTTATTTCCTTTAAAGTTGTAATGAAAATTTTTTGTATGTAATATGGTTTCTAAAACTACTAAACTTTCCGATCCTTTAGGATACAACTTCCTTGTAATCATACCAATGTAATAAAGTAAGGAACCAACTCCACCCTACTGGGGTTGGGTACTTTATAGTTGGAATCAATGGAAGTATAGTAGAAACTTTCGAAACTAGATTTAGAAAACATAGATTAAAAAACATAACCATAAGAAATAATTTTAGGATAAGAATAAATAACATCCTATAATTTTTTAAAGGAATAGATTATGTGGAACATTCTATAAATAAATATCTATCTAGACACTACAAGTGGATGTGGTTTTAAAAAAAATGTACCTAGGGGTAACAACTCCGACATTGTAACGCCCTGACCCTAGTTACCCAGAGTTGGTGCATTATTACATAACATAGGCATGATCACAAAAGATCAAGTCTTGAAATACTGATTAGTTTAGTAGCCTTAGAATCACTAGAAACATTTATAAGGTTTACATTATATCATAAAGTGAAAAACTAAAATAATATAGTCTCTATAGTCCACACTCATATCCCTTTCAGACTATCCATGCAGGTCAATCATAATATATATCTTCACATCCTGGGAAAAATAAATCATAGAAAGGGATGAGCTCATATGCTCAGAAAGGATAAAAATATAGAGGATGCTTTCGTAAATAAGCATAAACATTTGATATAAGGCCTCAGCCTTAAACCTTACTTAATCTTGAGTTATTACTAGATTACACATTGAGGAACTTTTCAAGTTTAGAGTTTCATATAATTAGACCATAAAACTTTCATTACATTCCACATTTAAACAAAGTGGTTACATAAAATATAGTGTTAATTTTTCCCATCAATGGAAACATATTTAAAATAAAACATGGATTCTTTCTTGATACTTCCTTGACACTATCATCATATCATGTACCATTCCCTTGACCTGTGAAAAACATTTCAAAAACTTGGGATGAGCATAAAAATCTCAGTAACGGATATAAAAGTACGAAATGAAAACATTATTCCATGTATGAAATCATACTTTACTCATAAAACATAATCACTTTAACATACCTCATCAAATCATGAATAAATCCTAGAAATCATAAGACATAATAGTAACTTGAGGCATTCATAACATTCTTACGTAGGGATTAACCCTCTTGGTTACGTTTGTAATACCCATCATAGTATATTCCCTAAATCTCTTCGGATAAACCTTAACGTTTAACCCCTTCGCGTTACCCAATGCATTGGAGAGCTATATCGGGCTCACCCACCCTTAGTTTATCACGGAACCACCCGTTTTCATAAACAATGCACAAGAAACATAACATAATCATAGCACATAACTTAAGCATAAAGGAAATATAACATTCCCACATTTCAATAACAATATAACATTTTAAGATATTGAAATAATGAATCCATTTTAAAAACCATTTTGAAAACCATTTAAAACATTTAATAAATAGATTTTTGAATCAAAGTGTCCCATACCACTTTGAAGATTTAAACATTCTAAACCATTAATATCCATATAAATAAATCCTTAAAACCATTTTAAAAACATGGATATTAATGAGAAATATTTATAAGAATAAATCATTAAAAAAAATTAAAACGATATTTTAGTTAAAGGGTTTTTAACAAAATGAGAGACACTTGAATACCATAATTGAGGAATAACATTTAATCAAAACTTTATAATATCATGAGAATAAATGGATTCATGATATAATATTCCAATGGATAGTATATACCCCATATAATGGTGAATTGGTGATTAACAACAATTAAGTCTCAATAGAAATGTAAAATGAGATAAAATCCCTTATAAAGAATGTATCCTTAAATTAAAGATAAATCAATTTCATAATTATGTGTGAAAAATATAAATAAACCAAATATAAGTGTATATTAATTGTAAAACAATAAAAGGTCATTCACAAATATTCTAAGGATGACATATTCAATAACTACATGTTAAACCCAAAGAAATCGAAATTGGGTTAAAAAGTTCCCTTGGGTAAATTCGACAACCTAACAGTGTCACTTTAAAATTCATAAAATTAGTTGATGGGAGAGATAAAATGGTATCTCATCACTTGTAAATAAAATTTACAACAATAAGTATATATAATAACATATCTCAACATTACAATATGTAAATTAAAAGACCCAACAAAAGAAGTCTTTTAAAAAGAGGAGGGTGAAAAGTTCCCTTACCGACTTGGGTATCTTTCGAAATATACACCCCATGAAAGAAGGACAATACAACATTGATGTAAATACTCATAAACAAAATTATATTACACAAAGAGTAGAATAATGGGCAGTACATATACCACTCAAAGGAAATGGTGGAAAATGTAGCATAAATATCACGGGAATAAAAGTGTGATGAAAAATGCCTTACGAAAACTCGGCAGCCTAACGGCTCCACTTAAAACATCCAAAAATGGATTGATGAGATCAAATAGGGTCTCTCACCATATTAACATAAAATTTGAATCAAGAGGAATATAAAAAAACAACCCCCAACATAACAAAGAGGAGCTTAAAAAAAGTGACATAAAAGAGAGTACTTAAAAAGAAAGAGAGAGGTTGGATCTCTTATGAAAATTCGGTAGCCTAACAGAGCCAATAAAAACATCCAAAATGGATTGATGACTAAAACAAAAGCCTTTAAAACTTGAACTTCAGAATAATATCGCAAAGATAAAATGAAATAATTCCATGTACTTATTCACATGGATATTATACTAGTCGAATAATCACATGAAATTTTAATAACCACTTTCATAATGATGGAATGCATAATGCCGAACTTTAATTTCTGTGTCAAGGCCTCGTGCCATGAACTAAGGGATAACTGTAACCGGAACCCAACCCAGAGAGCCTCTGTAACCGGACTCCAACCCGGAGTGCCTCTAATAACCAGACACCAACCCGGAGTGCCTCTAATAACCGGACACCAACACGGAGTGCCTATAATATCTGTACACCAACCCGTAGGGTCTGCTGTAACCGGACCCCAACCCGGAGGGCTTAATTTTAACGATCCCCAACACGGAACATACTAGTCCAACAGATTCTTCTTAAAAAGAGGATGAAATATAACATAAACATTCGTATTAAAACTAGCATACGAAATGCCAAAACTTTAATCAAAAGACATTAATGGAATAAAAATGACTCATATATAGTAAAACATATCAAAAAACATTAAATAAAATATGGAAGATTTGTTTCATAATAAATCAACTTCAAACAAGTGTAAAATTTATCAAAGGATGTTGAAATAGATGAAATCGAAACTATTTAAGAGAAATATATCTTTTTTTGAAATCATTTAAAAGTAACATAATTATAAAAGAAAACATTTACTTTGAAAATATTCTTATTATCTTGTAAGGTAAGCTTAAAAGATTTTATAATTCCGGAAAATATCTGCACCCGCCGTATGGTAATAACAAAGAAATAAGAAGTTTAATAAGAAAGGAACTTGAAAAGGGGTGGTGAAAACATTACCTCTTCTTCAAGTTCTGCCTTTTTATTTGATCAAAAGGGATCCTTAGGATGGATTTATGATCAAACTAAGGCCTCTATGTTTAATTTAGGGAATTTTATAGAGTATTTTTGCAGGGTTTGTCCGAACCAAAAGGCTTTTAATGTGTGAATTAGTGATAAGGGGGAGTTCCCTTTTATAAGAGGGGTTAGGGGCACCTTTGGAAAAGCTAGAAATATTATTTTATAATAAATTCATATTCGGTTTGTAATGGCTCAAAAGTGGATTATTAAAATTATAAGGTGGGGATGGGTCGAAATACTTCCAACCAATAGAATTTAGACACTTTTGGGTCATTATATTAACCTTATCTTTAATTTTAACTCTTAGTTAATTAGTTTGACATTTACCATGTCACTTTGTATTTTTATATTATATAGTTAATAGACATACTATATACATCTAAGCGACCCCCAAGTGGTCCATTAATGATACGCATATCATGATATAAGTCCCTTTTCCGAACCTTAGATTTTTATGAATTTAATATCAATTAATAATATAATATTTATTTTAAAAACTCTTTTATGTCAATTTTGACACTATTGGGTATTTTGTTTTTGATAAATTCAAAACAACATTATTACTTCAAGAAAAAATTCATATAACCAGTCCTTATATGTCATATTAACCTATAAAATTATTTTAATTCATGAAAAAATTCAAATTACATTTATTTTGATATTTATAATATCAATTATTTGA
Source organism: Viscum album (assembly GCA_963277665.1). Classification (NCBI taxonomy): domain Eukaryota; kingdom Viridiplantae; phylum Streptophyta; class Magnoliopsida; order Santalales; family Viscaceae; genus Viscum; species Viscum album. Next base: position 1,711,001,086 of record OY728135.1, read on the forward strand.
TTCTTTCATTAATAAGGAAAATACTGCATCATTATTGTGTCATAAATAAATTTAATTATTAAATGTCTAAAAATTATAAATAAAATAACATTATGTATTAAATATTTTTATCTTTCTAATGAATATTTATAGTAGAAAATATAAAATATATAACCTTATGTAAAAATTGTTTTTCTAAAAGATATATGCTTATTTCATTTTTGTATTTACATTTAACATAATTAATATAAAGTGTCCCTATCACCTAAAAGTGGCTCCATGGGGTCCTAAAATCAACCCAAAGATGAAAATGGTCATACATGTATCCACAAATAATATTAGGACACGTTTTAGGGTAATTTATTATTATTATTATATTATTTTTTTGCCCTTATTTACCGGATTTACCCTTTAACCATGCTAAATAAAATATTTACCGAAATAATTATTCAAAATGTCTCAAAATAAAAGTTACCTATTTAAAAAATTTTGAAATCCGGATTCCAAATATGGAATCCATTTTTCTAAATTCAAAACACAAAAGTGGCATAAATTAATTTAAAATTAACTGTCGTTGTTAAAACAAAAAAGTGTTTATTTAAGAGATAATAACTATCAAACGATTGACATTTGTTTACGTCCGGTTTAATTGTGAAATTATGTCCAATGACCAACATTGTATTAAATGGTAAAAATATATTCTAAAAATAAATTAAAACCACTCAAATTCATAATTTATCACTATTAATTATTTTGATTAAAAAAGTTGTTTTTAATTAAAATTTAGTAATTTTCACTATTCCTCAAAATATAAAAGTTATCCAAAAAGTACCAAAATTTCTCTCTAGGATAAATTTGATATTACGAATCCAAAAATGACATCAATTTTTAGAGATAAAATTTATAAAATTTCAAAAAGTGGGTATTACTATTTATAACGGCTACTTTGATTGGTTGTGGTGTCTGTTAGAACTCGAAGTTGCGTACAAAACATACTATTGTATTATTCAAAGAGAAGTGTACCATGGAAGCTTGGGGTGTTACATTCTCCCCTCCTTAAATAAATTGTTTCCTCACAATTTGAAATTGTTCTTCGAAAATAAATGGTTGAAAATAGAAAATATCTTTGTGGAAATCCCACATTGGAAATAAGGTTAAAAAATATAGCCTTAATAAGAGGGAAAGGGAAATGAAAAAGTCACCACCAAATTATGATCTCGATTATGAGAACATTGGTGGCATTAGAGACATATAATTGGAGGAAAAATGTAAATATTTTTAGGGAGTGATTGAGGTCATCAAAATGAGAGGGTATGGCAACCGCCATCGGGACTAGGCACTGTGCAGCTTTGTACGGGGCAATGCTAGTCGATCAACAATGAAAGGTGAGAAGCCAAGGCAATTAATTATGCAGACGCTGGGGAGGGGAAGTTCTAGTGAGTTGGGCCTACGATTCATGTAATGGGCATAGTATGCCTCTGTGCCTTCGGGTCATGTATTGCAGGTCATGTCAGGCCTTGTGCCTTGAGCCTACGGGTCATGTACGGGTTCCCCTTCAACCCTTAAAAGGGGGATTATCTATAATAAAATAAAAAAAAAGGCCTTCGAGCCATTCGGGAGTGTAAGGTATTAGGATAACACATTTTTTGTTTTAATATCCCTTTCCTAAAGTTTAAGAATTAATTTATTCATAAAATAAGAGATAGGTATATATATATATATATATACTTGACAAGTAGAGTTTCAAACTTCAACTAATTTCTACCACAAACTCATCCTTCACTCAAAAAGATAATAGAACTCAAAAATATTATATTTATCCTAATCGTACAAGGTTCCAAACATTAAAAAATACCATTTAGATTAAGAAAACTATTTTTTTAATAACCAGGGACTTCATGTAGGCTAGTGGTAGGTAATAAAGGCTTGTCTCACTATGGTTGTGGGTTCGATTCCTGCAGCTTTTTCCGACGCGACGGGTTATCGCCTGACCTGCAGGTTTTCCTTTTCCTAAAACTATAGTATCATAATATTCCAAAAATAATCATAAGAAATGTTTTAACCTTGAACAATACTGTCCAAAGTTCAACTTAATCCATTCCAAAACATTATAGTTATCCAAAGTACCTATGTCCGGACTCTCTGTAAAAGGTATCTAAATTCCAAAATCAATCGCAATGTCAGATTCTCAAAACAGAGTAAAGTTTCTCTTATTATCACTTACTGAAAATATGATTAACTTAGTCATATTAAAACCTTAAGGAAAAAAATAAGTTATGTATTACAATCATTATATATATCATGTTATTCTCATAACTAGAATATAATCCTTGTGTCTAAAAACACAAATACATTAATTATTCCACTTCAACTGTAGTAACATCATAAGCTTGGCCTTGATCCCTTGGCATTTTATGAGGTATGTTTCCCTAACGCTTAGGTCATTCATTCGTATAATTCCCCATTTCTATACAATTGTAGCAATCAACATTGACATCCTCCTTCTTTCCCTTGCAATCACAAGTCTAGTGACCTTTTTCTTTACATTTGTAACAAACTCCCATTCCTTTTAGGGAAGTACTGGGGTGTTTCTTCCCAAACTTTTCACATAATGGAAAATCATTCTTTCCATTTTTCCCATTATCTTTCTCTTGCTCCATCGTTCTCTTTTTCTATTGCTTTACTTTATTGTCATAAGATTTAGAGAATTCCTTTTTTTTCTTGATAGAACATGAGACTATATCTTCGTACGCTGAGAAATATTGTGAGACTAATGATCGACGAAGAAATTGTTTTAACCCATCAAATAAATGATCAATCTTACTTCTTGAGTTACGTATATAATCTTTGCATGCCTCGATATCCTTGTAAAGTTAGCCTCATAATTTGCGACATTTTCATCCTCCTTTTGTCTCAGACTCAGAAATTGCCTTTCCATATCTTCTCGATGGTCATGAGGAAATTATTTTTCTAAGAAAATCTCTTCAAACTCATTCCATTCCATATTTGATACTTCATCATCTTCCACCATGTTTTGAATCAACGACCACCATTGATCAACATCTTCAGTGAGGCGGTAAACTGCCATGAAAACTTTTTCCCTTTAGCTACTCTCCAAGGCATGGAATATTTTCTCTAAGAAATTTATCCATTGCTCAGCTAATAATGGATCTGTACTCCCATTGAATGTTGGTGGTTTCTGCCCCATGAAGCGATCTAACATTGATCCTCCATGCTGTGGATCAGGGTGCACTATACAGGTAAGGTTATTATTCATAACCTGAGTGAGTTGTCCTAGTATGGTGATTAGCTGATCATCACCAGTTGCATCACCATCTCCACTATAATTATCTGGAGTAGGAGGGAAATCCCTACATGAAGTGTGTGTATTGATACAGTTTCCATTTCTTCCACTAGGCACCATTTCTAAACAATGGCATAAACTAGATCAGTTTATGAATCAAAATACATAATTCCATACTTGTAAAACAATATACATAAATTGAACTATTTATGGATATAATCCATAATCATAAAAAGATGTTTTCTTCGAGGAAGTGTATAATCATCAACCCTTCATAATGATTTGTAAAGAAAATGAGAATTATCCTATGCATATCCCCCGGGAGTGTCATAACCAAGAGTGCAGCAAGGACCGTTGTCGTTCACCCGTTCCCGTTCGAGTCTAGATCAAAGCGGTGTTTTCGGGTTTTACCACTAGGTACATCTGTGCCAGAGCCACCTCAACTTTCTCGTATCCAGACAGGGATGTATCGCTTGGAAAACTCAAAAAAAACCCTACAATACCAAAATTCTTTGAGGTTCTTCTATACTGATCCTCAAATTCCATCTTAGATCTATGTTCTCTAATCAGAGTTTATCTAAATCTATCTTCCAAGGTTTGTACTAAACTTCCTCTGATACCAACTGTAACTCGCCGATCCCAGTTACCCAGTTTCGGTGCATTATTACATAACAAAGGCATGATCACAAAAGATCAAGTCTCGAAAGACCGATTAGTTTAGTAGCCTTGTAATCACTAGATACATTCATAAGGTTTAAATTACATCATAAAGTGAAAAATTACAATAATATAGTCTCTATAGTTCACACTCATATCCCCTTTAGACTATCCCTGCAGGTCAGTCATAATATATTTCTTCACATCCTGGGAAAAATAAAACATAGAAAGGGATGATCTCCGATGCTCAGTAAGGATAAAAATATAGAATAAGCTTTCATAAATAAGCATAAACATTTGAGGCAATGTATAACTAAAACAAAATCCTTTAAAACTTGAACTTCATAATAATATGGCAAAGATAAAATGAAATAATTCCATTTACTTATTCACATGGATATTCTACTAGTCGAATAATCACATGCAATATTAATAACCACTTTCATAATGATGGAATTCATAATGTCGAACTTTAATTTCTATGTCAAGGCCTCGTGACATGACCTAAGAGATAACTGTAACTGGAACCCAACCCAGAGAGCCTCTGTAACCGGACTCCAACCCGGAGTGCCTCTAATAACCGGACACCAACCCGGAGTGCCTCTAATAATCAGACACCAACCTGGAGTGCCTCTAATATCCGGACACCAATCCGGAGGGTCTCTTATAATCGTACCCCAACCCGGAGGGCTTACTTTTACCAGTCCTCAACCCGAAACAAACTAGTCCAATACATTCATCTTAAGAAGAGGATGAAATATAACATAAAAATTCGTATTAAAACTAGCATACGAAATGACAAAACATTATTCATAATCCATTAATGGAATAAAAATGACTCATCCATAGTAAAACCTACCACAAAACCTTAAATATGATATGAACGATTTGTATCATAATAAATCAACTTCAAATAAGTGTAAAATTTATCAAAGGATGTTGACATAGATGAAATCAAAACTATTTGAGAGAAATATCTCTTTTTTGGAAATCATTTAAAAGTCACATAATTATAAAAGAAAACATTTACTTTGAAAATATTCTTATAATCTTGTAAGGGAAGCTTAAAATATTTTATAATGGTGGAAAATAGCTGCACCAGCCGTATAAGTTAAAAAAACATTCTTACCTTAGTTTTGTTAAAAAGGTCAAAAAGTAACTTGTTTGGATAACGACGGAAAGATTCCTATCAAAAACGTATAAGGTCAAATAAGGGTATAAATTACTTTAACTCATTTTCTATTAAATAGTAAAAATGTTTTGAAAGACATTTTTAAGAAACATGGATGTGGATGATAAAGATGTCCTAATAAATAATTACGTATAAACAACCTCAGATAATGAAGAGATTGTGAAATAAACCCTTACCTTGTTCTTTTCCTTGGTTGAGGGTAGATTAACCTCCTGTATAATGGTGTAATAATTGTTATTAAATTATAAAATAATCATATACATTAATATGATATCATATATGATCTTTTAACATTACTTTGTTAATAGTATTATCGTCGTTTCGGGTGTTAACTTATATATTTTGTTACATAAGCCGTGTTTTTTATGGATATGTTGTATCTTATTCATATAAATAATGATATCAAGTCCTTAAACATTATTTTTAATCATGAAATGAGAATTATTCTCAGATGTATAGGATGGGGAATGAATCTCATCGCGTTTGTGGAGAAGGTAGTCCGTACATACGCACGAACGACAATATCACCCTTTTGATATTAAAATAATATATAATTGGGTAGTATATCATATATACATAATCATTATCATATTATATTTATTATTTACATGAATTACACATCATTATTATACCCATCCAAATAATAATGTTTTGAATAACAATTACACCACGACGTGGAGACGGTAAGTCGTACGTACGCACGTATGGTGACATGTCATTCAAATGATGGATAGAATACTGAATATGGTTGTTCCATATTTATAATAACATCTCCGTATATAGATGATAATGGAGTTATTATTTTATAATGGGAATAAAAAAGAAAGAATAAGTTCAAGAAGAATGGAACTTGAAAAATGGTGGTGAAAACATTACCTCTTCTTCGGGTTCTTCCTTTTGATTTGATCAAAAGGGCTCCTTAGGATGGATTTATGATCAAACTAAGGCCTCTATGTTGAATTTAGGGAAGTTTATAGAGTATTTTGTCAGGGTTTGGATGAACCAAAAGGCTTTGAATGTGTGAATTAGTTATAAGGTGGAGTGCCCTTTAATAAGAGGGGTGAGGGGCACCTTTGGAAAAGATAGAAATATTATTTTATAATAAATTCATATTTGGTTTCTAATGGATAAAAAGTGGATTATTAAAATTATAAGGTGGGTATGGGTCGAAATAATTTCAAGCAATAGAATTTAGACAGTTTTGGGTCATTATATTTACCTTATCTTTTAGTTTTAACTCTTAGTTAATTAGTTTGACATTTACCATGTCACTTTGTATTTTTATATGATACAGTTAATAAACTTACTATATACATCATAGAGACCCCCAAGTGGTCCATTGATGATACACCTATCATGATATTAGTATATTGGCCTAACCATAGATTTTTAAGAGTTTAATATCAATTAATAATATAATATTTGTTTTAAAAACTCTTTTATGTCAATTTTGACACTATTGGGTATTTTGTTTTTGATAAATTCACAACAGCATTATTACTTCAAAAAAAATTCATATAATCAGTCCTAATATGTCATATTAACCTATAAAATTAGTGTAATTAATAATAAGATTCAAATTACATTTATTTTGATATTTATAATATCAATAATTTGATTCTTTCATTAATAAGGAAAATACTTCATCATTATTGTGTCATAAATAAATTTAATTATTAAATGTCTAAAAATTAAAAATAAAAAAATATTATGTAGTAAATATTTTTATATTTCCAATGAATATTTATAGTCGAAAATATAACATATATAACCCTATGTAAAAAAAATTCTAAAAGATATATGTTTATGTCCTTTTTGTATTTACTTTTAACATAATTAATATAAAGTGTCCATATCACCTACAAGTGGCTCAATGGGGTCCCAAAATCGACAAAAAGATGTCCATGGTCAGACATGTATCCATGAATAATATTTGAAAATGTTTTAGGGTAATTTATTATTATTACAATATTATTTTTTTACCATTATTTACCAGATTTACCCTTTAACCATGGTAAATAAAATATTTACCGAAGTAATTATTCCAAATGTCTAAAGAGAAAAGTTACCTATTTACAAAATTTAGACATCCTTCCATTTTTCCAAATTCAAAACACAGAAGTGGTAGAAATAAATTTAAAATTAATTCTCGCTGTTAAAACAAAAAGCGTGTTTTCAAGAGATTATAACTATCAAAAGATTGACACTTGTTTATGTCCGGTTTAATTGTGAAATTATGTCCAATGACCAACATTGTATTAAATAGTCAAAATATATCATAAATATACTTTAAAACCACTCAAATTTATAATTTATCACTATAAATTATTTTGATTAAAAAAATTTTTTTTAATTAAAATTTAGTAATTTTCACTATTCGTCAAAATATAAAAGTTATCCGAAAAGTTCCAAAATTTTACCCTAGGATAATTTCGATATTCCAAATCCAAAAAAGAAGTCCATTTTGAGAGATAAAATTTATAAAATTTTAATAAGTGGGTATTACTATTCATAACATCTACTTTGATTGGTTGTGGTGTGTGTTAGAACTCGAAGTTGCGTACAACACACGCTACTGTATTATTCAAAGAGAAGCGTACTGTGGAAGATTGTGGTGTTACAGACATGGTGTCTTGGGCCTGATTCGGGGTAACTTGGTATATGACAATGGGATTTACTGTGCACTTAGTTTGATACTCCCAGGGGATATGATTAGGATAAGTTATATTTTATTTACAAACCATTATGAAGGATTTAAAATTAAATATGTCCCCAAATAAACCATGTTTATGATTATGAGATTATTCATGCATAAAACTTCAATTTATGTTCAGTGTTTTTCTAGTTTGAGATTTTACATTATAATTTATAACATAATCAAGTGTATGTCATTATTTAGAAATGGTTCCTAGTGGAATTAATGGAAACCACATAAATACACACATCTCATATAGGTATTTCCCTCCTATTTAAGATAATGATGTCGATATTGGAGTTGCGACTGGTGATGATCAACTTATAACTATACTAGGATAGCTAACTCAGGTTATGAACAATAACCTTACCCATATGAAGCATCCTGATCCAAAACATGGATGAGAAATGTTAGACCACTTTATGTGACAACAATCTCTATATTTAAATGGGAAAACAAACCCATTTATATATGAGAAGTGGATAAGTTCTTTAGAGAATATATTTCTCACTTTGGGAAGTAATGAAAGGGAGAAGTTTTTCATGACAGTTTATCATCTATCAGGGGATGTGGATCAATAATGTTCACTAATCCAAAACACAAAGGAGGAGTAAGAAATTGAAAACAAGGAATGGATGGATTTTAAGTAAATTTTCTTGGATAAATATTTCCCTCAGGAATAGTGAGAAGATATAGAGAGACAATTCTTGATGATGATATAGAAAGGGGTAAAAATGTTACTAATTATGAATCCAACTTTATAAGGTTATCAATGCATGTCATGGAATATATACGTAATCCAAGGTTCAAGATTGACCATTTCTTTTGTGGTCTTAATCCAATTATATAAAGGAAATTTATCTCCCAAACATTCTCATCATATGAAGATATAAGATCTTTTGCTATCAAGATAGGGAAATAATTATCCAAGTTTTATGGTTCTGAAGGTAAACAATAGAAAAATTGGATAGTGGAACAAAATATAGATAAAGGGAAGAAGGGGAAATTTTATTTTATAACATGTGATACAAGTGGAAGGAAACACCTTGGTACATGCTTAAAAGGGAAATAATTTTGCTTCAAGTATAGAAAAAAGGATACAATGCTCAGAATTTAAAGGGTAAGAAATAATTTTCTAATGTATAATGCTTCAACAATAAGGATATGGTGAAATATGAAGATTAATAACCCAAGATTTAACCGAATATACCCTAAAAGAAACAAAGGGATCAAGGACAATATTATGTTATTCCTACAATCAAAGTACAATAATTAAAGTATTTGTTTTTTAAAATATATGAATTATGTTTCACTACAATACTTCTTTAAGGAATTGTAAGCATGAATTTTTTATAATGGTTTAAGGGTAATAAAGGTATTCATATGTTTGGTATGTGATATGAAGAGATACATTATGTTTTTTTTAGGAAAATATGATGTCAAGTGATGTTTATTATAAATATTTGGACATTAAATTTGGGAAAGACATAATTTGGATGTGTATTAAGGTTAACTACTTATGTAATAGATTAATACTAAAGAATAATTTTAGATAACCTATTCCAACCTTTTTTCTTTCAGTAAAAATTTAAAGGACAAAGTAAATACTTATGGATATTTTGATCAAAGTTCTTCGGATATAAAAATTCATCATGAATATTAATATTTTTGTTTAATAAATGAAGTGGAGATGGATCTAAGAACAACCAAAGAATGATATTATAACATCAGGTAAGTTTTTTTTTGAATTGATTTTCTGGATATTAAAAGAAACCCTCAACTCTAGGAAAAGGATTTTGGAACAAAAATTACATCTGATTAATTTTCCTTCTAAGAAATCAATGGTATTTAATCGATCATATATTTATGGTTTTATGATGTTTAACTATCTAATGAACATGTTCTCTATCACTCTTCATCAGAACATGATGGTTATATTTCTCTTCCATGGCTATGTTTTTACTCTACGCTAATGTTACCCTATTCGAAAGCCTAATTTTTTGGTGAACCAAGGATTTCTTATTTCCCTCTAATCAAGAGGATATTCTATAACCCTATTTCCGAAGTGGGTTTACCACAATGAAATTTTCAAAAAATCCAACCTCTATTTTTCAAATTTCAATATCAAATTATGAGGACACAATTTATTTAAGGGGGAGAATATAACACCCCAAGGATTTACAAATAAATTTAATATAAAATGCAATGCTCACGATACCTACTCTCTGTGAAACAACACATTTTTATTATAATTATTTAAACAAGATAGTTATAACCTAGCCTTTAAACATAATTTTTCCTATCTTTTGAATTTAATTTCAAAAAAAAGACATAAAAGGTTACGATCTGTAAGATATTTAGAATCTGATATGATCAACTTAATTTTTTGGTGAATAGTAACTTAACCCCTTTGAATAGAAATGTTACCCTTATTAATAATAAACTAGCTAAATAAATAGTAAACTCACCCATGAAAGTATAAATAAAATTTAGTCATATTTTAAATGAAATTATGATATAATTATATCATGGTAAATAAATGTTTTAGAAATTATTAATTTAGTATTTGTATTTTTATAAAACAAAAATGTTTATTTACCATGTTATAATTCATATAATTATTCAAAAGAAAATTTATTTTATTAAAATATTACCATAAGTTAATATTTTGATATCTTATGGTTATAAGATAATTTTATGAGACCTTTGTTAATTTTTCAATGTGTTATAAAATTAGTAATAATTTTAAAATTGGTATTTTCGAGTAAATGATTATTTTAATTAAAAATATAATTTCTCATATTTTTAAAATAATTTTCATAAAATGGATTTTATTTTTGAATTATTAAAGTTTAAAAATGGTTAGGGTGAATTTTTGGGATTTTTCTAAAATACATGAATTTTTTGTGAATAGTAAAATATGATAAAATATGATAAATGATAAATACATGATTTATTGAGTAATAGGTGATGTTTGTATGATTTAATAACCCTTGGTTTAAACCCACATGAAATTATTACCTTATATAGTAACAATAATCAATAATATTTCTTGTCTTGAGAAAAATAATAAAATAATGAATAAAATAATGAGAAATCACCCCTCTCCTCCACTATAAATATCACCCCTCATCACCACTTCTCCTCACAGCACTAAGACTTAAATCTTTTCAAATTTCTATCCAATACTCTCCCCAATACTATCCATCATTTCTAGGATCTCTTGTTATTAACAAAAGACCAAAACCAATCCTTTTAAGAAGGTTCTCAAGGAAGAGTATTCAAGAGGTAAAATCCTCTTCCTTTTCCTTTTAGTTTCTTTTCAAGTTCTTTTATTTTATTATTATATCCTCACCTGATCTATATAAATGAGCATTATAAATCTATTATAATATATATATACTATAATAATATCATGTTAATGTAATATCCTTGATCAAACTGTTTTATATCTCTCATTTATTTTTAAGACGAAATCATCGTCCAAGATGTGCCGATTTACAACCTTCATGGACAATGAATTTTAGTTCATAAATTTCTCCTTCAAGGATGGTAATGAAAAAAAAATTAGGGTTAAAACATAATGTGATATATTTATTAAAACCTTTCATATGTTTTTTAATTAACATATTTACATAATACTAAATGATAAAACAAAATGAGTTCGTTATCATCAATAATCATCATAATAATGAAAATGATTATCACTAAATGTCTTATCTAATGATTCATACTCATACCATATAAAAATATTAGATATATAACTATTTACACTTATTTGGTTTTCATTAATATCATATAAATTCAATTCTAGAGAATTATACCCATTCAACATGAACTTCCATACTCATATACAAGTATATCGATCATGAAAACCAAGGAAATGAACACTCCTAAGGAATAAAATTGTATCTTATAACTCATAAAAAGGATATAAATGAACTTAATAAAATCATAATAAATAAAATAAATTTATATAAGGTTATAAATTAATTAATTAATGGATTTAATTTTATTATCTAGGGTGTTATGTTCAAGTTCATAACACATTAGAACATAAGGTATGGATTTTCTCAACTCACTTTCATTTACATTAGATATACCTTACTCTCCACTATTTATTATGTGTGGTGTATGTATACTATCCATTTATGTTCCATATAATTAATCTATTTATATTCATGATATTAAACGTCTTATTTTATGTTCATTATTTTTATAGGGAATAAGGTTCGACTATTTTCAAAGTGATAAGGGTTTCTCCCCAAACCTCCATTTTTCATTCGGGTTTATACTTTCTCCCTATTTATCCCAATGAAATTTTAATTATTCATATGTAATCCTAAAAAATTCTTTTTTAATGTTCCATATATGGGTACCAATCATAATCCATCTTCCCTTTATGGGAAATTACATTTTCTTGTAAGGATCTTTCTCAATTCATCACGATAAGAAAGCTCAGTTAAAGGGAACTTCCAAATTTCATACTTTGTTAAAAATATGCTCTATAATATATTTTAAGCCACTATTATTTTTATAAAATAACTAATTTTATTATGTAAAATCCAACTTAGTTCATTTCTGGTTCATTTCAAATATTTTTTCAAAATAACTCTTCTTTTCAAAGTAAAAAAATAGTATTTCTATCAAAAATTCATCTATGATTTCATAAGAGTATTTTCATCTATTTTGACATACTTATTTATTCTTATCGTTAATTGGGATTAATATTTTATGATATCATCTACCATATTTTATTGAATGGTTTATGATTATTTTGATTGTGGATGTGCTATATTAATACCATTAACCATATTACTTCGAATAGTTAGTGATTATGTTTATTGATTAGGGAAAGTTATTTACATTTCATATGTTAGTTTTAATATGAATGTATATGTTGATTATGTTTCACCCCTTTTACATTAGGAATGCATTGGATTTATTAAGTGTAAGGTGGGGCCTTCTATATCCTCTCTATGCATCAAAGGTCTTATGAGACAATCTAGATATGGTTTTGGCTGAGGCCGTACCCATTAATTATATTATTGGAATGAAGGATATAAAATAATAGATTCTTGGAGTTAATCCTTGAAAATAATATATTCTTGGAATGAATCCTTGAAGGTATATTTTAGATATCCATCGTTTTACATTTCCCTCATAATGAAACTAGAAATTGATAGTCCATATGATTATTAGACTATTATAATATCCATGGTTATATTTTATTATGGAATAATTTAATCATATTTTATTCCTACCATTTTATTCAAAATATTATGTTTTATTCGCATGTTTTTTTAGTTATTCAAATTTCTTATTTTTTTGTTTATTTATGAAATATTTCATTGTATTTATTATCCTTACTAATAATATTAGCTCACCCCTTTCTTATGTTTTATTTTTCTCCAGGATATGAAGATGATTATTATGAATGAATTTTAGGGACAATCTAGGAGTTATGTATGTTTCCCATGGAATTTCTATATTGTATTTCCTTTCATGTTGTAATGAAAATTTCATGTATGCGCTATGGTTTCCAAAACTACTAAACTATTTGGTCCTTCGGGATAAAAATTCCTTATAATTATACTAATTTAACAAATTAAGGAACTATCTCTAGGATAATGGGGTTGGGATTTTTACAAAACCCCCTCTCCTCCCCCCTTTTATTATAAAAATGAAAACACCATCCGTGATCTGCTGATTTACCTCCATAGCGGACGATTCGACTTCATTTTCCATTACCTCCTTAAAGGGTGATTATAAAACCATAATTATGGCTAAAACATATTTTATTATACATATTATAATTTATTTAGTATTCTAGAACCAGTATATATACATGATATTAATTAATAACTGGTTCGTGTTGATCGAAAAACCACCAAAATGATCAAAATGATTATCATTAAAGTTCTATTTAATGAATCATTCTCATATCTATAAAATATATATATATATAAGACCATTTAATTTTTTGTATATTAATTAATAATATATTATTTTAATTCTATAGAATTATTCCCATTTTAAAAGATCTTACATATACGTGTAAAACTAAGCCGATAATGAAAAACAAGGAAAAGAATACTCCTAAACGATAAAATTGAATATCATAGCTCATCAAAAAGGCTATAAATGAGTTTAATAAAATTATAAAAAATTACATACATGTTGAATAGGTTATTAATTAATTTATTAATGAATCTAATTTCATTATCCAGGATATTAAGTACACATGAAGAACAATTTTATTCATAAGTTAAGGGTTTCTTCCTGAACCTCTATTTTCATTTGGGTTATGTTTTCTCTCTCTTTACACCAACGAAATTATTAATTATTTTTATATAATTATTTTTAATTATATTTATATATTCCAAAATCATGTATCTATATAATTTCATCTTTATTTTATGTGTAAATTCATATTTTATAAGTTTTACTTTTCAATTCCACATGATAACAAAGCTTGATTAAAGGAACTTTTCGATTTCTTACCCATTTTCAAGTACCATTCATAATCAATTTTTAGACAACATTATTTTTTCTAAAATTACTACTTTTGTCATGAAAAACTATATTTTTTTCATTTCCAATTCTATACAATCAATTATGACAAATAAAACTAATTTTTCTAAAATAAATCTTCCTTGCAAAGTAAAATATATATTTCTCTCAAGAAATACTCAATTATTTTATTATATTATTTTCAACTATTTCAAAATATATATTGAATCTTATGATTTATTGATATTGACCAATTGTGATTATCATCTACCATATTTTATTCAATGTTTTATGATCAATTTGACTGTGTATGTGTTATTCTACCATTCACCATACTGCTCAGAATGGTTAGTGATTATGTTTATAGATTGGGAAATGTTATTTGCATTTCATATGTATATGTTATTTATGTTTAAACCCATTCATATAATGAATGAATTGGAATTAGTAAATGATTTTTTGGGTACTCTATAGCTCCTCAGTGCATCTTTAGGTCTCATGAGATAAAACAAAAATTGATTTGGGTGAGTCCTTAACCATTTATTTTCTGATGTCTTAGTTGAGGCCTTGATAGTGTGTTTATGAGGTCTAAAATTTTGTATTCACTCATTATTATATTAGTTTTTTATAATCCATGTGATTATTTGACTATTATAATATACATAGTTAAGCTTTATTATCATTTGATTATTTAAACAATATTATTTATTCCCCTTTTATTCTTTCCATATTATTCTCAAGATTATGTTCTAATAGCGTGTGTTTTTAGTCATTCACCATGAATTATTATTTATATTAGCATCCACTGAATTACATACCCATAATTATAATCTTATCTCACCCCTTTCTTATGTTTTATTTTCCCCCAGAATGAAAAGATGAACATTATGAATGACATTCAAGGATAATCTAGGAGTTTTGGGTGTTTCCAATAGAGTTTCTATGTTGTTTTTCTTTTCAAGTTGTAATGTAAGACTTAAGTTTGTATCTGGTTTTCCAAAATTACTAAACTATTCATTCCATTAGAATTTTAATTCCTTGTTAATTATACCAATGTAATAAATTAAAGCACAGGATCCAAGCTACTGGGGTCAGAGTTTTTACAGCATAGGTTTCATTTATGTGAGAACTTATATTTATAATTATGTTTTGAGAATTTATTTTATATAAAATATAAATATATGTTCTAGTATTTATAATTATATTTAATTACTAAATTATAAATTAATTCATACTAGTTAAATACATGACATGATATGATGTTTGATTTACTTAATATTTCATATTTTTTTAAAATTTAGAATATTAAACAATGTTAATTAAAAAAATCCTAGGGTCATGTTAAAAAATGAAAGTGTTATTAAAAATTATTATGCAAGTATTTTTTCAATATTTATGGATCATGTCTAAAAAATGTTATTATTGTGAATAAATACTATGAAATATTCCATGTTAAAGTGTGAATTTTATGAACTTTTGATTAAGATAATATATTTTGAAAGAAATATTTCAAAAACATGTTGTAAATCAAAATATATTAAATATGAAATTTTTTTCTATGTTTTAATACAATTAGTAAGAAAATTTTGTAAATAAATTTTAGTTATAATTATGAGTTCATTTAATTAAATAGCTTTCTATTGTTATAATTTTTTTATATAGCTTGTATAACTTGATGAATGTTGTGAATCATTCCTAATACATGTTTTAATTATAAGGAATTAATGATGAATGATTTAAATTGAGAAGTATTTTCATATTCATTAACTAATTATTGTAGATAGCATGTCTAAGATTATGAATGATATAAGAATATTTCTATAAAATAATGTTAAATTATGTGAAATGTTAATTTGTGTCTATTCTATGTAGAGTATGTTGAGTTTCAATTTTTATAAGAATTAATTTTCTACATGATTTTTTATACAATAATTTAATCTTTTATGAAGCATGAAATAAAATAATTTGGCAATTAAGTGATGTATTAACAACATGATTTGATGTTAACAAATAAATTAACTTGGTGTAAGTGTTATGATGTGAATAATATAAACATATAGTTATTATAAAATCACTTGATACAAATATTCCATGAGCTCCACCCATGAAATATTACTTTTAATGAAGGTTTAATATCATGTGTTGACTTATTATCTTGAATAATTAAATGTTGGCATGTTTTTTTGACGATATATTTACATTAAATATCAAACTCAATTACTATACCTGATGGTTTACCATTTTAAATTAAATATTTATGAAATAAAGCATTATAAATTTATTGTAGATATCCTTTTAAGGGATTTATATGATATTATATTGGGGATCTAATTGATGGTGAAATAATATGGAAATGGGTTTATGATGAAGTGAAGGTTAACTATTGATTTCCTTTTTAATAGTTGCTTCAAAACCCATTGGGCGTAGGTACTATATCAGTACTGTAGCGGTACTATAGTGGTATTTTAGCAACACTGTAGTGGTATTGTGTCAGTGATGATACTGTAGATCAGTGGGTACTGTAGTGGCGGTAGGGAATTGTAGCAGCGGCGGTACTGTGCGGTACTGTAGCAGGCGGGTTACTATTCATAGAATGGGCATTGGGCCAAAAACTTGGACCTACGGGCTATGTAATGGGACACAATCTCACTGAGCCTTCGATATATGTAATGAGTCTCCATCTACCCATTTAAAAGAGTTCTTTTCTTTGTTTTAATAATAAAATGAGGCTTTGGCCCCAACCTTTTAAAAAAATAGTTGGATTTTGCTTAATTCCTAGATAATGTGTTTATTTAATAACATCTATTGGTTTATTTGATTATTATATTCTGATTATTTTCAAGTTTCCATCTACTAAATTTCAAGATATGATTGATCATTTCATTGCATGTATTTATTTATTTATTAATTCTACCAATTATTGTTGTGATAGTTGATTTTTTTTATTTATTGAATATCTACTCATAATGCATTGAATAAATTTAAAAAGAAATGAAAAGGTGATTTTTTTGGAGGCTGACTGCATCTAATACATGGACAATTAAAGTTTTATTCTTTGTTAATGTAATTTTCTGTATTTATAAATATTTTATTCTAATAATATTGTGATTTTTATACCATATAATATATAATATAGAACCGTTATTGTGATCTAAGAACTAAAACTTGATTCTATATAGAACTAAAATAAGTGACATTTTTTATCATGATGATATTATTTAAGATAATTATTCTAACTATATTATTTTTATCAGAAGTGGATTGAACATAATTAATTATTCCCCATAGACACCCAGATATTGATAACATAGCATGTCCTGAAGTAGATTTATTATTATGTTCCCATTACTCTACATTATGAAATTATTATGTATGATTATTTTCAGGATAGGTGAGTCCCTCGATCTCCATTGGGTGGTTATGGTTTGGGGAGTGATGTGGGTCATATATTGTTCATACTACTACACCCTTTACAAATCTTTGAAGTAATTTTTTAAGTTTATTCTAAAAAATATACCTATTAAAAAAATGTGTTTGTTGATTTTTTGAAATAAATGAATTTCATTCTTACAGGAATTGGTATTTGATTATCCATCATTTTAAGGGTTTTTTTCAAGAAACATAAATGATTTTAAATAGTTTATGGTGTTTTTAAAATGAGTATTTATTTTTAAAACTATGTTTGGTAAAGAGAAATGAGTAGAAAGAAAAAAGCTTGGTTGTGAGTCTATCATCTCTTATTGTGTTTCAATTTCCCATGGTGGTGTAAACCTAAAATCATCCTCATTGAATGTGATTTGGAATCATAGAATAACTCTTCCCTAGAGATTATTGGAAGTGCATCCCTCGTGATTGATAGGTATCTTCCCATAGCAATAATTCTTAGGTATTTTTCTATTTTGGGTATAGTTTGGATTCTCGAGGATGAGAATCATATGAGAGATATTTAACATGAAGGATTGGATTTCTAAATCCTTTACTTGTGTAGGTTTATATTTTAATCAACTTTTATTCTTATTCTAGAGTTTGATAATTTATTGAGTGATATCTAATATTTAGGCTTAAACATTTCCATCCATAATATGGAGATATAAAAATTTATAGTTTTAAAATAATTTAATTATATATATTTGTTTGGATTTTTTGTTTAATTAGTTACTAGTTGTGTATTTTTTTAGATATTTATTATTATTTTTTTTTAATTTAAATGATAAATATCTAGGTATCATTATGAATGAAATGTTTCAGGATTTTTTGGAATATAAGCATGTCCATGATAAAAAATGTATATTAATTTTATACGAACTAGATGTCATCACGACCCTCAAAATTAAATTTATATTCCAACACTAGTATAGTAGTGAAGGGTCGAACCACATAGAAGGTAGGTGAGTGATCCAAGGGTTTAAAAAAAACAAACCCACTATTTTCAGTAGTGGGTAAACTTTTCTTTCTTTTTCTTAAATTTGTTTTATTTTTTATTTTGGTGTAATGAAATGAATGAAAAGACAATGATTTTTTTTAATAAATAACTAATTTACATTGGATAAAAAATTAACAAGTAGTAATGGTGAAATAAATATTAAGTAGTGGAGACAGAGATTAAGGTATATGATTCCAGAAAGAATCCCTGACAAATTACTAATGATACTAGTTGAAATGATATGATCTTCACAAAAATAAAATTGAATTCTAAACTCAGAAAAAAAATCAATTAGCCTCCCTCTCCAGAATATTATTCGAGTAGTTAACTAATTATAGTAGTTCAACTCAAATATAACCACCTAAAGAAAATAAAATTGAGTAAAAGTTACTGGAGTAATCTCTCAAATTAAATCCAATATTCATGAAATTAAGATTTTTAGAAATTCATCCATGCTCTCTCTCATGAAGATATCAAGGAATTTTGAAATTGAGTATGAGATGTGTGAAGCAATTAAAAATTTAGATTTGGAACCAATCTTTCCAATCAATTCCATATCATGAAGAAAAATATTTTTGATGAAGCGGAAAAATATAGACTAGAAGAATTATAAATCCATAAGTTAAATGGATTTACCCTAGAATCATATTAATTTTGTAAATTAAAAAATATCATTTATAGAATAAAAAAATGAAAAGAGGAGAAAGGAATCTCCCTCTCTAAACCATGTGTTGCTACTCTTCTCTTGCTGCCCCTCAGGTCTCCTAAAAGTATCATGAATGATATAATCACGGAATTCATGAATCACCTTTCTCTAATATTCTTAAATATTTTATCATCTACTAGTTGGTTACTAATTTCCCACACCTACTCAGATTAGTCTTTCACTAAGCCACCGCACACTGCTGTTTTTTTCTCTTACACAAGTTTCATACTAGGAAAACCCTTGTAACTGAATTCCAAGAAGTTTCGGGGATGTACCTGGATGTAAATATAGGTCCTCTTTTATTCTTCATACAATGATTTAGATTATTATAAATATATTTTTTGTAAATAAAATATTCAATAAACATTTAATTATTAGATTAATGTTAAACTACTATTTAATGACTATTAATAGTTATTTGTTATTAATTTATTAATAAATATTTTGATTGTTTATTTTATCTCAATTTTATTTATAAATATTATTAGTTATTATATTTTATTATTAAAGTTAATATTATTATTATTTTAAGATTAAGAGTTATTATATTATTTATTTATTTATTTATTTATTTATTTATTTATTTTATACTATTATTAATGTTTATTTTAATTAAAAAGTTTATTATAATTATTTAGATTATATTAACATAAGTATTAATGAGCTAAAATTATGATTTAAATTTATTTGATTAAATTAGTTTTTTTTACAATTAATTTTATTTAAAATTATTATTATTAAACTTTTAGTTTTAAATATTTTATTAAATTAATTTGTTTTATATTTTAAAAAATTATTATTATTAATTATTATATTTTTAGCCATTAAATATAATTATTAATTTAATTTATTATAACTATTATTATTATTAATATATATTTTAATATTTAATTTAATTTAATTTAATTTTTATTATTATAATTTTTTGCTTTACTTTTATGTTTTTATTATTTTTCTATTATCCACCCTTTGTCCCTTCTACATGCTGCCATGGGAGAGTTCCAAGAGGCATCCACCATAACCTACTAATCACAGCCCCTTCTTCTCTTTGTGGCGGTCTTTTGGTAGCTCAGTACTAGCCCAATAGCAGTGGCTCGTTCTCCTTGCAACTCGGAGTACCGGTGTCAATTTCCATATCTACACAAGAGGCACTAGCTCCTCATCCTTGGAAACCCAGATCTGGTGGTGATGATGACATATCTAGTAGATGGTAGTGACTCCAAGTGGTGTCTCACATGGTGGATCTCGGTTGGATAATGGATTCAGATTCTCTTCCTCAAAAAAACCTAGATGGTGGCATGAGGAATCAAGTGGGTCCCCACTAGTCAACAACGGTATCCCATAGTGGCAGGAAGCTCCTCTTCAAGTTGGTTTGGAATCAGCTCAAGCTTCAATGAAGATGCTCATCTTTCACCAATTCTCAGCATTGACGGCCCGATAAATTATGTTTCCTAAGACCGCATATGAATTTTTTCCCTCAAATGAATTAAGAGATACAGTGAAATGGTAAAAAAAATTTCTTTCTCTTGTATTTTTTTGCATTTGTGGGTTGTTTCCCTAGCTCGGGGGCTCTTGGGGCTTACCCTAGGTCCGGCCCTAGTTCCCATATGGTGAGGAGAAGTTTGAGAAATTATGTGTTGTGGTGTTGTCAGTATATCATTGTTCGGTGTGACAGACAGTGTGAGTGGCGAAGGCTGCGTCGATGAGTTGAGAGACTGATAGAAATTTCTGGAAAAATGATTAGTCAGTTCAGGAGGATTAGTGAGACATCTCACTAATGGGCGGTGTCGGTAGGTCGTGTATGGAGGCAATAAGTAGTGTTAGTGAGATAGTTAATGGTGGAGGTATTGGTGATTCGAGTGGTGTCGGTAGGTTGTGGGTATCGGTAGCTCATGGGTATCAGTGACTTAAGGAAACACTAATTCACTAGTAGTGGCGGGGACCTAAAATTTTAACTAAAAACAAAAAATTAAATCAATTAATTAAAAGAAACATAAAGTAAAACATAAAATAATTAAAATAATTAATTAATCAAAAACATAAAACTAAAAACTTAAAGTAAAATTAAAAACTAAGAAAAGAAAATAAATAAAAAGAAACTAGATTTTTTAAATTGAAATTAAAGATTCAGATTATAGAATTAAATTATTAATTTTAATCACATTCATTAATAAAATTTATTAATCTAAAACTAATTAATAATTCAAAAGTAAAAGATGAAAATTAAAATTAAAAATTAAATTAATTAAATAAATTGATTAAATGTTCAAAAACAACGTAAAATAATAATGACCTGCAGAAAATAAAATAAAATAAAAATAAAATTAAGAACTTGAAAACAAATAAAGATGACAAAAATAATTTAAAATGGTGAAAAATACAAAATTACTTATAAAAATTTATTAAATAATAAATTTAATTATAAAAATACAAAAATTCCAAATAATTAGTAAAAAGGAAAAAAATAGTTAATTAAATGATTAAAATATAAATAAATGTAACGCCCCGACCCCAGCTACCCAGAGTCGGTGCATTACTTCGTAACATTGGCATGACCACAAAAGATCAAGTCTCGAAAGACCGATTAGTTTAGTAGCCTAGAAAACACTAGATACATTCGTAAACGTTACATTACATCAAAAAGTAAAAAAAACTAATAACAAAGTCTTCATAGTCCACACTCATATCCTCTTCTGACTATCCCTGCAGGTCATTCATAAAATACTTCTTCACATCCTGGAAAATATTAAAACATAGAAAGGGGTGAGCTCAGATGCTCAGTAAGGATAACAATATTGCGGAAGCTTTCATATATAAACATAAACATTTAAGGCAATGTATAACTAAAACAAAAGCCTTTTAAACTTGAACATCAACATAATATGGCAAAAGTAAAATGAGATAATGCCATTCACTTCCTCACATGGATATTCTACTGGTCGAATAATCACATGCAATATCAATAACCACTTTCATAATGAGGGAATGTATAATGCCAGACATTCTGAAACATTTTGTCAAGGCCTCGGCCAAGACGTCTAAAATGATTAAGGCCTCGGCCAAAACCATAAATAAAATTGGGAAAGGGCCTCGGCCAATTCAATGTCTAGTTGTCTCATGAGACCTACCGATGCATCGAGGAGCTATAGCGGGCTCCTCCCGTCACTTATTAAGTCCAATACATTCCTCATATGAATAGGTTTAAACATATCATAAACCATAACATAATCGTATCACATAAAACATGCATAAAGGAAACATAACATTTCCAGATTTCAATCACAAGATATCAATACAACACATTGATATAATAAAAACGCTTTCAAAACCATTTTCAATACCAAAATAAAAGAAAGTTAAAACTTTGTATTTATTTTTCATTAAAAAAAAGTGATGGCTTTTAGAGGAAGCTGAAACTCAAATAATGGTCACGGCGGCGGAGAAGTAGTTGTCGCCACATATGTACGGAAAGAAAAACATTCGTTTTTGTCGTTTATTAAAACGCTTCGTATAAAAATATTCCTTTTGAATAAATGTAAAAGTCAAAGGGGTTTATACACTGTACAAAAGAAATTTGTGTATAAAACAAAATATGCCTCAATGAATGGAGATTGAGACGAAGTCCCTTAAAAGATCATTTTTAAAAAAAATATATCTATTATGTGTATTCACTATATGTACACATAAAGAAAGTATAAATACAATATACGACATAATAATATCATGACATAATTTGAAAGTAGGAGATTAACCCAAAGAATGGAAGTTGGGTTATGAAATTCCCTTACCTTGCGTCTTGTCCTGACTCGACCGTTCTTTAAACTCCTGAATAATAAACTAGAGTTAATTTCTATTTACTTAAGAACCTTTTTCATGTTCATTATTCCTTTTATATCACTTATTACCATGTTATGAACATTATGTAATAATTTAAGTTAATAACGGTCGTTTTGTCGATCTTTGGTACTTGAGTCGACAATAAACTTCTTATAATTACAAGTTGTTTATGTGGTAAAATATCCATTATCTCCAGAATTATATTCATGATTTAGATGTCATATATATCATATATATCCAGTATATACATTCATTCATAATATTACGTAACATTTAGAGGTAAGAAATGAAATGCACCGTTCATGGAGACGGTAAGCCGTATGTACGCATGAACGCTACTTTCATTTCTATTTCATATTTAATGGAATTAAATCATAATGATATAAATTTATAATATAATTACAGTATAATATAGTGTATTATACCATTTAATCCATCCTTTATACATCCCACATATGGCATTAACGATTCAAATCACTTTGAGGGGGCGGTAGTCCGCACTTCCTAAAATGAAATTATCGCGTTTTACCCATAATGGAAATCATAAAGTATGCCATAAATGAGAAATACATAAGCATAAGTAAAACATAAACACATTATATATCATATATAAATATAGTGACATCTTAATGGCCACCTTTAAATGTGTTATATGAGTGTTGAACAATCATCGTTTCGTGAGGCAGAAATTCGCCATTCACAGAAACCGTATGTTCTTTAACCTTTAGATGTAGGTGTGTGTAAGTGTTGCTCGAATACTTCTTATAACAACATCCTAGTATATTGAGGATACTTTTGTTGTTACAAAAGAAATTAATAAAAATAGTTTAGGGGGTTGGAGAAGAAAAATAAAACAAAACAACATTAGAGAAGACATTACCTCAAAATCGGGTAACTCTTTTTGATTTGAGCCAAAGGCTTCCTTGAGAAGAGTTCTGCCCAAATTGAGGCTTCTAGGAGTAAGAGGGTGAAGTTGGGAGAGTATTTGGGAAGAGGTTGGCCGAGCCAAATGGCTTGAAAGTGTAAATGAGGTGGGAGAGGTGGGGGCTTTTATAAGTGGAGAGGAGGGGCACTTTTGGAAAGATTGAAATGTTACATTATTTCACAATGCTTTTCGGATTCTAAAGGTCCCACACTTATATAATTCGAGGCTAAGGTGATAAGGTTTCGAAATCGCCTCATCCAATAGGATTTGGACAAGTGTAAGCCTTGGATTTTACATTATCTTTTCATTTTATTAAAATCGTTAAATAATGAGGTCATCGCTGCATCATAATGATTTCATAAATAATATAATTTATTTAATGTCTAAAAATTATAAAAAAAACTACTATGATGTAGGAAATCTTTTTAGCTTTCTAATGAATATTTATAGTCAAAATTTGGACTTCTGTAACCCCACTTAAAAACTGTTGTAGTAAAATAACTCATGTTTGTGTCAATTTAATTTTAACATTAAATAAATATATATTAATGTCATTTTCCAACCAAAGTGGCTCCATGGGGTCCCCAAGTTGACCCATGAGTTGTCTTGGTCGGCCATGACTCATCCAATAGGAGTAGGACAAGTGTCAAGCTCATATCATATTATTAAAACATTATTTTTACCTTAAACTACACTAATTACCTCTAATCGCGATTAAGAACTTAAAAGTTACTATTCACCAAAAAATTATTTTAATCTCATTGAACCACATTTTACTTCTTAATGACAACCATGTATGTCGGATTTTTGAAAATCAAATCACAGAAATGGTAATATTTCATTTAAACGAAAAATCAGTTATTTAACTACCACTTAGTGGTTTCACTATTCATCAAAAATTGAAGTTTTTCAGAACAATGCCAAAATTTCACCCTAAGCTATAATTGATATTCCGAATTCAAAAATGATGTCTATTTTACAAAATTCCAAACATATAAGTTGCATTAATTAATTTTATAATTAATTCCCGTTGTCACAACCAATAGCGTGTTTTTAAGAAACTATTTATATCAAAAGATTGGCAATTGTTTATATCCAATTTCAATGTTAAATTAATTGTAATGACCACCATTGGATAAAATGGTAAAAATATATTCTAATTATACTTTAAAACTACTAAATAGTATAATTTATCACAATAAATTATTTTGATTAAAAAAATTTTTTTAAGTAATTTTCACTATTCATAAAAAAAATTGGAAGTTCTCAAAAAATTACAAAAAATTAAACTTTGGATAATTTCGATATTACGAATACAAAAATGAAGTCCATTTTGAAATATAAATTTCTATAATTTTAAAAAGTGGTTATTACTATTCATAACAGTTACTTTGATTAGTTACAGTGTGTTAGAACTCGATGTTGCGCACAATGCAAGCTATTACATTATTGAATTAGAAGCGTATCATGGAAGCTCAGGGTGTTACATTCTCCCCTCCTTCAATAAATTGCGTCCTCGCAATTTAAAATTTTTCTTTGTAAATAAAAGGTTGAAAAGAGAAAATACCTTTTTGGAAAACCCACATCGGAAATAAGATTAATAAAATTTAGCCTTAATAAGAGGGGAAGGGAAATGAAAAAGTCACCACCCAATTATGATCTCGATTAGGAGAACATTGGTGGAAATTAAAGACATATGATTGGAGAAAAAACGTAAATATTTTTAGGGAGTGATTGAGGTCATCAATCACAATCCACTGTCAAATTGAGGGCCTCAAAGACATCAATCTATGTTGATTTAAAATATCATCAGTTCAACAAGACATAAGGTATTAGGATAACGCATTTTTTTGTTTTAATATCCCTTTACTAAAGTTTAAGAATTAATTTATTCATTGAATAAGAGATAGGTATATATATATTTATGCTTGACAATTAGAGTTTCAACCTTCAACTCATCTTTCACTCAAAAGGGTAATAGAACTCAAAAATATTATACTTATCCTAATTGTATAAGGTTCCAAATGTTAACACATACCATTTAGATTAGTAAAATTATTTTGTAATAACCAGGGACTTCCTGTAGGCTAGTGGTTGGAAATAAAGGTCTGTCTCACTATGATTGTGGGTTCGATTCCTGCAGCTTTGTCCGACGCGACGGGTTATGCCCCACCCTGTAGGTTGTCCTTTTCCTAAAACTATAGTATCATAATATTCCAAAAATAATCTTCATAATTTTTTTTAACCTTAAACAATACTATCCAAATATCAACTTAATCCACTCCAACCTTTATAGTTATCCAAAATACCTCTGTCCAGACTTTCTCTAAAAGGTCTCTTAATTCCAAAATCAATTTCTTAGATTCCCCAAACAAAGTAAAGTTTCTATTATTGTCACGTACTAAAAATATAATTACCTTCATCATATTAAAACCTTACTGAAATCAACAAGTACCGCAGTACAATCCTTATATATATATCACATTATTCTAATAACCAGAATATAATCCATGAGTCCAAAAGCACCAATACATTAGTTATTCTGCTTCAACTGTAGTAACAGCATAAGATTGTCCTTGATCCCTTGGCCTTTTCTGAGGTAAGTTTCCCTGACGCTTAGGGCATTCATTTGCATAATGACCCATTTCTCTACAATTGTAGCATTCAACTTTGACAGCCTCTTTCTTTCCCTTGCAATCACGAGCCTGGTGACCCTTTTCTCCACATTTATAACAAACTCTCATTCCTTTTAGGCATGTACCAGGGTGATTCTTCCCACAATTATCACATAATGGAAAATCCTTCTTTCCCTTTTTCCCTTTATCTGTCTCTTGTTCCACCGTTCTCTTCTTCTCTTGCTTTACATTGTTGTCATAAGACTTAGAGAATTCCTTTTCTGTCTTGATAGCACACGAGACAATATCTTCGTATGATGAGAAGGATTGTGATACTAATGATCGACGGAGAAATGGTTTTAATCCATCAAAGAAACGATCAATCTTACTCCTTGGGTTACGTATATAATCGGCATCATACCTCGCTAACCTTGTAAAGTTAGCCTCATACTTTGCGACATTCTCATCCTCCTTCTGCCTCAAACTCAGAAATTGCCTTTCCATATCTGCTCGATGGTCCCGAGGAAAGTATTTTTCTAAGAAAAGCTCTTTGAACTCCTTCCATTCCATATTCGATACGTCATCATCTTCCTTTGTGTTTTGAATCAGCGACCACCACTGATCGGCATCTCCAGTGAGGCGGTAAACTGCCATGACAACCTTCTCCCTTTCACTACTCCCCAAGGCATGGAATATTTTCTCTAAGGAATTTATCCATTTCTCATATACTATAGGATTTGTACTCCCATTGAAGGTTGGTGGTTGTTGCCTCATGAAACGGTCTATCATTGATCCTCCACGTTGCGGATCAGGGTGCTCCATATGAGTAAGGTTATTATTCATAACCTGAGTGAGTTGTACTAGTATGGTAATAAGTTGATCAGCACCAATTGTATCTCCAGATCCACAATAATTATCTTGAGCAGGAGGGAAATCCCTACACGGAGTTCGTGCATTGATACTGTTTCCATTCCTTCCACTAGGCGCCATTTCTAAACAATGGTGTAAACTAGATTAGTTTATGAATCAAAATACATAATTCCATACTTGTTAAACACTTTACATAAATTGAACTATTTATGGATATAATCCATAATCATAAAAAGAAATGTTTTCTTTCAGGAAGTATATACTCATAACCTTTCATAGTGATTTATAAAGAAAATGAGAATTATCCAAAGCATATCCCCCGGGAGTGTCGTAACCAAGAGTGCAGTAAGGCCCGTTGTCGTGCACCAGTTCCCGTTCGAGTCTAGCTCAAAGCGGTGTTTTCGGGTTTTACCCCTAGGTACATCTGTGCCAGATCTGCCTCTACTTGCTCGTATCCAGACAGGGACGTATTGCTCGGAAAACTCACAAAATCTCTATAATACCAAAATTATAGGAAGTTCTTCTATACTAATCCTTAAAGTCTATCTTCGGGCTATGTGCTCTAATCAGATTTTACCTAAATATAGCTTCCAAGGTTAGTACTAAACTGCCTCTGATACCAACTGTAACGCCCCGACCCCAGCTACCCAGAGTCGGTGCATTACTTCGTAACATTGGCATGATCACAAAAGATCAAGTCTCGAAAGACCGATTAGTTTAGTAGCCTTGGAAACACTAGATACATTCTTAAACGTTACATTACATAAAAAAGTAAAAAAAACTAATAACAAAGTCTTCATAGTCCACACTCATATCCTCTTCTGACTATCCATGCAGGTCATTTATAAAATACTTCTTCACATCCTGGAAAATATTAAAACATTGAAAGGGGTGAGCTCAGATGCTCAGTAAGGATAACAATATTGCGGAAGCTTTCATATATAAACATAAACATTTAAGGCAATGTATAACTACAACAAAAGCCTTTTAAACTTGAACATCAACATAATATGGCAAAAGTAAAATGAGATAATGCCATTCACTTCCTCACATGGATATTCTACTGGTCGAATAATCACATGCAATATCAATAACCACTTTCATAATGAGGGAATGTATAATGCCAGACATTCTGAAACATTTTGTCAAGGCCTCGGCCAAGACGTCTAAAATGATTAAGGCCTCGGCCAAAACCATAAATCAAATTGGGAAAGGGCCTCGGCCAATTCCACGTCTAGTTGTCTCATGAGACCTACCGATGCATTGAGGAGCTATAGCGGGCTCCTCCCGTCACTTATTAAGTCCAATACATTCCTCATATGAATAGGTTTAAACATATCATAAACCATAACATAATCGTATCACATAAAACATGAATAAAGGAAACATAACATTTCCACATTTAAATCACAAGATATCAATACAACACATTGATATAATAAAAACACTTTCAAAACCATTTTCAATACCAAAATAAAAGAAAGTTAAAACTTTGTATTTATTTTTCATTAAAAAAAAGTGATGGCTTGTAGAGGAAGACGAAACTCAAATAATGGTCACGGTGGCGGAGAAGTCGTTGTCGCCGCATATGTACGGAAAGAAAAACATTCGTTTTTGTCGTTTATTAAAACGTTTCGTATAAAAAGATTCATTTTGAATAAACGTAAAAGTCAAAGGGGTTTATACACTGTACAAAAGAAATTTGTGTATAAAACAAAATATGCCTCAATGAATGGAGATTGAGACGAAGTCCCTTAAAAGATCATTTTTAAATAAAATATATCTATTATGTGTATTCACTATATGTACACATAAAGAAAGTATAAATAAAATATACGACATAATAATATCATGACATAATTTGAAAGTAGGAGATTAACCCAAAGAATGGAAGTTGGGTTATGAAATTCCCTTACCTTGCATCTTGTCCTGACTCGACCGTTCTTTAACCTCCTGAATAATAAACTAGAGTTAATTTCTATTTACTTAATAACCTTTTTCATGTTCATTATTACATTTATATCACTTATTACCATGTTATGAACATTATGTAATTATTTAAGTTAATAACGGTCGTTTTGTCGATCTTTGGTACTTGAGTCAACAATAAACTTCTTATAATTACAAGTTGTTTATGTGGTAGAATATCCATTATCTACAGAATTATATTCATGATTTAGATGTCATATATATCATATATATCCAGTATATACATTCATTCATAATATTACGTAACATTTAGAGGTAAGAAATGAAATGCACCGTTCATGGAGACGGTAAGCCGTACGTACGCATGAACGCTACTTTCATTTCTATTTCATATTTAATGGAATTAAATCATAATGATATAAATTTATAATATAATTACAGTATAATATAGTGTATTATACCATTTAATCCATCCTTTATACATCCCACATATGGCATTAACGATTCAAATCACTTTGAGGGGGCGGTAGTCCGCACTTCCTAAAATGAAATTATCGCGTTTTACCCATAATGGAAATCATAAAGTATGCCATAAATGAGAAATACAGAAGCATAAGTAAAACATAAACACATTATATATCATATATAAATATAGTGACATCTTAATGGCCACCTTTGAAGGTGATATATGAGTGTTGAACAATCATCGTTTCGTGAGGCAGAAATTCGCCATTCACAGAAACCGTATGTTCTTTAACCATTAGATGTAGGTTTGTGTAAGTGTAGCTCGAATCCTTCTTATAACAACATCCTCGTATATTGAGGATTCTGGTTTTGTTACAAAAGAAATGAATAAAAAGATTTTATGGGGTTGGAAAAGAAAAATAAAACAAAACAACATTAGAGAAGACATTACCTCAAAATCGGGTAACTCTTTTTGATTTGAGCCAAAGGCTTCCTTGCGAATAGTTATGCCCAAAGTGAGACTTCTAGGAGTAAGAGGGGGAAGTTGGGAGAGTATTTGGGCAGAGGTTGGCCGATCCAAATGGCTTGAAAGTGTAAATGAGGTGGGAGAGGTGGGGGCCTTTTATAAGTGGAGAGGAGGGGCACTTTCGGAAAGATTGAAATGTTACATTATTTCACAATGCTTTTCGGATTCTAAAGGTCCCACACTTATATAATTAGAGTCTAAGGTGATAATGTTTCTAAATCTCCTCATCCAATAGGCTTTGTACAAGTGTAAGCCTTGTATTTTACATTATCTTTTCATTTTATTAAAATCGTTAAATAATCAGGTCATCGTTGCATCATAATGATTTCATAAATAATATAATTTATTTAATGTCTAAAAATTATAAAAAAAATACTATGATGTAGGAAATATTTTTATCTTTCTAATGAATATTTATAGTCAAAATTTGGACTTGTGTAACCCTACTTAAAAACTGTTGTAGTAAAATAACTCATGTTTGTGTCAATTTAATTTTAACATTAAATAAATATATATTAATGTCATTTTCCAACCAAAGTGGCTCCATGGGGTCCCCAAGTTGACCCATGAGTTGTCTTGGTCGGCCATGACTCATCCAATAGGAGTAGGACAAGTTTCAAGCTCATATCATATTATTAAAACATTATTTTTACCTTAAACTACACTAATTACCTCTAATCGCGATTAAGAACTTAAAAGTTACTATTCACCAAAAAATTATTTTAATCTCATTGAACCACATTTTACTTCTTAATGACAACCATGTATGTAGGATTTTTGAAAATCAAATCACAGAAGTGGTAATATTTCATTTAAACGAAAAATCAGTTATTTAACTACCACTTAGTGGTTTCACTATTCATCAAAAATTGAAGTTTTTCAGAACAATGCCAAAATTTCACCCTAAGCTATAATTGATATTCCAAATTCAAAAATGATGTCTATTTTACAAAATTCCAAACATATAAGTTGCATTAATTAATTTTATAATTAATTCCCGCTGTCAAAACAAATAGCGTGTTTTTAAGAAACGATTTATATCAAAAGATTGGCAATTGTTTATATCCAATTTCAATGTTAAATTAATTGTAATGACCACCATTGGATAAAATGGTAAAAATATATTCTAATTATACTTTAAAACCACTAAATAGTATAATTTATCACAATAAATTATTTTGATTAAAAAAGTTGTTTTAAGTAATTTTCATTATTCATAAAAAAATTAGAAGTTCTCAGAAAATTACAAAAAATTCAACTTTGGATAATTTCGATATTACGAATACAAAAATGAAGTCCATTTTGAAATATAAAATTTCTATAATTTTAAAAAGTGGTTATTACTATTCATAACGGCTACTTTGATTAGTTACAGTGTGTTAGAACTCGATGTTGCGCACAATGCAAGCTATTACATTATTGAATTAGAAGCGTATCATGGAAGCTCGGGGTGTTACAATAAAAATATGTGGAAAATCTATAAAATTTAGTTCCAGATAATAATTCAATTACTCAAATATAAAAATTTGTTAAAGGAAGATATAATAAGAAAAAGAGCCTCAATGGGGCCAAAAATAATAGAGTCTAAGGGGATCCATAAGGAAAACCTCTTTACAATTGAGGGGAATACATCCAATATTCATAGGATCATCTACTTATTGTCATTTTTTCTCATGTAAAGTATGTTTAACTTCAACTCCCTAGCCAATAATATGTCTACAGGATTGATATAGTTGGAAATGTACCAATGATAATGGAGGAGGCCTAATGGGGAATTCACCATTAAGGAAGAGTCAGATTCAACCTCATGTAAATCCAAGTTATAGAGCTTACATAAAGTAAGCTTTGTATTCAAGGAAGGAACCTACACCATGAGATATTCTCTATGCCCATAAAAGGAATTAAAATAAAACGTCATAGATTTTCAAGTGTCTCAAATGATACCACCACCCCCCATATTCCCATGAGAGTATGAACCATCTATGTTCAATTTTAGCTTGAGATTCAGGGTTCTATGGAAGAACCAATTCCCCTGTAGACTCATGTGGTTTCTACTTACATTAAGAGAGAAATATGGATAAATCATTCATAAAGTCAAGGTGAGAGTACAAGATTTGATTAGTTAGCCTAATTCCACTTCCATAACTATAAAATTCGCTTTACTATCCAAAATAATTACTTTCATACCAAGATGACTATACCAGTTGTGATTTCCCAAGATAACCCAATGGCTAATGTAAATTAGCTTGCTACGCACCAATTCTTTTATGGGATTTCTATTAGCATTATAGAACCATACTTCCAAGAATCCCTCCATTAACTCTGGTAGAATATGATTCCCAATATAATTCAAAATAAGAAAGCATACATATCACACCCATTTCCCATCAATAAACAGATATTTAATGGATTTCAGATTCCCATCTATACATCAATGACATCATGATGCAAGTTGGGTTCCCATTCATTATGTTAGAGAAGAAGAGGTTCATTGTGAACAAATATAACACAAATATAAAGAAAATTAATAACATGTGAGTATTTAACGTGGTTTGTAAATGGTGCATACATCCAAAAGAAAAGGGGGCCCTTTATTTATTTTATCTGGATAATACATTGGAGGATCACAAAAAGATTTCAATGGGTTTTTTCCTTGTTTTCAACACATAGGATTCAACATCATTATATATAGAAATTGATTCAATAATTTCAAGGGTTTTTTTCCATCCCTTTAATTCTTCCACCTCTAGCTTCTACACGTCAACTGCGATGGACAGTTTAGTTGCAACTTAAGAGGAAATTTCCAAACGCAGTTGTTTTTGGCCATAAAAAAAAGATCCTATCAATGTCTTTATTTCATTCCACTAATTTCTCCCAAAATTTTAGTTTCCCCCACAAATCTCCCACCCATATCCAATTTGGGGTAGAATCTAGACCTTCTATCTCCTTTCAAGCATCCATCTTCTCTTTCAGTAAAACCTTTATCATCATGTCTTCCCTATTATCATTTGTGTTTGTTTTCTCAACTTTCAACAATATTTCTTCCAATACATTTCATATCCAAAAATATTACAGGTTTATGTTTTTGTATTTGGAATGAAATTTCAATTTCTTGATGAGATGAATATTACTCTCAATATCACAAAAGAAAATATAATTCTCCTAGTTTTATCTGAGTTCTTATAAAAACTTCTTCATCCACAATATCTCCTTATGTCTTTCAGTGACTGAAATATATTCTACTTTTGGGTAGACAATGAAACATACTTTTGGAATTTTTATTTACATGAGACATATCCCTTTGTAAATTTTATCAATTACCCTGATATGGATTTCCTTATATCTACATCTCTATCCAAATATGCATCTTTGTATCCTTATAAAATAGTTTTATCACTTCCAAAAAATAAAAAATGACTAGATGTACCTCAAAGATACCTTAATATCCCTTTAAACGTTTTCCATTGATTATTTCCAAGATTTGATAAGAATATTCTCAAAAATCCTATAGCATGAGAAATATTGGTCTGGATCACACCAGGTCATACATAAGACTGCCAACTACTGACTGATAAGGAACTTTTTCCATCTATACTTTCCCATATTTAGTTGAAGGACTCTGATTTTTCATGATCCTGAAATGACTCACAAGTGAAGTGCTAACTTATTTCACCTTGATCATGTCGAATATTTCAAGAACCTTCTCAATGTACCTCTCCTAAGATAACTAAATCTTGTGATTCCTCCTTTCATCAGTAATTTCCATACCAAGAATCCGAGTAGCATCTCCTAAGTTCTTCATTTCAAAAGACTTGTTCAACTCCTTCTTCAACCTATAAATCTTGGTGATATCTCTTCCAATAAACAACATATCATCAAAATAAATCAACAAGATAAGGAAATCACTATCATAAAAAATTTTGATGAAAATACAGTGATTAGCAGTCGTCCTTCTGTACTCATTTTTCTCCATGAATAATTCGAATTTTTTGTACCACTACCTAGATGCCTGCTTCAAACTATATAAACATTTATTAAGTTTTCATACCAGTTTTTTATTACCTTTCAATAGAAGTACCTCTGGATCCTCTATGTATATCTCCTTATCAATATCACAATGTAATAACATTTTCTTTATAACTAGTTGTTGAACTTATAGGTTTAGACTAGCCACCAATCCAAGAACAACCCTGATAAAAGACAACTTAAACACATGAGAAATAATTTTATCAAATTCAATACCTTTATTCTAAAAAAATCCCTTCACAACCATTCTAGATCTATATCACAGTAGTGAGATTCCATCTTCTCCTTTGATTCTATAAACCCACTTGTTCTTTAGTGCCTTCATTCCATGTGGTAATTCCACCAAATCAAATGTATGGTTACTATAAAAGGATCTCGTATCCTCTTGAAAGGCCTTTTTACATTCCATATTCTACTAAATCTTAGACTCATTATCATAAATTTCTAGCTCTCCACCATATGTGGGAATCACATAGTCATGTGCTGAGTATCTATGTCTCAGTTTTCATTATCTGGTGGATCTCCTCAACTATTCTTCAGGGGGAATATTTTTTGGAATTTAAAATGATTAATACATATCTAATGGTGGAGACATATTATCTGGTATTGATGTATCATTATTTTCACATATATCTCTCACACTATATGAAACTGATGGTGGTGAGACAGGTTCTAGATTGACTGGAATTTCCTTAGACTACAACTTCTATACATTTTCTATCTTCTAAAAATCATCAATTGTCCAATCCTTAAGAAATTACACATATATTCTTCTCAAACATGATTATTTTACATGGTTTGTTAGTAGTGACTATATCCATGGGATAAGGGGGCCTTTCTATTTCTTCTCTCTAGATAATTCATCAGAGGATCACAATAACATTACAACATGTTTTTTCTTTTTTTCAATTCATGGGATTAAATCTTGTTATATAGATAAATTTATTCAATTATTTCAAGAATTTTTTTTCCAACCATTGAATTATTCCACATATGGATTTATCATGTCAACTGCGATGGATGGGTTGGTTGCCAACTGAAGAAGAAACTATCTGCTGTGATTATTGTCGGCCAGAAAAAACTTGTTGACAACTTTGTTTCCTTCTACTAATTTCTCCCAAAAATGGGAGTGGTCCCAACAAATTGAAACACAAGGTCCATAGGAAGCACTTGATTCTAAATATTTCATATGAGAGTATTTAATTTAGTCTGAATTTCTTGGCACCAAAGAGCTCTTTTTAAGGAGTTTGGGGCCCTAAAGAGCATAAAGACTATTTTCAGGCCTTTTCAAATAAGATTGGATGAAGGGTATTACATATCTAAGAGGTTACTTAGATAATCATACTTTTCTCTAATGTTTCTAGCCAGACAGAACCTCCCACTCAAGCCTCAGTTACTTACACTGTATGTTAACCTCTAGAATTTTCACATTGATTCACCCATCTTCCCAAGGTTCGATAATCTTTTCCATATAACCGAGTGGTTATTTTCTTTTTGTTGTGTTTCCAAGATAAAACAATCCATAATTCTTTCATTATTTTAAATATAATTCTTTGAGAACTGATGGTATCTAGTACATGCATAGTGATAGATGATAAGACACTATTAACCAAGTAAACTCTTCCCCCAAAGGAGAGAAACCTACAAATTTAGTTTGTGATGTGGGATATGATATTATTAACCAGAACATAAAATTGGTGACCCCCCCCCACTCCCTATATAAAGAGGGGTCCTGAGGAAAAACCAAACTTAAATGATTTTGGGTCAAGTTGACCTACATTATTTTGGAAATAAATACATTTCTCTAAAGGATTTTGTTAAGTATAATTTAAATTCAATTATTTTTTATTATTTTTTTATAATTATAATGAAGATAATTTAACTTTGGTGTTGATGCATGCAGCATTGGTCCCTCCTCTGCAAAAGGAAGAGGGACACCCCACCCCCTGCCCCCACATATACTCACGTCATTACCCCTTCTTTCCCTTATCTAACCCAAATTTCCTCTCTTCCTTTCCTAGAATCACATTAAAACCTAAATTTCCCTCTATTTACCAAAATTTCCCTAAACTTTCACTTTTTTATTTATATTTCATAGATTCTACACCTCTATTGGATTTATCTCGGGTGGAACACTTCTAACATCTTTTTCCATCACTTGACTCCTTTGATGAATTTTTCTCTTCTTAGGGGTTATAAACATTCTCAACCATTGGACTGTTGGACTCCAAACACATGTTGATATGTTAGGATTCTAACAAAATTTTATTCTTAATCATTCCATATCTCCTAGAACCTTCAATAGATACTGTTTCTTCCTTCTTAGTTGGTTCTATGAATTCTACATGAAGTATGGATCACTGAAAACTATTTTATGGGTATGTTTTCTAGGATTTCCTCTATAATTTCAAAACATGTTGATTATCAAAATATTAAGTAATATGGTAGTTCATAACCTGTGCTCAAATAGTAGAACCATATTGATATTCCATCTATTTTACTTTTGTATATGCATGAAAGTTGATGTTTCTAATCCACCAATATATTTTGTTTTTATTGAGGTTTATGAAGAGTTTTAATCCAAATAGTAAGCTCTCTATTAATATTGGGTTTAATAATGTGGATCTGGTAATATTTTAAAACACTCAAAGTAGAATTTTAGGAGAGGATCCACTTTATAGAATAGTGGCTAAATGTATGTTACATATTATGATAAGGTTCCTACTCGATCCTTTGTGGATAATTCAGTATCAGATTCACTAGATGAGGTATCAGATCGTCTGGAGGGTGACATTGATAAGATTATTACAGCTAATATGATGAGAGGTTAAAGAGATGAGATCCAATCTTATTCATTTGTAGTTTTATATTCTATTAGTGGTGGAACTATAATAATTTCTCATTATTATATGTAAATGAGTAAGGATATTTTATCTCTTTTATTCTTTGATATCTTTTATTCTATAAAAGATGATTTGGTTATTGTGGTGGAATCAACAATTGAACAAGCTATTCATGAAAGTGGGGCCATGGAAAATGAAATAATTTCTCCATTTCTATCATTAATTGGTTTGGGTAATCAAATTTTCTAAAACGTTAATTTGGCTTCAGGATATATATAGTTGATGGGAAGAATGGGTGTTACTATGTGGTATTTAGGTTTTAAGTAGCTTTCATCCTCTATCTTGGAACTAAACAACTAAAATGAGAATATGAAGTAAATTTTAATGGATATTAACAAAGGTAATCATCATTTTGTAAAATATGGTAAAAAATATATTTCTAGGTCATATGCCTTGGAATAAAATTTTTAGATCAATATAAGTTCTATAAATAGGATGATATGAATTATAAGGTTGGTTCAAGTAATAATTAACCATATCATCTGTCTTCAGAATATGGAGAGGATTTGGTGGTATAAGAACAATACCATTCATAAAGGAAGGGATGGAAAAAGGAAATCATGGTGTGAGCGATTACTCAATGACATTAGGGAAGAAATCCAAAGATCTCAATGACTACTATTATTTACCAAAGTCTATGGTGACTAGATCGGTGGGGATGTATATAGTATTTAAGGAGTCATATCTAAACACCATTTAATTAGATGCTAAGATATTTTAAGATAACATAGTATTGAAGAAGAGTTATATGAAAATTATTTAGGTCATAGATGATTAATACCTTTAAGGAAATTGAACAGACGTAGAAAAAATAAATTGAGAAGAGACAAAGAAATCATCCTTAACATAGGTGATCCTACAATCCTTAGAGGCAATGGAAAGAAAACTCCTTAATTTCTCAGAATAAAAATTCCCTGGTAATCCATCTTAATCCATACATATTTCTAAAATAATGAAATTGAATTTTAAAAATATTGTCAAGGACACAAATGAAGAATGTGAGAAGGAAAAGCATAAAAAATTTACAATCCCATTAGAGGATCTTGAGGGAGGGAGGTTTCCTTAAGGCCTCTGTGATGTTATATCAATTTGGTTTGACATAAATTTTGAGTATATGTATATTTTAAAAAATCCATCTTGGACTCCTCAGATATAAAGACAAACTCATATTCTTTGAGTTGATATCCTCTAACATTGAAGACAATATCAGATTCAACAAAGAGTTATATATTTGAGACTTAAATTAGAAAAATAAGCATGTTCTTCCTTAATTGATTTTCTAAGATCCTTATTGATCCTTTTTTTATATTTTATTTTGGTTATGGCTTTGGTTTATGGTAATTTCTATATATAGACCCCACTCAACCATAAAGTTATTTTTTAATATAATAAAAAATGGAATTAGATAGGTGTTTGACAATAATAACTAGTGACATAATCAACCGATAATTACAATATTTATAACAATGGTTTCACCTTATTAAATTGACCAGGTCTCTTTTTATAGTTTTATAAAATAAGGAAAAACTATTATATAATTAATTGTATACTTTCACAAATTATACATTTTTCACACAAAAATATATCTTTAAGTTTGCACCCTCAATTCATCTAAAATACCTTTTATTAATTTAATACAAGTCACCATAGATAAAATTTATAATCATACTTAGATTCTATGAAAATAAATTTAAAAATGTAGGAAGTGAAAAACAATTCTTACTAAGGGATATAAAAATAAAAGAATCATATTATTCTAGTGAAAAACATGAAAACTTATGAGGACATTTTCCTTTTCCACAATAAAGTTTTAATCACATAAATAAAACATTTCCACAAGTGAAAATAAATATTTACACAAAGAAAATCCTTAAAACCCATTATAAAGCATAGTAAAAACCATGAAGGAATCCTGAGGCTTATGGTAACCCATGAAATCATTCCTCTGAAAAACAAACCTTCCCCCTTTAAACTTTCCATAACTTGTGAAATTAAATTATTTCCATACAAATCACTTTTTCAGTCATAATATAGGTAAATTAAAGAATCATATTTATAACCCATGTTTACACAATTTTTACATAATCCAAAATAACTATATCCCAATTAATTTAATAGGAGTAACCTATACATTTATCTCTCACGTTTTTTACCATCGAGTACTAAATGATCTCTCAATGCATTAGAATGTTATATCTGGCTCACCCACCATCATGAGCTATATCGAGCTCACCCATAATCATATATAATATTAATGTAAAATATTACGAACAAAATTTTTTAGAGATTTAAATTTTCATCATAAAATGAATGAAAAACTCATTTGAACTCAAAAGAAAAACACTTTCCATTTTTTCATTACCATAATGAGAAATATGGTTTTTCTTTGAAAACTCTTAAAAATGAAAAAATACTAGAAGAGTAGGAATATGATATTATTTCAAAAAAAATTAACATATATAGGAAATTGATAATTAAAAACAACTATGATGGTATAAAAATATGATCAAGTCATAAATATTATAAAAACATTTGTTTTGAACTTTTTTAAAATGTCAAAAATATCACATATGGAAAACATTAAAAATATTTCTCTATAAAACTTTGAAAAATAAATTCAAATATATTTTAAAATTGAATTTATAAAATTTTAATTCAAAATAATAACATTTTTTAAATATTTCAAATAACATGGATAAGGAAGAAAAGGAGTTTAAAACATTTAAAACAATGTTTTAAAAGAAAATCCCTTTCTATAAGTCTCATCTAGCTCTGTGTGTTCTCTAATTTCAAAATAAAAAATTTATATTAGTTTTATATTTTTTTAATAACCTTTTTCATGATAATTTCATTATTATTATTCCTTTTATTTTATTTATTACCATGTTTTATTTAGTTACTAAAATGGTTAAGTTCACTTTGGATGTTTTGAGGACGTTCAGTTTATAACCTCAAAATAACATCGATGTGTTGATCGTGGTCAAATGGGTTATGATGACATTAAATAAAAATCTTTAAAATGTTATAATTATTATATTTATACATTTTATACAATTTTAAAACCAACCATGTGGTGTGATCATAAAAATGAGCCCCATCATTTCATGGAGATAGTAGTCCGTGTGTACATATAAACGACGTCTTCGTTTTTCTAATGAGTGTAAAGGAAATAAAGTAAAAAATATTTTAATTTTATAGAATCATAAATATGTTATAAATTTTATATTCATTCATTATTTATATCCTTGTGAACATCTTTATAATATGGATATGAAAAATGAGTCACATCGCTTCGTAGAGGTAGTAGTCCACACATAAGCACGAGTGATGTTATCATTTTCAGAATAGTGGTAGGGTAAGAAGGTAGGTAGTATATTATCACTATAAAATAATAAATATATTATAAATAAAATTTATATCCATTTATTCCATCATTTTAACCATCCATATAATAAATTTATAAAGAAAAAAACCTATTACTTCAGGGAGGCGGAAGTCCACACATACTCACAAGCGATGTTTTTATTTCCCATAAGATGAAAAGGGGATGAAAAGGGATTATAACTTAATTATAATAATATTTCATCATATATAAGATACTAATGATAATATTTTATCATAGTTAAGAAATATTATAATGATGTTGAATAACAAATAAACATGAAAATACTCAATTAAGAGCTATACCTCTTATTTAGAAAACTACCTTTGGATTACAACTTAAGCCTTATAGGATTGGTCTTTTGGTGATACCAAGACCTATAAGACATGGGTAGGCATGTTGGGGAGATATTTGTGTAGTTATTATTAGAACTAGAATGGTCAAATTGTTTAATTAAGGGAGGATAGGATGTGTCATTTTATAAGTGCAGGGAGTGGCATGCTTGTAATTATTCAAATCTTTAAAATAATATTAAGTTTCTCACTCTTAGTGTTGGGAGTTTTGGTTTTGGTATTTTTTTATTTTTTTATTTTTTTGTAAATTTTAAATTCCATTCCTTTAAAAAATATTTATTTAGAATCATTTTATTTTTAATAATTATTTAAATTTTATTTTATTATTTTTATGAATAATTTATTTTTATTTTTATTTAATTATTATTTTTATTTCAAGTGTTTATGTTTTTTAAATTCTTTTCTTTACCCTTATGTGGAATTAAAAATATGTGAAATACCCTTAGGTAGATTTTATTTTTACAATTATTTGAATTTTTTAGCCTTGTTGTTACCTTTATATATGTTATATTATACTCATACACAAGCCATATAAGTATTGGGTTACCCTTACACAAGTATCTAGATCCCTTGTAAAATATTAGAAAAAACATTCTAACCTTACATAAGTATTATTTTACCTCTATTAAAGTATTATAAAATCTAAACTAAGCTTATTCAATTCTTATCAAATGTATTCTACCCTTTCATGGTGTTTGTGGATTCTAGTTTAACTTTATGCAATACATGTGGTACCCTAATGAAACTTGTTAAAAATGTGAGTTAACTTTACATTAGGTTCAAAATACCCTTATGTATCCATTAATAACTTAAGGATTATCTTTAAATAGAGTTAAAGGTATATTTTTGCATCGTATACACAATTATGTAAATATGTTCACTTACCCTTATGCAAACTATGGAATTTCTAGTTTACTTCTACAAAAAATATTCAAAATATATCCTACCCTTACACAGTATATATAATCTTATTCCTAACATTACACATGCATTTTAATTTTCATGTTACCTTTAGAAAACCTATATAAAACATTATTTACCTTTATTCAAGTATTCAGAATACCTTTACACGTCTATATATACTACCTTATAGATCTATTTATAATACCTTTACATAATTGTGCACTTACCCTTACACACAAGAAAAATGATCTATTCTTCATCAAAAATGATAAAACCACTTTCTTTCTAGTTATATGTCTCTAATTTTATGCACAGATTCACTAGTATCATATTATTATAACTAACAGTAGATGCTTGATTCTTCTTATTGTAGTCGCTTGCTTTACCTTGTAGCAACGCCTTGTTTTAACAGTAGTACTACATAACTAATTGGTGCACCTTATAAATGGAGTTAACACCTCATAACAGATGGTAGCACCTCATAACGGGTGGTAGTACCTCATAACTCAAGGTAACACCTCCACTAGAATTAGAATCACTTAAACAATAAATGTATCCTATTAGAAATGGTAGATTAGTTATTAACGGTAGTATAACTTTATTTAATATAACTTATTTCATGAAGATATTGAAATCTTAATATTCTGTTTTATGATCATTTGGATAATTCATTTTACTATAAATATATATGATATGATTTAACTATCTTATTAATTTTTAAAATACATATGTGTTAATGAACATATTATAAGTGTTTCAAAGTATTTTCATGAAGGACTAAAATATAATAAGAATTTTTTAATAACTAGTGCATTAATTCAAATGAAAGGAAAATAGTATTATGCTAAGTATTATTATTATCTAACCCATGAAATAATTTTATTGGTAATTTAAATGATACTTTTTTCTCCATAATATCTTGGATTTAATAATGGGATATTTTTTATTAGAATGTAATCAAGGGGTATGTGGTTAAATATAATCAATATAGATTATTCAAGTATGAAATAGACATATAGAAAAATATAACATTCAAACATGAATTGAAAAGTACTAAAACCCAATCGTGACTAATGTTTTATTGGATTTATCATGAAGGAACTTCATCATTGGATCATTCTATACTAAAGTGATCAATGTTTTTGGGCTTTACTAACATTCCCCATCATTTTCTTCATTATTGTTCTTGATTTCATTGGTTTTTCATTATTTTATATTTTCATTATTATTTTTTTTCTTATAGAGTCGGTTTAATATTTTCCTATCTAAAATCTACCTTCCATGATTGTTTATTCTATTTAAAATTAATTTTTGGTTATGACTCCCAAAAAAAATTCAGGTGGGTTGTGACTCCTATATAAATTCAGGTAGGTTGTAAC
This sequence comes from Viscum album, assembly GCA_963277665.1. Classification (NCBI taxonomy): domain Eukaryota; kingdom Viridiplantae; phylum Streptophyta; class Magnoliopsida; order Santalales; family Viscaceae; genus Viscum; species Viscum album. The sequence continues at coordinate 1,711,044,668 of OY728135.1, forward strand.
TATGGTAAAAGTCGGTTGGGTTATACTAACTGGTGATAAAATGGTACATATGTAATTGGGTTATACTACAAGGTGAGAAAAAGGTACTTCTGTAATAGGGTTTTAGATCCCTAACAAAAGTGATTCTTTTAGTGAATACCAATATTCTCACTGAGTAGAGAAGATTTAAGAGTATAGTAGGATATTGGTGATCTAAACTACTATAAAAATATTATGTGATATTTTATTTCCAATTTATCTATATATTTTAACAATTTTTTATGTTTATTACTCTAATAACTATAAATTATTTACATTTTAAAAAAATACTGCTAACCCCCCCCCCCCTCGTCCATATTTCTATATATCAGTGACCAAAAAATTGGTATTAGAGTGTGGTGCCTCTTAAGGAATTGGTTGGTGATTATTGTTTCATTATGTTTTTGTGCTAACTATTATCTGAGACTTAACAATCAAAGGAATGATCAATTTTGTGTTAAAGAAACTCATATATGTGAGTTTTTGAATCCCCTTAGATCACCTCATTTCAATGGAAGTGATTATGCAAACTGGGGGGTCTGAATGGAGGTATTTTTAAAAAACATTTGTCTTGAATTTTGGGCCATCTTGTCAAAACTATATAAATTTATTAAGGTATATTTAGATACTCTAACTAGAAATGATGATACAAAATGTGTTCTAAATAACAAATTTATGAATTAATGGGATTATTCTTTAAAAAGAAAAATGTATATCCATATTTCGTTATGTAAAACTGAATCTGATATCTCGAGAACTTTAAAAGCCATTCATCAAGGAACTGATAAGTTGTAGAGAACCAAGTTGAGAATTCATAGGGCTGAAATTAAAGAATTCAGAATGTATGATCAAGATATGTTAGGTCCAAAAGGGTCTTAGATATCCTGGTAGGGGGTGAATTAGGGTATGAATATTCTTTCCAAAGTTCTTATTACCCCACTAGATATTGACCTATTTATTATATGGGTCACTTTTTTCACTTAAGTATTTATTTTGATCTTATTATTTTCTTATTTATTTTATGATGATTCTTGAAAGTAATACAAGAAATCAAACACACAGGCACATATATTTTCACTTGGTTTACCCTCACTGGGATACATCTAAGGATAATACAATGAAAATGTGTTGATTGTACCAAATCCGATAAGGCTCACTACAAAAAAATGGTGGTTTGGATAGATATTATTTATACCCAAGACCACTACCTTTACAAGGTTTAGGGTCATTTCACTAATTTTCCAAGGGTTTCTCCCTATGTCACTTTCTCTAGAACACTGTTGGTGCAAAGGATCACCTACTTCATCTTCCTTTTCTCACTGCTCTTGGAAAGGATTCAAACACATTTCATGGACTTATAGGTCCCTTCATTATCTCTAATGAATACACCATTTACTATATGTATATGTTTTGTTGAAGTCTTGAATTTTTTCAATTTATGAATATCACATTACCATATATTTACTGGGAAATATCCTTATGAACACTTTCGCGATGCTCACTATCTTCGCGAACCTAACACCTTTCACGATTCTCTAATAGCCTTCAGGAAGCAACCTCCTTTCACGAAACTAACTTAGCCTTCATAAAGCACCATCATTTCCTAAATCTCACTTATCCTTCATTAAGATCCAAACTTTTGGTCACCATTTTATAGCCTTTGAAAACTCCCTTACTTTCACGATGCTCACACTTTTCAGTTGGCATTTATAGCCTTCACGAATCACCTTTCCATTGAAAACTTCTTCGTAATAACCACCTTCGCGAACCACCTTCACAAATCAAGAGCCTTAATATTTTTTTTAAGTATATATTCTTTTCTAAAGGGGGTAGAGTCTTATTTATAGGAATTTCCACAAATTCTAGAGTCTTATAGCCACATCATCACTATTTCACGATGCTCCTTCATTTCTATCACGATGCTCCTTCATTTCTATCGCGATGCTCCCTTATTCATGAAGCTCCACAGAAATTTTCTATTCGCGATGCTTTTCATGATTATAGAGATTTATATCTAAACCTTCACTAATTTTGGGATGATATTTTTAATCATAGATCCTTTTTTCAAAACATTTTTGCCTTCGCAGACCACCTTTCGTGAAACCCAATCTTCCTAAAACTCATTCTTTTTCTATATTTTCATATGGACTCCATGGAAATCCATCTTTTGTGATGCTATCCATCATTAAAACTTTGGACCCCATAATTTTTTCAAAACACTAGAAAACATCATCACATTCTTTATTCATTTTTATGTACCACTTCAAGGGTATCCATTCCTTTATCTTGGATCTCTGTCATCTTATCATGTTAATAATCTTTTTGGACTCCACAACTTGTCATGGAAACCCATATTTTCAACAAACACAATCAAACCAAAAATGATGCAATGTAACCTTGGAAGATTTTTTCCCAATAAAAGATAATCTATGATATTTACAATAGATTAAATAAAATTTTAAACCATTTGGTTATTGTTAGGGAAACCATGTATAATGAAGTTCTTACTGAAAGAATATTTCAAGACCTGGCTAAAAGTTTTAACTTAAAGAAGGTTTTCATTGAAGAGAGTAAGGATTTTGTTTTCATGGCATGACCAACCATGGAATACCTTTTTATAGGAAGGCCAATCCATGATAACCCCAAGTCTACCTCCAATAATATAGGGGCTAGTGACAAGAACTGAGAATGCATAATGTAAATGGGGGTCATTTTCTTAATGTACTTGTACACACACTCTCAACCGTCTCCATGCAAGAGTATAGAAGAGTATAATAAAACACCACAACATTTAGAGTATAACCATGTATGTAATAAACTCTATAATAATACAACAAAGTATTAAAGAATAAACCAAAATGAAAAGTTTCAAAATACATGCCCAACTAGAAATGTAGTCCACACCTAAAAACAACGTGAATAAAAGAAAACTGAGAGTGCCCAAATCCAAGTCTCCAAGTCCCAATTATCATATATGGTCAATGAACCCAGGTATAATTATTCTCCACCAAAGTCACTTTTGATATTCCCATAATTAGTATAATAAATGACATGTGAAGAAAAATCCCATGCATCAGTGAGTATATACATTCCCAGTGGGATTCCCCAAAAACTAAAGTGGGAGAAATATAATTAAACAACAGAAGTTTAGATACCCAAAGTAAGAGGGAAATGAAACCCATTACCAATATATGATCATAAAGAAACCTATATGAGGGAGAAAATATATCTCTATATCATAGCCTAACCAAAGTTGATGAGTCTGTCTACAACTCTAAAATTCTATCTCTTATACCCATAATAAAAAACAACCTCACCAGAATTTGCATGGAGGGCCAAACTTCTTGCTACTAAAATCTATATCCAAGAGATACACAACACATACAGAGGACTTACACATTGTCAGATATCAAAGAAGGGGGATTACCACTCTATAGATCAAGTACATATGCCCAGTGTAGGGGGATACCATATCTATCTATATAAAGAGTATGGAGAACCCACTCCTTGGTGCAATAGGGGAGTACCATCCCCAATAACTCTCTAATGATCCTACCCAATCACTTCCATAATTAACTGTCACATAATGAAGTGTTGTTCTAGGAAAACCTCACTTTATATCTAAATTTTCTCAACATAATCCACTATCACATTATATGTGTAAAAAAATCAGGATTGGCTACTCCTAGGCCAAAATCTGAGTCCTGAAAAAGGAGATGCAAGAGGAAGAAGTTTTCTGGAGGGAATACATGACATGTAAGGGGGTAAACACTGTGTGTGACCTCAAATCATTAATTTTTAATGTTTTCATACAGACACTTCTTGGAATCCATGTCATTATAAATGGTATGTTCAGGTGATACATGGTGCGCATCATCCATTAGAGGCCTACCCATGTCCTTCAGGCCATGACCTTGTACTTTAGGTCTTGCCCATGTAACTAGATATGTACTTGTCCATGCATGGGCATCAGTTTATTCCCATGTACTCTTGGAGTGCACAACGTGTCATCCCATACAAGGTCCTGAGTGTGTTTAGATATCATATATACTAGCTACACAAGGAGGTTAACATGGAATGTGGGATCGGCCACACAGTGTGTGATCCCTAATTCCATTGGAAACCCTATCTTTGTAGCCAGAGGTATTACATATCGTGTGCTCATCTAAGATACATGGAGTATAGTTGGTAATTTTATAGATCCTTACTTTCCTTTATGTGTTTCCAAAATATAGCATTTCCAATTCTAATCTCACAATTTAACAACAAAACATTGAAGGAAAATGACTATGTATATAGTTTCTTGACATTTGGTTTCCAAACAATGGAATTTGTTCTTCCTTTCAAAGAGTCGCCATGCATCCCATGCACCTCTCATCGCATGTCACCAAATCTCATTTCATCTCTGGATCCTAAATGCACAAATCATCACCCACAACTCACGATCCATACAAAAAGTACTAATCTATTTTTTATTCATGTAACCACTATAAATTTGGGTGTTTGATTGTGCTCAAACCCACCCTGATAATGTCGAATCATGAATCCATGGTCCAACAAAGAAGAACACAAAGAACGAGTGGAGTAAATTTCAAATAACAAATGTTTAAACATAAATTTCGAAGAAATATCATATAATTATCACACAAAATAGATATCCAAGGTGATAACATGTAATAAGATGAATAAATTTAATTAAATAGTTTAATTTGGATATCATGCTCATGCAAAGAAAGTGTGATTATCAATTAAAAATAAAGAAGAAGAAATCCATGATTTAGAAATTTAATCAATAGAGTATAAAAAATAATTGATGATTCCTACCTTGATTTGGATTGATCATTCTTAAAGAAAGTATTCACCAGTAAAGGAGAAGTTTAGGTGTGTTTGCTGCCTCTCAATCCACTCAATCCACCTTAATATGGTCACCTGTCATCCTCTAATGAGATCCACTAACAAATAATTATCATAATCATGTATATTTATTATAGGTGGTTATTTATATAGTTTTCTCTAGGTTATGTCATTTAATAAAATAAATTAATTAATTAATTATCTATTTAACTAAGTGAACCCGCCAACGACTGCCTCAAATAAACATCCAGGGATAAAAAAGCTTAGGTCATGCCTAGGGTATACCCTATGTTCTGGAATCAACCATAGTATTAGATTTATGATCAAAGACTCCATTCATAAGTTATTACATTATTTTAGGAAAACTAGTTTCTTGTGATATTAATATAATTAATATTTTTATAATATCAGTACCAAGCTCATAGAGCCTTAAAATATTGTGTGGTCACAGTTCCTCGATCTGAAAATATTCCTTAATATATTCCAAATTCTTACAAGGAAAAAATAGATTCAATAAATTCTACACTCCATCATGGATTTTTTCCCTAAAAAGAACAATCTAAATGAAAATTTGGGAATATTGTGCCCGCATCTAGATCTCTCGCTCCTAGCATCTCTCTTACATGCTCATGTATTACCACATCAGATGAACCAAGGGAATATTCTACACTCACAAGATCTTCCCCTATTGATTATCGATATCCACTAGGTACTCCATAAGGGTTTCTCCATCATCAATTTCTATTTTTTCCCATTAAATAAAATGATTAGGATCATGTGAATATATATTTAGCTGTGAGAAATGGAAGATGTCATACACTTGGTCCAATTGTAGGGTTAGTGATAAGTAGTAAGTGACCTCACCAACCCTCTATAGGATCTTGAATGACCTGATAAACCTTAGAGATAACTTACCTCCCCATCCAAACCTCCATAATCATCTTAATGGGGAGACTCTTAGTAAAACATGGTCTCTTTATTCTAACTCCAAGGTCCTAAAACGTCAATCTATTTAAGATTTCTATCAGATCTATTCTATCCTCATTTTATAATAGATCACATGAACCTTCCCTTTCTTCACATGTATCCTAATAAGAGAAGTATATCCAATATCAATCTAATATAAGGGTGACCTAAAGGGTCTCATGCATAAGACCTCAGAAGGTTCTAAGAAAATAATAGAGTGATACATGTTATTATAAGTAAACTCTAACAATGATAAGTTGTTCTATTCTATTTAGAAAATTTTTAACAAAAAAGACATCAACATATCCTCCAACACCTAGATATCGAATCGGACTTCCCATCAATCTAGGGTGAAACATTTTACTCATCCTCAACTGGATCCTGAAGGGATATTACACGCCTCTCCAAAACCAAGATGTAAATCTTGTATCATGTTCAGAGAAAATCATCAAGGGTACACCATGGATTTAGATAATCTCCTACATTTAAAAATACCCCAAACTCTCCCCCTAACTCTAATACCTAATAGTAATGATGTGCATCTAATTCTTAAGTTGGTCAATTATCATCTAGATGGAATCAAGGACCCTTACTATCCACGGTATCCCTATCAAAAATTCCATGGATATTTCATTCCATTTTTACTCTAGTATCTCAAGAGGATGTATCAAACCTATTGGAACCTGGTGCTCTGCCTTTACCAGCTGAAATATGAGACACCTAGTGATGAACATGGAAACCCTCTTCCTCATGTAAGCACAAAAAAAACTATTGTTGAAGGTACTTGTACATATTATCCTTAATGAGATGTACGACCAAAGGAGAATTATGAAATGCCATCATCACCTCCTCTTACATCGTGAATGAAACCGTCATATATCCCTAGAAAAGGATGATGTTCTACCCTCATTTAATGAATCTATATATTACATCCCATAAGGATATCTATTCATGTATAACCACATAGTATATGTATCCTAACTTATCCTCCCTCACATGTTGAAGGAGAGGAGTAAACAACATCGATTGAAGAAAAAACTTCACCCATCTCCTCCACTAGGTTCAGCTACAAAGAAGCTAACTTCTCAGACACTATATCCACCAAATGAGAATGGGACTTCCTACTAAGGTCATCGATCACCACATTTCCCTTATAAGGAGTATATAATATCTTAAATTCAAAGTAATGTAGGAACTCCAACCAACACCTTTGTCTCATGTTAATATCTATATGTATAAAGATATACCGAATACTCTGCTGGTTTGAGTAAACAACAAAACACTTGACAAGAAGATAGTCTCTCAATATCTTCAGAGTGAATATTATCCCTGTTAAATATATTTTGTGATTCATGTAGTTATTCTCATGGTGTCTCAACTACCTTAACCCATATGTGATCATTTCTTGCCTCTACATAAACACACATCTGAACCCATCTCTAGAGGAATTGAAAAACCCTACATACTCAACACCCTCCTCTTGTAATCTAAACATAGGATCACTAGTCAAATTCATCATCAAATCCTCAAGGGATCTCAAAAACTTCTTAGTCTAAGTGAAAAAATTTCATTTCCATGTCAATGTGGTCAAAGAAGATACAATCCTAGATATGTTTGTTAAGAACCTTCCTTAGTACCCCCACCAAGTTAAGAAAACTCTACACCTCATTTATGCTCTTGGGTGGATACAAAATAATAAATTCATCATTATTCTATGGGTTCACATCTAAACCGTTATTAGAAATTAAATTCCCCAAAAATTAAACCTTTAAAAACCATAAATAGTACTTTGAGAGCTTACTATATTGTTTGTGCTCCCATATTAAGTATAGAACCATGATCAAGTGGTATACATAATCCTCCCCCTAGAACAGACTAAATGAGTATGTTATAAATGAAGACAACCAAAAATGGGTCCAAATATGGTTGGAAGTCCTAGTTCATCAAATCCATAAACACATCATGGGAATTCATCACACTAAAAGACATCACTAGGAACTCTTAGTGTCTGTAGTGACATCATAATTTCGTCTTTGTAATACCATCCTTGTGAACCCTCAACTTCTGGTAGCCAAACCTGATATTGATCTTTGAGAACTAGCTCATGCCACTCATCTAGTCAAAGAGGTCATAAATTTTCATCAAGGGGTATTTTTCTTTATCATTCTTTGGTTTAGGCAATGATAATCAACATAAAGCCCCAAACTCCCATTTTCCTTTTTCACAAACAAAATCAGGATTGCCTAGGAGGACACACTTTTTTTGATAAATCTCTTTTCATAAAGGCCCTCAAACTACACCCTAATCTCTTGAAGCTAATAATGGGACATCTAATATATTTTATAAGATATATGTGTGATCATGGGTTGAATTTTGATGCATAATTATATCCCTCTCTATGGAGGTAGTATTAGAACATCCTAACTGAAGACATTCATCTAGTCCTACACTACTAAAGGAATATATATTCTTGAAGACCATGAAACACCAAATAAGAACCACTCACTCTACCATGTTACCTCTCTTTCCCATAAAGTCAAATCTCATCCCATATGTCTGTAGGCATCTGACTCATCTACGATGATAGTCAATCTAGACCTAGACCATATACAACCAACCCATACACATGATGATGTCATAAGGTTTCATCATGATGACTTAGTGATACCACATGAATCTTTCACCACCAAGTGATAGCTCACACTATCGATAGATATGTGATAAAGTATAAGTGTTCACTATAGGTACCCCTAGACATAGCATCTAGGATAAAGTCTCAACTGGAAGATCCATCTCTCACACTAGGAATAAAGAGACAAAGGAAAACTTTCATATTTTTCTACTAGTACTGATTAAGGATTATAATTAACATGGATCGTAAATTAGATCATCTCATGTGCAGCCTAGTCATAGCCCTCCATGGCTTGGAACTTCTCATGACATCAAATTTTATCTCTATGGGCCTAAATTGGTCCACCTGGTGGGGGTGGGAGTAGCATCTCATAACATCACTCTCCACCAATAACTCCCCCCTCCAGAGCTCCACCTACTCCTCTTCAATCATTTCCTCCCTAAGGTCCACCCTGACCATGTCTGGGAGATAATTGATCACATTTATTCCTTGAATGTAGGGGTCCATCCACTTTCTTCTAATCTAGCTCAGTATGATAGGCTCGGAAATCATAGTCCATGTGAACTCTCCCAATAAAATCATAGAACCACGATTCTCTATGATGATTGTATCCTCTACACAATCCATAATCCATAGACCAATGTTTCGGAGTCTAATAATTAGTATACCTCCTATGTCGAGACCTCAATGTATATCACCTACTAGACACTGTAGGCAACTCATCTTTGTGACATTCACTACTAGCATTATCAGCCTAGATAATCTTTTCCAAGAATCTCTCTATATCTAGAGCTTTCTTCAGTACTCCTACGTAGGTAGGGAGACAAAAAAAGACTATATTGGCTTTAATGTCTCTTTAGGGACCCTAATATAACATATATTCCATGAAGAATCTAACTCATTCCATATCAAGGGAGTATTGATTGATGTCATTAAACCTCATGGCATACTCTGACACTATTATATCACCATGTTGAATCTCAAGTAGCTCAGGGATTTTAAATAACTGCAATAATTAAGGGTAATACTCTTCATGAAATAGCTTCAAGAAGTCAGACCATTATATATTTGTATCATCATGGGTATATGTAACCAAAATCAACCATTTCCTAGATACTCCATCGAAAATACTAGCTACCAGTGCAACCATTTTATCTATCAAGATCTAAACAATGCTAAATAATCGAATCACTAACTCAAGAAAATCCTCTTCTGCCTTAGGATTAGCCTCATCGTTGAACATTAATGGTCTCTAACTCTAGAACTCGCATATTGTTCTAAACAAGCATGCATCCTCATACCAATATCTTGGTACCATATACTACTCGAGAGATGAGGGTTCTTATCCTTACCCACCTAGAGGAAGAACCATGTGAGATGTCCTCTGAACTGAGGCATCATCACTCATCAGATTTTCATCACGATCCTGAATTGATAATTTAGATAGTTGTCTTCACAGAGGCATTACGAAATTAATAAATATATATCGTGGTAATATTATAATATATATGGGGATTTAACTCAAGTAGTATAGTCAAAGGACTCAATCCTGTATTATTCATGTACAAAGTTCCTTGAAACTAATGTCTCAGTATACCAATTCAACAAGAAGGTAGTTAGTGTCCTATTGAATGGATATGTTGACCGCTGCACCAACATTGGGTTCTTTATCCAGAAATCCGCACTTGAGATACTTTGACATTGTTTCCCTAAGTCCCAACTAATTACTCATAAGAGGAAAATTACTAACACTATCCCAAGAAATAAACTCCTCTGATACCACATTTTCATGACCCAACCCATCGGGGCTCACCTTTTTGGTATAAGGCTTATTCATGACATCCCTAGTCCGGAATTTGATAGTCTAGGGGTGTGGGACAAGCACCAAGAAGGCATAAAGTAAATGGGAGGAATTTTCCTAATGTACCTATATTCATACACCCAACTGTCTCCATGAATGAGTGAAGAGGAATATAATGATTAAACTACAAAATCTAGAGTACAAACATGCATGAAATAAACTCTAGGAGAATACAACATAGTACGATAGTACAAACCAAAATGAAAAGGGGAAAAATGAATTCCCAACTAGAAATTAAGTCCCAACATGACAAAAATTGGAAAAAATTAAAACTGAGAGTGTCAGTCTCTTGATATACAAGTCCTAACCATTGTACGCAGTTAATGAACCTAGGTATCACTACACTCCACCAAATTCACCAACGATTTTTCCTTCATCTACATTGGACACAACACATGTGGGAAAATCCTATGTAGGAGTGATTATAGAAATACCAGGTAGGATGTCTTGAAAACTAAAGAGGAATAAATAGACAGATATAATAGAAAGTCAACTCAACCGAAAGAAATAGGGAAATGAAACCCAATACATATATATGTTCATCAAGAAACCCATATGAGAGAGAAAGGGGATATCCATCTCACAAAACAGCCAAATTTGATGACTCTGCCTTTGGATCTAAAGTTTTATCTATAATACCCTAAACCAAATGCAACCTCACCAGAATCCTTGTTGAGGGGACTTCTTATAGCATCCTGGACTTTTCTTACATTACTATTACATCATTTCAAAGATAAACAACATAATAGTATTACACATAGAGGATCAATAGGTTTAGTGTCTTGGGAAAACTAGGACCGTACATAATAAATACAACATCAACCATAAACATTTATTTAATTTCTTCTTCACTAGATTCTTAGTGGTACTTTTCCTCTCCTTAGTACATGTAGCCACCTGAGGATATACATCAAAAGAGGTGAGCTAGAAGCCGAGTAAGAGGATAGATAAAAACAATATATCATTGGGTGAGCATAATCATGACATAGGAAAAAGATCATGAACATGATAGGAGCATAAATAAAAGACTTGAAATGTGGCAATGCATAAAAATGAAACATCATGTCTTAGTGGTTAACTACCACACATACTTGTGAACCAAGCTAGATTCTTTTTCACACATCATTTCACATTAACTCATGAGATTCATCACTTTACCAAATGCATTGGAGTGCTATATAATTCCGGGCGCACCCGTCACATCATAACATTATCATTTATCATGCATTACATAATGAACATATAACATAAATGAACATAACTAACCCATGAAAAAGGAATTGGTTTCATATCATAATAACACATTCATAAACTTTGGGTTCCCAAAATAAAGAGAGAACGACATGCTTGATAAAAGAATCATCAACCTTGAATGAGAGGTAAAAGTTCAGTTCTTAAGAGAAGAGTTCTTTCAGAAAACAATTGGATTGACATAAACTTCGGTATAAAACATGTATATCCCATAAAAGTAAATACAAAGATGAAAAAATGATCTTTAAGGAGTGACCATATCAAAAACGGAGTGAAATAGGTAGAACCCGAAGGATGAAAGTTGGGTTCGAGAATTTCCCCTTACCTTGTACTCGAATGCCTCATTCTCCTTAATTCCCTGTATAATGACATTATATTCATTAATTAGAAATTAAAGAACCTTTTATATATTAATAGGTTTTATTCTGGTTTCATTATTTCATATTATGTTCCTTTGGATGACTTATAAGGTTTAAAAACATTGTTCGGGGATGTTCGTTTTCATGGTTTTCTTGAGTGGTTCACTTGTATTCTTAAATTGATGTTTGGGTAGATCATGGGTAAACATCCAGAACTGATATTACATGTTATAAATGATATTAAAGGAGATTTAATGATTTTATAATAAATTATATTAGATCCATGTGGATGAATCATTAGATAAGAATTTAATGATGGTTATTTGGGTTAATTAGAGAGGTTTTTGGATCACAACGAACTTGTTTTAACTTTTCACTTAGTAATATGGACATAGGTTATTTCCAGAACTTAAAATAGAACATAATAAATATAAAATATTCTGGTTCAACCATAAAAATGGTTTCATGACCAGATCTGAAGGTATAAATTGAAGAAGAGAGCATGTCATTTTTGAAGGTGATAAATTAACACCTCAGGAACAACGTTCTCTTTAATAAAATAAAAGGAAGAGGGAAAGGGGGTGGGGTTATATAATATACCCTTAGAATAATAAAATTACATTATATGTATAATACTGTAGTTACAAAAAAAATTTGATGAATATAGGTGGGGAGATATCAAGAAAGGAACTTGAACTTGAAAAAAAATTAAAGGAGAAGTGGGAGAGAAATTACCTCTAGAATCTTCCTCTTGAGATCCTCCTTAAGGAAGCTAGTCTTGGTGTTTTGATGATACTAGAAGCTTTTGGATGTGGGGAAGGGGATAGGGAAGGTGTTTGGGAAGAGTTTAGAGAAGGCTTGAAGCTTGAGAGGTGTGAGGAAAAGAGGGAGTGAAGGGTGGCTTTTATAGTGGACGGGAGAGGGGTTTCCTTAATATAAAATTGATTAGTTTATTCATTTCACCTAAGACAAGGAATAGTGTGTATTTAACGACCAAGAATAGTAATTTTATAATTTAATCCCGAACCAAGTGGGATTACATCAACATAATATCACACATGACCCTATAATTAGCTTATTTAGCTTATTTTTGTAAATTACGGTATTTCACTATTCATCAAAAATTCAAGTATCTCAGAAAAATCCCAAAAATTTACTCCAACCATTTTTTGATGTGTAGAATCGAAAAATGAAGTCCATTTTTCAAAAATAATTTTCTAAATATTATTAATTTAATATTTAATTAAAATCATAATTTACTTAAAAAACAGTTTTTAAGATTAAAACTGATTTTATGGTGCTTTAAAAAATTATGAAGGGTCTTATAAAATTATATAAAAACTATTAGATATTGATTAAATACTTTATGAATACATTTTAGGGAAATAAATATTCTTTTAAATTAATTAATTAATTATAATTGATTATTTATGACTTATAAAATACCAAAAACGTTTACTAAGGTCAAATTATCACTTTCTATGATGTCTAAATTTTATTTTATTATTCATAGGTAATGTTAATCTTATTTACTATTCATAAGGGTCATATTACTATTCATAAGAGTAGGTTACTATTCACCAAAAAATTATTTTTGTTTCATTAGACTCCAAAAACCATCTTGAACACAACTGTGTATGTTGGATTTTCAAAATTATAAACATAGGGGTGACAAAATTATGTTTAAAGGTCACTTATCACTTAGTAGTTCATTATTTTGTGTTTTTATGACATAAATATAAGAAGGGAATTTTCCATTGAAAAACTTTGGGTTGTTACATTCTTCCCCCCTTAAGAAATTTCACCCCTGAAATTTCACTTTACACAAAAAGGTGAGGGTACTTCTCCTTCATTGCCTCTTCTGGTTCCCAAGTTGCTTCCTCAAACTTATGGTTCCTCCACAACACTTTGACAAGATGGGTTGTCTTGTTGCGAAGAACCTTATCACTTCGGTCCAGAATCTTTACTGGCTACTCCTCATAGGAGAGATCATCTTCCAACTACACCACCTCTAAGTTTAGTACATGTGAGAGGTCTGGTATGTACTTCCTCAATAGTGATACATGAAACACATCATGAACTTGAGCCATATTTGGTGGAAGTGCAAGCCGATAGGCCACAGCTCCTATGCAGTTAAGGATCTCAAAGGGGCCAATATACCTTGGACTTAACATCCCTTTCTTCCCAAATCACATGACTCTCTTCTATGGAGATATTTGAAGGAAGACTTTATCTCCTACGTCGAAATCCAAGTCCCTTCGACGGTTGTCAGCATAGCTCTTTTGCCAACTTTGAGCAACTTTGATGTGTTTTTGGATGACTTGAACCTTATCTGTCATCTCTTGAACAAGATCGGATCCAAGCAACTTTCTTTCTCCAACTTCATCCCAACAGGTTGGAGTTCTATATCGCTTCCCATAAAGAGCTTCATACGGAGCCATCTGAATACTCGAGTGGAAGCTATTATTGTATGAGAACTCAACCAATGGGAGATGTTGATCCCAACCACCTTTGAATTCAATAGATTAGGCTCTTAGCATATCTTCAAGCGTCTAAATAGTCCTTTCAGATTGGCCATCGGTTTGGGGGTGATAGGTCGTTCTGAAATTTAATTCAGTACTCAAAGCATGTTGAAGGCTCCTCCAGAATTTAGATGTGAACCTTGGATCACAGTTAGAGACAATTGAGAGTGGGACACCATGCAGTCTCACTACTTCCTTCACATAAATCTTTGCAATTTGTTCAAGAGAGAGGTCTTCCCGAATAGCGATAAAATGGGCAGTCATGGTGAGTCGGCCAACCACAACCCATATCGCATTATTTCCCTTTGATGTCTTCGGGAGACCCGTGACAAAGTCCATAGTAACATTTTCCCATTTCCACATGGGTATAGGCAATGGCTGCATCATACCTTTGGACTTTTGTCACTCAGATTTAACTTACTAACATACCAAGAACCTTGATATATATTCTGCAATCTCCTTATTCATGTTATCCCACCAGAATTGTTCTCGGAGATCACGGTACATCTTGGTACTCCCAGGATGGATAGAGAATGTTGAGCTATGTGCATTATCCAATAGCACCTCCTTTATCCCGGGTGATGAAGGCACACAAAGCCGCATTCCAAACTGAATCACACCATCATCGTCGATATAAAACTCTTGCAGCTTTCCTTCTGTTATTGCATTTACCCTCTTTTGAATCTCCACATCATCCCTTTGTGCTTCCTTAATCTTCTCTTGGATGGATGGTTGCGCAATCATTTGGGCAAGGTAGGATTTATCCCCTTCCATTATGATTTCCAAATCCATCCTTTGCATATCCAAGAAGATAGGGTCTTTCTCAATCCGCAGCATGGAAAGAGTAGCAGGTTCTTTTTTTCTTAGATCATCAGCTACCTTGTTCGTCTTTCCAGGATGATATTGAATAGAGAAATCATAATCCTTGATTATCTCTAACCATCTCCTTTGACGCATGTTGAGCTCCTTTTGTGTGAATATATACTTTAGGCTCTTATGGTCAGTGTATATGTCACACTTCTCACTATAAAGGTAGTGCCGCCAGATTTTCAAGGAAAAAATCACGGCCGCCATCTCTAGATCATGCGTTGGGTAGTTCTACTCATGGATATTCAACTGTCATGAGGCGTAGTCTATCACATTATCATTTTTCATGAGTACACAACCCGAGCCTTTCTTTAAAGAATCACTGTATATAACAAAACTATCTCCAATTTTCGGTAGTGTGAGTACAGGTGCAGTGATCAGCCATCTCTTTAGCTATTTGAAGCTTCCCTCACATTCTTCCATCCATACATACTTTACCCATTTTCTTGTTAACTTAGTTAGCGGGCTTGACAATCATGAGAAGTTTCTCACAAAACGTCGGTAGTACCCAGCTAATCCAAAAAAACTACGGATTTCTGTGACACTAGAGGTCCTGGGCCATTCCTCAATTGCCTTTGTCTTTGAAGGGTCCACAGAAGTTCCCTCACTTGTGATAACATGTCCCAAGAATGTGACTTGATTCATCCAAAAGTCACACTTGCTAAACTGGGCATACAACTTCGCCTTTCTCAATGTCGCCAACACAAGTCTTAGATGTTCTTCATGTTCCTCCTTGCTCTTAGAGTAGATGCGAATATCGTTAATAAACACTACCACAAATTTTTCTTGTAAAGACCCATAAAATTCAAGGGAAATTTTTTCTTAATTTTCTTTGGAATTTTACAAGAGCGCGGTTTCTGACGGAACCTGATTCTGAGGCCCGGTGTGCCCGGAATCAATTTCTGAAGTTTGGCTCGGGTACGTTCAGTGAACGAACAAGCGGGAATTTCTAACTTTTGAACCAGTGCCCGGAATCAAATTACGAGGGCACCAATGAACTCACAGCTCTGATTTTCTCTTAAGGAGACCTTTTCCTAGGTTTCATTTTATGCGAGTTGAGAGTTAGTTTTGGGGGAAATAAAATGAAGTTAAATAAAATGTGGAAACACATTTTATTTTTATCCATGTTGGTTATATCCTCCCAAAGGGAGTTAGAGGTGGGACCCACATCCACTTAACCTCCCTTGAGAGGATTAAGTGTGGTGGGGCCCACACGAACCCTAACTCCTCAACTCCCCTTAAAACTACCAATAACTCCTCTCTAATTAATCTTGACATCTTGGGTTATTAATTGAGATAAGTTATTTTAATTTCAAACTTTTGAAATTCAAGTGGTTTAGTTGTGTAAATAAAATAATCATTAAGCTTATTTTATTTTGGTTAGTATCCTTTGCCACCTTGAGAGGTTTTGGGAAGCTCTCTCTTCATCTTCTTCAACCTTGATGAAGAACACGAAGAACACTTAAGCTCCGACGAAGAACGTTGCTTCTCTTCTTCGTAGCCGGTGTGTTTCCGAAGATCGACGACGCCGCTTCTTTCGATCTTCTTCCCGTGTCAATGAAAGGAGACGCCTCTTCCTCCTCGGACTTTCTTCGTCAGCTTACGAAGCTTCTCCAGCGACGATACCTCTTCGGACGCACCTTGACGTCAACAGAATCGACGTTCGATTACCGCGACGTCCGACCTCCGCGACACTTGTCTTTCGTGGCTTGTTGGCGTGCTCCGCTCTTGAAAATGAGGTAGGGGATTGTTGTTATTTTATTACATTATTCCCATTATTGATTCTAGCATGTCGAACTATGAGATTATTCGACTAATTTTTATCACTTAACGAGAGGGGGCCGGACCGCACAAACACGGCCTAACCCCCTCCTTTGTTCATGATTGTTTCTTGCGGATGGAACGAGATGGCGTGGTGTCGTCGCACCATGCGGGTATCCTACGGCAAGTATTGTGCGGCGCTGTCGCGCCGAGCCATGGAAATAAATCCAAGAACGTGACGCCTTCACGTCGCATCAAAGGAAGTCGAAGGCGCCGCGGCCGAAGCGGGGCCGCGACGGAGGGGCGCGGTGTCGTCGCACCGCGCCGGATGACAAGGGTCGCGGCCGGTTCCGGGCCGCGGCTGAGCTTGGTGACCGGCGGCCAGCCGGGCCGCCGGTGTTGGAAGCCGGAAGGGGACCGACCTTGCTGGTCCCATTGAGAGGGAGCCGGCTAGCCAAGTCGGGCCGGCCGGAATGAAGAAATCCGGGGGAATTTAATTCCCCCGGCCAGCTGAAACGGCCCCCCATTATGAGGGGGGGTCACGGTTTCACAAAAGGGGGGTAGGCGCCCCTCGTTCTCAATCAGCTCGGCCTTCGGCCTAGCCCCGCCGTGCCGGGCCGGGCCACGCCGGGCCGGGCGACCCTGTCCGGGGCGGGTCGACCCGGTTCGGGCCAACCGGGGGGTCTCGGGCCGGGTCGGCCCGAGCTCGAAACCCCCGTTACCGAACTGTTAGGTTCAAATGCCCATAACTCGGGCTACGGACCACCAAAAGAACGCGCCTTCAGCAGCGATGCGATCCTTGGATCAAGACGGTCATTTCGGTATATCGCACTCAAGGTTTCGGAATACTTTGAGTTCGGACAGGTTGGTTCGTACACGAAACCAACCGGGCCCTCGGAGAGGAAACGCTCGTATCTTGAGCTACGGACGTCCGATTGACGTGCCTTCAACTTTGTTGTGTTCCTATTTGAGAGACGGATCTATTGGCATACTCCGCCAGTGGTTTGGACGCAGGTGGAGTACGGCGGGTTGGTTTTGCCTTAAAAACCAACCGGGCCCCTGGAACGAAAAGGCCAATAACTCTCAGACCGGGTGTCCGATTGACGCGCTGTCTGTTGCGTTGAGTTCCTGTTGACGATACGGAACTTTGGGATACATCAACTCTAGACTTTGTGACAATTGATGTATCAGCCTCTCGACTCGTGGAGCAGACCCTCCCGAACAAGCTTGCTGTGTGCGGGAACCCTAGAGCTGGCTGCGACTGCTACTGTCACTGCGACGACGACTGTGCAGAGATCCTCAGTGGATTCGACGACGACGAGTAAAGCACTCAGCGATCCTGTGTGGATCAGTGCTACCGATCCTGTGTGGGTCTGATCCTGTGTGGGTCAGCGCTCAGCGGTCCTGTGTGAACCAGCGCCTACAGATCCTGTGTGGGTCCGATCCTATGTGGGTCTTTTCGGGGGTTAGTACCTATCGATCCTTTGTGGTTCCGACGACTTAGATGGATCAGTGATCATCTCTATCGTCTTTCGAAGAAGTATACCTGTGTGAGCTGAATTCTGTTTACCTTCCTGTGTGGATTGTGTTGTGCTATCCTGTGTGGATTACGTTTTTCTTTCCTATGTGGAATACGTATACTTTCCTGTGTGGACTGAGTTGAACTTGGGCTCGGAGGTTGGAGCATATTGGAATTGATGACTTGGGTATATGTATGGTAATATACTTAAGCAGTGTCAGTTGTTACTTCGTGATTGTATCTTTCTTTTGTGGTTTATCCTTTGTGGATTTTGGGAGACCTTTGGGGGTCTCGGGGTCCCTACTGAATAGCTTATACTCACCCCTGCACGGGCTATGCCCACACTACGTTGTGTTGGTTGCAGAAGACGGACAGTGTTGATCGTGGTTGAGGCTCGCAGAGCAGGATGGTACCTGGAGGTGGACCACTGGAAGGGACGTGCTCGGAGCGGACGGCGGAACCCGAGGAGCAGTGGAGCTAACTGTACCCACCCTTCAGGTGGGATTTTCCAGTGGACAGCTCGGCATAGCGGCTTTTACTTTACAGTTGTTTTTTCCCTTTCGAGTTGTACTTTACTTTCAGTTTGGGTTTGTATACTGGCCCATTTTCTTTTCCCCACTTTCATTTGTACTCTGTTTTACTTATTTTTTACTTTTCCGCTTGCTTACTCTGTGGTGCTTGTTTACTTTACAAAGGCAATGCCTTCCCTTTTTACCGGGATTTATGCCTTGGTGCTAGTTGCCAGCCCCTGGCCTATGGAAGGCGGGATTGGGGTAGTAACGGCACGGGCCCCGAGGACGGGTCGTGACAAATTGGTATCAGTGGAGTTCGGTTCTACCGCGAACTCCGATCTTTTCTATGTGAAGCAATAGTGTTTAGTGTATTGAGTGTGGTTATCATCCTAGGGAGTCCAGTGTTGGTGCGGCGGCCGACGTATCCGTACACCAGGACCCTGACTTCTGATTTCTGACTTAATGCACGAAAACATTGATTGCGTGTGTGTTTCAAAGTTATCTTTGTGATTACTTTATATCAGCTCACCAGGTATACTGTTCTGACTGTGGCGCACCTGTTTCCTTTTCAAGATGGCCCCACGACGGCAGCCAGCTAGGGTTCCGAGAGTCGAGCGTGACGACAGCCCACCGAGCGACGAGGCCTCGGTGCAGGGCCCTTTGTCAGTAGTGGCACCGGCGGTAGCTCTACCCGTCGAGCCACCGATACTTCCAGTACCAGCCACTGACGATGCACGACGCCTCAGCGCACTGCATGTGTTTCAGCGCCAGCGACCGCCCAGGTTCTGTGGGGAGATGGACCCCCAGGCAGCCGAGGACTGGCTGGAGGCAGTCGTACGAGTTTTCAGGCTAGTGAGGACACCAGCAGACCTCATGGTGATCCTCGCTGTGAGCCTACTGCATGCAGCAGCGGGCCGATGGTGGAGCTTGATGCTCCAGGTGCACGATGAGGCATCTCTACTTTGGACGGACTTTGAGAGCCTCTTCCGTTCGGAGTTCGTCCCATCCACCCTCCGTGTGGTGCGTATTCAGGAGCTTCTTCATCTACGGCAGGGCAGCATGACAGTCGCTCAGTACTCGGTGAGATTTACCGATCTCTCGCGCTACTCGACCGACATGGTACGAGACCCATTCTTCCGGGCCCGGACCTTTGAGCAGGGTTTGAGACACGAGATCAGGGCATCGCTGATCTCCCTCAGCATACCGACTCAGACAGGAGTACTGGAGCGGGCCCTTTTGATCGAGAGCTTTCTTGCTGAGTCTACACCAGTGCCGAGACCCACCGCAGGGTGGCACGTGGCAGAGTCTTCTGCAGCAGGCAGTCGACTGATGACTCAGGGGTCCAGGCAGACCAGACCCTCAGGCAGACGACCTCAGGACACTGGCTCAGCAGTGCGGGGCACACTGCGCGGATCCAGTCTTTTGAGAGGCAGACAGTGCTACTCGTGCGGCGGGCAGGGCCACATGGCTCGTGACTGCCCGACCCGCCGTGCCGAGGAACAGAAGACGGTTGAGGGACCACCGAGGCAGAGGCAGAGGGTCGACCGTGGCGGTCCTCAAGGAGGAGGCGGACGAGGCAGGGGAGCTGGCCGAGCAGCAGGTGGTGGGCGACGCTTTGAGGCTCTACCACCACCACCACCAGGAGGTCCACCCCCGACCACAGGGAGCTGGTGGGAAGAGACAGGCACAGCTCCAGGCAGCAGAGGCCTATGACCACGGCGCGCCCGAGATGATTCAAGGTACTATCTGTGTCTATTCCACCCTTGCTGTAGTACTTATAGACACAGGAGCGAGTCACTCTTTCATAGCCGCTACCCTTGTTCGGAGCTCGGAGATTCCGACAGAGCCGTTGGCTCGATCCTTACGGCTAGAGACTCCTACGGGAGCAGACTCGACGATTACGCACTGGTGCCGGCAGTGTGAGCTTACTCTAGGAGGCGAGATCTTCAGCTGGGATCTTCTTGTAGTATCATCGAGGCCTTACGACGTCATCTTGGGAATGGATTGGTTATCTACGGTCCATGCACAGATTGACTATTTTAGGTGCAAGGTGCGATGTGTACGCACTGAAGGGAGCAGTTTCACCTTCACCGGCAAGAAGGGAGCCTTTGCAGCACAGGATGGACTCTCACCGAGGAGAGGACAGCCCATCACTCATCAGTTGTCTAGCCTCATCCTAGGAGCAGTTGACGTGCGGAGTCCTGGTTTTCCTGCAGTGGTGGATCAGTTTGCGGACGTTTTCCCCGACGACGTTCCAGGGTTACCTCCTCACAGAGAGGTAGAATTTTATATTGACTTGAATCCCGGGACATCCCCGATATCGACTCCAGCATATCGTATGGCCCCCGCCGAGCTTCGAGAGCTACGGGTACAGTTGGAGGACTTGCAGGGCAAGGGGTTCATCTGACCCAGTGTTTCACCCTGGGCTTCCCCGATTTTGTTCGCTAAGAAGGAGGACGGGAGCTTGCAACTTTGTGTTGACTATCGTCGCCTGAACCAGGTGACAGTGAGGAACAAGTATCCGCTACCGAGGATTTATGACCATTTTGATCAGCTTAAGGGAGAACAGTGGTTCTCGAAGATAGACCTCAGATCAGGCTATCACCAACTCAGAGTTCGAGACGAGGACATACAGAAAACGGCCTTCAGATGTCGGTATGGCCACTATGAGTTCTTGGTTATGCCATTCTGCGTAACCAATGCTCCAGAAGTGTTCATGGACCTCATGAACAGGATCTTTTAGCCATACCTCGATTGATTTGTCGTGGTCTTCATCGACGACATTTTTATTTACTCGACGACTGAGGAGGAGCACACCTACCACTTACGGGTTGTACTAGACACACTCCGAGAGTACCAGCTTTATGGTAAGCTCTCGAAGTTCCAGTTCTAGATACGTGAGGTCCACTTATTGGGACACGTCATCTCTGAGGCTGGTGTTGCAGTGGATCATGCGAAGATCGAGGCAGTGTTATCTTGGGAGCCACCCAGGAGCGTGACGGAGGTGCGGAGTTTCTTGGGTCTGGCTGGATACTACCGAAGATTCATGCCTGACTTATCTAGAGTTGCGGAACCACTCACAGCTTTGAAGAAGAAGGGGAAACCCTTCATGTGGTCAGACAGATGTCAGCAGAGCTTCCCGGAGCTGAGACAGAGATTGACCAGCGCACCTATCTTGAGGTTGCCTGAGGAGGGAGTTGGATACGTAGTTTACTGCGATGCATCAGGGACCGGACTCAGTTGCATCCTGATGAAGGAGCGGGCAGTGATCGCCTATGGATCACGTCAGTTGAGGCCTCATGAGCAGAACTATGCTACCCATGACCTGGAGTTAGCAGCAGTGGTCTTCGCTCTGAAGACATGGCGACACTATCTGATGGGCGAGCGCTTTATAGTCTTTTCTGACCATCAGAGTCTTAGGTACATCTTCTCGTAGAAGAACCTGAATCTGGGACAGCGGCGATGGCTCGAGTTCCTCCAGGACTATGACTTTGAGATAGTCTATACTCCTGGGAAGGGGAACGTAGTAGTCGATGCCCTCAGTAGGAGGACGGGCATTCAGCTACTTGAGGAGGAGACGGAGCAGCTAGCCTCTTTGCAGATATCCTTCGTGGATAGAGGTGGATCAGCCTTCCTTTAGTCTCTCACAGTCACTTCTCCACTTCTACAGTGGGTCAGAGAGGCACAGCGTGGGGACGCTGACTGTGAGATGCGGCATGCATAGATATCCTCAGGACATGCACCTGATGGTTTCTCCTTTGGAGCAGAGCTTGACATCCCTTTCAAAGGACGTACCATGGTACCCGTCACTTTACGGGAGGAGGTTCTGAGAGAGTTTCACACTTCTCCTTTGGCGGTACATCCTGGAGTGGGGAAGATGTACCAGGATCTCAGACGACAGCACTGGTGGCCAGGCATGAAGAAGGCTGTAGTAGATTTCGTTTCCCGATGCCTCACCTGCCAGTAAGTGAAGGCTGAGCACTAGGTACCAGCAGGCTTGGTAAATCCCTTGGAGGTCCCGGAGTGGAAGTGGGACGGGATATCTATGGAATTCGTGACTGGACTTCCACGCACTTCCAGAGGTCATGACTCCATCTGGGTGATTTTCGACCGACTCACCAAGTCGGCTCACTTCTTACCCATCCGAGAGCAGGACTCAGTGGAGAGCTTGGGACGTCTTTACGTTCAGAAGATTGTTCGGCTTCACGGTGTGCCATAATCTATCGTCTCCGATCGAGATTCTCGCTTTACTTCCCGGCTTTGGAAGGGGTTGCAGGAGGCATTCGGGACGCAGCTACGTCTGAGCACAGCCTTTCATCCTCAGACGGATGGTCAGACGGAGAGGACCATTCAGACTCTCGAGGAAATGCTCCGCGCATGTGTCCTAGACTTTGGTCGTAGCTGGGAGGACCACCTACCCTTGGTGGAGTTTGCGTACAACAACAGCTACCACTCCACCATCGAGATGGCACCGTACGAGGCGTTGTACGACCGACCTTGCAGATCTCCTTTGTGCTGGACAGACCCTGGGGAGTCAGCACTTGTGGGACCGGAGATGGTCCAGGCCACGACAGAGAAGGTCCAGGTCATCCAGGAGCGGATGAGGACAGCTCAGATCTGGCATAAGTCATACACTGACAGGAGGCGGAGGCCACTAGAGTTTGAGGATGGTGACCACGTCTTCTTGTGGGTCTCACCTCGACGTGGTATTCGGAGATTTGGCCTAGGCGGTTAGTTATCTCCGCGCTTCATCGGACCCTTCCAGGTCCTCAGTAGGATTGGCGAGGTGGCTTATTGCCTGGCTCTACCACCTCATTTGCACCGGGTGCACGACATCTTCCACGTGTCTCAGCTGAGGAGATATGTGCACGACCTGACGCACATCATTGACCATGGGGAGCTTGACATTGACGATGGGGCGACTTTTGCGGAGGTCCCAGTGGAGATTTAGGATCGACCGGAGTGGGTCCTACGTGGAAGGTTGATTCCTCTGGTGCGCATCAGATGGTAGCATGGGAACCTCCAGGAGAGCACTTGGGAGCGGGAGGTTCAGATGCGTGCTCAGTACCCACATTTATTTCCCTAGTTTTGATGTATCTTTACGGGGACGTAAATCCCTGAGGTGGGAGTAATATAAGGCCCATAAAATTCATAGGAAATTTTTTCTTAATTTTCTTTGGAATTTTACAAGAGCACGGTTTCTGACGGCACCTGATTCCGAGGCCCGGTGTGCCCGGAATCAATTTCCGAAGTTTGGCTCGGGTACGTTCAGTGAACGAACGAGCGGGAATTTCTAACTTTTGAACCGGTGCCCGGAATAGAATTCTGAGGGCACCAATGAACTCACAACGCCGATTTTCACTTAAGGAGACCTTTTCTGAGGTTGCGTTTTATGCGGGTTGAGAGTTAGTTTTGGGGGAAATTAAATGAAGTTAAATAAAATGTGGAAACACATTTTATTTTTATCCATGTTGGTTATATCCTCCCAAAGGGAGTTAGAGGTGGGACCCATATCCACTTAACCTCCCTTGAGAGGATAAAGTGTGGTGGGGCCCACACAAACCCTAACTCCTCAACTCCCCTTAAAACACCCAATAACTCCTCTCTAATTAATCTTGACATCTTGGGTTATTAATTGAGATGAGTTATTTTAATTTCAAACTTTTAAAATTCAAGTGGTTTAGTTGTGTAAATAAAATAAGCTTTAAGCTTATTTTATTTTGGTTAGTATCCTTTGCCAACTTGATAGGTTTTCGGAAGCTCTATCTTCATCTTCTTCAACATTGGCGAAGAACACGAAGAACACTTAAGCTCCGACAAAGAATGCCGCTTCTCTTTTTCGTAGCCGGTGTGTTTCCGAAGATCGACGCCGCTGCTTCTTTCGATCTTCTTCCCGTGTCAATGAAAGGAGACGCCGCTTCCTCCTCGGAATTTCTTCATCAGCTTACGAAGCTTCTCCAGCGACGATACCTCTTCAGACGTACCTTGACGTCAACAGAATCCACGTTCGATTACCGCGACGCCCGACCTCCGCGACGCTTGTCTTCCGCGGCTTGTTGGCGTGCTCCGCTCATGAAACCGAGGTAGGGGATTGTTGTTATTTTATTACATTATTCTCATTCTTGATTCTAGCATGTCGAACTACGAGATTATTCGACTAATTGTTATCGCTTAACGAGAGGGGGTCGGACCGCACAAACACGGCCTAACCCCCTCCTTTGTTCATGATTGTTTCTTGCGGATGGAACGAGATGGCGTGGTGCCATCGCACCACGCGGGTATCCTACGGCAAGTATTGCGCGGCGCCGTCGCACCGCGCCATGGAAAGAAATCCAAGAACGCGACGCCGTCGTGTCGCGTCGACGGAAGTCGAAGGCGCCGCGGCCAGAGCGGGGCCGCGGTGGAGGGGCGCGGTGTCGCCGCACCGCGCCGGACGACAAGGGCCGCGGCCGGTTCCGGGACACGGTGGAGTTTGGTGACAGGCGGCCAGCCAGCCACCAGTGTCGGAAGCCGGAAGGGGACCGGCCTTGCCGGTCCCGTTGAGAGGGAGCCGGTCGGCCAAGTCGGCCGGCCGGAATGAAGAAATCCGGGGGAATTTAATCCCCCGACCAGCCGAAACGGCCCCCCATTATGAGGGGGGGCCGCGGTTTCACAAAAGGGGGGCAGGCACCCCCCGTTCTCAATCAGGTCAGGCCGCGCCGGGCCGCACTGAGCCGGTTCGACCCTGTCCGGGGCGGGTCGACCCGGTTCGGGCCAACCGGGGGGTCTCGGGCCGGGTCGGCCCGAGCCTGAAACCCCTGTTACCGAACTGTTAGGTTCAAATGCCCATAACTCGGGCTACAGACCTCCAAACGACGCGCCGTCAACGGCAATGTGATCCTTGGATCGAGACGGTCATTTAGGTATATCGCACTCAAGGTTTCAGAATACTTTGTGTTCAGCCGGGTTAGTTCGTACATGAAACTAACCGGGCCCTCAGAGCGGAAACGCTCATATCTTGAGCTACGGACGTCCAATTGACGTTCCGTCAGCTTTGTTGTGTTCCTCTTAGCGAGACGGATCTTTTGGCATACTCCGCCCGAGGTTTGGACGCAGGTGGAGTACGGTCATGTTGGTTTTGACTTAAAAACCAACCGGGCCCCTGGAACGAAAAAGCCAATAACTCTCAGACCAGGCGTCCGATTGACGCGCCGTCTGTTGCGTTGAGTTCCTGTTGATGATACGAAACTTTGGGATACATCAACTCTAGACTTTGTGACAGTTGATGTATCAGCCTCTTGGCTCGTGTAGCGGACCCTCCTGAACGAGCTTGTTGTGTGCGGGAACTCTAGAGCTGGTTGCGACTGCTACTGTGACTGCGACGACGACTGTGCAGAGATCCTCAGTGGATTCGACGACGATGACTACAGCACTCAGCGATCCTGTGTGGATCAGTGCTACCGATCTTGTGTGGGTCTGATCCTGTGTGGGTCAGTGTTCAGCGGTCCTGTGTGAACCAGCGCCTACAGATCTTGTGTGGGTCCGATCCTGTGTGGGTCTTTGCGGGGGTTAGTACCTATCGATCCTTTGTGGGTCCGACGACTTAGATGGATCAGTGATCATCTCTATCATCTTTCGAAGAAGTATACCTGTGTGAGATGAATTCTGTTTACCTTCCTGTGTGTATTGTGTTGTTCTATCCTGTGTGGATTACGTTTTGCTTTCCTATGTGGAATACGTATACTTTCCTATGTGGACTGAGTTGAACTTGGGCTCGGAGGTTGGAGCGTATTGGAATTGATGACTTAGGTATATGTATGGGCATATACCTAAGCAGTGTCGGTTGTTACTTTGTGATTGTATCTTTCTTTTGTGGTTTATCCTTTGTGGATTTTGGGAGACCTTCGGGGGTCGCGGGGTCCCTACTGAGTAGATTATACTCACCCCTACACGGGCTATGCCTGCACTACGTTGTGTTGGTTGCAGACGACAGACAGCGTTGATCGTGGATGAGGCTCGTAGAGTAGGACGGTACCTGGAGGTGGACCACTGGGCGGGACGTGCTCGGAGCGGACGGCGGAACCCGAGGAGCAGTGGAGCTAACTGTACCCACCGTTCATGTGGGATTTTCCAGTGGACAGCTCGGCGTAGCAGCTTTTACTTTACAGTTGTTGTTTTCCCTTTCGAGTTGTACTTTACTTTTAGTTTGGGTTTGTATACTGGCCCATTTTCTTTTCCGCACTTTCAGTTGTACTCTGTTTTACTTAGTGTTTACTTTTCTGCTTGCTTACTCTGTTGTGCTTTTTTACTTTACAAAGGCAATGCCTTCCCTTTTTACCGGGATTTATGCCTTGGTGATAGTCTCCAGCCCCTGGCCTATGGAAGGCGGGCTTGGGGTAGTCACGGCACGGGCCCTGAGGACGGGTCGTGACATGTCTAGGTAATGTCTAAAGACTATATTCATCAAATCCATGAAGATTTCGGGGGCATTAGTAAGTCCAAAGGGAATCACTAAAAACTCATAGTTCTCATACCTTGTACGAAAGGTAGTCTTCTGAATATCTTCCTTCTTCACCTTTACTTGATGATATCCAGAATGAAGATCCACCTTTGAGAAGTATTGAGCTCATCTTAATTGATCGAACAAGTCACCAATCCTTGGGAGAGGATACTTGTTCTTTATGGTGATCTTCTTGAGTTCCTGATAATTGATACATAGCCGCATTTTTCCATCCTTCTTCTTTACAAAGAGCACTAGCGCACCCCAAGGTGATGCACTAGGGTGTATGAACCCTTTGTCCAGATGCTCTTACAGCTGCTTCTTTAACTCCTCCAGTTCAATAGGAGCCATCCTATATGGTCACTTTGAGATAGGAGTAGCTCCAGGTATGAGTTCAATTGAGAACTCTACCTCACGATCCGAGGGAATTCTGGGTAACTCTTCGGGAAAAACATTGTCGTATTCCCTCACGATGGGCATTTCCTCAAGGTTGGAACTTTCCTTCGACTCAACCGTTTGGGAGATGTATTCTTATTCATAGGTAATCAACACCCACACCATTGAAGGATTTTTTAAAGGATATTCATGATCTTCCTTGCATTTGTAGTGGATCATGGGATGGTTTGGAATATGAAAAGATATTTCCTTTTCCCGACAGTTGATATGCGCTCTATATAACGAGAGCCAGTCCATTCCTATTATAGCATCGAATTCCACCAAGGTAAGTATTATGATATTTTCCAGAAGAATCTTCCCACATACTCCAACAGGAGAAGATTCAAACACTTTGGTTGTAATGATTGCACCACTTGGTTTTTTTACAGATATATCTACTTCAAGGTTTCAGGGCTTTGATTCTATAGTTCTAGAAAACTTGCAAGATATAAAGGAATGTGTAGAACCAGAATCAAATAATACTTTTTCCATTCTTGAATGAATAGGAAGTGTACCTTGTACGACTTCATTATCATTCTCCACCTCCGCAGTAGTGATGGCATAAGCCTTCCCTTGTTCCTTTGGCTTTAGTGGCTGCTGACACTGATTACCCTCGAGAGCTTGAGGTTTAGTGCACTGGTTTTCATAGTGCCCTAGCTCCCTACAGTTGCAGCATTGAACCATGAGATGTTCTCCCCTTTCATTGGCTACATTCTCTTTCCTTTTCATGTCTTTTCGACACTCTTGAGCTTGGTGTCCTTCTTTCCAACACTTAAACCATTTCCCCGTACTTTGAGGCAGTTCCCATGGTGTATCTTCCCACATTTTTTGCATGTGGGTCGTTGATTTTTCATCCCACCTATGTCACTAGATCCATCGGCTTGAAACTCCATCTTTCTTTTATTATCACCATAGCCATGGGACCATTCTCCAAACTCCATATCCACTTTAAGACCACACCGAACAACTTCTTCACAACTCCCAAAGTCTCAAATTGCAAGATCCTTTCGAAGATGTGGTTTTAATCCACTAAAGAATCTATCAATTTTTCTATCATTGTTGATAACAAAACTCGAAGCATACCTTGCGATCCTTGTGAAATTTGATTCATAGGTTGTGACAGATTCTCCTCCTTTTCGCTTGAGCTCTATGAATTCTCCCTCCATCTTCGTGTGAAGAGTTCATGGGAATTACTTATTAAGAAACATTATCTTAAATTCTTCCCATTCCATCTCTTCAATTTCCTCCCTTGGCTTGGTGTTCTTAATCGAATCCCACCATTGATCGGCTTCTCCATCTAGATGATAAATGGCTAGAGTAAACTTCTCCGTCTCAGAAAAGTGAAGAACAGAAAATATATTCTCCATGGAGTTGACCCACTGTTCCGCAACTAGTGGATCGGAAGATCCACAAAACGTCGGTGGTCGTTGCCGCATAAAACATTCGATTTCCAGTTACTCCCTCTTTGTTAAAGCAGGACGTTCCCCATTATTATGGTTATTATTCATAACCTGAGAAAATTGGGTAATCATTTCCATGAAGTTTTGAGCTCCACCTCCCAAATCATTGGGGATGTTGTTCGAGAAATCGTTGCATTGGCCCTCGCAAGAGTTCTTGGCCTGATTTCTCCTAGTTCCCACCATTTTCTAAATTAGAAAAGGTTAGAACAAAACATAAGTAAACAATTCATGAATAACATATTCATTTAACCAATTTATACCAAAAACATACCATATGGGATCCCTAGGTAAATATTCTTTTGTGCATATTTTTACTTAGTCTCATACTAGAGGTTTTCTTTAGGGTTCACAAATCCTAATTCCCAAATTAACTAAACCTTTCCTCTGATACCAACTATAGCATCCCGGCCTTTTCTTACATTACTATTAAATCATTTAAAATATAAAAAACATAATAGTATTACACATATAGGATCCAAAGGTTTAGTGTCTTGGGAAAACTAGGACCATACATAACAAATACAACATCAACCATAAACATTTATTTAATTTATTCTTCACAAGATTCTTAGTGGCACTTGTTCTCTCCTTGGTACATGTAGCCACCTGAGGATATACATCAAAAGGGGTGAGATAGAAGCCCAGTAATAGGATAGATAAATACAATATATCATGGGGTGAGCATAATCATGACATAGGAAAAAGATCATGAACATGAGATTATCATAAATAAAAGACTTGAAATGTGGCAATGCATAAAAATGAAACATCTTGTCTTAGTGGTTAAATACCACACATACTTGTGAACCAAGCTAGAATCTTGTTCACACATCATTTCACATTTACTCATGAGATTCATCACTTCACCCAATGCATTGGAGCACTATATAATTACAGGTGCACCTGTCACATTTAAACATTCATATTGCGCTATATAATTTCAGGCGCACCTATCACATCATAACATTATCATTTATCATGCATTCCACAATGAACATATAACATATATGAACATAACTAAACCATGAAAAGGAATGGGTTTCATATCATAATAACACATTCATAAACTTTGGGTTCCCAAAATAAAGAGGGAACAACATACTTGATACAAGAATCATCAACCTTGAATGAGAGGTAAAACTTGAGTTCTTAAGAGAAGAGTTCTTTCGGAAAACATTTGGATTGACATAAACATCAGTATAAAACATTTATATCCCAGAAAAGTAAATAAAAATATGAAAAAATGATCTTTAAGGAGTGAACATATCAAAAATGGAGTGAAAGAGGTAGAACCCGAAGGATGAAAGTTGGGTTTGAGAATTTCCCCTTACCTTGTACTCGAATGCCTCCTTCTCCTTAATTTCCTGTATAATGATATTATATTCATTAATTATAAATTCAAGAACCTTTTATAAATTAATAGGGTTCATTATGGTTTAATTATTTCATATTATGTTCCTTTGGATGACTTATAGAGTTTAAAAACATTGTTCGGGGATGTTCGTTTTCATGGTTTTCTTGTGTGGTTCACTTGTATTCTTAAATTGATGTTTGGGTAGATCATGGGTAATCATACAGAACTAATATTACATGTTATTAATGATATTACAGGATCTTTAATTATTTTATAATGATTTATATTAGATCTATGTGGACGAATCATTAGATAAGAATTTAATGATGGTTATTTGGATTAATTTGAGCGGTTTTTGGATCACAACAAAATTGTTTTTACTTTTCACATAGTAATATGGCCATAGGTTATTTAAAGAACATAAAATAGAACATAATACATATAAAATATTCTGGTTCAACCATAAAAATGGTTTCATGACCAGATCTAAAGGTAGAAATGGAAGAAGAGAGAATGTCGTTTTTGATGGTGATAAATTAACACCTCATGAACAACGTTCTCTTTAATAAAATAAAAGGAAGAGGTAAAGGGGTTGGGGTGATATAATATCCCCTTAGAATCATAAAATTACATTATATGTATAATACGGGAGTTACAAAACAATTTGGATGAATATAGGTGGGGAGAGATCAAGAAAGGAACTTGAACTTGAAAGGAAATTAAAGGAAAAGTGGGAGAGAAATTACCTCTAGAATCTTCCTCTTCAGATCCTCCTTAAGGAAGCTAGTCTTGGTATTTTGATGATACCAGAAGATTTTGGACGTGGGGAGGGGCTAGGTAAGGTGTTTGGGAAGAGTTTAGAGAAGGCTTGGAGCTTGAGAGGTGTGAGAAAAAGAGGGAGTGAAGGGTGGCTTTTATAGTGGAGGGGAGAGGGGTTTCCTTAATATAAAATTGATTAGTTTATTAATTTCACCTAAGATAAGGAATAGTGAGTCTTGAATGACCAATAATAGTAATTTTATAATGTAATACTAAACCAAGCAGGCTTACATCAGCAGAACATCACACATGACCCTATAATGAGCTTATTTATCTTATTTTGTAAATTACGGTATTTCACTATTCATAAAAAATTCAAGTATTTCAGAAAAATCCCAAAAATTACCCCAACCATTTTTTGACATGTAGAATCCAAAAATTAAGTCCATTTTTTAAAAGTAATTTATAAATATTATTAATTTAATATTTAATTAAAATCATAATTTACTTAAAACAGTTTTTAAGATTAAAACTGATTTTATGGTGCTTTCAAAAATTATAAGGGTCTTATAAAATTATATAAAAACTATTAGACATTGATTCAATACTTTATTAATACATTTCAAGGAAATAAATATTCTTTTAAATTAATTAATTAATTATTTATGACTAATAAAATACCAAAAACGTTTACTAAGGTCAAATTATCACTTTCTATGATGTCAAAATTTTATTTTATTGTTCATAGGAAATGTTACTCTTATTTACTATTCATAAGGGTCATATTACAATTCATAAGGGTAGGTTACTATTCACCAAAAATTATTTTTGTTTCATTAGACTCCAAAAACCATCTTGAACACAACCGTGTATGTCGGATTTTCAAAATTCCAAACATAGGGGTGACAAAATTATGTTTAAAGGTCACTTATCACTTAGTAGTTCAATATTTTGTGTTTTTATGACATAAATATAAGAAGGAAATTTTCCATTGAAAAACTTTGGGTCGTTACACTGCTCCTCGCTACTGCACTCTAAATCCTAGGGATCCTCAACACTTGTGAAGGACCTACACGACACTAAATCTTGAAGACTGGAAATTAACATTCCATTGATAAAGAGAATAAACCTATTTTAGGGTAGTATTGTCTCTATCTGTATAAAGAGA
Source organism: Viscum album (assembly GCA_963277665.1). Taxonomy (NCBI): domain Eukaryota; kingdom Viridiplantae; phylum Streptophyta; class Magnoliopsida; order Santalales; family Viscaceae; genus Viscum; species Viscum album. The sequence goes on from OY728135.1 coordinate 1,711,077,445, forward strand.
ATGGGTAACCCACACCCTAGTATGAAAGGCGACTCTAAATCTTAGCAAATATTTGATGATCCTTCCTGATCACTGTCATCTTCAAGAATTTCCTAATAAATCTCCACACTTGTAACACCTCACATAATATCTAATATTTCAAAAAGAATCCCACCATCACATTATACATAGAAAAACTATTATTAAAGTCTACTCACAATCCAAAAACTGAGTCCCAAAGAAGGAGATACAAGAGTAATAAGTTTTCTGGAGGGAATACATGGTGTACAAGTGGGTCTACATGGTGTGTGAACCCAAATCATTTCTTGGACATTCTATCATATGGACACGGATTTCAATACATGGCATGATACATGTTGAGTAAAGGTGGTACATTGTGTGTCTCATCCATTTGGGGTATACTGGTATGCTCTTTTCCATGGTCGGGTTTCGGACCATGCTTGTGTACTCCTAGAGTACACAGCGTGTTGTCTTGCATATGTTCTTAGGTGTGTGTAGAAAAAACATGACCTAGATACCTAAGGTGGTTCACAGGACTTGTGAGTTCAGTCAAACAACATATGGGAACTTCCACATAGTGTGTGATTCTTAACTCCACCAGAAACCCTACTTCCACAACCAAGGGAGATATACATAGTGTGTTCTTACAAGATACATGGTATGTAATCAGGAATTTTCTAGATCCCCACTTCCCTTCAAGAATTTTCCATATCTAGACTTTACACTGCATATCTGTCTATTTTACTACCCAAAATTGAATGAAAAATTCCTTCATCCATTATTTCCCAACCTTCGATGGTAGGAAAACAGAATCTGGTCATCCTCTCGAAGATTCATTTCATGTCCTATGCACCTCCCATTTATTGTCTCTTGATCCCATTATCGCTCTAGATTCGGGATCCCTAAAGAAACAACTACAACCTATGATCCATACTGATCCATCCATAAAACACCAATGGGTTCATCTTTTATAGAACCACCATGAATCTAGGCGTTATGTCGTGCTCGAACCTACCCTCACGGTGTAAAATTATGTCCCTTTAGTCTAATGATGAAGAATATAAATAACGGGTGGGGAAAATCATAGGAATAAAGGTGTAACCATCATGGTCTAATATATTTTAGCTAAGTATCATAATAATGGTATATACAGGATGATAACATTGCATAATAAGAATAAATTTAATTAAATAATTTAATTTGTATATTGGCCTCATGAGAATAATGTATGGCATCCAATTAAAAATAAATCAGATAAAATCCATGATTTATTAATTTATTCAAGAGGTAAGAAACCATAATTGATGATTCCTACCTAAATTTGTATCAATCATTGGTGGATAATGTGTTTTCCAGTGAATGATAATTCATGGGATGTTTGCTACCTCTCGATCCACCTCGATCTGATCACCCATCTTACTTTGATGTGATCCACCAATGAATAGTTCTCAAAGATCCCCTAAAATCCTCCCAGGTTTATGTGGATAACCCTAAAGGTTTTTTATAAGTGGGTACCTATAGAATTTTTTCTAGGATAGGTCATTTAATAAAATTAATTAATTAATTAATAATTTATTTTATTAAACACACCCTCCAACGGCTGCCTCAACTAGACATCTTTCATCAACCAACCGAATTTTGGAATCAACTATGGTTTTAAATTTTTGATTTGAGACTCCACTCAGGAGTTATTCCACCATTTTATGAAAACTACGAGCATGTTATATTAATATATTTAATATTTTTATAATATCAATACCGGACTCCCCGGGCCTTGGAATCTCACACCATTTTAGCACCTAGCTCAAAAGATATTCATTAATATATTACAATGTCTTATAAAGAAAAAATAGAGTTAGTATACTCATCGAGTATTCAATGGATGAACAGATTGGATCACTTCTTAAATATGATAAGGGATTGAAGAACGATAATTATGAAGAGGATGAAAAAGGTAAAGGTATATAATTCAAATCTTATATAAATGTTTCTTATAATTCCAATTATTTTGAGTTGTATAAAAGTGATAAAGTTGAAATAAAAAAACATAATAAAGGAGTTTATAAGTACATTAAAAGTAATATTGGTTCAAACAGGTATCCTAAAATAGAACATAAAAACAATAATAGAATTGGAATTAAAAAAATTAATGGTAGGAAATATAATGTTCCATAATTAATATGCAATGAGTGTAAGAAAGAGGGACATATCAAATTATATTGTCCAAAAATTTGAAAAGAAGGTAATGAAAAAATATACAAGGAGTTAAAACATAAATATCATATTGTATGGAGTTTAATAAAAAGTTTTAATCAAGTAGTTATGACTCTAAGAGTGGAAAAGAATCATCCAATCTATTCTTGATGATAATAAAAATTAATGAGGTAAGCACTTATTCTAATACAAGTTCAGTTTATGAGTCTATTATTGAAACTGAAGTTAAAGAATTAATTAAGTAGAATAAAAAAATTAAAATGATTTTATGAGAATGGATGAACTAATAGAGAATTGAAAAGAGAAAATAATAAAATTAAATAAGAAAGTGAAAATCTAAAAGTTTCTTCGTTAAGAAATGCATGAGAGAAAATATTTTTTGATTATGAACTAATAAATATCAAATTTGAGAATGAAATAATGAAATATATCCTTTAAAAAACTAATAAAGACCAATATAGGAGATTTAATTTAGTTTCCGATGATTTATCTAAAATTAAAAAGGAATATATTAATATTAAAAAAGAAAATAAGAAATTAATTAATATATGATAATATTTAAATTATAAAATCTATGAAGTCTTGGAAGATATTCAAAAAAAGAATGAAAATATTAAAAGATAAATTATTGGATTAAAAGAAAGATTTTTTATTTTTTTTAAGGAAAATAAAATTTTGATAAGATGATGGTGATGAGAAAAACTAAAAAAGATAAAACTTTCTTTGGTTATAATTATAATATTCCTAATATATATAAAACAAAATTTTTTAAAATAATAAAAGGGAATGTTTTAAGTGTTACTTGATTTAGATGTAATATGAAAGGGAATTATGCAAGAAAATTCTCATTATGATTTATTCATCATTTATTCCATACCATGACTTTTATTTATAAGAATCTACCTATAAGATTATCCTAAAATAAATGTCTTAAATCAGTATGGATGACTAAAAGATTTTTCAACAATCCAGTTTGACCAAAAATAGCTTGGATACCAAAACAACTATCAGTTAAATCTTTTTTATAGGAAATTTTCCTAAAGAATTCGAAAGATACATAATGTTTTGACAAAGAAGGTTCCAGAAACATTCCTAGTGATATTTATAACTTTTTATCCCTTCAATTCATGTGACCTAAGCATTATAACCTTCCGTGATAACTATAAATGCAAGGTTATAGGTTTTAGAGAAGTAGTAATATTCAAATATGTTATAATTTCTAAAGTACTATATATAGAGTGATTAAAACACAATTTAATTATCATATCATTTATTTTTAATGATGGAATGAGTGTAAAGTTTGAAAATAATAAATTTATTGTTTATAGATATAATAATATTTTATTTTATGCTAATATAAAAATATCTACTTCATATATTTTTCATAACTAGCATAATAAAATGTATAGTAATTAAATGTTGTAGAAATAGACCATATTCATTTTCACATAAGGTTGGAACATGTTCACCTACAATAATTTTACAAGTTTTAAAAAAATGAAAGGTTCTAGAACTTCCAAAATTAATAGAAAGTATTTTGTGGGTAATTTTTTCTAAAGGGAAAGAAATAGAAATATTCTTTTAGATCTATTAACAATTTTAATATAGTAAGATATTTAGAACAAATTCATCTTGATTTATTTAGACCCATTATAACTAATCTTTTAGGTATTATAAAATATGTGTTTTTAATTTTAGATGATTTTAGAATATTCACATGGATTCCTTTCATATATCATGAATGTAAAAACTTAAAAAAGTTTACTTACTTTTTAAAATAGATTCAAAATAAAAAAGATCATGTAATAGTTTCAATTATAAGGGATAATGGGGGAGGATTTTTTAACTTACATTATGAGAAATTTTGTAAATATAATGGATACTTCCATAACTTTTTTCCCCAAGAACACCAAAACAAAATGGTTTTCTAGAGAGGAAAAATAGAATTATTCAAGAAATAAAAAAACTATAATAAATGAATCCAATTTACCAAAATATTTTTGGTCTGAATTAGTTCATACTTATTTATATATCTTAAATAGAGTATAAATTTGATTCATATTAAATAAAAATCTTTATTAACTATTTAAAGACAAGAAACCTAGGATTGGTCACTTTAAAGTTTTTGGTTGTAGAGTTTAAATTTTAAATACTAAATACAATTTGGAAGAGTTTGATGATAAATGTGATTAAGGAATTTTCAAGGATCTTCAAATAATTATAAATCAATTAGAGTATATAAAAATAGAACCATGTCACTGGAGGATTTTCTTCACGTAAATTTAATAAAAAATAATGAAAAAACATAATGCATATTTTCATGATCCTGATGATGAATTTAAATAGATTAATTTTGGTGAAGATAAACTTGAAAATAATAATGCATCAGTTAAGAGACATAATACATATTCTCAATCAGATTATATGAATTGAAAAACTCATATCTATCTTTATTGAGAAAATTTAAATAGAAACTTTGAATCTGGAATAAGAAATAGAAAATCAGTTTCCAAAATCTGTGATAATTCTATATTTTTTATTTTATACTTGTTAATGTTAAATAACGATTGAATGATTAAAATTAGATAAATTATATTCATGATGAACTTAATCTGTTTAAAATAAATAATTTATTTGGATAAAATATACTCTATGTGATTTTAATGTTTTTTTAAACAAAATTCCTTTATATTGAGCCAATAGATCTATTATTTCAATATCTAAAATTCTATTACCTCATTCTTGGAGAAAAAATATTGATATTTGATTAAATTTTTTTGATATATCATGTTAATAAAGGGAAAATATTTACTGAATGTTTTCTCATATAAAATCAACTTGAAGATATATTTACTATAACAATAGTTTTTTTGAGGTTCGATCAATTAAAATTTGAACTTAGGTTGATAGAGATTCATATTATGTGATCATGCCGATTTTTTTAATGCTATCATTCGAAAGTGTTGACATTTTTTTATTTTGATATTTTGTTTTATTTATTTCATTGTTTTCATAAATTGAAAATCCTTTCATTTAAAAAAATAAGGAAAAAAATTAATTGTTAATAATTAGTTATATTTTTTTATTAATTTTAGAAATCATTTTTTTATTATTCTTTAATTATTTTATTTTTTATTTTGAGATTTTATATTTTTTTAATTATTTTATTTACCCTTGTGTGGGTTTTATAATATGTGAAATACCCATATTTAGATTTTATTTTTACACTTATGTGAGTTTTAAAACCTTATTGTTACCTATGCATAAGTTTTATTATACCCTTAAAAAAACGATAAAAGCATCAGATTACCCTTACGCAAGTGTTGGTTTCACTTATGCAAGTATTAGAAAACTCATTCTACCTTTATTCAAGTATTAGTTAACCTTTATACAAGTGTTTTAAAACCTAAACTGCCCTTACACAATGCTTATTAAATATAGTCTACCTTACGTAGCACTTATTAATTTTATTTTACCTTTACACAATACTTTTGGAATCATTAAACAACTTATTAAAAAAGTGAGTTGCCTTTACCCGAGGTTAAAAATACCCTTACGATGCCAGTAATAACTTGAATCTTACCTTTACATAGTGTTAAATGTAACTTTATGAAACACATATAACCTTATATAAATGTATTTAATTTTCCTCACAAAAACTATACAATTTATAGTTTACCTTTATGAAACCTATACAAAATCAAATTTACCTTTAAACGATATATATAATCTTGTTCTTACCTCTACACATGCAGTTGAATTTTCATGTTATCTTTACTCAACCTATATAAAACATTATTTACCGTTATGAATGTATTTAGAATACCCTTATAAATCTATTCAAAATACCTTTATTTATCTATTCAAAATACCTTTATTTATCTATTCAAAATAACATTACACAGCTTTTCACTTACCCTTCTATAAAAGTAAAATTAGCTCTTCTTTATCAAAAACAGTAGCACCACTCTTCTCCACGTGAGGTATCCCTGCATTCATGGACTATTACACCAATAGTATATCCTTGTATCTAATGGAACAATATTTCTTCTTATAATGATATCATATTGTTTTATCTAGCGGTAGTACCACATTTTAATGGTAACACTACATAACAAACAGCGACACCTTATAACTATTGGTGCCACCTCATAACTGATAGTAGAACCTCATAACTAGTTGTAGCACCACAAAACTCATGGTATAACCACCCCTTGATGTAGAAACACATTAATTGTAACTATATCAATTTAGAAATGGTATTTCTATTATTAATTTTATCATATCCTTCATTCACATAGCCAATTGTATAAAGACATAGAAATCATGATATTCTACTTTAAGATAATTTTGATATTAAATTTTTATGTAAATATATGTAATATGATTTAACTATTTTATTAAATTTTAAAATACATATTTGGGTTAATGATTATATTGTAAGTGTTTCGAAGTTATTTCATATAGGAATAAAAGAGCGTAATAATTTTTTGAAAATGAGCCTGATAATTAAAATTATAGGTAAATGGTATTATTTTAAGTATTATTATTATCTAACTCATGGAATACTAGGTTTGGTCATTTAGAAACTCCATATTAATATTATGTTGGAGTTAATGATGTGATATTAGCTATTGGAATGAAATCAAGGGGGGATATGATCAAATAAACTCGATATAGTTTATTCAAGTATCAATTATGCATATATAAAAATACGACATTCATATGATAATTGTGAAGTACTAAAACCCTACCATGACTGTTTTTTAATTGGATTGATTATAAATAAACTTCATTATTTGGTCATCATTTACTGAAGGGATCAAGTTCTTGAGTTGGATCGACATTCATCATCTGATTCACTATAGTACTTGTGTTCTATAGGTTTCCATTATTGTATATTTTCATTGTTTTATTTTTTTTCTCTACAGTCAGTTTCATATTTTCCCATCCAAAATTTGTTTTCCTAGGATATTCCTCCTATTCAAAAGTAAGTTCGGGTTGTGACTCCCAAAAAATGTCAAGTGGTTTATGAATCATGTATAAATTCATGTGAGTTGTGACTCATATAAAATTTAGTAGGGTCATACTACCAGGTAAGGAAAAGTTATATCAGTAATTGGTTTATCAATCCCTAACAAAAGTGAGTCTCTTATTGAATACTAGTCTTCTCGCCTAGTAGAGAAAATTAAGGATTAGAGTGGGTTCCTGGTGTTCTGATCTACTTTAAAAATATTCTATGTTCTTTTATTTTCCACTATACTAATTGTTTTCACTTTTTTCACTATTTATTAATTTTATAATTATAAATTATTTAAATTTTAAAAATGAATATTCACCCCGTCCACCTTTAGTCCTTCTTTCCATCTAACTAAGACCAAAAACTCACACGGTTAACTGGAACTTAAAAACTTGAATTATAATTTGAGGTGATAAGGGTAAAAATACCCCCACCTAAAAATATTTAAGATGATATTTTTTTTCTTACCATAATGTATTTAGCTTAATTAACCTGATTTACCCTTTACCGTGCTGAGCCATTATTATCCTCTTTACTATTAAAAATGACCAAAAGGAAATTGATATCATTACTAAATCTGAACATCCGGAATTCCAAATTTGGAATTCGTTTTTTTAGTTTACGTTTGTATATGTGGTAGAAATTATAATTAATTTAAGTGCACAAAATTCAATGAAAACAGTTTTTTAGAAAACTGTATTTTTAAGCATAAAAATTAACCTAAACCAAAATCAAATATAATGTTGAATAATATGGAATTATTTAGATTATATTTAATAAAATATATCTTATATTAGTTTAATAAAATACAAAACATATTGGTATTTTTAAATTATTTTATTTAAAAAAATTACAGTTTTAAAAAAATCATCATTTTTATCTATTTAGTCAAAAATCAATATTTTTTAAAAAAAATAACCTAAATAATTTACAATATATTGATCGCAAAAATAAATTTTTTTATATCAAATTAAAATTATAAAATCAGAAAAAAATAACTTCTAAATAAAACCGTGTAATTCATTGAAAAATAAGTTAGTTAAAATAATAATTCTCTTTTTAGAGTGAAAATTTATAAAAAATTATTTATAAAGATATGTTGAATAAGAATCCATAAAATGAATACTAATAAATAATAATATTTACTTATTTCTAGGATTATATGGCCTTTCACATTATCATCTCTTTAAGTAATTGAATCCATGTAATTTTTGTATTACTTAAACAGGTGAGGGTATTTTTTCTCCATAGCATTTTATGATTCTCGTGTTTCTTCCTCAATAAAGTGATTCTTCCATAAGACCCTAACCTAATGGATTAACTTATTTAAGAGTACCTACTCTCCATGATCCAAAATCTAGACCACCTTTTCTTTATAAGTGATATTATCCTTTAATTATTCCACTTTATGGATTAAAATATGAGATTTGTCACGTACATATTTTATTCGAAATTAAACAAGAAATGCATAATGTACCTATGATAATGTTGGAGGTATGGTCACTTAGTATGAAGTTGATCCCACTTTTCCATAATTTCATATGGACCAATATACCATGTACATAATTTTCCTTTCTTTCCAAAATCAATAACACTTTTACAAGGGGATACATTATGAAAAAATTATCCACTACCTCTAAAGAGAGATATTTCCTTTTATTATCTACATAACGTTTCTTCCTACTCTGAGATATCCTTATATGGTGATGGATTATATTTAATTTCTATACCATTTCTTCTATCATTTTTGGTCCCAACAGCTTCCTTTCACCAACTTTTTCCAAACAAGATAGAATTAAACACGTCTTTTCATATAATTCCTCCAAAGGTTTCATCTATATACTGAAATGAAGAAATATATTATAGTAAAATTAAACTAATGAAAGATATTGATCCCAAATTATATAATAATTTAAAGATAAATATCAAATCATATCCTCAAAATCCTTAATCATTCAATTCAACCCTCCTTCGGATTGAGGATGAAAGGATGTGTTAAAATTCAATTCTACACCCAATTAACTTTGAATCCCTTTACAAAATTTTGAGGTAAATCTATGATCATAATCAGATACAATATTGAGAGGAACCTCATTAAATTTGATTATATATTTAAGATAAATTATAGAAAGCTGATCTAAAGATATATTATATCTAATATAAAAAAACATTGATTTTGTTAAATGATAAAAAATATCCCAAATCATAGTATTACCTCAAGATTTATTTGGTAATACCACCATGAAATCCATGATATATTCTTCCATTTTCATTTAGATACTGGAAAAGGTTTAATCATTCCCTTCAGTAGTTTTTACTCAGCTTTAATATTTTGATAAGATAAAATTTTCATAGTAAATACAGATATATATTTCTTCATACATTCCCACAAATAATATTCTTGAAGGTCTGTAAAAATTATAGTACTTCTAGTATGAAAACAAATAATGATATATAAGATTCAATCAATAATTATTTATTTATCTGGAAATTACATGGCACACAAAACTACTTTCCATATGTAAAAACACCTTCTTTTTCAATATTAAAGGTTATAAATTTGACCTTTTTGACTTATTCTACTCTTTCATAAAAACCATGATCTTCTTTATGAGCTCTATTGATTATTTTTTCTAAGGACAATTGTACTAACACCAGAACCAAATGAGTTAGTTTCTGGATAAAAAATTTTTATACCAAAATTCATTAAATAGTTAACCAAATAATCATATTCCAAACATATAAGGGTTAATGATACATTATATTTTTTACTAAAGGGATCAAATAGGTTATGTTTTTCCTATATGATAGTCACTTGTGAAATCATAATTCTTTATAAGTTCTAACCAACTTCTCTACCTCATGTTAAACTCTTTTTCAATGAATATATACTTTAATATTTTATGATCATTATATATATCATATTTTATCTTATAAAAAATATTCCACTGAATTTTTAAAGAAAAAACCACCACTGAAAGATCATGATCATACATAGTTTAATTCTTCTCTTGAATTTTTAATTGATGTGGAGAATATGTAATTACTTGATCGTCTTGCATTATGACACAACCAAACCCTTTCAAATATTTGTCACAATAAATAAAAAATTAATCATTTCTTATTGAAAAGAATAAAAATGGAGTATTAACCAATATTATTTTCATTTCATGAAAGCATTCATCACATTCTTTGGTCCAGATGAATTTAACTCCTTTTAGATTTAACATTGTTAATAGGCTTGATAAAAGAGAAAACTTCTCAATGAACCATTGATAGTAACCCACTAATCCAATAAAAATTTAAAGCACTATTATATTTTTAGTTCTTTTCCATTCTTACAAAACTTTGGTTTTTGTAGTAATAAAAGTTAAACCATATTTAGAAACCATATTCCAATGAAATAAATTATTTTACATCCATTTTTCACACTTTCAAAATTTTACATTCAAATTATTATCTTTTAGAAGTATAAAAATTAATCCTTAATCATTTCTTATGTTGTTCATAAATTTTATAACAAACTATAATTTTATTAATGAAAACTGAAAAAAAAAATTATCCAAATACTCATGGGAAAATATATTATTAAGACCCATAAATGTATCAGGTGGATTGTTAATCTAAATGAAATAAACACAAAATCATAATGATCATACTTAATATGAAACATTGTGTTCATAATTATTTTCTCCTTCACCTTCAGTTGGAGAGAATTGGACCTGTGATAAACCTTTAAAAAATACTAAACATCATGGTTTTAATAAAAAAATAATTAATATGAGTCAAAAGGTTCTTGTTCTTAATAATTATGTTATTGAGTGTTCTATTATTAATTCAAAGTTTCATTGAACTATCCTTATTTTTTAAAAAATATAACAGGATCACTTCAAGGTGAAGTCCTAAGGTGGATGAAACCCTTATTAAGAAACTCCTAAAACTACTTTTCCAATTATAAAAACTAAATAGAATTCATTTGATAAGGAGGTTTTGAAATTGTATTATCATTAAGAACTAATACAATAATAAATCCAACCTCCTGTCTGGGAATAACACCAAGAAAATCATTAGGAAGTGCATCCTTATATTTATTCACTAATAAAAAATCACTAATTTGAATAGTTTATTTATTTTGAACAATATGTACAAGATAAATTTAACTTCTGTATTTAATCAATTTCTTATATTCGTGATAAGATATCAAAGGTATGAACTAATTCTTATATATGAATTGAAAATCACTCTGAAATTTTATTGTAACTTATTTATCTATAAAATATATATTATCATGATAAATTGAAATCCAATCCACACCCAAAATAACATCAAACTCAAAAATGGGAAAGAAAACAAGTTTTGTAGGAAGCATTATTCCATAGAGTATAATAGGAGGTTCCTATAAATTCTTGTTGTATTAATACTACCCCCATAAGTTTTTACCAGAAGTTTTGATTAATTTATTGAGAAAAGTATTTCCATTTTAAATTCAAATTAATTAGAGATAAAAGAATGCATGGATCATGAATCAAATAATACATTATGATAATATGAATAAATAATTAATACACCAGACACTACATTACTTTATAGTCTAATATCTACCATAGTAATAATAATAAAAATTTCCACACCTTTCTACTATCAATATTTGTGATTCCCACCTTGAGTAACTAAATTAGTACATGAATTAGAGTAATGACCCAACTCATTAGGACTAAAACAATTCACCACTGTCTGACTATCTATTTTCACATTACTAGTCTGATTATAACCCCCTTCCTTGTATCCATGAGTTAAATTACTCAACTTAATACATCAATAATACATTCCTTATCCTACCAAACATACTTTAAAATGTATTTTACCACATTTTGAACATTTGGGGTGCTTACGTATAGATTTTTTAATTAAATATTCTCTATTGATTTAAACCTTGACTGCCTCTTACTTTTCATTGTAGAGTATATAAGTGTTAGAAAGATATATCTCAAATTTTCTCATCACAAAGAAACAACTTACTCATAAATTTTAAGTTAATGAGAGTCCAACGCTCTTTATAAACTTGGTTTTATACCTATATAAGATCTATAAAATTTACTTTCATATTATAGAACAATATCTGAAGAATACATGGATATTAAAGTAAAATTTTCCTCATAAGAGAACATTGAGTCTTCTTCCTTTTAATTTAACTCCAAAAAAAATTCTTTCCAATCTAAGATAAATAACTTTAGTAAAATACTTCTCAATAAAAATATCATTAAAGTATTTCTATTCCATGGAATCAATCTCATTCTTTTCCTTATTATTCCTAATTAAAGACTATCATCAATTGGATTCACATTCTAAATGATAAATAACAACAGCTTCTATTTGAGATTCTATATAACCCAAACCATCAAAGATAGAATTTAAAAGCCCAGATATATCCTTATATTTCACTATGTCTGAAGATCCACCGAATTTTGGAGGGTTCTGTTACATGAAATGGTCCACCATAAACATGTTCCTCTAGAGATAATTATATAAATCTATGTCATGGTTTCCACTATTAATATACTATGTAAAAAAAGTTAACACTACCTCAAACTACTATATTCCAACAATTCCAAGATGCTGATTTGGAAGGTTATTATACCATTGATGTGTTTCTTCCTCAGCTGCCCTACTTACTCTATAGAAAAACATTATAGACGGACATATATTAGATGAAGAAATATAACAATATTCAAAATAAATCTCATGATAATATAACCATAAATTAATTTTATTTAAATTTTATTTTAATATTTTTATAACTTATAAAGGTATCCAAAACATTCTATGATACAAACTATAATAACCCATAACATAATTGTAACACCACGAGATTTTATAAAAAATAATCTTTTAATTTCATTGATGTCTTGTTTTGTATGCTACACCAAAATTAGCTTCTGTTATACGCGACACCGTATTAGCTTGCAGTATACGTAAAACTATTCTTGGCTCGTTTTACACACAATTTCAAGTTAGTTTTGTAGAAATTATTCTATGTCATATTAAATATAGATTTTGTTTAATGTATAAGTGAAATAATTCTTGAATTATGTTATACGCAACAACAAAGGGAGATTTCACTACACGCAACCCTGACCAGGCTTGCAATACACGCAATTGCGACCTTCCTCGATAGCCTGTGTTGTACGCAATACCAGGTTTCACTAAACAACGATATATGGTTATCACGAACTAGCCGTTATGAATAGTATTAACTAAATTTTGAATTTTATAACATTATTATTCATCTTACTCATTTTCTAGAACATGGTATGAGAATAAAATAAATTTTTCGAGTAAAATAAGTATTTTTAAAAAAATGCAGTTTTGCTGCCTTTTGATGACGAACCCATATTAAATCTGTATTTTGACATGTTTATAAGTTTAATTTTACAAAATAAAATTATTCTTTGGAATCACGATATAAAATTTTACCTTGGACAAAATTTTCATATTATTCTGATAACTTTCATATTTTAATGAATAGTAAAAACACGCTATATTTTAATTAAAAACAACTTTTTTCATCGTAATAATTTATGTGGTTAAATTAAAATATTGAATGGTTTTAAATTATAAATATAATATATTTTTACCATTTAATATAATGTATTTCATTACCATTGATTTTACATTGAATTTGTAGGTTAAATCAATTCAATCTTTTGCAATGTTTTAAACAAAAACTCCTTTTCTTTCGACAACGGGATTAATTTTAATTTAATTTATGTAACTTCTGTGTATTGAATTTGATAAAATTTATTCCATATTTGTAATTATTGGGTCCAAATTATATTAATAGACTACTTTTTTTTGGAATTATGAATAGTAACTACGGTAAATTTTATTTACCATAGTAAAAGGTAAATCGGGTAATTAAGGGTAAATACAATATTACAAAATTACCCTAACACTTGTCTTAATACAATTGGATGATTATATTTCATCCTAATTCATATTTGAGTCGAAATGGAATCCATTAGAACCCACTTGGAGATGATTAAGACCTTTAGTTTATTTTATTTAATGGAAAGTGAAATATGTCTCACTCAAACTTAAATAATTAAAGTATTTTTAATATACGGTTATAGAGAATATAAATTCGGTTATAAATACACATTTGAAAGATGATTTTTTTTCTTTATAATGGTAATTTATTTGTAATTTTTAAGATTTATTTAATTACTTTATTAGTTTATACATTAATGATGCAGAAATTATTAATTTAGTAAACAAATCAATAATATTGTTTTTATTGAAATAGTAATACATATTAAAGGGCTGAAAAACCTGAACAAAACTAATTGGTAGTGTATATATGCACCATAATCATCCAATGACCGAATATATTACCGTTTGAAGTATTATAAAATTTATTATGACACTTATATTATTTTATTTTATATGATGTCAAAGTTGTCACCTTCATAATTTAATAAATATAACATTTTACAATTTGGTTTTTTAGAAGATAAGTCTGAATAAATGTATTCTTATGAAATATATAAGATTTATCTTCATCCTAGTATTTTATTATTAATTTTTATGCAACAAATAAGTATATTTAATAATTATACAAAAATGTTGTATTAATTCTTTTATTAAGAGAAATATCAAATAAATGGTTTTACAAATAGTAAAATAAATATTATATACACTATTTAATGTGCTCCACTAATTTTCTAGATTACTATGACATGTTAGTAACCTATTAAATATTTTATTTCGAATATATACTCTGTGTGGATTTTTTTAAAATTCAAATAAATGAATAGTGTCAAAATTGACACTATTGTTATTTTATAACTATAACATATTATTAAATTGTTTAAAATCACAAAAATATTTAAAAATTATGAATTGAAATTTATATAGTCTAAAATGTCATTAAGTACCCAATTATAGAAAATTAACCACACATAAGTGATTATTTATAACCATTTAGAATTTAGAATTTTATTACCACAAATAAAATTAAATAGATTAAATAAGGATAAATCAAAATGATAAGGTTTAAAATAAGATCAAAACATGTCTAAATTTGATTTTTTGATGGTATTACAACCCTATCTCTTATAATATTCTAATAGATTCATTTTTGGAGGTTTTTATGTGGGGTTTTAATTTATATTAAACTAATATGTTTGAGGATTCCAAAGGTGCCCCTCTCCTCCCTTATAAAAGGGAACCTCCTCCTTCTCATCTTTACACAACTTTGAGCCTTCAAGATCGGCCAAACCCTAACCATTTCCCTTATAAACTTCCCTATAAATATTCTATAGGTCTTTTTCTTCTTCAAAGACCAATTTTAGTGCCCTAAGAGGAGGTTTCAAAGAGGCGTGTTGAAGAAGAGGTAATATCTGTTACCAATTCTTTCAAATTTATTTCTTCTTCTACATCCTCTTCTTTAGTTATCTCATTATAAAGTAATAACATAAGTATCACTCATATACTGATATGTTATTATAAATATGAAACAACCATATTCCACCTTCTATCCATCCTACAAAAATGAAATCATCGCGCATGCGTACGTACGGAATACCGTCTCCATGTCAAGGTGTAATCTGTTTTCCATCACCACCTTACTTGGATGGGTATAATGGTGTAAATAATTAACTATATATGATTATATTAAAGTGATATTGATTCTGAAATTTTATACATACACTTTAATACAATTCCACGATCATGGGAACGATATCATCGCTTGTGCGTACATACGGACTACCGTCTCCATGACGCGATGAGATTCATTCTCCATGTTAACCATTCATGAATGACTATAAAGTATATATAATGAATAATAACTAAATATATGAAAAAATAATGATACTGGATTTATGTGTGTATATATATATATATGTATTTCATCTACTTAATTCCATTCAATTCAATAAGGAAACGAAAATAGCGTTCATGCGTACGTACGGCCTACCGTCTCCATGAACACTGTATTTCATTCCATTTATCAATCTATCATATATATGTATATGATGAATATTTATTATATATAAATAATATTTTACATTCTGAAATTAATGAAATCAGGATATAAGTAATAATATCAAGAACAACAAGTCAAAACACGTACGATAAATGAAATGATTTTACCCAAAATGCTCCTTTAAAATGGAATTTACAAAATAACGGGTAATATAAAGTCATAAGTGAACCATATATGATATCATAACAATGAATATGATTATTTAATAAGTAAATGACATTATTTAAATCATTATACATGAGTTTCGGATACACACGAAGCATATCGGATATATGGTAAGGGATAACTATTCCAATCTCGTTCTTATCCGAGATTGTTTATTCGTAAGTATTTACTGGGGTTATTGTTATAATACATGTCCATGTTTCCTAAAAATGGTTTCATATATGTTTAAAGTCATTTTTAACCATTTTTTGACTTTTACTACATGGTATGTAAGGAATCTTTCTTTTTTTACCATACGAGGTACTTTTTTACTTTTCCAACAAAAGTATGAGGAGAATGTTATTTTTAACTTATACGGCTTGAATGGATTTTTATAGTTTCATGACACCTCATTTTCATGAAGCTTCCTCTACAAGATTGCAATATTATTTTCAAAAAAACCCTTTCCTTTTAAAATGGCATGGCATTTTGTGAAAATATAATGATTTTGAATAAGAAAGGATATTTTCCTCAAGAATTCATTTCAAGTGTTTTATCAAAACCATTTTCTATCGAAGATGACATTATTTCATATGTGTATGTTTCAAGTATAATTTATCCATTATTTACATGGTTTGATTCTTCTTATGATGAAATGATATCCATTTTTTTATATGGATTATGTTATGATGGAATGATGTTTAAGAATCTCATTCTATGACATGGGTTATGCTATGATGTATGATTTATGACTTTTTGGCACACGAAAGATGATTTCATTATGAGATGGGTGGGATCTATATCTCCCTAAAATTCATTGAGTAAAGATTTATATCTCATGAGATAGACATGGCTGGAACGGTAAGTTAATCCGGTTCAGTGTTATAGGACTGGAACGAGGAGTGAACTCGATTCAGAAAGGGACTTTGTCCACTATGATGGTCTTGGCAGCAATGCATCGGCAACTATGGAAATCATATCATGTGATTAATGGTTTCCACAATAACATGTTTTATTCCCATGCTATTTTATCATGATTAATGTTTCTTTATGATCTATGCCTTATGTACTACCTTGTTTTATGTCATTGCTCAAGGTTTTGATGTTTAAAAATTCTGTTCATGTTTTTAAGTTCAATTATACATGATTTGTTTTGTTTTATCCATGATTACCCATACTGAGCATTTGAGCTCACCCTTTATATGTTTTCTTTTCCCCAGGATTTAAAGAAAGGTTTTAGGTAAGAAAACAAAAAGGGGAAGATCTTTATGGGAGATGTTGAAGATCTTTCACCACGATTAGAAGATTATGTTCCGAGTTTCCAAAGACACTAAACTATTATAGTCCTTTGGTTTCTGGTTTTGTTATATATTAATTATTCTACAAAAGTAATGTAATGTCCATGTATGTCAAGCTTTGGGTCTCTATAGTTGGTATCAGAGGTTCGGTTTAGTAAACCTTTGGAAACAAGGATGCGATAACTTTAGTGAGATCCCTAGAGATATTTCTAAGGTATGTCTAGGGATGTCCCTAAGGTTAAGTATAAGTATAGTTTATAGTCCTAGAATTATGGTAACGATAATAGAATTAAACCTAAGATGTTAGATATTGAAGTTACTCTCCCTTGATTATGATTTTGGCCTCTCACACTATTCTTTTTGGGTTTTAGAAAATGGCTGGAAACAGGAAGATTCGCGATAATGGAGGATATGATGGACAATGGAATGATATTCTTCATGATCAACCAAATGAAATTGGATTTGGAAGTCCACATATCATTATTATGCCTAATCAGCAATCTCATAATATGATCAATAATCTCAACTTTGGTAAGTATCCCGACTCATCTAATAAGAGAAAGTTGGAGTTTTATGATGATAATAGAGGAAAGAAAGTTCAATTTCCCTCATGTAATTCATGTGGGAAGAGGCATCAGGGAGAATGTTTCAAAGGAACTAGAAGATTCTTTTGGTGTGGAAAAGAAGGACACAAATCCAGTAAGTGAAAAGGAAAAGGTTCAGTTAACACCATGGATAAGGATAATGGTATTGATATGACATCAACAATGATTAAATGTTTTCAATGTGGAATGTAAGGGAATTATGAAAACCAATTCCCTAAGGGAAAGTTTCATGAAGAGAATAAGCATGCTTGTATGGGGATTATTTATGTTGATGATGATGAAGATACTACAAATGATATGTGAGATGAAATAATTGTTGAAGCTCAGTCAATGGTTTAATAAGGTAGTGTAATGATTGTATGTTTAACAAGAATAATGTATGGTACTATGGAATAAAGAAAAATCTAAGTATTGTTACACTATTGCCTTTGCTTGAGTTTTAAAAGTATATGTTGAATGGTACCGGTAACCATGACAAGTGATTCAAATATTTTGGAAAGTAGATGATATGTGCATAATGAATGGATAAGGAGAAAATAATATGTTTGATAATATTCATGAGATCATGATTGATATAAGTACTAAGTGGTATCATGGTTTCAGAATATATAATTTTTGGGATTTTGGTATGTATAAAGTGTTAACTTTTTTACTGCATTCATGTTTTCACTATGGTTCAATGGGTATTCATTTTTCAAGAGAAAACATTATTAAGTTATTCACATGTCTGGATTGTGACCAACAAGATATATTTTATGATATATGGGGGATAAATGATGGTATTCACATGCTCGATAGATGAAATTTCTAGTAATTGTTTTCTTTATGCTATGATCTTGGAAAGAAGTATTTTGGATAATATTAATGATTGGAATGAATTAAGATATTATTATTTAAGGCTAGAAATTTTTTCGATATTATTACAGGAATGTTATAATAGTGTAGTTTTAGAAAAAGGACAACCCGTAGGTGGGAGACAACCCATCGCGTCAGACAAGGCTGTGGGAATCGAATTCACAACCGAAGTGCGACATGCCTTTAGCACCAACCACTGGCCTACAGAAAATCCCTGGTTAGTATAAACTTGTTTTATTTTATTAAGCGGTATCATAGATGAAGTATAAGTCCATTTTTGGAATCATATACGATTAAGCTCACCATAGATGGACTTATGTATATTTGATAACTTTTTCTAACCTTATGTTTGAGAAATATGGAATGACCCATCATTCTATCACATGATCTGCTAACACCTCATGAATGAAAAATTCAACTTCATTTTTTTAAGAGATGAAGTGGAAATTTTTCAAGGCATGAACAACGGTGAGATTATACCGAAGTAAAGTAAGTATTTATTCTAATTAAAATTCTTCAACTTTAGGGAAATGATCTTGAAAACCAAAAATTTTGTTATAGAGCCCTTATATCTGATGAATCAGATGGTACCTTAGATCATCACAAATTTATGGCTTTGTGATTGTTGGATTTTCCATAGTCGTGTTCTCTACCACTCTCCATCAGAACATGATGGTTAGATTTCTATTCCATATCCATATTTTCACATATGTTCTCCTATATGGAAACCCAGTGATGAGTTACTTTGGGTAATCGTTACATTTCATACTTTAGTTTTTAAAATTAAGTTTTAGTATTCCTTTTTACGATGTGGGTTTCTATGAATAGTAAATGAGTTATAACCCCAACGAATTTCGAGGGAAAAAATCATTTTAAGGGGGGTAGAATGTAACACCCTGAGATTTTATGAAGAATATTCTTTTAATTTCGTTGATGTATTGTGTTGTACGCTACACCAAAATTATCTTGTGTTATACACGACACCGTATTATCTTGCAGTATACGCAACACTATTCTTGGCTCATGTTACACACAATTTCAAGTTCATTTTGTAGAAATTATTCTACACAACATTAAATATAGATTTTGTTTAATGTATAAGTGAAATAAGTTTTGAATTATGTTATACGCAACACCAAATGGAGATTACACTACACGCAACCCGTACCTGGCTTTCATTACACGCAATCGCGACCTTCCTCGATAGCGTGTGTTGTACGCAATACCGGGTTTCACTAAACAACGATATGTGGTTATCACGAACTATCCGTTATGAATATTATGAAATACATTTTGAATTTTATAACATTATTATTCATCTTACTCATTTCCTATAACATGGTATGAGAATAAAACAAATTTTTCAGGTAAAAAAAGTATTTTTTTTAAATGCATTTTTGCCGCCTTTTGATGACGCACCCACATTAAATATAGATTTTGAAATGTTTATAAGTTTAATTTTACAAAATAATATTATTCTTTGGAATCAGGATATAAAATTTTACCTTGGATAAAATTTTCATATTATTCTGATAACCTTCATATTTTAATGAATTGTAAAAACACGATATATTTTAATTAAAAACAACTTTTTTCATCATAAAAATTTATGTGGTTAAATTATAATATTGAATGGTTTTAAAGTATAAATAGAATATATTTTTACCATTTAATATAATGTATTTCATTATCAATTATTTTACATTGAATTCGTAGGTTAAATCAATTCAATCTTTTGCAATGTTTTAAACAAAAACTCATTTTCTTTCGACAACGGGATTAATTTTAATTTAATTTCTGAAACTTCTGTGTATTGAATTTGGAAAAATGGATTCCAAATTTGGAATAATTGGGTCCAAATTAT
Source organism: Viscum album (assembly GCA_963277665.1). Taxonomy (NCBI): domain Eukaryota; kingdom Viridiplantae; phylum Streptophyta; class Magnoliopsida; order Santalales; family Viscaceae; genus Viscum; species Viscum album. The sequence continues at coordinate 1,711,098,491 of OY728135.1, forward strand.
ATTAAGAGACTACTTTTTATTTTTGGGCATTATGAATAGTTACCACGGTAAATTTTATTTACCTTAGTAAAAGGTAAATTGGGTAATTAAGGGTAAATATAATATTATAAAATTACCCTAACACTTGTCTTAATATAATTGGATGATTATATTTTGTCCTAATTCATATTTGGGTCGAAATGGAATCCATTAGAACCCACTTGGAGGTGATTAAGACCTTTAGTTTATTTTATTTAAAGGAAAGTGAAATATGTCTCACTCAAACATTAATAATTAAAGTATTTTTAATATAAGGTTATACAGAATATAAATTCGGTTATAAATAATAATTTGAAAGATAAAATGTTTTTATTTATCATGGAAATTTTTTTGTAATTTTTAAGAGTTATTTAATTACCTTATTAGTTTATACATTAATGATGCAGAAATTATTTATTTAGTAAAAAATCAATAATATTGTTTTTATTGAAATAGTAATACATATTAAAGGGCTTACAAACCTGACCAAAACTTATTTTTAGTGTATATATATACACCATAAGCATCCAATGACCGAATATATGACCATTTGGAGTCTTATAAAAGTGATTATGACACTTATATTATTTTATTTTATATGATGTCAAAGTTGTCACCTTCATGATTTAATAAATATAACATTTTAAAATTTGGGTTTTTTAGAAGATAAATCTGACTAAATGTATTCTTATGAAATATGTAATATTTATCTTAATCCTAGTATTTTATTTTTAATTTCTATGCAACAAATAAGTATATTTAATAATTATACAAAAATGTTGTAGTAATTCCTTTATTAAGAGAAATATCAAATAAATGGTTTTACAAATAGTAAAATAAATATTATATGAACTATTTAATGTGATCCACAAATTTTCTAGATTAATATGACATGTTAGGAACCTATTAAATATTTTATTTCGAATATACCCTCTGTGTGGATTTTTTAAAATTCAAATAAATGAATAGTGTCAAAATTGACACTATTGTTATTTTATAAAAATAACATATTATTAAATTGTTTAAAAATAAAAAAAATATTTAAAAATTATGAATTGAAATTTATATAGTCTACCATTTCATAAATTACCCAATTATTTAAAATTAACCACACATAAGTGATTATTTATAACCATTTAGAATTTAGAATTTTATTACCACAAATTAAATTAAATAGATTAAATAAGGATAAATCAAAATGATAAGGTTTAAAATAAGATCAAAACATGTCTAAATTTGATTGGTTGATGTAATTACAACCATATATCATCTAACCTTCAAATTGAGTCATTTTTGGAGGTTTTTATGTGGGTTTTGAATTTATATTAAACTAATATTTTTGAGGATTCCGAAGGAGCCCCTCTCTCCCTTATAAAAGGGAACCTCCTCCCTCTCATTTCTACACAACTTTGAGCCTTCAAGATCGTCCAAACCCTGCCCATTTCCCTTACCAACTTCCCTAGAAATATTCTAGATGTCTTGGTCTTCTTCAAAGACCAATTTTAGTTCCCTAAGATGAGGTTTTAAAGAGGCGTGTCGAAGAAGAGGTAATATCTGTTACCGATTCTTTCAAATTTATTTCTTCTTCTACTTCCTCTTCTTTAGTTGTTTCATTATAAAGTAATAAGATAATTATCACTAATATAATGATATGTTTTTATAAATATGAAACAACCCTATTCCACCATCTATCCATCCTACGGAAAATTAAATCACCGCACGTAGGTAAGTACGGAATACCGTCTCCACGTCGTGGTGTAATCTGTTTTCCACCACCACCTTACTTGGATAGGTATAATGGTGTAAATAAATAACTATATATGATTATAGTAAATTTATATTGATTCTGAAATTTTATACATACACTTTAATATAATTCCATGATCATGGGAATGATATCATCGCTTGTGTGTATGTACGGACTACCGTCTCGACGACGTGATGAGATACATTCTCCATGTTAACCATTCATGAATGATTATAAAGTATATATAATGAATAATAATTAAATATATAACATAATAATGATACTGGATTTATGTATATATATATATGTATGTCATCAACTTAATTCCATTCAATTTAATAAGGAAACGAAAATAGCGTTCATGCATACGTACGGCCTACCGTCTCCATGAACGGTGTATTTATTTTAATTTATCAATATATCATATATATGTATATGCTGAATATTTATTATATATAAATCATTTTTTACATTCTGAAATTAAGGAAATTAGGATATAAGTAATAATATCAAGAACAACAAGTCGAAACATGTACGATAAATGAAACGATTTTACCCAAAACGCTGCTTTAACATGGAATTTACAAAAGAACGGGTAATATAAAGTCATAAGTGGACCATATATGATATAATAACAATGAATATGATTCTGTAATAAGTCAATGACATTATTTAAATCATTATACAGGATTTTCGGATACATACGAAGCATATCGTACGTAAGGTAAGGGATAACTACTCCAATCTCGTTCTTATCCGAGATTGTTTATTCGTAAGTATTAACTGGGGTTATTATTATCATCCATGTCCATTTTTCCTAAAAATGTTTTCGTGTATTTTTAAAGTCATTTTTAACCATTTTTTACTTTTACTACATGGTATGTAAGGAATCTTTCTTTTTTTACCATACAAATTACTTTTTGACTTTTCCAACAAAAGTACGAGGAGAATGTTATTTTTAACTTTTACGGGGTGAACGGATTTTTACGGTTTCATAACGCCTCATTTTCATTAAGATTCCTCTACAATATTGCATGATTATTTTCAAAAAACCCCTTTTATTTTAAAATTGAATGGCATTTTTTGAAAATAAAATGATTTTGAATAAGAAAGGATATTTTCCTCAAGAATTCATTTCAAGTGTTTTATCAAAACCATTTTCCATCTAAGATGGTATTATTTCATATGTGTATGTTTCAAGTATAATTTATCCATTATTTAAAGGTTTTTATTCTCTTTATGATGAAATGATATCCATTTTTTCATATGAATTATGTTATGATGGAATGATGTTTAAGAATCTCATTCTATTACATGGGTTATGCTATGATGTATGATTTATGATTTTGTGGCACATGAAAGAATGATTTCATTATGAGATGGGTGGGAAATATATCTCACTCCAATGCGTTGGGTAAAGATTTATATCTCATGAGCTAGACATGGCTGTAACAGTAAATTAATCTGGTTCAGTGTTACAGGAGTGGAACGAGGAGTGAACTCCATTCAGAAAGGGACTTTGTCCACTAAGATGGTCTTGGCAGCAATGTCTTGGCTACTGTCGAAATCATATCATGTGATTAATGGTTGTCACAATCACATGTTTTATTCCCATTCTATTTTATCATGATTAATGTTTCTTTATGATCTATTCCTTATTTACTTCCATGTTTTATGTCATTGCTCAAGGTTTTGATGTTTAAACATTCTGTTCAGGTTTTTAAGTTCAAATATATATGATTTGTTTTGTTTTATCCATGCTTACCCTTACTGAGAATTTGAACTCACAATTTATATGTTTTATTTTCCCCAAGATTTAAAGAAAGGTTTTAAGTAAGAAAACAAAACGGGGAAGATCTTTATTTGAGATGTTGAAGATCTTTTACCACAATTAGAAGATTATGTTCCGAGTTTCCAAAGACACTAAACTATTACGGTCCTTTGGTGTCTGGTTTTGTTATGTATTAATTATTCCATAAAAGTAATGTAATTTCCATGTACTTCAAGCTTTGGGTCTCTAAAATAATAAACCCATAATTGAAAGATTTATAATAAAAATTTCCCCTTATTAAATTTCCAATACCATTTCAGTTTCGAGTTTTATAGAATTAGGTAAAAATATTACATAACAAAGTGGGCACGTTCACAAAATATTCATCTTTTCTACAAAAATAGAGCTTTAATTTTACACCCATGTTTCATCCCAAGAACTTTTACTTTGTTTAATATATATCACCATAGTAGAAATATTGAGCTTGATATAGTTTCTACTTAATATTCGATCCTGTAAAAATCATTTATAAAATGGATTGAGAAAAAAATATCTATAAGGTATGTAAAAATAAAATAATTCTATTAATCCATTGAAAAACTAAAAAACCATAAGGAAATTTACCCTTTTCACAATAAATACTTAAAAGAATAAATAAACCATTTCCACAAGTAAAAAATCAATATTTTCTCAAAGAAACTCCTTAAAACCCATTGTAAATCACATGAAACCCATAAAGGTATCCTGAGGCATGTGGGAAATCATGAACACATTTCTCTAAAAATCAAACCTTTCACCATTAAACTCTCCTTACCTCATGAAATTATAATATTTATATAAAAAACTTTTTAAAATAATATTATAGGTAACTTTGGCCATCATATTCAAAACACATTTTCAATTTTTTTAATACATTTTATAATCCAATTTAATTCTATATGTGTAACCTTCCCATTTATCTCCCTCTTTCTTTGTCTTTGAAGACTATATGATATTCAATGTAATGGATAGCTATATCGGATTCACCAATCATCATGAGCTATATAGGGCGCACCCATCATTATCTATAATTCTCAATTAACATAAAATGAACAAAACATTTTATAAAATTACACTTTTAATCATAAAACCCTTAAAAACTCATTTTATCCCATAGAAAAAACGCTTTCCATTTTCACATAACCATATTTAGAAATATCCTTTTTCTCTAAAACTATTAAAATTTAGAATTACCAGAAGAGTGGTAATATGATATTACTTAAAAAATTGTGTTAACTTTTAGATCAAACATGATAAAAAAATAATGTATATGGTGGCGAGAAATGTTTTTCAAGCTTTATATGTTAAAATAAAATTTATTTTCACATTTGTAAAAAGACAAAATTAATCCATACATAAATTATTAAAAAGGATAAAATTTAAATCTTTTTAAATAAATTCTCATATAGTTTAAAATTACCTTTAGAAACTTTTTGTGAATATTTAATAATATTCTTAAAAAATTTAAAAACGGATATGGAAGATAACGATTATAAACATTAAAAATGATATTTTAATATAAAATCCCTTACCTTAAGTAATGTCTAGATTCGTACATTATCTAACTCCTAAATAATAAATTTATATTAGTTTTATACTTGATTAATAAAATTTTCTATATTAATTTCATTATTATTATTCCTTTTATTTAATTTATTACCATGTTTTATTTAGTTACTAAATTTGTTAAGTTCTTGTTGGATGTTTTAAGGACTTTTAGTTTTTAGCCTCAAAATTACATTAGTGTGTTCACCATGATATAAGGGTTTATTGTTTTATAAACTCTAAAATCTTAAAAATTTTATAATTATCATATTTATAAGCTATATTCACTTTTTAAACTAACTATATAAGGCGGTAATAAAAAGTGATCCACATCATTTCATAGAGCCACTAGTCTGTAAATATGCATGAACAACATTTCAATTTTTATAACAGGTAGAAAATAAATAAATTAGAGGATATTTCACATTTAAAAAATCATAAATATAATATAAATTTCATATTTATTCATTATTTATATTGTTATTACCATCCTTATAATGTTGATGTGAAAAATGAATCACATCGCTTTATGGAGATGGTAGTCCACACGTACGCATGTGTGACATTATCATTTTCCAATAGATGGTAGGGTAATAAAGTAAGTAATATATTATATTTAAAGAAACATAATTATTTCATAAAAATAATATATATTAATTTTTTACATCACTTAAACCATCCATATAATTCAGTGATGAAAAGTAAAACACATCGCTTTGTGGAGGTGGTAGTCTGTATATATCCACGAGTGATATTTTAATTTTTTATAAGATGTAAAAGGAGTTGAAAAGGGGTTATACCATAATAATAATAAAATTTAAGTATATGGATGATATTTATGTTATTATTTCATCATGTTTAAGTAATATTTTAAGTATTTATAAGAATAAATAAACATGAAAACACTCTATTAAGATTTATACATCTTCTTCGGGAAACCTCATTTGTATTACACCTTAAACCATCTAGGTTTTCTCTTATGGTTAGAAAAAAACCTCTATGAAATGGAGAATAATTTTGGGTAGATATCTGGGTAGTTATTTTTTTAATTATCATTCTCAAGATGTGTGATGAAGGGTGGATAGAAGGTTCCCTTTTATAAGTTAGGGAAGTGATGCACCTATAATTATTCAATGTTTTAAAAAATATTAAGTCAATATCATGGTCAAGTGGCACTTAAAAACTAAAATTATAAGATAAGTTTATAATGATCAAAATAATATCATTTAATAATATTTAATATTAAATTTTGTGGCCTTTTCACAAATTATTTACCCAAATTAACCTGATTTACCCTTTATTATGGTAAAACATTTTTACCATAGTTACTATTCATAATGACCAAAAAAGAAATTTACCTCATTAATAAATTTTAACCTATTATTTTAAAAATATGGAATTAATTTTTCTAGATTTAATTTTAATAATTGTAATAAATTACTTTTAACATAAGTGCGCAAAACACAAAGAAAAACAATTTTTTAGAAACTTGTTTTTTTAAGCTAAAAATGAAGTTATACCAAAATAAAATATAACATAGATTACTATAGAATAATTTAGATTATTTTTAATAAAATTTCTCTTATATTTCAATAAAACCAAATATAAAATATAATAGTACTTTCTAATTACTTTACTTAATGAAAATAATTGGGAGTTTGGAAAAAAACATCATTTTTCTCTATTTACTCAAAAATATATCTTTTTAAAAATAACCCAAAACTTCAACCAAATAAATATTGAATATTTTTATTTCAAAAAATAATTCATTTTTATAAAATTAAAGTTATAAAATAATGAAATTTAACAGTTGAATAAAACCATGTAATTCATGGAAAAACAATTTAATTATATAAAATTAATCATTTTTTCAACTAAAAACATTTATAAAAATATTTATAAAACTATGATGAATATAGATCAAAAAAATAATTATTAGAGCGCATAAATTTTATTCATTTCTAGGATTATATGGGTTGACACATTGATATTTATTTAAATGTTATAAATATTATTATTTAAAGTATTTGTTTAATTAATTTATCATATCATTAAGGTATATGCTGAATTTGGTTTAGTGTGGAGTTTTTATTTTATTTTAGATGATATTATTGGATATATTTCCATTATTTATAAATTTATTAATATGCCTAGGATGTGGTTTATTTATGTGGTAATTGTGTTAATGTGGGATGAAATTTGTGTTTAAATGTGATGTTATAATTTTTTAAAGGAAATGTGTGATTTATACTAACATGTGAAATCATTAATTTACATATATTGAACCTATTAAATATAATTAAATTGTAAATTTTGTGTTGGGGAGTTGTATTATTGAAAGTAAAATAAATATGAAATTGAATTCATAAATGAAAATAATGAAAACTCCTAAATGAAATAAATAATATAATAAATTAAATGAAGAAGAAGAAGAATAAAATGTTGTATAGATGATTGAAGGGTAAATATTCCATCTAAAAAACAAATGAAATTTTTTTTATTTATTTTCATTTAAATAAAAAATCATAAAATAAAAATTACATTGTTTTAAAAAATTGGGAATCATGCCCGGAATTTAGGAAATTATTGGGATGTGTTCTTGATCTGTCTATTATTCTGTATTTATTTTCCTCACTATGAATTTAAACATATGATTTTTATTATAATAAATATTGGGGTGTATCTTATTTATATCATTAAACTTTATCTATTTATTTTGAACTTTATATGATTACCTATTCAAAATTTTTATGGAAGTAGAAATGATATTAGCGTTTGTGGACACTTTATGTGGGCAGACATCAAGAAGGACAGTGAAATATTCTTCCATATTTTAATGTTATCAACTTTCATCCTTTACATAAGGATATTATTCACTTATTTAAGGTAAGGTATTTAGATTATTTTTCTCTATTTTATATAATTATAAGCCTCTAGATATGATATTAATTATTCTAGGTACCCTCATTAATCCTAAGTCATTCAATTGTCAGCCCCTTAAATCGAATTATTTTATTGTTATTCTTCTTCAATTGTTAGCTTATTCAAAATTATTTAACCCTATAATATGAGACTCTTTTTACCACACTAACCTTCAATAATATACCCTTGGCCTAAATTCTGGGACCAATGGTAAGGTCATGCTCTCTCCACATGCTCAGTGGTGATGGTTAGATTTGAGAGAAAGGGATGTTATTTACTTTATGAATTTATATTATCATACTGTTCTATCTTGATAGTGTTCTATATTTTGGTCAAGGTAAAGGGGTTGCTTTATACATTATAATATTTTATGTTCTAATCTATTCTCTAAAACTATTTTTATGTTTTTAGTCTGAGTAAGGGGATACTTTATGTTTCTCTTTATTTATAAATTATACTTTGTTTAGTTTAATATTCTCTTGATTATCATGTTTCTTTTACTACTATCCTATAATTTTACTTTATAATATTATTATTATTATTTCATGTTCATATGATGAATAGTAAATATTTTAATATTTCTAATACTAAGTAATATCCCATGTGAAGTGGTAAGTAACATGTAACCAAAATTGAAAAGGAAATCTGGAGTGATATTAAAGAATATGGATAGATTAAAATGATTATATAATTCTTCATAATACATCCATTTATTTATTACATATTTAATATGTGCTAAAACGTTATTAAAAATATTGTATTAAAATGGAAAATGATTTAATTATGGTAATGTGTTAGTGATTAAAAGGAACCCTAGAATTAAAGGATGATAATTTAAGTAATATTGTTCAAGTTGCGTTATAAGAAATCATGTTTAGGTTGTTATATTTTAATTAACTATTTTATTACATAGAATATGATAATATAATAATTAGTGGGTAAGATGAGTATTATCATGGTCTTTATAGTAATATTTTATAAGATTGTCATTTTTTGTGATGAATATTAGAACAAGAAATTATGCGGTTGATTATCAACTGTTGCGTTATTATTTTTTCTTTATATTATATATTGAAATGTTTCATATGCTATTATTCTATGTATTTCTTTTCTTGAATATTTATTCTTTTATATTATCAGCGTCTGTTTGTTTGTGTTATTTAATTCTTGCTTTATTATTTATTTTTTAATTTATTTTATTATAGTTGAAGGCTGTAATGGATTTCAGTTATGTTCATACTTACATAGTCTATAAGGGCATAAGGTATAATGAACATATAAATGGGTTGTAATAGATAAATTTTATTTCGTGTATATTTATTATAAGTTGTAATGTCTTACAGTTATGAAAATCATTTATATATATACACGCATAGAAATGGATTTAGTTGAAGTGTATCTTTTTATAAATATACACTTTGTAATGACTCAAGGTTTCAACATGTGCATATATTCACGGGATATAATAAATTTAGGTTATAAAATGTACACATTTTCTTTAGGCCATGATAGATTAGGGTTATGTCATCTATTTGAGTTGTGATGGCTTGAGGTTATAAAAAAACTGGATTAGATGATGATGTATTGATGTGGTAGATTTTATATGGTTGGGGCTATGGTTATGTGGTGTTCTGGTGATGATGTAGTTGTTTTGGAAAGGTAGTGGAATTTGATATGTGACTATGATAGTGATTTGGTTCATCAGATATGATCAAATGTGAAAATTATATGAAAATATTATCATTTGTATGTTGAATTAACTATGATGGCTAAAAGTGTGATAATTTTTTACTGGACCTTATCAATTATTCTTATATAGATCTAGAAATCTGATATTATCCTTAATTATTTTTACTAATTAAATATAACAGGATATGTTTTTATGGATGTATAATTTTATATTTATTCTTTTATGGTTACATGACCCAATAAATCCAAAATCATTGTTGTATAATTATATATATATAAATATAAATATATATATATATAATTTATCAATCTGATTTCCTGATATAGGTAACACAACTAAAGGAATTAGTTAATAGATTCTATATTGTAATATTTACTTTCAAATTTTAATGTTTTTTGGTCACTATCCTTGATTAACCCTTTATTTTTATTATTTAAACTCCCACAAGCCTATCCCAACACATTTATTTCAAGTGGTCATAAAAAATTTTAAAAATATTATACTATTGAGTACTCATAAGAGCATGCTCCTCTGTAGTTTTCTTAAGGTTTTTTTGTAGGATCATTCAATGAACATTGAGAATTTTTTTTATTCAAGTAGATAGAGTGTAGTATATGTGTACATTCATGTGTTGTTATTTCTTTTATTGGAATATATTGAAATTTTGGGGATGGGGTTTCTATCCTTTTTTATATTTATATATAGAGTTTATTGGTGATTTTATCTATTTTCCTAGGAATTTATTATGTTAATACATCTTTTTTGTGATAGATACACTTGGTGTTAACCTCAAACCCATGGCCTATCAGAGGTGGGATTTATGGGTCACACTTATCTTCACTATTGACTCGGGGGGTTTCAACATGGGTGATTCATGAAAAACAAGTTGGTTAAGATTTTTAGTAAAATTATTTTTTCAAATAAATTTGGGTTTATCCAAGGCAGAAAAATTCAAGACAATTTTTTCACTACTTATAAATATGTTAAAATTATTAGAGATTCTACTAGAAGAGGTAACATCTAAATTAAATTATTATTTGGGAATGTATTTTAAATAATTAAATAGAGATCCATTTTTTATATATCAAAGAATATAAGAATTATTGTTGATTTTTAAATTGGATTGAGATGAGTTTCAAGACTATTAGAATCTCATTCCTTGTAAATGTGTCACATGAGGGATATTTTTATTATTAAATAGAATATATATAGGGTAACCCACTTTCTACAATCATTTTTTATGATTTAACTAACTAACTTGGTAGGATTCTTAATAAAATTTTAATGAAGGTAAAATAAATTATATTCAATAATACAAGTGACATACTTCCCCCAATCACCTATTTAATGAAGATGATATATCATTTTTTGTGGTTCTTATAAAAACATAAAAAATCTTATAGATTTTTTGGATCACTGTGAAAGTGTTACTATTTAGGATATTCATTAGACTAAGTCTCATACATTCTTTGGGAAAGGTTATTCTCTTGTAAGAAAGGCTCATGTTCTTAATATCTTCAATATCAAAGAAGGAACCCTTCCTATCAAATATCTTGTAATTACTATTTTTGGGGGTTGGAAAAAGATAAAAAATTTGAATTAGTTTTTTCAATCCATCAAAAATAAATTTTACACATTTTAAAGGAAAATACTTTTTTAGAAGGTATAATTAGTTTCGTTAACACTTCCACAGAGTTGATGTATTTATATTACTTAATGGTTTGAATCTAACTATTATCTTTAATAAAAAAATATGAATGCTTTTCTAAAAATATATATGGAATAGAAATTTATTTAAAAGTAAAATAGTGATTTTACCTCAAAAATAATTTTATAAATGATGTAATGATAGTGGTCTTGGAATCAAAAAACATACCCTTTTCAAAAAGGCCATAAAATATTGGTTTATTCATATTCTTGTTAATGAAAAATGTGATTCTAACTTTTTCATCAGGTGTCTAATTTTGAAAAGTCTTACTAAAAACAATATTGACTATATGTATTCCTTATTCTAGGTATCTATAAAATATATATTCCCTAAAATTGTGTTTTTATCAACATGGTTTTTATAAAAAATAATTTTCTGAATTTATAATCTAATATTTTCTTAGATTTGTAAATAATTATCTTATGATGGTTAATAATTTAAATCCTGATATGAATATAAATTAAAGATAGGAATTAATAAATCAATCACCTACTAATTTCTAATAACTAATTAATGGTTACTAGTTCCTCTGTCTTGAGGATATCATTATTTATAAACCTATAGATGATGGAATTCTCAACTATAAATATTATTATGTCTTTATGATTAGAATTCATCATGATTAATTTACAGGCTCTCATGTGTTAAAAAACATGGATTCTCCAAGAATTTTACAAACTCTTCTATAAAAATTCCCACAATAGGCTCCCAATAGAGGTATGTCTCAAGAAGTTTGGTTTAAAGTTATGAACTACCAAACTCTTTTATAAAATGGATATGAGATCTTTGTAACACCTCTTTATCAAATATAAATATACTTGAGTATTATGGAATTTAATTTATAAACTATTTGATCTTCCTCACATTTCTTGGGATGGTGTGAATATCAATTGAAACTATATTTGGGATTATCGCTCCCAAACAAATTAAATAATATCTTCCTTGTTCATATTTTTAAAATTCATTCTGTATTGTGGTGGAATCACAACTCTATCAAATAAGATAAAAATTTCATATCCTTAGAGCATGTTATGGTATAGATTTTTATTACTATAATTAGTATAATTTTTTTAATCAGGATGTGTTTATATCTATGTAAATACTCTCTTTTTTGCATAGAATATAAGTTTCTAGAAATTTAAAACCTTGTAGAGATCCAAAGGTGATTTTTTGGAAAGTCCACTAGTTTGGAAGCTTAATGTCAACATGGATAGATCTATTAAGGATCAATATATGGATTTTATTAGATTATTTATATACTATAATTTAATGGTCATATACTACTTCAATAGATATCGTGGCTTATTGAATGCAATTGATAAAGAGTTGGAGGCTATAGTGTTGGAACTTGAATTGGTATGGCTTCGAGAATGAAGATACATTATTTTAGATATGGAATCCTTGGTTACATTACATGATTTCAACCATAAGAGTTACATTTCATGGAGGATCCAATCAAAATGGATTCACTATATGGAAATTATAAGTTCAATTTCAGTTTTTTTTGTATGTATTTCATAGGGAAGATGAATTGGTTGGTTCCCCTATAAATATAGGAGTTCTCATTTTTATTATTTTTGGATTAATGAGGATCATATGGTCCTTATTAAGGTAATCTAGATATATGTATATAAAAATAAAATATTTAGATTCTTTTGATTTACAATACGGTTTTATGATCTCATGGGATCATGGAATTTACTATTTATAATTATTGTTTTAATTTTTTTCTGTTATTATTGTTTTCGTTGTTTTTTTTTTGTTGTTTTTTTTTTGTTTTTTTTTTTTTTTTTTTTTTTGTTGTTTTTGTTGTTCTTACTCCATATAAAACTGATAAAAATCAATATGACTAGATTTATGATGATGATAATGAGCTATTATATTATGATATACATATAATATATAATATATTTATTTTCTATCAGATTTATTTTATAGGGTAATATGGAGATAATTTTATCTTTGTTTGTGTGTTGTATATTTATATATGTTAGTGACTACTCTTTTTAGAGTTTCTTTTGAGTTGGATTTAAACTTTACGGTCTGGGAATAGGTACCTGGCCCATTTCCTAGACCATGTTAGGTTATTATTATTTAGGAAATTATATTTTTTGGGTTATTATCATCCACTAATTTTTAAATTTTTTCTTTTGAAAATTTATTTTTGAAGATTTTTGTTCTTCCAATATATTTTATCAAATTATTATTGATTTCTATTTTTGGTGGTGGTTGTAGTGGTTGTGGTTGATAACCAAAACCATTAGACCCTCTAAAACATGACCACTTCCTATCACATTGACCCCCAAAAACAAACGAATAGATCTTCACGAGGCCTATAAAAGATATTAATACACCACATGGAGTAGTGGTATCAAAAATCAACAACAACCAAGGGGTTGTGGGTAGTATTCAAAATTTACTAAAGAGACTAATTTACCCAAATGATGGGATCTATGAACTAATGAGTATGGATCCATGTTCACCATATAGAAATAGTTTTTTTATACCTATTTGGGTTCATTATTCCACTTCAAATCATATATATAGTGAAAATGATAGCTATAGATATGGGATAGTGTTTTTAAGGGAATGGGGTGTAATAAAAAGAGATTAACCATGAACTATCATATAGATAATGTGATCGATCTCTAACTATATGATCAAAAGGTCATGTGGCCTTATGTAAGCTACATAATCAATAAATATTGATCAAATGTGTGTCTCACTCTAATTTTTCCATAAAATAAAATGAATTTATTGAGCGGGTTGCATCCGAAGTATGTGACTCAACACATGTGGTCAGGTGTGTCAATGGGATGGTTGGATTCGATAATCTTGAATCAGGGAAGTATGAAAGGTTTGACAGACTATAGTTTTGGCCCATTATAGGAGTGGGTCATGCAAGATCTGGGTATTGGGCCCATGTGAAAATACTTTAAGTACTAGTCAAGTGAATGACATGCATGCCTCATCCACTAAGGCACATGAATAAATGTACCGCACTCCCCATGGTTTCATTAATCGCATTCATTTAACCATGTGGAATAAAGCAGAGCCATCACACGTCCCATTATAGTCCAAAATATAAAAAACCCATTTTAAATCCCCATTGAATATTTTAGGCCCATCAATTATTTATTTTACAAATAACTTGGATTGATCATGATAGAAATATTTTCAAATCTATTAAATATCATATTATGATTATTTTGGAAAAAATAGTATTTATAATCCACATTAGTGATGGCACAATCCATGAAAATTTTGAGAATACCATTATGTTCAATTCCCTAGTAGAACACAATGATATTTTTAATAGACCATTTGGAGCTCCTTATATAGTGTTTTGGTTAAAAGATTATTTTTGATGTGAGTGTATATGAGTATATTCTATCAACAGATTAAAACAAGTATGTTTTATAAGAAACTATCAACGGGACCCACAAGATTGAAAATCCTAAAAATATTTATAAAGAATGAAATTTTAAGGATTAGGTGGTGATACAGGGATATATTTCTTCCAATTCCTGGTTAAAATATATAATTTTTATTAGAGAGTGGTTATGACTAAAGTGGGTTTCATCCCTAGAATGTCCTCTATAACTAAGATAACGAGTGAATCTAGTGGGTAGAATATTGGTTTTTTTATCTTTTCAACTGATCATTGGTTGTAAGATATAGACTAATTGTTTATACCTACTAAATATTATGTTATTGATAATGAGTTATTATATTTATGATCCCTATGACCTAAGTAGATGAAACTTTTGATACACTTCTCGAACATAGTGATATTAGTGAAAAGTTATTATATAACCCAAAATGGGGATATTTATTTTTGAGTTTGTGTCTTACGACAAGATTAATTTTTATTTTTAATTACCATAATATAAATAAATTATCTAATCACATAATGATTGTTATTTTTTACAAAATTAATTTGATAATGTTCTTAGACTACTCATCACATTAATAGGTTATATAAGTTCCCCACAATAATAGGAACCTAGAAATACTATAATGATATTCTTGAACCAATGTCTTATAGCCTAGATACATGTATCTTAATGGATGAAAATTTTGTTTTTATATCTGTTCTTGGGGGATCATAATACATTGAGACTTTTTTCATTATGTTTTAACTTGGTGGTCTTAAAGAAGGTAGACCATGAGGAAAAAACATCAATAATAATTCCTCATGTTTTATATGTCATTGGATATACTTATCTATTATAAATTTTATTAATCCTTAGTCTTGAGATTATTATTAAAGTCACAACCCATCCCTCGGGGCTCATGTCGTGACTACCCCAAGCCCGCCTTCCATAGGCTAGGGGATGGTGACTAGCACCAAAAGGTGTATTCCCTAAAACTAAGAAGGCATTTCGTTTATAACCTGTAAACACACAGAACCAAGCACACAGAAAGATACGAACACAATTAAACTGTATAGTAAATAGGGTGTGTACAATAAGAAAAAAGGGGTCCATAATACAAGCCCAACTAGAAAGTATAAGAAAACTAAAAACTACAAGTAAATAGAAACAGCTCCTGTGAACTCCCACCAAGGATCCTACCTGAAGGGAAGGTACATCTCTCGATCGGTCGTCTCTACGGTACACCTCGAATAATGACCAACTATTAGCTACCTCTAGTCCCAGTACCCTTGTCGTCAGTCATAATTGTTCATCGTCTACACAAGACACAACAAGGTTCGGGCATAGCCCGTGCAGGGGTGAGTATAACGATACTCAGTAGGGACCCCGAGACCCTCCAAGGTCTCACAAAATCCACAAAGGATAAACCATGAATAATGAAAACAACTGAAAACTAAACTTAGGTATATGCCCATACATATACCTAAGTTATCAAGTATACTCATCTCATTCATGAGGAAACACAAGGCCCAACTCATTAGCCCAAATCTCATCTCTTCAACGATGGAAAGGATACCATGAAGGTAACACCACAAAGTTAAGAACCAAAAAGGTAATTCCACACAAAATAATACCATAAAGGTATCACCAAGAAGGTAAGTACCACAAAGGTACATCACACAGAAGAATACCACAAAGGTATCACCACAAAGGTAAGTACCACAAAGGTACGCCACACAGAATATTACCACAAAGGTAATGACTCAGCTCACACAAAAGATTACCACAAAGGTAAAGACTCAACTCACACAGAATATTAACACTAAGGTAGAGACTCAGATCACATAGATATAACTTAGGTATGGTATTAAACATGATTAGATGTAACTATTGAACCATCTTACTATGTTAAGAGGTATCCCCACGTAGGATCCTAAATCATCAGACCCATGTAGGATCATAAATCATCAGACCCATGTAGGATCCTAATACAGAAGACCCACATAGGATCATAGAGTAGTCCCACGTGGATTCCTAGAGAGGATCCAGGTGAGACTCTCAAACACAGACCCACGTAGGATCCCAAAGCACAGACCCACATAGGATCCTTTTCTCATGTTACAGCCAGCTACAGGGTTCCCACACTAATCTCGCTTCATTCCGAGAGGATCCACTCCTCAAGCCACAGGTTAATACTCCAACAGCCACGAATTCCCACGAAGAAGTATCCAAAAGGACCTCCACGTAAAAGGGGTCTCAACGCAACAGATGTTTCATCAATCAGATGAACGGTCTATAATTTATTGGCCTTTTAGTCTTGAGGGCTTGGTTGAATTCGTGTTTGATCCAACCTAGCCACACCCAGACTTTATCAAAAACTCAAGTGGGGTATACCAAAAGGACCATCTCGATCCAAGGTTTCTGGCATCGTAGATGGTTTTTCAAATGGATTCTCTTAGCTTGGGTTATGTATGAAAGAGAGAAAAGGGGTCGATGTTGGTGCGAGTCCGGTCCGACCTGTTCGGACCAACCCGGCCCGACCTAGGTCTGACCCGGCCCGCTCGGTTCAGCATGGCCTGGCCCGCTGGGTGGGCCACACTGGGTGCCCCGCTCGAATCGTGGTTGGCCAGACGGCAAGCCCTCCTCCGCGCGGCGTGGTCGCTCGCCACGCCATCACTGACAGCTGTCAGCGAGTTGGTCACCCTTGCTTCGCTGCCGCGGCACAAGGTCGCAGCTCATGCACGCCCGATAGCACAGACGCGCGTAGCCGCCTCCCCTTCGTACGGCCGGTCATGCGCCAGCTGCCACCCCTGCTCCACCGTGGCCGATGGGCTGCAGACCTTCTCCAGTGGTGTGGTTGTGCCACCACTGTCTTCGCGGCAGGCCAGAGTGTCGATCGCCGCTCCCAAGTCCCTCTGGTGCTGGTCACCAGCACGGGTCACCAGCAACGTTCCTCGGGTCATCGGGTGCACCCCGGTGGCCCGTTCTTCATTCCAAAGACTTCTAGACTTGTCTCGTGATGTTGCCATCATTTCAAGACCATAAAAATTCACAAAGGTTGAGGATAGGTCGGTTTGTGTTTGTTTGGCCCAAACCCTCCGTGTTAGAATGGTAGAAAGTAGCTTGTTTATTCTTGAATCATAAAGAATGTCAAGAATGGGTAAGGGGGTATTCAAAACAACAATCCCTACCTCGAAGGTTCATTGGAGGTGTTGTGAGTTGAATTCGATGAAGGCAATGAGGGTGCCAACATTTTTCACTTCTGCAACATGCTTCCGAAGTTGGGCTTGTGCGTCATCCTTGTTATTGATTCCGAATAATGTTCTTCATTGGAGAGAATGTTTCTCCACAATTCTCCCAAGATCCTTTGCCAACAAAATCCTCCAACCCAACAAAAAATTAAGATCCAACTTATTAAAAACAAGTTTAACAATTAATTAAAGTTGACACATTTAATTAACAGTAGTTGGATCAATTAATTAATTGGATAGTTGAGAGGTTTTCCCCCATTAAGAGGGGTTTGGGTGGTCCCCACCACCAAGAATTCAAATTGGGGGGGTTTTCTGTCTCGTGTTACCCCCCTCCATAATTTCAAAATAGAGGTTTCAAAAAGAAAAATAAAATGTCAAATATTTTATTTTTCTTCTCCCATGTTAAACAAAAACACTATCTTCCTCCTTCGACCTACTACGGTCGAGGTGAAGGTATCCTTAAGTGAAAATTAGCGTTGCAAGTTCAATGGTGTCCTCATATTTAAATTCCAAGCACTGGTTCAAAAGTTAAAAAAATCCACTCACACAGTTACTAAACGTACTTAAAAAAGGTTCAGAAATTCATTTCGGTCACACAGAGCCTCAAAATCATGAGCCGTCAATTTTTTCGGACTCGCAATATTTTCATAAAATTAAAAAAATTACTAGGAAAAATCCAAGTCTTTATATTCTCCCCACCTCATGGATTTGTGTCCTCAAAATCCACATCACAGAAACTAGGAAAACAAGTGGGGGTACTGATCATGAATCTGAGCCTCCCATTCTCATGTGCTCTCCTAGAGGTTCTCGTGTTGCCAACGTACACGCACCAAAGGTATCGACCACCCATGAAGGATTCTCTCCTGTCGATCTGCAATCTCCACTAGAACCTCTGTAAACATCGCCCAATCGTCAATGTCTTTCTCACCCCAGAAAATGATGTTTGAAAGTTTGTTCATGTATCTCCTGAGCTGGGATACGTGGAAGACGTCATGCACCCAGTGCAACTGGGGGGGAAGTTCTAGGCAGTAAGCCACCTTTCCAACTATGCTGAGGACCTGAAAGGGTATGATGAACCTCATAGATAACTTGTCACCCCAGAAAAATCTCCACAAACCTCATCGAGGTGAGACCCGTAGAAAAACGTGGTCACCATTCTCAAACTCCAGAGGTATCTATTTCCTGTCGGCATAATACTTCTGCCTGCTCTGTACAGTCTTAATTCCTTCCTGGATGATCTGCACCTTCTCCGTGGTAGCCCGTACCATATCCAGTCCCATGAGTGCTGACTCCCCTGGGTCAATCCAGTGAAAAGGTGGTCTACAAGGTCGGTCATACAAAGCCTCGAAAGGTGTCATCCCAATAGTGGAGTGATAGTTGTAGTTGTAAGCAAAATACACCAAGGGAAAGTGATCCTCCTAGCTACGACCAAAGTTGAGGACGCAAGAATGCATCATGTCCTCGAGGGTCTGAATGGTCCACTCAGTCTGGCCATCTGTCTGAGGATGGAAGGTGGTGCTCAAACGAAGTTGTGTCTAGAAAGCCTCCTCCAACCCCTTCCATAGCTGAGAAGTGAAACTTGCATCACGATCAGAGAAAATCGTCGAGGGTACTCCATATAGCCGCACAATCTTTTGCACATAGAGGCATCCCAAGCTCTCTACTAAACCCTGCTCTCTGATTGGTAGGAAGTGGACCAACTTGGTGAGTTGGTCGACGATCATCCAGATAGAATCATGACCCCTAGATATACATGGAAGTCCTATCATGAAGTCCCTGGATATTCCATCCCACTTCCACTATAGGACCTCTAAATTTTGAACTATGCTTGCTGGTACCTGATGCTCCACCTTCACTTGATGACAAGTGCAGCACCGAGAGACAAATTCTGCTACTGCTTTCTTCATTCCCGGACACCAGTGCTGTCATCGGAGGTCCTGGTACATCTTCGCAACTCTTAGATATACCGCTATAGGGGATGTGTGGAACTCCCTCAATACTTTCTCCCGAAGAAACAAGGGTACCATGGTACGTCCTCTGAAGAGGATGATGTGCTCCCCACCTTTAGAAAATCCATCAGGTCCCTGTCCTATGGATATCTGAGCATGTCGAGCCTCACAGTCAATGTCCCCATGCTGTGTCTCCCTAACTCACTGAAAGATTGGGGGATTGACTATAAGATACTGAATAAAAGCTACTCCATATTGATCTGTAAAGGATATCTGCAAAGTGGCCAGCTGCTCTGTCTCCTCACCTAGCAGATGTATACTAGATCTTCTGTTGAGTGCATCTGCTACAACATTTCCCTTCCTAGGAGTATAGACTGTCTTGAATTCATAGTCCTGGAGGAACTCAAGCCAACATCATTGTCTCAGGTCTAGGTCCTTCTGAGAGAAGATATACCTGAGACTCTTGTGATCAGAGTACACTACAAAATGTTCTCCCATAAAGTAATGTCTCCACATCTTCAAAGAAAAGACCACTACCGCTAACTCCAGGTCATGGGTAGTGTAGTTCTTCACATGTTGTCTCAGATTTCAAGAACCATACGCAATCACTAATTTCTTCTGCATCAGAACACATCTGAGTCTAGTTCCTGATGTGTCGTAGTAGACTGCGTACCCAACGCCCTTCTCTTGAAGCCTCAAGATTGGGACACTAGTCAGCCTCTGCCCAGCTCCTGAAAACTCTGATGGCTTCTCTCTGACCACACGAAGGGTTTCCCCTGCTTCGTCAATGTGGGTAAAGGTGCTGCATCTCTGGAGAAATATGGCACAAACCTCCTGTAGTATCCAGCCAAACCCCAGAAACTTCTTACCTCCATCACACTCCTGGGTGTCTACCAAGCAAGTACCGTCTCAATCTTCATTGGATCCACCACAAATCCAGCCTCTGATATGACATGTCCTAGAAAGTGAACCTATCAGATCCATAACTGACACTTTGAGAGCTTACCATAAAGTTTGTGCTCTCAGAGTGTGTCTAGAACTATCTGCAAATGATAGGCATGCTCCTCCTCGGTAGTTAAGTAGATCAGTATGTCATTGATGAAGACTACCACAAAGCGATCAAGGTATGGTTGAAAGATCTTGTTCATGATTTTCATGAACACTGATAGAGCATTGGTCATGCCGAACGGCATGACTAGAAACTCATAATGGTCGTATCGACATCTAAAATTCGTCCTCTGCACATCCTTTTCTCATACTCTGAGTTGGTGATAGCCTAATTTGAGGTCTATCTTCGGGAACCACCATGCTACCTTTAGCTGATCAAAGAAGTCGCATGACTGGCTCTGTCTCTGGTGCCCCACACAACCGACCCTGAATCATGTGGTTGTCCTCCTATAGATTCTTTCCTCTTGGACCTCTATGACATTTGTCTGCTACCAGCTTCAAAAGACTCCACTACGTGACGCCCAGTGGGGGGTCTCACTGCAGGTTATTGCTCAGCAAGAAAACTCTCCACTAAGAGGCCTCGCTCTAACAACCCACATGCGTCGGGATTTTGAGGGAAATCATCGAAGCTCTAATCTCCCGCCAGAGTCCCTACTTGAAGTTATGAGAAATTAAGAATGGGCCCCACACCATATCATTGGAGTAGCGTGAGAGGTCGGTGAACCTCGCTGAGTATTGAGCCGCAGTCATTTTTCCCTGTTGCAGATGAAGAATCTTCTGTATGCACACTACGTGAAGGGCCGCTAGGACAAACTCTACCCGAAACAGGCTCTCAAAGTCTGTCTAGAGAAGTGTCACCTCGTCGTGAACCTAGAGCATCAAGCCCGACCATCTGCCTATTGCTTCCTGTAGAAGACTGGTGGAAAAGATCACCATGAAATTAGCTAGTGTCCCTACTAGTCGGAAGACTCTCACCATGGCCTCTAGCCAATCCTTAGCCGCCTGTGGGTCCATCTCACCCATGAACTTGGCTGGCCTCTGGCGGTGGAACTCATGAAACAATCTCAAGCGGCGTGAACCCTCTGCTGTTGGGGCTGATGCCATCGGTGGCCCAATGAGTACCGATACTGCTGGTGCCTCCGCTGGTGCCTCTACTGATAAAGGGCCCTGTACTGAGGCATCGTCGCTCGGTGGGCTATCATCACATACTATACCCAGAACCATAGCTGGTTTTCTGCATGGAGGCATCCTGAAAAGAAACAGGTGTTTCACAGTCAATAAGTTATACCTCATGAGCTGACTCAAAAAGATCAAAAAGAAAAAATTTCAAAAAACACACGCAATCAGTGTTTTCGTGCACTGAGTCAGAAATCGAAAGTCAGGGTCCTGGTGTATACATACGTCGGCCGCCGCACAAAAACTGGATTACCTAAACTGATAATCACACTCACTACACTTAACACTATTTCCATTAAAAGATCAGATTCCAATGTTCTATGGTAGAACTGACTCCTCTGATACCAATTTGTCACGACTTGTCCCCTAGGGCTCATGCTATGACTATCCCAAGCCCGCCTTCCATAGGCTAGGGGCTGGTGACAAGCACCGAAAGGCGTATTCCCTAAAACTGGGAAGGCATTGCCTTTATAACCTGTAAACACACACAACCAAGCACACAGTAAGATACGAACACAAGTAAACTGTATACTAAATTGGGTGTGTATAGTAAGAGAAAAAGGGGCCAGAATACATGCCCAACTGGAAAGTACAAGAAAACTTAAAAGTATAAGTAATTTGAAATAGCTCCTGTAAACTTCCACCAAGGATCCTACCTGAAGGGTAGGTACATATCTCAAGTGGATGTATCTACGGTACGCCTCGTCTAATGACCACCTACGAGCCACCTCCAGTCCCAGTACCCTCGTCCTTAGTCAGATTTTTCCGTCATCTGCACCAGACACAACAAGGTGCGGGCATAGCCCATGCACGGGTGAGTATAATGATACTCAGTAGGGACCCTGAGACCCTCGAAGGTCTCAAAAAATCTAAAAAGGATAAATCAAAAATCATGAAAACAACTGAAAACTCTACTTAGGTATATTCCCATAAATATACCAAAGTTATCAAGTATACTAATCTCATTCATGAGGAAACACAAGGCCCAACTCATTATCCCAAAGCTTATCTGTTCCACAAAGGAAAGGATACCACGAAGGTAACACCACAAAGGTAAGAACCAAAAAGGTAACGCCACATGGAATAATACCACAAAGGCATCACCACGAAGGTAAGTACCACAAAGGTACGTCACATATAAGAATACCACAAAGGTATCACCACGAAGGTAAGTACCATAAAGGTACGCCACATAGAAGATTACCACAAAGGTAAAGACTCAGCTCACAAAGAATATTACCAAAAAGGTAAAGACTCATCTCACACAGAATAATACCACAAAGGTAAAGACTCATCTTATACAAATATATCTTAGGTATGGTAGTAAAGATAATTATATGTAACTACTGAATCATCTTACTCTGTTAAGAGGCAGACCCACGTAGGATCCTAAATAATCAGACCCATGTAGGATCCTAAATCAAGAGACCCATGTAGGATCCTAATACAGAAGGCCCATGTAAGATCCTAGAGTAGTCCCACATGGATTCCTAGAGCATATCCAGGTGAGAATCTTGAACACAGACCCACGTAGGATCCCAAAGCACAGACCCACATAGGATACCTTTCTCATGTTACAGTCAGCTACAGCGTTCCCGCACTAAGCTCACTTGATTCTGAGATGGCTCGCTCCTCAATCCACAGGTTGATACTCCAAATACTAAAAAGTCCCAAGAAGAAGTATCAAAAAAGACCTCCATGTAAAGGGGGTCTCAATGCAACAGACGGTGTATCAATCGGATGCCCAGTCATTGGCCTTTTAGTTCCGAGGGCCCGGTTGGATTCATGTTCGATCCAACCTGGATATACCTCAACTTTATCCAAAACTCAAGTGGGTTATACTAAAAGTACCATCTAAATAAAATGTTTATGGTTCCATAGATGGTTTTTCAAATGGATGCTCATAGCTCAAGTTATGGCTGGAAGAGAGAAAAGGGGTCGAAGCTGGTCCGGGTTCGGTCTGACCCAGTCTGACTGACCCGGACCGACCCAACCTGGGCCAACCCGACCCGTTTTGGGTCGACCTGGCCTGACCTGGGTCCAGACCTAGGTCCGGCCCAACCTGCTGAGTCCGTCCTGCTCAGCTCGCGGCTGGCCGGACGGCCAGCCCTCCTCCCCGCAGCGCAGTCACATGCCACCCCATCACTGGTGGCCAGCAGTGATTCGGCTGCCCTCGATTCACCGTTGTTGCACAAGGTTGTGGCTCCTGTATGCCCGGTGGTGTGGATGCATGCCGCGACCTCTCTTTCATGTTGACGTCCCTGTGACGGTATCCTCCCTTGCTTCGCCATGTCCAACGTACTATGGCCTTCTCCGGCAGTGCGGTTATGCCACCGCCATCTTCGCGGAAGGCAAGAGTACTGGCTGCCGCTCCTGAGTCCCTCTGGTGCTGGTGGCCATCACGGGTCACCGGCAATGTTTCTAGGGTCATCAGGTATCCTCTGGTGGCATTTTCTTCGTTCTGAAGTCTTTCGAACGTGTCTTGGGACGTCTCCATCATTTCAAGACCATCAAAATTCAAAAAGGTTGCGGAGAGGTCAGGCCGTGTTCGTTTGTCCCAAACCCTCTGTGTTAGAATGGTAGCAAGCAGATTTTTTGTTATTCAATCATGAAAAATATCAAGCAAGAGTAATGGGGTATTCAAAACAACAATCCCTACCTCGAAGGTTTGTTGGAGGTGTCATGATTTGAAGTCGATGAAGGTGATGAGGGTACCAACGTTTGTCACTTCCACAACATGCTTCCGAAGTCGGGCTCGTTCGTCACCCTCATTCTTGATTCTGAAGTATGTTATATGTAGGAGAGAACATTTTTCCACAATTTTCCCAAGCTCCTTTTCCAACTAAATCCTCCATCCCAACAAAAAATGAAGAGCCACCTTATTAAAAATAATTCTAACAATTAATTAAATTTGAAAAATTTAATTAATTGAAGTTTCCTCAATTAATTAGTTTCAGAGTTGAGAGGTTTTCCCTCATTAAGAGTGGTTTGGGTGGTCCCCACCACCGAGAATTCAAATTGGGGGGTTTTCTAGCTCGTGTGGTCCTCATCTCCATAATTTCAAAAGAGATGTTTCAAAAATAAAAATAAAATGTCAAATATTTTATTTTTCTTCTCCCACGTAAAACAGAAAAACTAACTTCCTCCTTCGACCTACTTCTGTCGATGTGAAGGTATCCTTAAGTGAATATCAGCACTGTGAGTTCAACGGTGTCCTAATATTTCAATTTTGAGCACCGGTTCAAGAGTTACAAAAACTCACTCACACGCTTACTGAACATACTTAAAAAAAGTTCAGAAATTCATTTCGGGCACACCAGGCCTCGGAATCAGGCGCCGTTAATTTTCACAGACTAATAATATTCCCATATAATTAAACAAAAATTACAAGGAAAAATCCAAGTATTTAAAATTAATGTGTATCTTGAATCACATACTTTAATATTTAGATGAAAACTATGACGGCGTATTCTCAGGGTGAGGTAGTATACATTGGGTGTATCATATGTGATATAGAGTTCATTGAATAAGTCAAGAAAATATGTATCACTTCCATATTAATGGAAGAAAAAATCCTTGTCCCTTTGAAAGATATGGAAGTGTCGAAAAAAATCCATGTCCATGTTAGTTCATAGAAAATTTCATTATATAATGTTAAATAAATACAAATCAAGCATATCGAGTGATGAAATAATAAAGCATCTCACTTGAAGAGATATCAGTTGAAAAAGGTATTATATTACACAGTAGAGTTTTTTATAATATTTATAGAATAAATATTTTAAATTATTTTATTCTGAATTTTAATGTTTTTAATCCCATCAATGTGTTATTTAAAGGGAAATTTTCACATTTTATGTTTTAGGAGTCTTTTTTAGCTTAATTGAAAAAATGGCTTATTTTCGATTTAAACAGTTTTAATTTATTTTAATGTTTCGGCCATAAAGTTTTCTAAACTGATCTAAATTGAAAAATTATTCTTTTACAGGTTTCTATGTTTGATTTTATTCATTTTATCCTTATGGACCCAAAGCTCAATCAATCGTTTTGAAGCTCAAATCTAGCTCACAAGTCATGCCTCAAAAACTGTGCACAGAGTTGGAGAATTTTATTATTGAGATCATATCTCAAAAATGGCCAAACCATTTGAGCTGAAATTTTATATGGAGTTGTAATACATCTGTAGTAACAAGTTTAATTAAAATGTACATGACTTATTATTTCACATTCAAGGCCATAAATCCATTGAACACGTTGCATTGGAATACAAAGATTCTATTTAGAAGAATTAAATGTTCATAGTAACGTGGAAACAAATCCGTCCTTACTTGGACAATAAAGCTAGAATTTTGTGGGTCGATAGAGACGAAGTAATTTAAAAACTTTAGAGAAGGAAAATTTCAAAAATTAGGTCATTAAATGGGTCTACCATGTGCATAAATCTGTTGGAAAAATTTTGGAGCCAAAATGTCACCCCCTCTCCTTAAAAAAGAGTGTTTATTCTTCATTCCAAATGGTTGGAAACTTAGGAATAGAATTTGTTGGCCATTATATGTAGTTTATTATTTTATTTTATTTTATTTTCATTCTGTAATAGCATTTCATATTTTTATTTAAGTGTTCTTATTTCACTCTTATTCTTTCCCTCTTTTGTTTTCTTCCCCCGTTTTCTCCATCATTGTGAACTCTTATTCTCGTGATCATGAGTAGCTCATCTGAGGAAGTTCCCGGGGGAGTAATATAGTGATGAACCCAAGTCCTTTAACATTCATGTATTAATGTTTCTTATTTTATTAGAGTTATACCTAGGGGGTCTTAGTGGTTATGGTGAATTTGTGTCTCCACTTCCCACATGAGATTTAGATTTCACTTCTGCAGTATTTTCCCTCAACTGAGGAAGTGGATGTATGGTCTCTCGGAGATCATTGAGAGTGCCATATATTCACAAAAACATGAATAGGAGTATTTTCATTCATACGATGGATCATGATTATTTAGTAGATTTGAAACTAACAAAGAGACGATGAAGGTTCACTCTGGATAATCTCCTGGGAGGATCTCCTTTCTCTCTAACATCATTCTGTTTGCATTCATTCTATTTTCATTGCATATGCATGTAAAATTTTAGTATTTAATTTTTGTTTCTAAAATATCGTTTATGTTAATTTTATTTCATATATATATAATATAAAAAGTTTGAATTATAAGTAGTGAGTGATTGACTGTAAAAGGCTCCTTAAGAGATCGACCTAGGTCAGCTACTTTGTTGCACTTAGTATAAATATTTTTGAGAGCGCACACAAAAACACCACACAAAATTGGAATCATTTTCAGGGATCCAATTGGTCTTCACTCACTATTTCTATTCAAATTTTTTAAATTATTTTTCTTCCTTTCATTTAAAAAAGAACAAAAATAAATCAAAAATTTCAAAAACACTAAAAAATCATTGTTCAAGATGTCTTTCAATTCAAACTTTTATGCATGGACTAATGAATCTCAGGTGAAACAAAAAGATGAAATTAAAAAATATCATATTCAATATCTTCATTATTAGGTACAAAGATTGAAGATAAATACTTAAGGTTTTGGGTAATATATTCGTTCACTGTGGGAGCAACCCGAACCTAAACCTGAAACGGATCTTGAGATGGAACCTGAACCAAAACGAGTGGTGTAAGAGATTTCACCAATAATTTTTTATATCAAAGAACCTGATAATGGTGAGAATGAGCTTCTAAAGGAATTAATCATATCATCTTGAACTCATCCATTACTCGAAGAGGTCCCTGATGTACACATTTCAATTGATGCAGTTATGGGAGATCAACCTTTTTTGGAAGAATCCTGGAATCACTTTGTTGAAGATAACCTGAAACTTGATCTTCCCAAATTTTATATTGAAAAATCAACACCTTATGACCTCTCTCTTTCTTTAGAATATTATGAATAAGATGCACCTACTGAGATGGACTTTCCACTGGTCCTTCCAGAAGAGATAAATTTCCAAGCTGACTTACTTGAAAGTAAATATTTCTTTATTGATTCGTCATGTTTTAATTTTATTCAAACTGAATTGTTTTCTTAATTCTCCTTTTATGAAATTTCTAACACAGCATAAATGAGCAGACCTTGGATAATAATAAAGAGACTACCCAAGTGGTGGTGATCGAGAAAGAGGAGATGGATAATCATGTGGTGCAACTGCCTCCTCTACAGCAAATTTCTTACCATTCGGAGGAGGAAACCACAGAATTTCACAGGGACCACCCCTATATTCTATTCCCTCCCACTCCTGAACTAAAATTATATATTTATTATTTCTTGGGGGTTGGGAGCTTTCTTATTTTATTTGGTGTTCTCCATTCTTGGTTTCTACTGATGGACACTATAAAAGTCACATGTGGTGGTTCATCTCAAAGAACCCACATCTACCTTCTGATTGAGTATAATCCACAACAACTACCGAACTAGGGGCAGTAAAAACTTAGCACCTGATTGGGGGGTAAAACCAAGAATTATCCTTTTTATATCCCCTTTATCTTTCATTTTCATTATTTCTCTTATGTCTTGTCATTTCTTTGTTGTAGTTTTAAAGTGGTAGTAGCTAGGAGCTTAACTCAAGGGTGCCATTGAAAAATAAATCAGGTTGGGTCTTTCCTTTTATTTATTTTGTTTGCTACCCAATTTAAATTCTATGTGAAAATATTTCTTGATATCATTTGAGATAAAATGGGGGTAGTAAATGTAATAAGTATGGGGGAGGTATTTCAACCTACTTTAAGAATTTTGAGTGTGCTTCTATTCTGTTTTTCTTTTTTTTTCATTTTTGTGTGTTTTTTAGATTTTTGAGTTGAATAGAATACATTATAAAATTTAAAAAATCTAGTTATTTTTGTATATTTATTGATTTTAATGTTTGAGGAATTAAATTATTACTTAATGTATTTTGTTTCTTGGTTTCTGATCTTTTCATTTGATGGCGTTTGATTGATTGTGAAACTCATGTGCACTAGTGCTATCCAAATTGAAAATCATGCCCAACCCGAGAGGTTTCTAAACCTTTTTGAAAATTTACTACATTTTTATTCTTCTTGAGAGTCTTGAGAAATGTTTTTTGATCCATAACTTTTTATTTTTCTCTTTTTCAAAGCTTTTAGAGTTCATAGAATGTGTCAAGTATGGTTGAGGCATCACTTTGAAAGACCCTTTTGTATTCAATTCTTATTTTTGACTACCTTTACATATAACCTTATTTAAGACCCCATTATCCATGAGATTCCTTGTTATTCAGACACATTATCATCCATTTATCCCTTTACAACCTTCTCTAAAATTTAAATGCATGATTATTGTTGAACTCAAGTGTGGGGGAGGGAGAAGATGGGATTTTTTTCTTTCATGAAGAATATATTTGAGATGAATTGAAAGTATTGACATATTTATTGCTGATTGGGTGAAATAAATTTCATTATGGAAATATGGATGGGTGGCCCAAAATATCATTACAAATATGGGTTGGGTGTTCATCAATTTTTGAAGAACAAATACTGCCTCTCTTTTCCTCTAAAACATGATTCTGAACAGAAATCCATATATAAATTCAAGATGAAACAATGCTAAAAATGGGGAAAATAGGGATGAAAATTATTGATGCTGAAATTCTAAGTGTGAACTTCTCAAAATAATAGGTTTTTACAGGTGATTAATTTTTGAGTTGATTGAGGAGCACACCATTCTTGAGCAAAACTGTTTTCATGCATTTACTTAACTTTAGAGCATAACCCTCCTCATTCTGCCTCAAATGTTTTTATATTTAATACCTTCCAACCCTCAGTGTCATAAAAACCCACGAAAAATACCTCATGATTGAAACATTTTTGACTATATGAAAAGCCTATGGAGATCGCACATGTTTTGTGAATGAGAAAAACTCTACATTGAAAATCCTTGAGTGAAGAGAGAAATATTTTTCCAGAGAGGTAGGTACGACATGCATGTAAAAATTAACATGATATTGAATTAATTCAAATTACTTTTTAGGAGTTCTGAAATTTTTATCCATGTGGTAGGCATGATATTTTATTTGATACGATAATTGAGTTGTGTTGTCATTTATGCTTTGAGAAGTTTGTTTTGACCTTAGTATAAGATGATTTCCCAGAAGTGCAATGTTTAAGTGTGGGGGAATTGATAGAAAAAATATTTTCAATTATTTTATTATGAATTTTAATGTTTTTAATTACACCAATATTTTATTTAAAGTAAAATTTCCACATTTTATGTTTTAGGAGTGTTTTTTAGCTTAATTGAAAAAATGGACTATTTTGGATTTAAACAGTTTTAATTTATTTTAATGTTTCGGACATAAATTTTTCTAAACTAATCCAAATAGAAAAATTATTATTTATAGGTTTCTATGTTCTATGGTATTTATTTTACCCTTATATACCCAAAGAAAGATCAATCGTTTGAAATCCCAAATCCAGCTTACAAGTCAGTACTCGAAAACTCTGCATAGAATTAGAGAATTTTATTTTTGGGCTCATATTTTGTAAATGAACATACCATTTGAGCTGAAATTTTACATTTATCTGGAAGACATCCATGTTAACACGTTTTATTAATATGGATGCATCTGATTATTTCATTTTCAAGGCCATAAATGCATTGTAACTTGTCGCATTTTATTACGAAGAGTCTGTTTGGAAGAAATAAATGTTCATAATAAAGTGGAAATAACTCCTTAATTACTTGGAAAATCAAGCTAAAATTTCGTGGGTAGACATAGCAAAAGAAATGGAACAACTTTCAAGAAGAACCAATTCCAAAATTCTTCCATTAATTAGGTATACCATGCGCATAAATATAGTGGACAGATTTTGGAGCCAAAATGTCACCCCCTCTTCCTATAAAAGAGTGTTTATTCATCATTCCAAATGGTTGGAAACTTAGGAATATACTTTTTTAGACATTATATGTAGTTTAGTATTGAATTTTATTTTAATTTAATTCTTTAATATCATTTAATATTTTTATTTAAGTGTTCTCCTTTCACTCTTATTCTTTCTGTCTTTTGTTTTCTCCCTCTGTTTTCTCCGTCACTGTGAACTCTTATGCTCGTGATCATGAGTAACTAATCCGAGGAAGTTCCCAGGGGAGTAATATAGTGATGAAACCAAGTACTTGAACATTCATTTATTAATTTTTCTTATTTTCTTAGAGTTCTACCTAAGGGGATCTTAGTGGGCAAGGTGCCTTTGTGTCTCCACTTCCCACTCGAGGTTTATCTTTCACTTCTGCAATATTTTCCCTCGATCGAGGAGGTGGATATGTGGTCTCTTGGGGATAATTGAGAGTACCATATATACACAACCATATGCAGATGAGGATTTCTATTCATACGATGGAGCATTCTCATTAATTGGATTTTAAACTAACAAAGAGACGATGAAGGTTCACTTTGGATAATCTCCTCGGAGGATATCCTTTCTATCTAACATCATTCTATTTCCATTCATTTTGTTTGCATTGCATTTGCATGTTAAATTTTAGTATTTCATTTTTGTTTCTAAAATATAATTTATGGTCATTTTATTTCATATATATATATATAATATAGAAAGTTTTAATTATAATTAGTGATTGATTGACTGTAAAAGGCTCCCCAAGAGATCGACCTAGGTCATCTACTGTGCTGCACTTAGTATAAATATTTTTGAGAGCGCTCAAGAAAATGCAACATCAAATTGGAATAATTTTCAGGGATCTAATTGGTCTCCACTCATTATTTATATTCATATTTTGTAAATTATTTTTCTTCCATTCATTTTAAAAAATCAAAAAATCAAAAATTTTGAAAACACTAAAAAAATCATTGTTCATAATGCCTTTCAATTCAAACTTTGATGCATGGTCTAACGAATATTAGGTGGATAAATAAGATGGAATTAAAAAATATCATATGAAAGAACTTCATGAAGAGGAAAAAAGATAGAAGAAAAATGATGAGAGGTTTGGGGAATATATTCATTCACTGTGGGTGAAACCTGAACCTAAACCCGAACCTGATCCTAAGATGGAACCTAAACCAAAATGAGTGGTTGAAGATATTTCACTGATCATTTTTTATGTCAAAGAACCAGAGGAGGGTGAGAAGGATATTTTAAATGAATTAATCATATCATCCTGAACTCATACATTGCTCTAAGATTTCCCTGATGTACACATTTCAACTGATGCACTTATGGGAGATCAGTATTTTTTAGAAGAATCCTGGAATCAATTTGTTGAAGATAACCTGAAACTTGATATTCCCATATTTGATATTAAAAAATCAACACCTTTTGACCTCTCTCTTGCTTTGGAAGATTATGAAGAAGATGAACCTACTGAGATGGATTTGTCAATGTTCCTTCTAGAAGAGGTCAATTTCCCAGCTAACTTACTTGAAAGGGAATATTTCTTTATTGATTCGTCATGTTTTAATTTTATTCAAACTGAATTGTTTTCTAACTTCTCCTTTTCTGAAATTTCTGACACAGCATAAATAGAGCAGACCTTGGATGATACTAAAGAGACTACCCAAGTGGTGGTGATCAAGGAATAGGAGCTGTATAATCATGTGGTGTGATTTCGTCCTCTACAACAAATTTCATACCATTTGGAGGAGGACACCATAGAAGTTCACAGGGATCAGACCTATATTCTATTCCCTCCCACTCTTGAACTCAAATAAGATCTTTATTCATTCTTGATGTTTGGTAACTATCTTATTTTCTTTGGGGTTCTTCATTCTTGGTTTCTACTGGTGAACAGTGGTAAAAGTCACATGTGGTGGTTCATCTCAAAGAAACCACATCCACCATCTGATTGGGGATAATCCACTGCAACTGCCGGACTAGGGGTAGTAAAAACTTAGCACCCACTTAGGGGGTCAAACCAAGCATTATCCCTTTTATATCCCCTTTATCTTTCATTTTCATTATTTTTCTTTTGTCCTGACATTTCTTTATTGTAATTTTAAAGTTGTAGCAGCTAGGAGCTTAACTCAAGGCTGCCACTGAAAAATAAATCAGGTCGTGTCTTTCATTTTCTTTATTTTGTTTTCTACCCAATTCAAATTTTGTGTGAAAATATTTCTTGATCTAATTTGAGATAAAATGGGGTTAGTAAATTGAATAATTATGGGGGAGGTATTTCAACCTGTATTAAGAATTTTGAGTGTGATTCTACTTTGTTTTTCATTTTTTTCATTTTTGTGCGTTTTTTGGATTCTTGAGTTGAATAGAATACTTTGTAAAATTCAAAACATTTAGGTATTTTTGGAAGATTGAATGATTTGAATTTTGGAGGAATTAAATGATTTCTGAATGGATTTTGTTTCTTGGTTTCAGATCTTTTCATTTGATGACATTTGATTGATTCTGAAACACATGTGCACTAATGATGTCCAAATTGAAAATCATGCCCAACCCGAGATATTTCTAAACCTTTTTGACATCTTCTTACATTTATCTTTTTCTTTATAGTCTTGAGACATGATTTGTTATCCATAAGTTTTTGTTTTTCTCTTTTTCAAATCTGTTAGAGTTCAAATAATATGTCAAATATGATTGAGGCGTCACTTTAAAATAACCTTTTTCATTCAATTCTTATATTGGCCTACCTTTACATCTGACCTTATTTAAGCCCTTATTATCCATGAAATACCATGTTAGAAAGCCAAATTACAATCCATTTATCCATTTCCAAATTTCTCTAAAAGTTAAATGCATTATTTTTATTGAACTCAATTGTGGGGGAGAGAAAAGATGAGCTTTGTTTTGCTTTCCTAAAGAATCTGTTTGAGAAGAATTGAAAGTGTTGCCATATTTATTGCTTCTTGGGTGAAATAAATTTCAAGATGGAAATATGGATGGGTGTCCCAATATATCATTACAAAGATGGGCTGGGTGTTCACCAATTTTTGAAGATCAAATGCGGCCTCTCTTTTCCTCCAGAACATGATTCTTAAGAGAAATCCATATCTGAATTGAAGCTGAAAAAATGATACAAATGGGGAAAAGAGGGATGAAAATCATTGATGTAGAAATTCTAAGTATGAACTTCCCAAAATAATATTTTTTTGGAGGTGATTCATTTTTGAGCTGATTTAGGAGTACACTATTCTTGAGTAAAACTGTTTTCATGCATTTACTTCACTTTAGATCATAACCCTCCTCATTCCACCGCAGATGTTTTTACATTTAAAACCTGCCAACCCTCATCCTCAGAATAGCCCATGAAAAATACCTCATTATTGAAACATTTTTGACTCTATGAAGTGGAGAAATTGGTAGTATAGCAAGCCTATGGATACCACACATGTTTTGAGAATGAGAAAAACTCCACATTGAAAATCCTTGAGTGAAGAGAGAAATATTTTTCCAAGGAGGTAGGTACGACATGAATGTGAAGATTAACATGAGATTTAATAGATTAATATGATTTTTTAGGAGTTCTGAAATTTTTATCCTTGTAGGAGGCATGATATTTTCTTTGATATGATAATTGATTTATGTTGTCATTTATGCTTTGAGAAGTTTGTTTTGACCTTGGTATAAGATGATTTCCCAGGAGTGCAATGTTTAAGTGTGGGGAATTTGATAGAACAATTATTTTAAATTATTATATTCTGAATTTCAATGTTTTTAATCCCACCAATGTTTTATTTAAAGGGAAATTGTCACATTTTATGTTTTAGGAGTGTTTTTTAGCTTAATTGGAAAAATGGCTTATTTTGGATTTAAAAAGTTTTAATTTATTTTAATGTTTCGGTCATAATGTTTTACAAAATGATAAAAATTGAAAAATTATTCTTTTATAGGTTTCTATATTTTATGGGGTTCATTTTATCCTTCGAGACCCAAATCTCAATCAATCATTTGGAAGCTCAAATCCACCTGACAATTCAGGCCTCGAAATCTATACACAAAATTGGATAATTAGTTTGTTGGGCCTATATCTCCAAAATGACCAAACCATTTGAGCTGAAATTTTACATGGATCTGGAAGAAATCCTTTGGAACACTTTTTATTAATATGTCTTCATCTGATTATTTCATTTTAAATGCCATAAATTTGTTGTAACTCATTGCATTGGAATACGAAGAGTTTGTTTGGTAGAATTAAATGTTCATAGTAAATAGAATATAACTCCTACATTACGTTTCCAATGAAGATAAAATTTCGTGGGTAGATATAGGAGAAGTAAGGGAAAAACTTTCAAGAAGGACCATTTCCAAAATTAGGTCATTAAAGAGGTCTACCACGTGCATAATTCCGGTGGACAGATTTTGGATCCAAAATATCACCCCCTCTCCCTATAAAAGAGTGTTTATTCTTCATTCCAAATGGTTGGAAACATAGGAATAGAACTTTTTGGACATTATATTTAGTTTATTATTGTATTTTTTTTATTTAATTGTGTAATATCATTTCATATTTTAATTTAAGTTTTCTCCTTTCACTCTTATTCTTTGCCTCTTTTGTTTTCTCCCCCGGTTTTCTCCATCACTGTGAACTCTTATACTCATAATCATGAGTAGCTAATCCAAGGATGTTCAAAGGGTAGTAATACAATGATTAAATCAAGTACTTGAACATTTATTCCATAATTTTTATTATTTTATTAGAGTTGTACCTAGGGGTATCTTAGTGGGTAAGGTGCCTTTGTGTCTCGACTTGCCACCTGAGGTTTAGCTTTCACTTCTGTAATATTTTCCTTCGATCAAGGAGGTGGATGTGTGGTATCTCAGTGATCATTGAGAGTACCATACATTCACAACCATATGTAGAGGAGGACTTTCATTCATATGATTCATCATGATCATTAAGTATATTTGAAACTAACCAAGAGAAGATGAAGGTTCACTCTTGATAATCTCCTGGGAGGATCTCCTTTCTGTCTAACAAAATTCTGTATGCATTTATTTTGTTTGAATTGCATCTGCATGTTAAATTTTAGTATTTAATTTTTGTTTCTAAAATCTCATTTATGGTCATTTTATTTCATATATATATATAATATAAAAAGTTTAAATTATAAGTAGTGAGTGATTGACTACAAAAGGATCCTCAAGAGATCGACCTAGGTCAACTACTGTGTTGCGCTTCGTATAAATATTTTTGAGAGTGCACATGAAAACGCTACCTCAAATTGGAAACTTTTTCTGGGATCCAATTGGTCTTCACTCATTATTTATATTCACATTTTTTAAATTATTTTTCTTCCTTTTATTTAAAAAAAATTTCGAAAACACTAAAAAAATCATTATTCATGATGTCTTTCAATTCAAACTTTTATGAATGGACTAACGAATATTAGGTGAAACAAGAAGATGAAATTCAAAAATATCATATGCATGAACTTCATGATGAGGTACAAAGACTGAAGAGAAATGCTGAGAGGTTTTGGGAATATATTTGTTCACTACATGAGCAACCCAAACCTAAACCCAAACCTGATCCTGAGCTGGAACTTGAACCAAAACCAATGGTTGAAGAGATTCCACCGATCATTTTTTATGTCAAAGAACCTGAGGTGGGTGAGAAGGATATTTTAAAAGAATTAATTATATCATACCTAACTCATACATTTCTTGAAGATGTCCCTGATTTACACATTTCAACTTATGCACTTATGGGAGATCAACATTTTTGGGAAGAATCATGGAATCACTTTGTTGAAGATAACCTAAATCTTAATCTTCCCATATTTGATATTGAAAAATAAACACCTTTTGACCTCTCTCTTGATTTGAAAGATTATTAAGAATATTAAACTACTGATATGGAGTTGTCAATGGTCCTTCCAGAAGAGATCAATTTCCCTACTGACTTTCTTGAAAGGGAAGATTTAATTATTGATTCGTCATGTTTTAATTTTATTCAAACTAAATTGTTTTCTGACTTCTCCTTTTTTGAAATTTCTGACACAGAAGAAATATAGAAGACCTTGTATGATAAGAAAGATACTACCCAAGTGGTGGTGATTGAGGAAGAGTATTTGGATAATCATGTTGTTCGACTGCCTCTTCTACAACAAATTTCATACCATTTGGAAGAAGACACCATAGAAGTTCATAGGGAGGAACCCTATATTCTATTCCCTCCCACTCCTGAACTCAAATTCTATCTTTATTCTTTCTTGAGGGTTGGGAACTTTATTATTTTCTTTGGGGTTATCCATTATTGGTGTCTACTAATGGACACTAGAAAAATTCACATGTGGTGGTTCATCTCAAAGAAACCACGTCCACCTTATGATTGGGGATAATCCACTACAACTGCCGGACTAGGGGTAGTAAAAACTTAGCACCCACTTGGGGGGTCAAACCAAGCATTATCCCTTTTATATCCCATTTATCTTTCATTTTCATTATTTTTCTTATGTCTTGTCATTTCTTTCTTGTAGTTTTAAATTGGTAGAATCTATGAGCTTTACTCAAGGCTTCCACTGAAAAATAAATCAGGTTGTGTCTTTCCTTTTCTTTATTTTTTTGCTACCCAATTTAAATTCTGTGTGAAAATATTTCTTGATCTGATTTGAGATAAAATGGGGGTAGTAAATAGAATACGAATGGGGGAGGGATTTAAACCTGTTTTAAGAATTTTGAGCGGGCTTCTATTTTGTTTTTCATTTTTTTCATTTTTGTGTGTTTTTTGGATTCTTGAGTTGAATTGAATACTTTGTAAAATTCAAACCATCTTGGAATTTTTGGAAAATTTATTTATTTTAATGTTTGAGTAATTAAATTATTGCTGAATGGATTTTGTTTATTGGTTTCTGATCTTTTCATTTGATGACGTTTGATTGATTGTGAAACTCATGTGCACTAGTGTTATCCAAATTGAAAATCAGGCCCAACCCAAGAGATTTCTGAACCTTTTTGACATCTTCTTACATTTATCTTTTTATTGAGAGTCTTGAGACATGTTTTATGACCCATAACTTGTTGTTTTATTCTTTTTCAAAGCTTTTAAAGTTCATAGAATGTGTCAAGTATGATTGAGGTATCACTTTGAAAGACCCTTTTGCATTCAATTCTTATTTTGGCCTACCTTTACATCTAACCTTCTTTAAGACCCTAGTATCCATTAAATACCTTTTTAGGTAGTCACATTACAATCCATTTATCCCTTTCCAACCTTCTCTAAAAGTTAAATTCATGATTATTGTTGAACTCAAGTGTGGGGAGGGAGAAAATGGGCTTTGTTTTGCTTTCCTGAAGAATCCATTTGAGATGAATTGAAAGTGTTGCCATATTTATTACTACTTGGGTGCAATAAATTTCATAATGGAAAGATGTATGGGTGTCCCAAAATATCATTACAAATATGGTCTGGGTGTTCACCAACTTTTTAAGATCAAATGTTGCCTCTCCTTTCCTCCAAAACATGATTCTGAAGAGAAATCCATATCTAAATTCAAGATGAAGCAATGATACAAATGGGGAAAAGAGGGATGAAAATATTTAATTATGAAATTATAAGTGTGAAATTCCCAAAATAAGAGGTTTTTGGAGGTGATTCATTTTTGAGCTGATTGAGGATCACACTATTTTTGAGAAAATTTGTTTTCATTCATTTACTTCACTTTAGAGCATAACCCTCCTCATTCCACCTCAGATGTTTTTACATTTAAAACCTGTCAACCCTAAGCCTCAGAACATCCCATGAAAAATACCTCATGATTGAAACATTTTTTATTCTATGAGGTGTATATAGTAGGAGGATAGAAAGACTATGGATATCACACATGTTTTGTGAATGAGAAAAACTCCACATTTAAAATCCTTGAGTGAAGAGAGAAATATTTTTTCCAAGGAGGTAGGTACAACATGAATGTGAATATTAAAATGAGATTGAATGTATTATTATTATTTTTTAGGGGTTCTAAAATTTTTATACCTGTAGGAGGCATGATATTTTCTTTGATACGATAATTGAGTTGTCTTGTCATTTATGCTTTGAGAAATTTGTTTTGACCTTGGTATAAGATGATTGCCCAGGAGTGCAATGTTTAAGTGTGGAGGAATTGATAGAATAAATATTTTAAGTTATTTTATTCTTAATTTCAATGTTTTTAATCCCACCAATGTGTTATTTAAAGTTCAATTGTCACATTTTATGTTTTTGGAGTGTTTTTTAGCTTAATTGGAAAAATGGCTTATTTTGGATTTAAACAGTTTTAATTTATTTTAATGTTTCAGCCATAACGTTTTCTAAACAGATAAAAATTGAAAAATTATTCTTTTATAGGTTTCTATGTTCGATTTGATTCATTTTATCCTTCTATACCGAAATCTCAATCAATCGTTTGGAAGCTCAAATCCAGCTCACAAGTTAGGCCTCGAAAACTGTGCACAGAATTGGATAATTTTATTATTCGGACCATATCTCATAAATGACCAAACCATTTGAGCTAAACTTTTACATGTAGATGGAAGACATATTGATTAAAACGTTTTATAAATATGGATGTATCTTATTATTTCATTTTCAAGGCCATAAATGTGTTGTAACTCGTTGCATTGGAATAGGAAGAGTCTATATAACAGAATTAAATGTTCACAATAAAGCGGATATAACTCTTAAATTACTTGTCCAATGAAGCTAACATTTTTTGGTTCGATATAGTAGAATAAATGGAACAACTTTTAAGAAGGACCATTTCCAAAATTAGGTCATTAAAGAGGTCTAAAACACGTATAAATCGGGTGGGCATATTTTGGAGCCAAAATGTCACCACCTCTCCCTATAAAAGAGTGTTCATTATTCATTCCAAATGGTTGAAAAATTATTAATATCCTTTTTTGAACATTATATGTAGTTTGGTATTGTATTTTTTTAATTTCATTGTGTAATATCATTTCATATTTTTATTTAAGTGTTCTTCTTTCACTCTTATTCTTTCTCTCTTTTGTTTTCTCCCCTCGTTTTCTCTATCACTGTGAACTCTTATGCTAGTGATCATGAGTATCTGATCTGAGGATGTTCTCAGGGGTGTATGTGGAACCCCATCTCCTGCATACCCAAAGCTGGAACCATACATAGGATCAAATTCAGTTCGGGCTCTGAGAAACCTGTTGCGACTGAAATTTTTCTTCTGCTAAAAGCTGATACCATAAAAATATATTTCAAAAACATAGGGTGAGCATGTGAATGCCCAGTAAGGGGTTTTAAAATAACATAATATACCAAAATATAACTTTTGAAAAACATTCTTTAAAACCATCCATAAAACATATCTCTTTAATAAAAGTTATAACACATGTAACATATTAAAAAAGTGCATGATTAAAACATGTTAACAGAATTATTAGGATGCATGATTCAACTATAGGCATTCTCATTTGAAGTAATAAGTAAAAGGAGTTCTAAACATGTATGACATATTCATATGAGAGCAAAAATTAAATAGTCAAGTGTAGTGAATATTCATAGCTGTGCATAATGGTAATAACTTCAATTTCATGCATCGAATACTAAATCACCGAGAACTATACAAATGTCATGCCATAAGATTTTATTTTTCTAATACTAATAAGTACTGGCTCTTAACCATGAATATTTTACTAGTCGAATATCCATTTGGTTAACTAATTATCATACACATAATGATGGGAATGAATATTGTGGACTTTCTGAAACATTTTGTCAAGGCCTTGACCAAGACGTCTAATGGTTAAGGCCTCGGTCAAAATCCATAGGATCTATAACCAAAACATTCTACTAGTCAAATATTTTCCTAGTTAATTAAATTAGATAATGTTAATGAGGAAAGTGCCTATGTCGGACTGTGTCAAGGCCTCGGCCAAGACCTAGGGGCTAACTGTAACTGGACTCAAACTCGGATAGGCTCTATAACCGGACTCCAACCCGGAGTGCCTCTGTAACCAGAAACTAACATGGAGTGCCTCTGTAACCGAACACCAACCCAGAGGGTCTGCTATAACCTGACCCCAACCCAGAGGTCTTACTTTTATCAGTCCCCAACCCATAACGTACTAGTCCAATTAATTCATCATATCTATAAATCAATGTTCACATACCACTTTGATTTATTAAATCACTTATCATTGCCAGTACGCATATTACTTGGCTTCTTGATTTACATTATTCAAAGGCTCTAATACCACTTTGAATAATTAAATACATATATCATAATTTATTATTAACAATAAATTGTTTCATTATCACATAAAATAATAAATTTTCAACTCTTACATAGTAATAAACTTTTAATGCATTAAAAACATGCTCATTACTCATTCTCAGATAAGTGGAATTAGAAAGGGACTAAAATGTAATATTCTAGTTACAATTCAGACAACATGTTTCTCCACAACATGCATAAACTAGAATACAATCTTTGTGCATGTGATATTGATTTAAAACACACAAGAAAGGAATGGGTGGGTTTACCACATAAAATGATAGTTCCTGAGACAACATTGACTGCTTACTTAATGAAATTTTCTTCTGGGTGTATAATAAATAAAAAGGGAAACCCAACATTCCGTGTGGTGTGTTAATTTCACATTTCCTCTTACATTTATTATAAACAAGATTTTGTTAACACACTTGATATTAAAACATGAAAGTATGAGACTCAACCATGACCTTTATCATTTAATATAAAAAGTGGAGAGTAACTCATACATGTGAATTTTAAGTTGCAAGCCATCAATATCTATACTCGTGAACTAAGAACATTGAAAGAAAAGAATTTAAAATATCTACACTTAGAGTTTCATGTTGTGTAAATCATTCGTTCAACGGGGTGTGCTTAAGAAGTAGTGTTTAGTCGAAGCCAAAAGAAAATATTTGAAAATAAAAGTTTTGTATCTTTCTTGCAAATCTTGGTAATTTATAAATTAAATTAGGGATCAAAGATGGCATATATACTCACATACCCACACACCTGATTTTACATAACAAATATATGCAAGGTCCCCATTCTAAGTTAGATGACACTTAAAAATTTATCAAAAACATGGATTTAATTATTATGGTACAATTATTGAATTGTTCTAAAAACCAAACTTATATTATGTGTATTCATATATAAGAACATGCTTGATTAGATATAAAATTTTTCCTACACAAAGTGACTCCATGCATTTTAGTCCTTCATTAACTTGAAACTCAGATTTAGAAATCTTCAACCTGGTCATATGAACTTTATGAAAATCTAGGGCTGTGTATATTATACCTATATATTTTCATAAACATACACATATGTATATAACCAAATAGTATTTAAGGAAAAAATATAAATTTTCATGGAATGTTGATGCTTAGGGTTATTAATACATTATAACTCAAGATCCCATAACTTTAAAGAATTAATTTCAAACCATATGATGATGTATATTGTTTTAATAGTATACATATATATAAATATATATATATATATATATTCATAAAACATAAAACTGAAGGCAAGACAATGTCTAATCCCTTACAAATCTTATGATTTAGAAATAAAATTTTAGTACAATAACATAGTTCAAATATGAGTTTTGAAATAGAGATATATGAACTTATATAAATATATATATTTATATGCATACATATTTTTAACAAAGTATATAATCAAAAATAAATATAATCCTTACAGAACATAAGATCATAAAAATAAATAAATGTTCGAGAT
Organism: Viscum album; assembly: GCA_963277665.1. NCBI lineage: Eukaryota > Viridiplantae > Streptophyta > Magnoliopsida > Santalales > Viscaceae > Viscum > Viscum album. The sequence continues at coordinate 1,711,141,336 of OY728135.1, forward strand.
AAATTATAATAAACCCTTACCTTGATAGATTTCAATGCTTGGGTACACCAATTAGGGGCACAGGAGCAAGGCGCATAGAAATCCAGAAGGTGAAAAACTCAAAACATTAAACCAATAGGCACCAGAGAAACCCAAACCCCCTATTTAAAGTCTTAAAATCCCTAGAGGTAAAATAAAATTTATGAAATGATTATTATCCGGTATTCATATTATATAGTATAGTTGAGATTGACATCCACCAAAAAAAATCAATTCCATTTTTTTTATAAATCAAAAGGTGAATAAAAGATAATATTTGGTCCAAACAAAACAGCCATATGATCGTGACAGTGGAATTGATTGAAGAGAATTAACAAATAAACAAACATCGCAATAGTTCACAACCAATATAAAATTTAAGTTCAATAGGAATAAAACAATCATAACCACACAAGTGATCAAAAATGAAACCAATAAGTTCATATTCTACTAGAAAATTAACAAAGACAAAATTATAGAACACATAAATAATTTAAAATAATCAATAATTGAATCCGTGGTCCAAAAGAGTGACAAAAAGGGAAAACGACATGCAAAAAAAATAGACCTGGAACCGATTTGTGCACCCACTCCAAGCCCGCATAGATGCCAAGATTTAAAACCTACCATGCTCTATATTGGAGAAAACTTAAAAAGGAACCCTAATCTAAAACAGAACCAGATCTGGACTCCATTGAAGTTCATGTCTTCCACCGCTTGAACCCATCGGCACCACACAAAACCTCAGCCTCGGATACCACTTACACCCACCACTTGAAGTCACCATGGAAGATCGACCTGAATCCATGGACGTGGAAATCCCCGACTCAGCGCGATGGGAGACTCCCCAGTGAAACACTACGCATGACACCCCTCTTGTTCACAGACTCTCTAAGATATTACGGGATTTGATTCCTTTATTTTGTCCGATTTCATCCTATATTACTATTATAATATTTCTATTATTATATTTTATTCTTATTTCATTATATCATATATTATATTATCAATAACTTTAGAAAAATAAAAAGTTAAACAAAATTATTATTCTATTAAACTTATTTATCAATACTTTTAAAAAGTAAAATTTATTGAATTCATTCATAAAATATATATTTTTATATTTCATATTATATGCTTGTAATGTTAAAAATTAAATTGATAATTAGAATTGTATTATCCTATTTTGTACCATATATTTGTAATTTTGAAACTTTTAAACAAATATTAATATGTTATGATTATAATTTTATTAAAAATTCATATGTACAATTTTAATCATTCTATTAATATATTTATAATTTTATTAAGAAAAATTAAAAAATGTTAATTTATAATCTAACAATTATTACATTATATATATACATGTGTATGTAACATATTTTTGAACTCATATAATAGATCAAATAATTTTCCGTATAATTAAAATAGTGAAAAAATAATTTCATTAAAATATTTTAAAATTACAATATTCGATGTCATATATAACCGTATATAAAATTATAATTTTGATAATAGTATTTTTATTAAAATACAATATAAAAATATATCTATCTATATATATATATTTCACATTTTGGAAAAGGAACAAATTAGTTATGTTATTATAGTTATTATTTAAAATATTCTATTAAATAATTATTCGATAAGAATAAATTGTGTTTGACAATAATAGTTATTTTTATTCTTTAAAAAAAGTGTGATAATATTTAAATTCAAGTTTTTACTTTGTTCAAATAACAAAATAAAACCTCAATATTACTATTATAGGAGAAAACAAGTTTTGGGGGAATTACATTATTCCCCCCACCCAACAAAGAATTGCATCCTCGCAATTCTAAAATGCTCATACAAAAACAACAGCAACACCAGACACATGTCACTCCCAAAGTACCTTTCCTGGGAACACCGCCAATAGTAGGGTTCTGACGACCTCAGGTGGATTTCTAAGGTAGTATTTAGCTTCTCGATTTCCTTGTCCCAGACACACTATGAATAAATAGGGTCGAAACTGTGCCTAAAGCACTCAGGCTTCCATAAAGAGGCACGAGAGGTGTGGAGGTTGGAAAGTTCAGAGAGAACTAAATCCCTATAAGTCCCACGTATCACATAGTTCTTTAAAATATTGATTTCAGAATGTTCTTCATACATACTGAAACTTAGGACCTGGAATAGGTAGGCCGCTTGATGGTCACCATCCAAAGCATATTCTAGAAATCTACCGACAGCTCGGTAGTTATTAGCCAATGTAAAACACAGAATAAGAACTTCATGATACTTTCCTTTTTTCCTATATGCTGAAAATTGTGAAAATGTGATACGGTAATAGACCAGATTGCTACCTTGGTAAAGATGGAGGATTTTTTGGTGGTTCGACACTCAATTGAGTAGTTTACAAGTTAGACGTAATTTGGCATAGGGCTGGTACTCTTTGGAGAATGTCTTGATAATTATAGTCTCTAACAGCTCAGTAGGTAGTGATAAAATATTGCTTGGTTGACTCATATATTCTATCTGAAAAGTTTTATGAAATCAACTTTTAGTATAGTAAATCCATTTTAAACAGATTCATTGTTTTTTATAAAACCATATCAAAACAGAGAATACAACATCATTCTTTTAGACATGATCTATAAAACTCAAGAAATTACGTAATCTCTTGATCCCTCACACAAAACAATAGTATGGATTTCCTAATGTCTTCTAAGATGACTCCTCATAGATTCCACCGATTTTGGGGATTTACCTAGTTTTCAGAAAAATGGATCCCCAAAGCAGTTCTAAATTCCTCTATCTCCTTGTTCTAGATGCAATGTATGCAAATAGGGTCAACCACGTGTGGACATATAGAATTAAAATTGAGAGAAGCATGTCAGGTATCAATTTGAGTGACATCGGTATGAACTTGATGCCGGTAATGCAAACAAGTAGTCTCATTCTCAAGGGCTTCAAAGTCCTCAACTTGACCACAGAGTCTGTATGTCAAAATTTTCTATAGATATGCTTCCCCGAGGTCACCCCCTTGTGCAGCCTACTCAAATTCCTCAAGAGAAAATAAATTATTGGCTAGGGTAAAACATTTAAAGATACCCATGAAGTATTTCCCTTGTCGTACATAGAACTGGCATTGAGCGTTCATCATGAGGTAATAGACAAAACCTGCTCCTTGGTGAAGTTGGAGTACATGAGGAGAGTTGGATACCTATTAGAGGGTTTTTCATGATAAATGAATATTTTCAAAAGTCTTATAGTTTTTTACACATGATTTGCCCACTATGGTCTCTAATACTTTTGTTGGAAGAGACAAAAGACTAGCACTTTGGTTTTCCATCTAAAAATTAAGAAAACATCATTCTTAGTATTGATTAAGTTTGTTTTCATTGTTCAGTTATGGTTTTCCAGAGTTATCTGAACTGAATCCTATGATACCAATTGTGGCTCCCTAGCTCCCGCATACCTGGAGCTGGTTCCATACAGAAGATCGAATTCAGTTTGGGCTCTGAGAAACCAACTACGACTGAAATGTTTCTTTTGTTAGAAGCAGATACCTGAAAAATCAATTTCAAAAACATAGGGTGATCATGGTAATGCCTAGTAAGGGGTTTTAAAATGGAATACAATACAAAAATATAACTTTTAAAAAAATATTCTTTAAAACCTTCCATAAAACATTTCTCTTTATAAAAAGTTATAACACATGTAACATATTATAAAAGTGCACAATTAAAACATGCTAACAGAATTATAAGGATTCGTGATTCAACTATATGAATGCTCATTTGGAGTAATAAGTAAAAGACGTTCGAAACATGTATGACATATGAATATGAGAGCACAAATTAAATATTCAAGAGGAGTGAATTAGAAGAGTTGCGCATAAAGGTAATAACTTCAATTTTATACATCGAATACTAAATCACCAAGTGCTATACAAATTCCATGCCATAAGATTTTATTTTTCTAATACTCATAAGTACTGGCTCTTAACCATGGATATTTTACTAGTCGAATATCCATTTGGTTAACTAATTATCATACACATAATGAGGGAAATGAACATGCCAGACATTCTGAAACATTTTGTCAAGGCCTTGGCCAAGATGTCTAGTGATTATGGCCTCAGCCAAAATCCATAGGCTCTATAACCAAAATATTATACTATCCAAATATTTTCTTTGTTAATTAAATTAGATAATGTTAATGAGTAAAGTTCATATGTCGGATAGTGTTAAGACCTTGGAAAGGACCTAGGGGCTAATTGTAACCGGACCAAAACCCAGAGAGCCTCTGTAACTGGACTCCAACCCGGAGTGCCTCTGTAACCGGACACCAACCCAGAGTGCCTCTATAACCGGACACCAACCCAAACGGTCTATTGTAACCGGACCCCAACCCGAAGGGCTTACTTTTACCGGTCCCCAACCTGTAACATACTAGTCCAATGTATTCCTCGTATCTCTAAATCAAAGTGCACATACCACATTGATTTATTAAATCACTTATCATTCCCAGTACACATATTACTTGACTTCTTAATTCACATTATTCAAAGTTTCCCACACCACTTTGAATAATTAAATGCATATCTCATAATTTATTATTAACAATAAATTGTTTGATTATCATATAAAATAATAACCTTTCAACTCTTCCATAGTAATAAACTTTTAATGCATTAAAATACATGCTCATTACTCATGATCAGATAAGTGGAATTGGAAATGGACTAAAACGTAATATGCCAATTACAATTCAGAAAACATGTTTCTCCACAACATGCATAAACTAGAATACAATCTTTGTGCATGTGATATTGATTTAAAACACACAAGAAAGAAATGGTCGGGGTTACCATATAAAATTATAGTTCCTGAGACAGTCTTGATCACTTAATGAAATTTTCTTCTGGGTGTATAATAAATAAAAAGGCAAACCCAACATTTTGTGTGGTGTGTTAATTTCACATTTCCTCTTACATTTATTATAAACAAGCTTTTGATTAACACACTTGATATTAAAACTTGAAAGTATGAGACTCAACCATAACCTTTATCATTTAATATAAATAGTGGAGAGTAACTCATACATTTGAATTTTAAGTTGAAATCCTTCAATATCTATACTCATGAACTAAGATCATTGAATGAAAATCATTTAAAACATCTACACTTTGGGTTTCATGTTGTGTAAAGAATTCATTCAGTGGGGTGTTCTTAAGAAGTAGTGTTTATTCTAATCCAAAAGAAAATATTTAACAATAAAAGTTTTGTATCTTTCTTGAAAATCTTGGTAATTTATAAATTAAATTAGGGATCAAAGATGGAAAATATACTCACATACCCACACGCCCGATTGTACATAACACATATATGCATGGCTCTCATTTTAAGTTAGATGAAACTTGTAAATTTATCGAAATTATGGATTTAATTATTAGGTTAAAACTATTGAATTGTTCTAAAAACTTCACTTATATTATGTGTATTCATATATACGAACATACTTGATTAGATATAAAATTTTTCTTACACAAAATGACTCCATGCATTTTAGTACTTCATTAACTTGAAACTCAAACTTAGAAATCTTCAACCTGGTTATATGAAATTTATGAAAATCTGGGGACTGTGTATATTATACCTATATATTTTCATAAACAAGCGTATATGTATATAACCAATTAGTATTTAAGGCAAAAATATAAATTTTCATGGAATCTCCATGCTTAGGGTTATTAATACATTGAGACTCAAGATCCTGCAACTTTAAAGAATTAATTTCAAACTATATGATGATATATATTGTTTTACATGAATATATATATTCATACAACTTAAAACTGAAGGCAATACATGGTCTAATCCCTTACAAATCTTATGATTTTGAAATAAAATTGTAGTATAAGAACATAGTTCATATATTCATTTTGAAATATAGATATAAGAAATTACATAAATATATATATATATATATATTTATATATTTATATATTTATACGTATACATATTTTTCGAAAAGTATATAATCAAAAATAAATAGTATCCATACAGAACATAAGATCATAAAAATAAATAAATGTTTGAGACAAATTATAATAAACCCTTACCTTGATAGATTTCAATGCATGGGTACACCAAGTAGGGGCATAGGAGAAAGGCGCATAGAAATCCAGAAGGTGAAAAACTCAAAACATTAGACCAATAGGCACCACAGAAACCCAAACCCCCTATTTAAAGTCTTAAAATCCCTAAAGATAAAATAAAATTTATGAAATGATTATTATCCGGCATTAGTTTTATATAGTATATTTGATATTGAAATCCACCAAACAAATTCAATTCCATTATTTTTATAAATCAAAAGGTGAATACAAGATGATATTCGATCCAAAAAAACATCCATACAATCGTGATAGTGGAATTGATATAGGAAAATCAACAAATAAAAAAACATCGCAAAAGTTCACAACCAATATAAAATTTAAGTTCAATTGGAATAAAACCATCATAACCACACAAGTGGTCAACAATGAAACCAATAATTTCATATTCTACTAGAAAATTAACAAAGATAAAATGATATAACACATAAATAATTTAAAATAATCAATAATTGAATCCATGGTCCGCAAGAGTGACAAAAAGGGAAAACGACGGGAAAAAAAGACTTGGAACAGATTTGCACAACCACTCTTAGCCCACATAGATGACAAGATTTAAAACCTACCTTGTTCTAGATTGGAGAAAACTCTAACCCAAAACAGAACCATATTCGGACTCCACCAAAGGTCACGCCTTCCACCACTCGAACCCATCGGCGCCACACAAAACCTCAGCCTCGGCAGCCACTTACACCCTCCACTCAAAGTCACCATGGAAGATCGACCTGAATCCATGGACGCGGTAAGCCCCAACTCGGTGTGACGGGAGACTCCCCAGTGAAACCCTACGTGTGACACCCCTCTTCTTCACGGACTCTCCAAGCTATTACGAGATTTGATTCTTTTATTTTGTTTGATTTCATCCTATATTACTATTATAATATTCCTATTATTATATTTTATTCTTATTTAATTATATCATATATTATATTATCAATAACTTTAGAAAAACTCAGAATTTAAACAAAATTATTAATCTATTAAACTTATTTATCAATACTTTTAAAAAGTAAAATTTATTGAATTCATTCATAAAATATATATTTTTATATTTCATATTATATTCTTGTAATATTAAAAATTAAATTGATAATTGTAATTTTATTATCCTATTTTGTACCATATATTTTTAATTTTAAAACTTTTAAACAAATGTTAATATGTTATAATTATAATTTTATTAAAAATTCATACGTACAATTTTAATCATTCTATTAATATATTTATAATTTTATTAAGAAAAATTCAAAAATGTTAATTTATAATATAACAATTATTACATTATATATATATATACATGTGTATAAAACATATTTTTGAACTCATATAATAGATCAAATTATTTTCCATATAATTAAAATATTTCAAAAATAATGTCACTAAAATATTTTAAAATAACAATATTCGATGTCATGTATAACTGCATATAAAATTATAATTTTCATAATAGAATTTTAAATCAAATACAATATACAAATATATCTATATATATAATTCACATTTTTGGAAAACAAACAAATTAGTCATGTCATTATAGTTATTATTTAAAATATTCTATTAAATAATTATTCGATAAGAATAAATTATGTTTGAATATAATAGTTATTTTTATTCTTTAAACAATGTGCGATGATATTTACATTCAAGTTTATACTTTGTTCAGATAAAAAAATAAAACCTCAATATTACTATTACAGGAGAAAACAAGTTTTTGGGGCATTACAGAGTAATCCAGTGATTAACCAAAGTCCTTGAACATTCATGTCTTAATGTTTCTTATTTTATTATAGTTATACCTAGGGGATCTTAGTGGGTAAGGTTCATTTGTGTCTCCACTTTCCACCTGAGGTTTAGCTTTCACTTCTACAATATTCTCCCTCGATCGAGGAGGTTGATGTGTGGTCTCTCGGTGATCATTGAGAGTATCATAAATACACAACCACATGCAGATGAGGATGTTCATGCATACGATGGATCACGCTCATTAAGTATATTTGAAACTAGTGAAGAGATTATGAAGGTTCACTCTGGATAATCTCCTGGGAGGATCTCTTTTTTGTCTAACATCATTCTGTTTGCATTCATTTTGTTTGCATTACATTTGTATGTTAAACTTTAGTATTTCATTTTTGTTTCTAAAATCCCATTTATGGTCATTTTATTTCATATATATATAATATAAAAAGTTTTAATTATAAGTAGTGAGTTATTGACTACAAAAGGCTCCTCAAGATATCGACCTAGGTCAGCTATTGTGATGTACTTAGTATAAATATTTTTGAGAGCATTCATGAAAATGCTACATCAAATTGGAATTAGTTTCGAGGAGCCAATTCATCTTCACTCATTATTTATATTCAAAAAATTTAAATTATTTTTATTTCTTTTATTTAAAAAAAACAAAAAAAATCAAAAAATTCAAAAACACAAGAAAGATTATTTTTCATGATGTCTTTCAATTCAAACATTTATGCGTTGACTAACGAATATCAGGTGAAATAAGAATATGAAATTAAAAAATATCATGTGCAATAACTTCATGATGAGGTAAAAAGACTGAATAGAAATTCTGAGCTTTTTGGGGAATATATTGGTTCACTGAAGGAGAAACATGAACCTAAACCAGAACCTGATCATGAGTTGGAACCTGAACCAAAACGACTGGTGGAAGAGATTTTACCGAACATTTTTTATGTCAAATAACCTAAGGAGGGTGAGAAGGGGATTCTAAAATAATTATTAATATCATTCCGAACTAATCCATTGCTCAAATATTTCCCTGATGTACACATTTCAGCTGATTCACTTATGGGAGATCAACATTTTTTGGATGAATCCTGGAGTCACTTGGTTGAAGATAACCTAAAACTTGAACTTCCCATCTTTGATATTAAAAAATCAACACCTTTTGAACTCTCTCTTACTTTGGAAGATGATGAAGAATATAAACCTCCTGAGATGTATTTGTCAATGGTCCTACCAAAATAGATCAATTTCCCAGCCAACTTACTTAGAAGGGAAGATTTCTTTATTGATTCATCATATTTTAATTTTATTCAAACTGAATTGTTTTCTGACTTCTCCTTTTCTGAAATTTCTGACACTGCATAAATGGATAAGACCTTGGATGATATGAAAGAGACTACCCAAGTGGTGGTGATTGAGGAAGAGGATCTGGATAATCATTTGGTGAGACTACCTCCTCAACAACAAATTTCATACCATTTGGTGGAGGACACCACAGAAGTTCACAGGGAGCACCCCTATATTCAATTCCCTCCCAATCCTGAACTCAAATTCTATATTTATTCTTTCTTGAGGGTTTGAAAATTTCTTATTTTCTTCAGGGTTCTCCATTATTGGTTTCTACTGATGGATAGTGGAAAAAAATCATATTTGTTGGTTCATCTCAAAGAAACCACATCCGCATTCTGATTGGGGATAATCTACTGCAACTTCGGGACTAGGGGAAGTAAAAATTTATCACCTGTTTGGGGGGTAAAACCAAGCTTATCCCTTTTCTATCCCCTTTATATTTCATTTTAATTATTTTTCTTATGTATTTTCATTTCTTTCTTCTAGTTTTAAATTGGTAGCATCTAAGAGCTTAACTCAAGGCTGCCACTAAAAAATAAATCAAGTTGTGTCTTTTCTTTTCTTTATTTTTTTTACCCAATTTAAATTCTATGTGAAAATATTTCTTAATATGATTTGATATAAAATGGGGGTAGTAAATTTAATAAGTATGGGGGAGTTATTTTAACTTGTTTTAATAATTTTGAGTACGCTTCTATTTTTTTCAATTTTTTCATTTTTGTGTGTTTTTTGGATTCTTGAGTTAAATCGAATACTTAGTAAAATTCAAACCATCTTGGTATTTTTGGAACATTTCTTGACTTTAATGTTTGAGGAATTAATTTATTGCTTAATGTTTTTTGTTTCTTGGTTTCTGGTCTTTTCATTTGATGGCGTTTGATTGATTGTGAAACTCATGTGCACTAGTGCTGTCCAAATTGAAAATCATGCCCAACCTGAGAGGTTTCTAAACTGTTTTGACATATTCTTACTTTTACCTTTTTCTTGAGAGTGTTGAGACATGATTTTTGATCCATAACTTTCTGTTTTTCTCTTTTTCGAAGCAGTAAGAGTTCATAGAATGTGTCAAGTATGATTGAGGCCTCACTTTGAAATCCCCTTTTGTATTCAATTCTTATTTTGGACTACATTTACATCTGACCTTCTTTAAGCCCATATTAGCCATGAAATACTTTGTTAGTAAGACACATTAGAATCCATTTATCCCTTTCCAAATTTCTCTAAAAGTTAAATACATGATTATTGTTGAACTCAAGTGTGGGCGATAGAGAAGATGGGATTTGTTTTGATTTCCTGAAGAATCTGTTTGAGATGAATTGAAAGTGTTTCCATATTTATTGCTACTTGGGTGAAATAAATATCATGATGGAAATTTGTATGGGTGGCCCAAAATATCATTACAAATATGGATTGGGTGTTCTCCAATTTTTTAAGATCAAATGTTGCCTCTCTTTTCCTCGAAAACATGATTCTGAAGAGAAATCCATATCTGAATTCAAGCTGAAACAATGCTAAAAATGGAGAAAAGAGGGATAAAAGTCATTGATGATGAAATTTTAAGTTTTAAATTCCCAAAATAAGGGGTTTTTTTAGGTGATTCATTTTTTATCTGATTGAGAAGCACACTATTCTTGATCAAAACTGTTTTCATGCATTTACTTCACTTTAGAGCATAACCCTCCTCATTCTACCTCAGATGTTTTTACATTTAAAACCTTCCAACCCTCAGCCTCAAAATATCTAAATAAAAAGACCTAATTATTAAAACATTTTTGACTCTATTAAGTGTCAATACTATGAGGATAGCAATACTATGGATATCACACATGTTTTGAGAATGAGAAAAACTCCACATTGAAAATCCTTGAGAGAGAAATATTTTTCTGGGGAGGTAGGTAAGACATGCATGTGAATATTTACATGATATTGAATAGATTAATATTACTTTTGAGGAGTTTTGAAATTTTTATCCATGTAGGAGGCATGATATTTTCTTTGATACGATAATTGATTTGTGTTGTCAATTATTCTTTGAGAAGTTTGTTTTCACCTTTATATAAGATGATTTCCCAAGAGTGCAATGTTTAAGTGTGGGGGAATTGATATAAAAAATATTTTCAATTATTTTATTCTTAATTTCAGTGATTTTAATCCCACCAATGTGTTATTTAAAGGGTAATTGTCACATTTTATGTTTTAGGAGTGTTTTTTAGCTTAATTGGAAAAATGGCTTAATTTGGATTTACACAGTTTTAATTTATTTTAATGTTTCATAAATAAAGTTTTGTAAACTGATCCAAATTAAAAAATTATTCTTTTATAGATTTATATATTCTATGTGATTCATTTTATTATTCTAGACCCGAATCTCAATCAATCTTTTGGAGGCTCCAATCTAACTCACAAGTTAGAGCTCGAAAAATGTGCACAAAATTGGATAATTTTATTGTCGGGCCCATATATCATAAATGAACAAACCATTTGAGCTGAAATTTTAAATGGATCTGGATGAAATCCGTAATAACACATTTTAATAAGATTTATTCATCTTATTATTTAATTTTTGAGGCCATAAAAGGGTTGTAACTCGTTGTATTGGAATATGAAGAGTCTGTTTGGCAGGATTAAATGTTCAAAGTAAAGCAGAAATAACTCCTACATTACTTGTCCAATGAATCTAAAATTTCATGGGTAAACATAGGAGAAGTAACGAAACAACTTTAAAGAAGGAACATTTACAAAATTAGGTCATTAAAGAGGTCTACCATACGCATAAATCCAATGGATATATTTTGGAGCCAAAATGTCACCCCCTCTCTCTATAAAAGAGTGTTTATTCTTCATTCCAAATGGTTGGAAACCTAGGAAGATCCTTTGTTTGAAATTATATATATTTTATTATTGTATTTTATTTTACTTTAATTTTGTAATAGCATTTCATATTTTTATTTAATTTTTCTCCTTTCACTCTTATTTTTTCTCTCTTTTGTTTTCTCCCCCCGTTTTCTCCATCACTGTGAACTCTTATACTCGTGATCATGAGTAGCTAATCTGAGGGAGTTCCCAGGGGTGTAATCCATTGATTAACCCAATTCCTTTAACATTCATGTCTTAATGTTTCTTATTTTATTAGAGTTATACCTAGGGGGATCTTATCAGGTAAGGTGCCTTTGTGTCTTCACTTTCCACCTGAGGTTTAGCTTTCACTTCTGCAATATTTTCCCTCGATCGAGGAGGTGGATGTGTGGTCTCTCGGAAATCATTGAGAGTACCATACATTCACAACCATATGTAGAGTAGGATTTTCATGCGTAATATAGAGAATTATCATTAAGTATATTTGAAACTAACAAAGAGATGATGAAGGTTCACTCTGGATAATCTCCTAGGAGGATCTCTTTTCTGTCTAACATCAGTCAATTTGCATTCATTCTTCTTTCATTGAATCTGAATGTTAAAATATAGTATTTCATTTTTGTTTCTAAAATCTCATTTATGTTCATTTTATTTCATATATATATATAATATAAAAAGTTATAATCATAAGTAGTGAGTGATTGACTCCAAAAGGCTCCTCAAGAGATCGACTTGGGTCAGCTACTGTGTTGTACTTAGTATAAATATTTTGGAGAGTGCACACGATAAGGCTAAATCAAATATTTTTATAGTTTATAAATTAACTTATTTCACTGTGGTTTCCTTGATTTTTTGTATGACACTAATCTTATACTTTTGTTAATTTAACCTATTTATTTTGAGATGGGTCCAAGAGTGTTACACACTAAGTGTTTCTTGATTTTAATAAAATTATATTGAACTTAAACATAAGAATAAATATATTCCAAGCTTGTGTAATAATATTTATTCAAATAAGAAAATTGATCCCATATAATTCAATCATAAGATATTTTGTTTTAGAATATGTGAGTAGAATTTATCTATTATTTAATTATTCATAATGAAAGAAAAATTTACATAAACACATTCAATTATTTTGATAAGGACCCCATATTGGTTATAAGAAGGGAAATACAAATATTTTTTAATAGAATGTATGAGTGAAAATATATTCTTAATTCAATAGTGAGGGCTAATTGTGTTTGAAAAAATAATGGGAGACTTAATTAAATCATTAATTATGTTATAACCAATAATCAATATAAAGTACTACAATCTTCTTTTTTTTATAATAGAAAGTAAATCGACCACATAATTTTCAATGTGATCTATCTTAGAGAAATATAATCAATTAATTGGAGGAAACTTCCAAGAGTGGTATTGGTTCTTTCACATTATACTATCTCAAGAAATAAATTTATATGTACTAGAGTCCCATATTTTAATCATCCACATAAGGGAGTGAGTGAGGGTGATAAGGATACCTATGGGATATATATGGAGGATGCATCAGACATATATTATATCATGTTTTCAAATATGAATGGTGAGATAATGATGTAGTCTATGAACTTTGATGCATACACCATGTCGACTCATATCTAATAAATTTAAAAAGAGAAATATAGGTAAAATATAAGTCAGATTTTCACTACACTATTCAATTGTAAACTGGAATACAGATACCTAACTAGTGAGCACGTACTCAAGATGATGAATTATATTAATCAATTATCAAATATGGGTTCCAATATATATAATATATTATCTATAAGTCTCATTGTTTTATATTTACTATCCAAATTTTCCATTTTCATTAAAAATTATAAAATGAACGGTATGGAGAAGCCGATAAAGAATCTTATAACTTTGATTTTCTAAGATAATAAGGATCAAGGGTAATTTGATTGTTCAATACTTATGGTGAGTGAAGTGAATCACAATTTTGAAAACATATAAAAATTAAATGGTACATTTACATTGCTCATCAAATAAAAAAATATTGAGAGGGAGATCAATGAGTAGGATTCTATTTTCATCAAATGTGGTAATAATGTTCTCTAGAAGATAAATTTTAATGAATTAATTTAAAAGAACAAAAAATGTTCTACTTTAAATATTATCATATTTTCATTTAATATTTATATTTCAATTCTCAAGTGTTTAATAAAATATGAAACACAAATGTTTTTATCCAAATATAGGAACCAAGGAAAGGAATAAAGATTATAGAATTTAATTGAATGTTAATGTTATTTATGGGACTTGACACATACATCAGCTAAAGAATATTATAACATAAAAATTTCCAGGTGGATTAATTCTCATAAAACTATTGTTATATATTTTGTGTTATCAATAAATTATATCAATGTTATGATTCATGCACAATGATATATTATTTATAATTCAAAATGAATATTTTTATGGTATATCATAATTAATTAATAGTTTAATTATACTCGAATCACAGATGTCTAATATTTGTCATTAATGATGAATATAAAATTAAATACTCAAATAATACTCAATCCCAACAATTTAATTCTTGTTAAATTAAAATTATAAATAAATTTCAATGATATATCTAGAAGTGTGTTTAGAATCTTTAGACTTAAGAAACTTATGTATTCAACATGATTACTTATAAGGTTTTAGATAAATAAACCCTTTTAAATTAAAAGGTGTTAGTGCCACAAATATTCTATAATCTATTTAGAAAGATTTGTATGAAAATTTAAAATCATAAGATAAAATAAATTCATTTAATTAAAGTATATTTTTTAAGATATTTATGTAATGAGAAAATCATGTAGAGAATATTCGTGTAAAATATTCTCCAGGTGGGTTAGTCAGATACTATCTTAACCAATAACTGATTAATCATTTAAATATTTAGTAGAGTTATTACTAAACATGAATTACATTCTACAAATAAAAATAATGATGTTAGTGAAAGGAAGATTGATAATGAATTTTATAGGTATTACAAGTCTTCAATTGCTTATTTCGAGACATTATTTGAAAATAATAGTGTTAACACCAAACCAGATTCCAACTAAAATAATGAAGGGGTGTTATATAATTAATAATATGAAACAAATCAATTATGTCAAAATTCATGTATTTAGATGTAAAATTTTTATCAAGAGTTATTTTATAAATTAACTTGCATCGAGTAAAGCCAAAGTGCATCTCCGTGTATTATTATAATGTTTATACATGATACTATATAAAACAATAAGATAGAAATGTCTTAGTCAATATAAAGACTATATTTCTATAAGAGTTTTTGTATAACTGATTTATATAATGGGAGAAACATAACCTTAAATTCAAGTTATAGGATTCACATGAGTTAGAAAAATAATATAAACTACATAAGAATCAATAAGAGGTGTAATTCCTGAGATACATACTATATAGAAAAGAAAAAATCAATAAGAGGTGATTTTATAATCACTAATTTAGTTGATATATAATTTATTTAGAATAATAAATATTTATTCTATAATTAAGTAACAAATAGAAATAATCTAAACATGGAAAGTTAATATAAACTCATAAATGAATTCCATGTACTAAAATATAGCTTTATGTTTTAGTAGTTCCTCTTGTTGATGTAAATAATATTTTTGGGTATTCATGAAGAAACTATACATGGATAGAAAATTTAGTACTTATAAGGAATGATTTATTGCTAAGTGTTTTAGAAAATGTCAAGAAATTGACTATGAAACACCACTTCCATAGTATACTTTCATGTTTCTGAAATTTGGAAAATGGATATCAACATAAAATCTTTAATAAAAAACCATATATAAGATGTATGTATGATACAACCAAAATGGATTTTGGTGCCATAGGATGACAATAAGATATAAAAGTCATAAAGATTCATTTATGGTTTAAAGGAAGCATCGTGATTTTAGAACATTTATTTTGAGGAATCCATAATATTGTTTAGTTTTATAAAGAATAACTATAAGTTGTGTGTTTATAAGAGGTTAGTGGGAGAGATGAGTCTTTTTATGTATAATATGTTTAAAAAACATATGAAAAACATAAATTAGTCTTATAGTTAATTAAGATTGTGTTGAGAAGATAAATCTCCAAGAATGACTTAAAGTGTCATCCTAAATTCTAGGGGTCAAGATTCACTAAGATTGATCTATGGTCCTAATCAAATAAATTTATTGTACATACATTTAAGCATTATTGAAAATAAAAAATGGAATACTTCAAGAGGTAATTTTTACCTATATCACATGGCATAAATCTCTCTATGATGATATGTTAAGATATAAGAAGAGATTAAGATAATAAGTAGAAATACATATTATAACAACATAGATAATTTAAATACAAATCATTTTCATGTATTATTGATATTAATTAATTAGCTTTTATAGGATTATATTCATTATAATAATATTAGGTAGTTTTTCAATCAAAAGGAAGAAATGCTTTATTTCTAACCAAAAATGGGTTTTCATGCATTATATGGTTTTACTTAAAATATTGGTTTCCAAATTATAGAATTTTAATTTAAAAAACTTAAATTATTTTTTTAATTCATCGTTTGAATTTTTTATTAAGATTAATTTTTCATAATTTTACAAACGGTTTGATTTTTTTATAAATAGTGAAAAATACAGTTTTTAATGAAAATTTGTCTTTTTATTTCAATAATTAATAAAGTTACGTTTGGTTTTAAAATAGTTTCAAATTAAAATTAGTTCTCTTAAATTATTAATAATATAATTATGTTCTTTTGGATTTATTTTATACTTTAATTTGTTATAATTACATCTTTATACTTAAAAAGTAATTTTTATGAAAAACTGTTTTTTTTTGCATTTTACATATTTAATTTTAAATTATATTCTTCCAAATATATGAATTAAATTTGATAAATTGGATTATATATTCGAAATAAGTATAATTAATATTATTTAATAATCTTAACATAATGTTTTGGTCATAATGAATAATAAAAACAGTAAAAATATGTTATCATGGTTAAAGTTACAACCGGTTTACCAAGGGTTAAACTTAAGTGATAATGGTTAAAATTAACTATAAATTTTATAAATTGAATTTAATGTCAACAAATATACCTTATATCATCTCATATTTGTAAATGGTCTATTTTGGAGCCATTTTTCTTGAGTAATGCATTAATATATTTTAATCATTTTAACAATTCCAAGTATGTACTCTCCCCCACTTATAAAAGGACACCCCATATCCTCACATATTCACACTTCAATAATATTTTAGTTGGACAATAACTTTCCAAATACCTTACTTAAATCCCTAAAAACATCAATGAGGCCCTTTTTATCATAAAAACAATGTAGGAATTATTTAGGTATAAACCTAAAGAGATTGTCGGAAGAAAAGTTATAGTTCTTAACTAAGCATTTTTTTATACCTCTTAAAAATATTATTCAAGCATGATTAAATAATAACAATAGTATATTAAAAATAATTATATGTTTTTATGTTAATTTAATAACCAATATCGAACTCTTCTTCCATCAAAATGGAAATGAAACCATAATTCGTGTGTACGACAAACTACCGACCTGCAAACCGATGTAATTCATTTTCCATTATAACGTCAAAAAACTAGTTTTAATTATTTATTTAATGTATATATATTATATTAAAGACATATTTATCATTATAAAAAGATAATATATCAAATAATATATTACCTTTCCATCCACTGAATAATGTTAATGTCGTTCGTGCATATGTGTGGATTACCACCTCCATAAA
The DNA here is from genome assembly GCA_963277665.1 of Viscum album. Lineage (NCBI taxonomy): Eukaryota > Viridiplantae > Streptophyta > Magnoliopsida > Santalales > Viscaceae > Viscum > Viscum album. Next base: position 1,711,159,295 of record OY728135.1, read on the forward strand.
GTGATGTCATTCATTTTTCATGACCAAATCACATGAAAGATATATATAAGTGAATTTAAAGAAAACATATTATATTTAATGTATAATCATATTTAGTTAAAGATAAAATTAAACTTACCTTCTTTTAATCAAGTTCATTGAAAAATGAAAAAATTACTCATGTGTACGTATGACCTACCGTCCTCGTGATTGTAACATAATTAATTTTTCATAATCATGTTTCACGGTTGCTTTTAAAAGTATATTTTATGTATAAAAATGATAAATATGTCATGATTGTTATTTTTTATATGAGTTAGCAATGAAATCATTGACCATAGTCAACTTATTAAAGTCATTTTGTACACATGATCCAAATATCTTCAAAACAACTGATATGAACTTAATTGAATAAGTAATTGTTTATAACATTATAATAAATAATGTAAAAGGAATAAAAAAATTGAAAAAAATTATTAATAAATTAAATAATTAACATGATTTTATTATTTAGTAATATAAATAACGTGTGTGATGATTCACACTTTAGATAAGGGACAAGTTACCTTAAAAACCATGTTTTAAATGACTTAAAGATTTATTTTCTAAATATTTTTCTTCCATGTCCATAATATTAAAAATTATTTTTATATGCTTTTATATAGACGTTAATGAATTATAAAGGACATTTTATGTGACTTTTTACATTATTTAAAATGTTTACAAAAGGAATATTCTTTCTAAATTTATATGAAACATTTTGACAAAAAGGAAAAAAAGAAATATTCTATTTTACCATATACGACGTTAATGGTTTTTTCCAAGGACAAAATTTTTATTTGATGTTTATATTGCTTTATAATATTTCATGTTTTATTTAAATAAAATCTCTCCTTACCTTTTTAGGTAATTTAAAAATGGGTTTTAATTAGAATGGAAAATTCAAAATTCAGAAATGTTTTCTTATGGTTGAAAAACAAATTCTATGAGTGTAATGACAAAAATGAAAGGTTTCATGTTTTATGATTATGTTATAGTTCTTGGAAATTTTTAATGATGATAGGTGAGTCTAATATAGCTTATGATGATGGATGATCTCTATAAATCTCTCTAATACATTGGGTAAAGCGACAAAGTTAATCGGTTAGGTTTCCCCAAAGAGATTATTCGAATTTACCAAGTACCTTATTCTATTTGTAAGAGTAATGGTAAGAGTGAAATGAAAATAATTTAAAAATTTACTTAAATTATTTATCTATTATTGTTATGGGTTTTCATGGAAATCTTTTTCTTCACAAGTTAATCTAATGAGCTTATGTTTAAAGGTAAGTTTATGATATTTCTTAAAGGTAAAATGTATAAGTTTTTATAAAACAAATTATGAGTTTTATATGATTATAAAGAAACCTTTAGAAGTTTTATTTTTTCCATTAATACTTCTTAAGAAATTGTTTATGAAAATACTTGGGTAGTGAAGTTGATTTATTTATTAAGAAAATTTTTATTTTGTACCTAAATTTGATTTTGAAAAAAGTAAATTTTTATGATTATTCATAGAATAATGGGTTTCATTATTTCTTTCAATATGAACCTTACTGACATTTTTGTTCTCATTACAAGTCTTGAAATGTTTTTCAAAATATTTTAAGGACATTAATGTACAAGTATGTGTTAAATAAGAAAATTTTGACGATATATAATGAGAATAAAACATATTATATCATAGACAATTATAGTGGGAAAAATGGATTCTAAGTGAAAGTTTCCACTTTGTGATGTATTATTTATTTATGTATATGTGAAGACCTAATTCTCTAAAACTTTAAACGAAAAAGTTCTTCAATAATTCACAAAATAGAATAATTCTTTAAAGAATCGGTTTTTCAAATTGTCTAAGGTTGGGTCCTTATAGTTGGTATCATTCAAAAGGTTATAATAATTTTCAATTTTAGGATAATATAAGTAAATAAACTTAAGAGATTATGATTTATGATTATCATGATATAAAATTTCATGATCACCATGTTGATTTATCTAAACTATGTATGTTCAAAATATTTTTCTGTATATGAAATAAGGAACTTAAAGTAGGAAGAAATCAATGGGACAATATCCTTCCAAATTATCAACCTAGAATAGTTGGAATTGGAACTGAATAGTTTTTTTTTTGTGATTTATAAGTTTAAAAGGTCCATAAATGATAGTTTCATCCAAGCAAGAGAGAAACTAGATCTACCACATAGGAACATGTCAATAATGGACCATTTAATGATACATTACCATATAGTGTTCTGTAGATCTTATAACCTACTAGTAACTGAGGGATTGATTAAATATCAAGAAATTATATTTAAAGTCAGGGTTTGTTCATATCATCAAAATAGAACTCATGTTATTTATCATTTTTAAGGTGAAGTTGATCAATGGAGGTCAACTGTTAAGAATGGTATAGAAAGAGAAGAGATTGAAGCCATAGAATGGGATACATTTAAGAATATTTTTAATGAAAAGTATTTTCCTAAGAATGGTCGAAATATAGTGGAAAATAAATCCTTATAATTGAGGAAAATGGAAGAAGATTCATCATACATGTATAAAGAAAAAAACACCTGATTGGTGAGGTATGCACCAAATTGTATTCAGGGTCTTCATAATAAAATTAATCAATTTTATTCAGGATTAAATCCAATATAATGAAGTGATTTGGCATCTTGTGAATTTAAAAGTTATGAGAAACTTGTTTATTGTGATGAGAAGGTAGAAATAGAGTTTTACGATGACCATGTGTTCTATGAAAATAAGGAGAAAAATATATCCATGTGGCAGTAAAATGGAAAGAATACCTCAAAGAAATATCAAGGTAAGAAAATAAGGTTTTCAATTAGTGATAGGTATAGTAAAAATCATGATGGGGAATTATTACAAAGAAAAAGATTTTGGTAGTGGTAAGAGAAATTTTGATAAAAATATAGTAAAATGTTTTAAATGTAATGATATGGGCCATTATATAGAGTGTGTATGAAGAAAAGCACTGATGATTATAATAGGAAATACTATAAGTATAAGGGTATGGTGTAATCCTTTATAAAAACTTTTATAGTTGTTATCCATTGAATGAAATGGTTGAAACTCCAGGAATCTCATTATTTTTTAAATGTTGATCTTGGATCTGGGTACCAATAGCTAATGTTGAAGGATGATGACATCCCTAAGATGGTGTTTCATAATAGGTATGTGATTTATGAGTTTTTGGTTATGACCTTTGGTTTATTGAATTCTCTAGTTGTATTTATGGATATTATGAATAGAGTTTTACATGAATATTTAGATAATATTATGGTTGTGTTTATTAATGAAATTTTGGTTTATTCAAAAAGAAATAAGAATCATGAAAATCATGTATGGATTATTCTAAAAACCATGAAAGAAAATAAATTACATGGAAAATCTAGAAAATATAATTTTTTGTTACATCATATTTAATTACATGGGAAGATTGTAAGTAAATATAGAATAATTTTTTATCCCACTAAAACTAAAGTAGTTGATGAATTTCCAAGACTTAAAACTGTTATTGATATTTTTAGTTTTCTTAGATTGGCATGATATTACTGGTAATTTGTTGAAAACATTACACAATTATCTAACCCACTAACTAAGTTATCAAAAAAATGAGTTAGGTTCATCTTTAAAAAGTAATATGGTGAATATTTATAGGAATTGAAAAGAAAATTAGTGAATGCTCCATTTTTGGCCCTACCATCTAGAAATTATGACTTTTTACCTACAGTAATTATTATTTGAAGGGACTGTGTTGTTTTCTAATACCAAATGATTTGGTGATTTCTTATACTTCATGTAAATAAAAACCTCACGAGAAAAATTATCTTAAACATGACCCCAAACTAGCGGCTATAGTGTTTGCTTTAAAATTTTGGAGATTTTATTTATATGGATTAAATTGTAAAATACATACTAATAATAAAAGTCTTACGTATATATTCACTTAGATATAGTTGAACATGAGATATATGAGATGGCCAAAATTGTTAAAGGATTATGATCGAACAATTCATTTCTATCCAAGTAAAGAAAACAGAGTAGCTTATTCTTTGAGTCAGAATTATAATGTTGCATTAACCATGATATGTCTAGAACATGACCCTTTGGTAAATGATTTGATGAATATTGGATTAAAAATAATTCATGTAGGAACTCTCTATATTTTGTTTTAGGTGTCATTTCAATCAACTTTATCCGAAGGAATTAAGAAATCCCAGAAGGATAATTTTTTATATATGAAAAGGTAGAATCTATCAATAAGGGAAAGTTCATAGAGTTTAATGTTTATGAATAAGGTGTTACCATATTTGGAAAGTTGTTGTATGTGCTCAGTGATTCCCAATTAAATAAATAATTATTTAGGGAGGCACACGATTCTTAATTTTATGTTAATCCGGGTAGCACAAAAATATATTGAGACCTTTGAGAAAATTTATAGTGGGAAGTAATGAAGAAATATATTATAGATTTTACTATGAAATTTTTGAATTGCCAATAGGTTAAAGATGAATAAAAACTATAGAAGTGTGTTCTTAAACCTTTCTAGTGATAGAATGGAAATGGTAGAATATATAAATGTATTTCATTATCATTTTTCCAAATAAATATTGAGGAAATAATTTGAATTGTGTAATTATTGATTTATTAACTAAATATATGCATTTTCTTACCATTCAAGATAATATGTATAATATTTCTCAATTTTATATTAAATAGATAATTATATTACATGAATTACCTTTTTCTATTATGTCAGGCCATGATTCTAACTTTGCCACTATTTTTTTGGAAAAGTATTCAGAATTAATTGGGTTTTGAATTAAATTTAATTACAGATTTTCATCCTCAGTCTAATAGAAAGTTAAAGAGAATGATTCAGACTATAATATATTCTTCAATATTTTTTAATGTATTAACTATTAATTTGGGATCAACATCTTACTTTGGTTTAGTTTTCTTATAGTAACAATTTTCATTCATGTATACAGATGGAACCGTTTGAAGTATTATATAAAAATTGGTATCAGACACTAACTTGTTTGGATTATGTGGGAGAAAGGAAGTTTTTTTTACCAGAATTGGAGGAAGAAATGGTTAATAAGGTTAAAATTATTAATTAGTGCATGAATATATCTTAGATCAAGAACAAAGGTTATGTATATAACCATGAGAAATATTTTTCCTTTTGAGGTTAGTGATCATTTTTTATTAAAGTATCTCCAGTTAAAAGTGTTTTGTGTTTTGGTAAAAAAAGGAATGTTAAGTTCGCATTTCATTAGACCATATGAAATCTTGGAGAAAGTTAGATTATTTTTATATTGAAAATATTTTCCTCTATTTTCATCTTAGGTGTGTGATGTAATTTAATTTTCATTATTAGGAAAATATGTGTAGGATAAATCTCATTTTTTGATCGCTAAAGTAGTTTAGTCATAAGAAAAAATATATTATAAGGAACAACCGGTATATATTAATGAATATAGATAGAAATTTTTGTGGAATAAATTGATTTATTAGGTTAAGGTTTTATAGAAAATCCATATGGTTGAAGAAGCAACATGGGAACCCAAAAATGATATGAAAAGAAAATATCCCCACTTGTTTAAGTGATGAATAAAATTTTGAGATTGTAATTTTCAAAAAGGGGGAAAATTTTAACAACCTAGGTAATTTTAAGATAAATAATTTTCATATCTTATTAATATTTATTAATAGTGTTTTATAGATTTATATTTATTATAATAATATTTAGTAATTGTTCAATCAAAAGGAAAAAACTTTATTTCTAACCAAATCAGGTTTTCTTACATTATATGGTTTTATTTAAAAGATTTATTTCTCAATTATAGAATTTGAATATCAAAAAGTGAAATATATTTTTTATTTCATCATTCCAAAATTATCTTATGATAATTTTTTTATAATTTTCTGGAAATTTTGATTTTTTTTAATGAATAGTAAAATATTCTGATTTTTATTGAAAACTCTATTTTCATTTAAAGAATTTAAAATTTTGAATTATATTTTATAATAGTTTTAAAATAAAATTAGTTTAATTAAATGATTAGTAATCCAATTATTATATTTATAATTAATTGTATTCTTAAATTTTGTTGAATAACATCTTTATACTTAAAAAGTCATTTTTTTGAAAAATTGTTTTTCATTTTGTTTTTTGGGTTTAATTTTAAATTAAGTTATTCTAATTATGTGAATTTAATATGATAAAATTTATTCCAAATTTTTAATACTAATAATTAATATTATTTAAAAAATTTAACATAATTTTTTGTCATAATGAATAATAAAAATAGTAAAAACTGGTTACCATGGTTAAGGTTAAAACTTGTTTATCGAGGGTTAAACTTAAGTAATAAGTGTTAAAATGACCTATAAACTTATATAAATTCTACTTTATGGCCATAATTATACACTCTATAATCTAATATTCATAAATGGTCTGTTTTTATCCATTTTTCTTAATTAATACCTTAATATATTTTAATCTTTTTTAAAAATTCTAATTGTGTCCTCTCCCCCACTTATAAAAGGACACCATATATCTTATCCTATATACACTTCAAGGGAATTTTTGTTCAACTAATACCTAACCAAATCTATTAATTACATCCATCCACACATCCTAGAGGCCCTTTTTTATTAAAAACCCAACCTAGGAAGGCTCTAGGTATAAACTTAAACAAGTTTTATGAAGAAGAGGTATAGTTCTTAACCGAACATTTTTGTATTATTTCTTTTTTGTTCTCCTTAAAATATAATTCAACCATGATAAAATAATAAACCCAATATATTTCATATAATAATTTTATTTATCTTAATGTAATAGTCTATATCCATCTTCTTCTCATATCAAATGGGAAACAAAACCATCATTCATGTGTACAGTAGACAACTGTCTTGCCAACTGATGTAATTCGTTTTTCATCACTGCCTCTCATGGAGGGTTATAATAATGAATTTAAAATATATATATATATATGATATTAGTTACATATTTATCATTATTTAAATATAATATATCATCTACTTTCTTACCTTTATGTCATCATAAAAATGATTATGCCATTCGTGTATACATGTGGATTATCACCTCCACTACTAGGGTTTCCATTTTTTGTGACGGTGAATTAGCGATGGACTGCGATCACAAAAATTAATTTTCAATGGGATTATATTACAAAAAATAGTGTCATAACTATGGTTATTTTAGATGGGTTATCGTAAATAAAAAATAATTATGACGAGTGAATTTACCATCGCAAATAATACTCACAATGTTTTTAAATGATCAATTACGATGGTCCATCACAATTGACATTATTTGCGAAGGAATATCATTCCACTTAAAATAATAATATTTTCGAAAAAATAAAAAATAAAATAAAATAAAAAAGTCTAAAATATTAAAAAAATAAAAAAAAATCTAAAATTCTAAAAAAAATTACAAAATTACAAATTACAGAAAATTAAAAAAATTAAAATTAAAAATAATTGAAACAGACATAGAAGTAATACGTCATTTCAAACATAATATGTTTTTCACCCCAAATTACAAAATAGTCATAAAAATCACAAATAAACTAGTGTCGGGTGGAGGAGGATCACTTGAAGAATTTGGGGAGGAAACTCCATACCAACGCCATGTGCAAGCTATCGTATATACTCTAACATCTGTTCATCTCTCTAATGAGGCTGCTCACACTTCTCCTACCTCTCTCTCTATATCTGATGTATCATCTAATCCTGAGCTCTCAACCACTCCTCATACTATGCAGTAGACGGTGACATCAATGAAGACTCCACACGAGCTTCCTTTTAGCTCACCGATGACATAGCATAAGTTCCATAATAATTAGTAGGTGTCAGTTGGGATTTGATACCAATCACTCAACCATTATTGATACCATGCAATGTCACCTTTATCAAGATCACCTCATCAAAACTTGAATCACCAGTGGCATATGATTCGGTCTCTATTTGACTCTATCATGAGGAAGAAGTCATAGCTTTATACATTTCCTTCAAATATAATTAGGAATTAGAATAATAATAAAATAAATATTAGTGAAATTTTGAAAAAAAAATTACTAACAACAATATGGCGTTGTCGGTCGCCTATAAGTTCTCATATATAGGGATCACTGTACATCTTATTATAAACTTAAAACTCGATAATATACGGGTTAGTATAGGAATGTATAATATAATATACATTTTACAATTAAAGTATATATACATTAATAAACAATATCACTTACCATATGTTGTCGATATATGCCAAATGCACAACTTTCATCCCTATGTGTGACCTCCTTCCTCCCCTGGATCTATCATCCAAATGATGACATCCTCTTAAAAGTATATCCTAGTCATTAGGATTACAATATATCCCATACCGAATTTGAGATGTATTCAGTTTGATGAGAGATGAAAGACTGGTCGAAAATTATAGTAGTAGCTTTATACATAGCTCACTTTCTAAGGTTATATAAAAACTGAAGAAAGTGCTCATGTATAAAAATCTCACATGCCTCCCAAATAGAATATATCAGGCTATTATAAATTAGAGACCATAAATTCTAAAATAAAATTAATATTAATATTTCAGTAATTAAATAAATTTTAAAAAATTATATTTTATTTAACAACATAAAATATAGTGGCCAAACATATACTAACAAACAGTGATTGGAACCTAGTCATGTGACACCCATAGGTCAGAAAAATAATGTCTTAGAATCGTACCATCCTTCCCAATAGATAAATATGAAAAAATATGAAAATAAAGACAAATCAACATAATATTATTATAAAAATTAAAAAAAACTTGATATAAAATAAATATTTTAAAATATTAAACAAACCTTCATAAATGAGGATCAAAATCAAGGGATAGATGTCTCACTATAATAGGGTCTAGAATCATCAATTGCAAAAGACCACACCCCCTCCAATAGGTGTAGAATCCTACAGATCAGATGAATTGGGCTCATCAGCAGGAAGTCTGATATCAATGAGAGAATGAAATAGATCTTCTGGATCATCTCTAGACATCTAAAAAAATAATATTACCTATAATAAATTTTGAACACAAATTTCAAATATAAAAAACTAATAAATACAGTAATATAATAATCTTACCTCTAAGAAATTGTTAATATAGATATAAAATATATAAAAAACTAATAAGTACCGGAGTATAATAATTACCTATAAATAAATTTCAAAACATAATAATTTAACCTGTAAATATTTTTTTGTATATATATCAAATATAAAAAACGAATAAATATCATATAAAATATAGTATTCTTACCTATCAACAATTGTTAATACATATATCAAATATAAAAAACTAATAATTAATGGCATCAGTTAAGGAACATAATAGATCATCAATTTTATCCATTTGAAACAAACAATATTACCTATAAATAATTATTGATAGAAATATCAAATATAAAAAACTAATAAATACCAAAATCTAATACATCAATCATCATCTTCTTCATCATTTTCATCAAGGAAAATTTCTTCTGCTTCATCATCATCAAATTCCATACCACTTTCAGTTTCATCATCCCTTATTACTTCATCAACTTTATCTATACCATAGTCCTTTAACTAGGGGGTTTCATTATCGATATTTATATCTATTGGGGTAATAGATATATTTTTGGATGTTTCTTGAAAAATTTCAATATGTTTCACTTCCATATAACCATTTCCATTTTAAATAAGTTGATTATCATGTGATTTCATTTTTATTACACTCTAACTTCTCATTAAAATCCATCAAAACTTCATAGTAATTTTTATAATAAACTTGATATTCTTGATTTGAAAATATAAATGGTTCATTTGATGCATGAAGACTGTTATATTTAATGTCAATAAATCTATGTCTGGGATGAAATCACAGCCCTAAATTAGTATCAAACCCATGACATTTAATCATTTGTATCTAATTTAGTCCGAGATAATAAAACTCAAGTATTTCATCCAACATACCATAAAAGTCAACTTCACTTTTTTTATGATGATTTTCTTTCAAAAAAATTACACTATTCATTGATTTATTTGAGTCACCATATATGCGTGTATGGAATAAAAATCCATCTACCGCATACCCATTATAATATTTTACCAATTTTAATGGATTTTTCTTTAGCACACATAATCAACTATCAATTTTATTTTCATGTTATTTTCTTACAAATGATAAAAATTACTGATAATAAATATCATTACAAAATTTATTTACTTTTCCACATATATAGATAACATACCATATACCGTAAAGTCATTGATCATCTATATTAATGAAACCTTCAGTGTAAAATTATCATCTACATATATATCAAATATAGTCACACTATTGATCCATAATGAAATTTACTCATCAATTAGTGGCTTCAAATAAACATCAATATTCACCTTTGGATATCCTTGAATTAATAGTGCCAAATATATATATGGTTCCTTCATTAGAATCCAAGGAGGTAATTTGTACAAACTAATTAAAATAGATAAATAAGAATATTTAATTACTTAAGCACCAAATAGAAAAAAACCATTAGTAGAAAGACCCAACCATATGTTACGAGGTTCTGAAGAAAAATAGAGTTATATCTGATAAAATTGTTTCCATGAACCACTATCACATGGATGATTTAATATTTTACAGATGGAAATATTTTATTTTTGTCATGACATCAATGAAACAATGTTTCAATAAATAAATAAATATTATAAACAATGTGTAATTGGAAAATACCTCAACTATTTCACAAGAAATATGGACATTCCTTTTTGTACCTCTTTATACCTTAATTCTCCACATGTTATTCAATTAAGTAGTGATTTATAATCACTATAATATAAAATACAGTCATTTGAACATGCATGAACATTATGATTACAAAGACCCAAATAGTGCACCAACCTATGAATTTTACAGAAACTTACAGGTAATGGATTTTTTTTCAGGAAACAATGATTTAAACAATAATAATATCTTATCAAAAAAACTATTTGGCGTTCTAAAATTTAATTTTATAGCCAATTATTTTTTAAAAAATTCAATTTTTCTCATCTGGAATCCTAAATATAATACCTCATCAATATATTTCAAAAAATTGTAAAACTGAGAAGGTTTTGATTCAATATTTGTAATATCATTCTAAGTAGTTGTTTTCTGAATAGACTAACCAATAGGCTCATTTACTAAATTTTGAAATGATGGATTTGGAACAAAAGAAAAATTATTTTCTACTACATTTTTTTCATTATAGAGATACCAAAAAATAATAATCTTTTTGAAAACAAAAACACAGTAGATAAAATACAATATTTTCAAAAAAATTGAATCTCTTAAGATCACATTTCTTACCTGGACATTTAATTGCTCCTTCAAAAAAAATATATAAATGATATAAATGTATCAACACCCTCAATGTAGACATGATTTATACCAGATCCATTGGTATTTTTGCAATGAATTATTTAATCATAGGCACATAATATAAATTTGTGTCTACTTCCTGAGTCTATAGTAATATAAAAAATAGTAGAAATTACAATAATTATTTATGATAATTGTGACTAACTGAAAATTATTATTATATTTTAACACCTTGGAATATTCTATGGAATATAGTCCGAGTGAGACACTGGGTTAGCACTATATTTTCAGGGCCTGTGGAGGCTTAGAGAAGATAGAATAAAAATATTAAATATATTACCTCATACACACACTATTTTTAAAAAATAATGTAATATCTATTGAATGGTAATTCATATGGTAAATATGATACCACCGTTAGGTCTAGGATATTGGGTTCACCCTAAGCGTGACATAACATGTAATGTCTCAGATTTTTCCGTTTATTATTTTTTGAATATTATATGGAATTATTTTTAGACCGGTCGCAAAAACAACACATCATTCCGAGGTCTAGTGAGCCTAGAGTGGTGGTTTGAACTTTTTTAAGTTAAGTGAGCTAGAACTTGTGCGCAGTTGTGGCAGTTTCCAAACGGATGCCCAGATTAAAATTTTGAGGGCACCATTGTGTCCAGGACGACGACTTTACCTAAGAATGAGCCTAACCTCGATCGGCATGGGTCGAGGGAAAAAGTTAATTTTCGGACTTTTTAAAGTAAAATGAAATAAAATAAATTCACAAGTTTATTTTATATCTTTTATTGAAACATCAGTTGTAGCGTTGTAAACAGCACAGCTGTTTCCTAAATTAATGACGCGGCATGATTACGCAAAAATGGCAAGTTGGACTCATTAATACCTCCACGTAATTAAGTTCCCAGCATGTTTCCCTTTTTATTGGGATAATTGAATGTTGCATGTGGGCGACGTTTGAGAAGAACCTCTGCAGAATCTGTGCGGTGTTGGAGTAAACTCTCAGCGATGAACGACGACGGTTCGAAGTCAAGAATCGTTACGCCGACGAAGTTCAAGGATCTCGACGATGATGGTAGTGAAACACCTTCATCAATGATCGATCCTTTCTAAAGGTAGGGTTTTGTTATTTGAATTCTTTTCCCCGTTTTTGATTTTAAATGACGAATGCGGATCAACCACGAACAAGTTGATCCGCGGATTCGTTCGTTTCTGCGGGAGGGTTTTATCGGGATGATTTGGGGAATTAATCCATTTTGTTTTGTTATTGTTGAATCATGCTCCATTTAAGCCTGTTAACGGGAGCAGATCAATGTCGTGACAAATGACGGTGGAGGTTCGTTCCTCACTTTGGTTATTAGATTTCTCCTCCTTTTTCCATCTTCTCGCGCGTTCTTCACGTTCTTCACGGGGCGAATAACAACGGATCGTTGTGCATCCATTCTATGATGCAATGATCCCAAATCGAGGGTCCGACACCGCAACGACCTCACAATGGTGCGACAATGATGGCGGACGACGAATCGGATCGGGTCAGAAAAGTACGTTCTTCGAGTGTTCTTCACGCGAGAAGATCAAAACATGTTTTTGGGGCCGATCGAAGGTCCAAAAACATCGGGAGCAGCTTCGTGGTGTTGGGGTGACCAAAACCCGGAAGTTTCGCGGTTATCGGATGTCCGGATCGACGAACGGATCATCACTGGAGGCGCGACAGTGGAAGTCCGTGTTTCTGTAAATTTCTATAATACACGCTGTGTACTTCCGAAGAACACGCTGTGTAGTACTAGTGGTGACTAGGGTTTCGAGGGTCAGAGAGGAATCACACGATGTGTTGGACTTTCCCCGAAGCTCAGCGTGTATTTGGGAAGTACACGGACACGGGATGATCTACACGGCTTCAGGTGACATGGAATGTATAGCATGAAAGATGCAGCTACGTGGGAGTCAACGTGTACCTAGGGGGTACACGGACACGGGATGGAGTACAAGACTGTGTAATCCATCACATAGTCAGGAAAGGCCAGCAGCACGGGTCACCCCATCTGCCGATTACACGGGTTGGAGTACACAGGTTGATGACCGTGTACGGGCACATGGCCAGCGTACACGGGGCCAACCCCAGTCACTCGGACATGGCGTGTACATCATACTACATGTCATGTACTCAGTTTTTTACATGACCATCCTATGACACGGGTTGTTATACACGGGCAGTACCTGGGGCCAGACAACACGACGTGTATCTTTTCTACACGTCGTGTACTTTGTGGGAAACGGCATGGTCCTCTTGTTCATCGTATCTTGGACATATTTTGTTTGTGTTAGTGCCCCTTCTTCTCGTTTCCATGAAGTTCAGGCATCATTTCCTCACACAGGAGTATGATCCCTTCAGTAGTACTTTCTGTGATAGATTCATGCATCCATCCGAGAGGCTCGGATCGAGATCCTCTATCCATTCCTGACCCTAGGCAGAGTCAGGCATCGACATGACCAACTCTACCGGGCATTGATCCTCTACCTAGCTTTTGTATCACCTAATTGGTGAATCTAGATGAGTCGCGGTATCCACTGTGGCCCTAGAAGTGATCCTCATCTATGTATCGTGATCTTTCCTACTCAGGAGTGTGTCTCCCATAATGAGTGCATATATCTACCGTAACCTTCCCACTTAGGAGTGTGTATCCCGTAATGAGTGTATCTACCACTCATGATAGTTCCCGACGAACATAACTTCTCGAACGGATGTCATCAGAGCTATAATACTCGTGGAGTGTGTTCTCCCAGAATGAGTGTATCACGAAATCTTCGAACAGAATCCCTAATGGGGGTATGCGGTTGTGTGACTTGTCTCTAGACCACAGGTCTGGGTTTTGAGTATATTTGGTTTGTTCTATATGTTTTGTAGACATATATTATGAATATCTGATTGTACCTTTACTTTTTGTACTGCTTTGTGGTTTTTGGGGTCCTCTACTGAGTATTGTTATACTCACCCATACACGGGCTTTGCCTGCATGTCTGGTGTCTTGTACAGACGAGTAGCCTTTTGATAGAGTCCAGGGAGGACCAGGACAGAACTGAGCTTTCTGAATTCCCTACATCCTGAGGCATTCTTACAGCTACGAGCAGCAGCCCTAGTGGCTTTTTGTGTTCACAGGTTGGACTTTTCAGTTTTCAGACTTTTGTTTTTGGTGGGGCTTGTATTCTGGCCCAGTTTACATTTTAGTACCCTACCTTTCTTCGTACTCTATTGGTTGGGTTTAGTTGTATGCATGCATTTTTTTCCTTAGTGTTTTTTTACATTTCAGCATTTTTGGGATTGGAGATGTGTGTGTGTGTGTAGGTATTTAGGCAATGCCTCCCATGTTAGTAATATGCCTACTCAGTGCTAGTCACTAGTCCTTGGCCTATTGGAGGTGGGCTTGGGGAGTCACGGCGCGAGCCCCATTGGGACGGGTCGTGACAGAGTGGTATCAAAGGTGGTTGGTACTACCTTAGGACCAGGAGTCTGTGAGTATGGTTTGGAGAAACAGTGTTAAGTGTTTCGGGTTCGGATTTTAGGCCAGAGACTCCAGTGTTGGTGTGACGGCCGGCGTATCCATACACTAAGACACTGATAAACTGCTTTTCGAATCAGTATAGGGAAACATGGGTTTCAGGGGAATAAAAGGTACATGCATCATATATGAATGGTTTGTGTTTTCCATGTCCTTTTTGTCAGCTATCCAGATATACTCTTTGACCAGGGTATATCTTGTTTCCTTAAAGGATGCCTCCGCGACGCATACCCAGCAGCACGATCATGAGGATGAACCCCTCAGTGACGAGGCTTCGATACAGGGATCAGTTCCCCAGGTGGTGCACCAGTTATGCCACCACCAGTGGAGAAACCAGCGGTACCTGTAGTATCGACCGGTGAGGAGCGCAGGCTTAGCGCGCTCCATGAGTTCCAGAGACAGAGACCTCTCAGGTTCCGATGAGGCGAGCCCGACACTCAGGTGGCTGAGGACTGGCTTAAGGTGATGGCTAGAGTTTTCCATTTAGTGAGGACACCAGCAGACCAGATGGTGATCCTAGGAGCAAGCCTTCTTCAGGGTTTGGCAGGATGATGGTGGAGTCTGACCACACAGACTCACGACGAGGAAACCCTTTCGTGGACGGAGTTTGAGCGACTCTTCAGGGAGGAGTTATCTCCAGTTACGCTGAGAGCTATACGCATCCAGGAGCTTCTTCAGCTATAGCAGGGCAGTATGATAGTAGCTAACTATTCATCTAGGTTCACCAACCTCACCCGGTACTCGATGGATATGGTCAGGGATCAGTACTTCAGAGCTCGGACCTTTGAGCGAGGTCTACAATGTGACATATGAGAAAGTTTCGTGCCTCTATGCATATCAACTTACACTGGAGTGCTCGAGCAGGCCTTGGTGACCGAGAGTTTCTTGGCGGAGTAGAGACAGTCGCCGGCAGTCAGCAGCAGGCAGACAGGTGCGGAGACCCCGGTAGCACGGATCTGACGTCAGGCACAGGGCTCTGGATGTAGGAAACGTCATAGGAGGACCCAGGACAGGAGATCGATAATCCAGGGCTCTCAGGCTGGATCCAGTCAGCCTAGGGAGAAGCGATGCTATGCATGTGACGGTAGGGGACATCTCGCTAGAGATTGCCCGACCCGTCAAACTGCTAACAGGGAAGCAGTGGATGGACCACCGAGGCAGTGGCATAGAACGGAACAAGCAGACTTGCCAGGCGGCGGACATGGCAGAGGAGAAGGTAGAGTTGTGGGTGGTGGCAGATGCTTCGACTTACTTCCACCACCACCCCCAAGAGGTCCACACCAGGCTCAAGGAGTTGGGGGATAGGGGTAGGGATAGCTGCATGCGGTTGAGGCATACGACCCAGGGGCTCCAGGGATGATTCGAGGTATGATCTGTGTCTTTTTTACTTTATCTACTGTACTCATAGACATAGGTTCCAGTCATTACCTTATAGCCTCATGTCTTGTAAAAAACCTCGAGATTCTGGTAGAACCGTTGACTCGATCCTTTCATTTGGAGACACCTACGAGAGGAGACTCAATGATCACGCACCTTTGCAGACAGTGTGATCTTACCCTTGGAGGTGAGAGTTTTGGTTGGAACCTCTTGGTGGTAGCTTTGAGGCCTTACGATGTCATTCTCTGTATGGATTGGTTATCTTTAGTCCATACCCAGATTGACTGTTTTAGGCGAAGAGTGCGGTGTGTCCGTCGTGATGGAACGAGGTTTTCCTTTGTCGGAGAAAAGGAAACCCAGGCAGCACAAAATGGGCTCATGCATAGGAGGGTGCAGTAGATCACTCATGAGTTGGCTAGCCTTACCCTCGGATCAGTAGATTTTGTGAGCTCTCAGTTCCCAGCAGTGGTGGTGGAGTATGTGGAAGTCTTTCCTAAAGATGTTCCAGGATTACCTCCCCGCCGGGAAATTGACTTCTGCATCGACTTACACCCCGGGACGACACTGATTTCCTCATCGGCATACAGGATGGCTCTTGTAGAGCTTCGTGAGCTGAGGTTGAAGTTGGAGGATTTTCAGAGCAAGGGTTTCGTGAGACCCAGCATTTCACCCTGGGTATCCCCAGTCTTGTTTTCCAAGAAGGCATATGAGAGTCTGAGGTTGTGTGTGGATTATCGGCGCCTGAACTAGGTGACGGTGAAGAAAAAGTATCCACTGCCAAGAATCGATGACCTCTTCAATCAGTTAAGAGGGGCATAGTGGTTCTCGAAGGTTGACCTTCGATCAGGCTATCACCAGCTACGAGTGCGGGATGAAGATATACTGAAGACAGATTTCAGATGCCGCTACGGTCACTATGAGTACTTGGTTAGGCCTTTTGGCGTGACAAATGCCCCCGCAATGTTCATGGGGCTGATGAACCAGATATTCCAGCCGTACTTGGACCGATGCATGGTGGTCTTCATCGACGACATCCTCGTGTACTCGGTGTCAGAGGAGGAGCACGCGAGACACCTGCGTATGGTTTTGGACGTACTCCTGGAGCACCAGTTTTATGGGAAGCTCTCAAAGTGCCAGTTCTAGATTCAGAAGGTCCACTTTATGGGACATGTCATCTCAGTAGATGGAGTAGTTGTGGACCCAACCAAGGTGGAGGTTGTGTTAGCATGGGAGCCACCTCGGAGCGTGACGGGGGTGCAGAGCCTCCTTGGGTTGGCAGGATATTACCGGAGATTCATCCCTGAATTCTCCCGGATATCAGCACCGATGACATCCCTGACCAAGAAGGGGAAACCCTTCGTATGGATAGAGAAATGCAAGTAGGATTTCGAGCAGTTGAGGCAGAGTTTGACGAGCGCCCCAGTCTTGAGATTTCCATAGGAGGGCGTCGAGTACGTAGTTTTCTGTGACGCATCAGGGACTGGACTTAGCTGTGTCCTAATGCAGCAGCATGCGGTGATTGCTTATGGTTCATGCCAGCTTAGGCCACATGAGCAGAACTATGAAACCCATGATCTCGAGTTGGCAGTGTTAGTCTTCGCATTGAAGATGTGGCGACACTACCTGATGGGCTAGCAGTTTATTGTCTACTCTGACCACAAGCACCTCAAGTAAATATTTTCGCAAAAAATCTGAATCTGTGGCAGAGACGATGGCTAGAGTTTTTTCCGGACTATTATTTCTAGATCATCTATACTCCTAGAAAGGGGAACAAGGTGGAGGATTCTCTTAGCAGAAGGTCGAGCTCACAGCTATTGAGTGAGGCGACACAGTAGTTAGCCGCGTTACAGTTATCCTTCATGGATGGAAAGGATATAGCTTACCTACAGTCGATGGTTGTCACCCCTCCACTCTTACAGTGATTTGGGGAGGCATAGATTGGGGATGTCTACTGTGTGGCTTTACGTGCTCAGTTATCCACAGGACATTCTCCTGATGGATATTCACAAGGTGGGGAGAACGTACTTCTTTTCAGAGGATGAACTATTGTACCAGTAGAATTGTAGGAGGAGGTCCTGAGGAAGTTTCATAGGTCCCCTTGGGTGGTAAATCCTGGGGTGGAAAAGATGTACCAGGATCTCTGATGACATTTCTGGTGGTCAGGCATGAAGAAGGAAGTAGCGGATTTCATTTCTCGAAGCCTCACATGCCAGCAGGTGATGGCTGAGCACCGGGTTCCAACAGGATTAGCTCACCCCTAGAATTTCCAAATTGGAAGTGGGATGGAATATCGATGGACTTCATGACAGTCTTATCACAGATGTCCAAGAGTCATGATTTTATCTGGGTGATCGTTGACCGACTCACCAAGTCGGCCCACTTCCTAGATATCAGGGAGCAGAGTTCCGTAGAGAGCATGGGACGCCTCTACGTGCAGGAGATAGTTCGGATTCATGGCATCACCTCGACTATAGTCTCATATCGAGATGCATGCTTCACATCCCAGTTGTGGAAGGGATTGCAGGAGGCTTTTGGGACTCAGCTATGCTTGAGCACGGCATTCCATCCCCAGACTGACGGTCAGATGGAGAGGACCATTCAAGTTCTGGAGGATATGTTGCGATCTTGTATCTTGGACTTTGGTCGTAGCTGGGAGGACCACCTACCACTGGTGGAGTTTGCATACAACAACAACTACCACTCCACCATTAGTATGACACCGTTCAAGGCCTTGTATGGGAGACCATGCTGGTCACCGCTTTATTGGACCGATCCCGGAGAGTCAGCACTCATGGATCCAAAGTGGGTGCAAGCTACCACAGAGAAGGTGCAGATCATCCGGGAGCAGATGAAGACTACACAGAGCTGGCAGAAGTCCTATGCTGACTGACGACGAAGACCTCTGGAGTTCGAAGATAGAGACCATGTCTTTCTTCGAGTCTCACCTCGACAAGGGTTATGGAGATTTAGCCGGGGCGGCAAGCTATCTCCGAGGTTCATCGGACACTTCTAGATACTGTTTAGAGTTGGAGAGGTGGTGTACCGCCTAGATCTACCACCATAGTTGCATCAGGTACATGATTTCTTCCAGGTGTTGCAGCTGAGGAGGTACGTGCATGACCCATCGCACATTATCGACTGGGGTGAGCTAGACATTGAGGATGGAGTGACCTTTACTGAGTACCCAATAGAGATCGAGGATCTGCAAGAGAGGATCCTTCATGGGTGATCGATTCCCTTGGTGTGCGTTCGGTGGCAGCACGGGAATCCTCAGGAGAGCACGTGGGAGCGGGAGGCCTAGATCCGTGCCCAGTACCCTCATCTTTTTGGGGACATAAAGCCCCAAGGTGGGGAGAATGTAATGTATCGGATTTTTCCATTTATTATTTTTGAATATTATATAGAATTATTTCGTGACCGGGCATGAAAACGGCACATCATTATGAGGTCCAGTGAGCCCGGAATGGTGGTTTGAACTGTTTTAAGTTAAGTGAGCCGGCACTTGTGTGCGGTTGTGGCAGTTTCCAAACGGATGCCCGGATTAAAAATCTGAGGGCACCGTTGCGTCTGGAACAATGACTTTACCTAAGAATGAGTCTAAATTCGACCAGCACGGGTCGAGGGAAAAAGTTAATTTTCAGACGTTTTAAAGTAAAATGAAATAAAATAAATTCCCAAGTTTATTTTATTTCATTTAAGGAAACATTCGTTGCAGTGCGGTAAATGACACAGTTGTTTCCTAAATTAATGATGCATCATGATTACACAGAAATGGAAAGTAGGACTCATTATTACCTCCACATA
The DNA here is from genome assembly GCA_963277665.1 of Viscum album. NCBI lineage: Eukaryota > Viridiplantae > Streptophyta > Magnoliopsida > Santalales > Viscaceae > Viscum > Viscum album. The sequence goes on from OY728135.1 coordinate 1,711,179,512, forward strand.
ATTAAGTTCCAAACACATTTCCCTTTTTATTGGTATAATCGAATGTTGCTCGTGGGCGATGTTTGAGAAGAACCTCTGCAGAATCCACGCGGTGTTGGAGAAAACTCTTGATGGTGAACGACGACGGATAAAAGTCAAGAATCGTTGTGCCAATGAATTTCAAGGATCTCGACGACGATGGCAGCACAACACCTTCGTCGAAGATTGATACTTTCTATAGGTAGGGGTTTGTTATTTGAATTCTTTTCCCCATTTTTGATTTTAAACGACAAACGCGGATCAACCATGAACAAGTTGATCTGCGGATTCGTTCATTTATGCAGGAGGGTTTTATCGGGATGATTCAGGGAAATGATCCATGTTGTTTTGTTATTGTTGATTCTTTCTCCATTTAAGCCCTCTAATGGGAGCGGATCAATTCTGTGACAAACGACAGTGGAGGTTCGTTCCTCACTTTGGTTATTGGATTTCTCCCCCTTTTTCCTTATTCTCGCGCGTTCTTCGCGTTCTTCATAGGGCGATGAACAATAGATCATTGCATATCCGTTCTGCGACACAACGATCCCAAATCGAGGTTCCAACACCGCAATGACCTCACATAGGTGAGACGATGATGGCGGATGATGAATCAGACCAGATCGGAAAAGGGAGTTCTTCGAGCGTTCTTCACTCAGGAAGATCAAAACATGTTTTCGGGGCCGATCGAAGGTCCGAAAACATCGGGAGTAGCTTCGTGGTGTCGAGGTGACCGAAACATGGAAGTTTCACGGTAATCGGATGGTCAGATCAAAGAATGGATCATCACTGAAGGCGCGACGGTGGAAGTTCGAGTTTCTAGAAATTTCCAGAATACACGACGTGTACTTCCAAAGAACACGCCGTATAGTACTAGCAGCGACTAGGGTTTTGGGGGTCAGAGAGGAATCACACAGAATGTGACCCTAGCCACACGGCGTGTTGGAATTTCCCCGAAGCTCGGCATGTATTTGGGAAGTACACGGACACTGGATGATCTACACGGCTTTAGGTGACCCGGCGTGTACAGCATGGAAGAGGCGGCTATGCGGGACTCGGCGTGTACCCAGGGGGTACATGGACACGGGATGGAGTACATGACCGGGTACTCCATCACACGGCGAGGTGAGGCCAGTAGCACAGGTCACCAATGTGACGATTACACGGGTTGGAGTACACTGGTTGATGACCATGTACGGGCACATGGCCAGCGTACACGAGGCCAACCCCAGTCACTTAGACATGGAGTGTAAATTGAACTACATGTCATGTACTTAGTTTTTCTACATGACCATCCTATGACACGGACCGTTGTACATGGGTAGTACTCGGGGTCAGACAACACAACGTGTATCTTTTCTATACGCCATGTACTTTTTGGGAAATGGCATGGTCCTCTTGTTCACTATATCATGGACATATTTCGTTAGGGTTAGTGCCCCTTAATCTCATTCCCATGAAGGCCAGGCATCATTTCCTCACACAGGAGTATGATCCCTTCAGTAGGACTTTATGTGATAGAGTCAGGCATCTATCTGAGAGGCCCAGATTGAGATCCTCTATCCATTCCTAACCCTAGGTAGAGTCATGCATCGACATGACCAACTCTATCGGGCGTTGATCCTCTACCTAGCTGGTGTATCACCTAACTGGTGAATCCGGATGAGTCGCGGTATCCTCCATGGCCCTGGAAGTGATCTGCATCTGTGTATCGTGATCTTTCCCACTCAGAAGTGTGTCTCCCATAATGAGTGCATCTATCTACCGTAACCTTCCCACTCAAGAGTGTGTCTCCCATAATGAGTGTAGCTACCTCTCATGATGGTTCCCGATGAACAAAACTTCTCGGATGGACATCATCAGAGCTATAAGACTCATGGAGTGTGTTCTCCCGGAACGAGTGCATCACAGAATCTTTGAACAGAATCCCTAACGGGGGTATGCAGTTGTGTGACTTGTTTATAGACCATGGGTCTAGGTTTTGAGTATATCTAGTTTGTTCTATATGTTCTATAGACATATAATGTGCATAGCTGACAGTACCTTTACTTTTTGAACTACTTTGTGGTTTTCGGGGTATTCTACTGAGTATTGTTATACTCACCCCTGCATGGGCTTTGCCCACACGTCTCGTGTCTTGTGCAGATGAGCAGCCTTTTGACAGAGTCCAGGACGGACCAGGACAAGACCGAGCTTTCTGAGTTCCCCACAGGCTGAGGTTTTCTTATAGATATGAGCAGTAGTCCTAGAGCCTTTTTGTGTTCATAGGTTAGACTTTGTAGTTTTCAGACTTTTTTTTTGGGTGGGCTTGTATTCTGGCCCAGTTTACTTTTTAGTACTCTTCTTTTTTCATACTCTGTTTGTTGGGTTAGTTGTATGCTTGCATTTTGTTCCTTAGTGTTTTTTACATTTCAGCATTTGTGGGCTTGGAGATGTGTGCGTGTGTACAGGTACTTAGGCAATTCCTCTCATGTTAGTAATATACCTACTCGGTGCTAGTCACCAGCCCCTGGCCTATTGGAGGCAGGTTTGGGGAGTCACGGCGCGGGCCCCACTGGGACGGGTCGTGACATAACATTTGTGTGTGTTGGGTTTTTGGTTACATTGCACACGAGGGTAATTTATTTAATATTTTTATTATAAATTTTTAAAAACAATTAATTATCTCTCAAACAATACACCATATGAAAAAACGGATACCACTGTTGGGTCTGGGATGTGGGGTTTACCCTATATGTGACATAACATTTGTATGTATCAAGATTTTGGTAACATAATGCATGATGGTAATTCATTGAATATTTTATAATAATTGTTCATAAAAAATTTATGTATCTCCATAATGGTGTATCATATCAGAAATCTAATACCACCACTAGATCAAGGATAATGGGTTTACCCTATGTGTGACATAACATTTGTGTGTGTTGGATGTTTGGTTACATTTCATGTAAGGGAAATTCATTTAATATTTTTATTATTATTATTTATAAAAAATTATCATATCTCTCAAAATGTGTATCATATGAAAAATTAGAGACCATAGTAGGGTATGAGATGTGGGGTTTACCTTATACACAATATAACATTTGTGCATGTTGAGAGTTTGTTAACATCATGCATGATGGTAATTCATTTAATATTTTTATTATATTTTTTTGTAAAAAAAATTAAGTATGTCCATAACGGTGTATCATATAAGAAATCAGAGACCACCATTAAATCTAGGATACTGTGTTTACACTAGGCACGACATAACATTCGTGTGTGTCGGTTGTTTGGTTACATTGCACACAAGTGTAATTAATTTAATATTTTGATTATAGTTTTTTATAAAAAATTTAAGTATCTCCCAAACTGTGTATCATATGAAAATTCAAATAACACCATTAGGTCTGAGATGTGGGGTTTACCCTAGATGTGACCTACCATTTATGCATGTAGAGAGTTTGATAACATCACGCACGATGGTAATTCATTTAATATTTTATTATAATTTTTTATAAAAAAAAATGAAGTATCAATATAATGGTGTATCATATTAGAATTTTGATACCACCATTAAGTCGGAGATGTGGGGTTTAACCGATGTATGATATAACATTTGAGTGCATCATTTATCTGGTAACATCGCACATGAGGGTAATTTAGTTAATATTATTATTATTATTATTTATAAAAAAGTTAAGTATCATTGAAAATATTTATTATATGAAAAATCAGAGACCGCTATTAGGTCTAACATGTGGGATTTACCCTAGACGTGACAAAACATTTGTGTGTGTCTAGAGTTTGGTAACAGCATGAATATTGGTAATTCATTTAATATTTTTATTGTATTTTTTTACAAAAAAAACTAAAGTATCCCCATAATGATTTATCGTAACAAAAATATAAGACCACCATTACATTAGAGATACTGGATTTACCCTAGGTGCAACATAATATTTGTGCACATTGGGTGTTAGTAACATCACAAGTGAGGGTAAACTTTTTAAAATTTTATTAATATTATATATATATATATATATATATATATATTACAGTATTTTTGTGAATTATTAATACAATTTATTTTAATTGATATAATTTTTATTTGAATAATTATGAATTTCTAATAGTCGTTTCTATTTTTTATATTTTTTTACAAGGTATGACAAAAAAAATTAGTATTTATTACAAATATTTTTTAATTTTTACTAATTGATAAAATTATTTATTAGCTAATAGAAATCATTTATTATTTATAAATGAATTTATAATAAATATTACTAATTTTTTTACAATTACTAGAATTTCATATTTTTTATTTTACAAATTATTACAAATTTTCATAATTTTCTCAGAATTTTAAATTGTTAATCATATTTTGTAATTAACACTAATATTTATTATTTATTAACAATATTCATGAATTATTTATTATTTTTTATGAATTATTTAAGGATTATTACTAATCATTTAAATTATTATTATATTTTTAATAATTATTATATATATATTATGATTTATTAATTGATATAAATACATAAAATATATACTGATAATTTTTTTAAAAAATACACATATTAAATCTATATAAACACGCACACAAATATATATATATATATAATAAACCTTACATGTTTTTGTAAAACGTTTATAAATACATATTCCAATGTTAATATATATATATATATATATATTACATGATTTCTTAATCAAAAATATTTTTACATGGTTTTTTAAAAAAATATACATATAATATCAATATATACATACATACATATATATATATATATCAAAAACCTTATACATTTTTTAAAACATTTGTGTGTGTGTGTGTGTGTCAAAAAACTTACACATTTTTTTAAAAAGTTATATATATATAAATATATATATATATATATATTCACATGTTAATATACATAAATACATATATATATATATATAAAAATTAAAAACCATAAATGTTTTTTAATGTTTATATATGTGTATTCAAAAGGTGATATATATATATATATATATTAAAATATTTCTTAATTAATATAAATACATCAAATATATTCTCACACTTTTTTCAAACAAATATACATATCAAATCTATATATACATACATACATACATACATACATATATATATATATATCAAAAATCCTACAAGTTTTTTTAAAACATTTATATATGTATATATCCACATGTTAATATATATATATACACACATACACATACTTCCACCAATGGCCCGAAGGCCTTCATTTTTTATTGATTTTCATAATCCACCTTTCAAGGGGTGAGGTGGAACCCTTACAAGGCCCATAGGCATAAGTATTACATGGCTCGTAGGCCTTAGAGGGGTTCATTTCTCATAGGCTTAAAACATTACATATAACCCAGACTAACTACTTGGAACTACTTCTCCCCAGCATCTTCATCGTGAAATCATCTCTCCACCTTTGAATGGTTGTTCGGCTAGGCTATCCAGTGCATTCATAGGCTTGTCCCGATGGAAGGTTTCATACCCTCTCATTATTGTAATCCATGTAGCTTCTTCAATGGTGAAATCTCCTTGCTCATCCTATTATAGAGCTTGTTCATTATAGTTTGTCTGGTTTGCATCTACACTTAAGGTGGCCCGAAGGCCTTGAGGTGGCCCGAAGGCCTTACTGGCCCGAAGGCTTGGGTGTCCCTAAGGCTTGGGAATAAAAAATTTATAGCAATCCTAAATACCAAATAAACCATGAAAATTGGATAAATTTCTTAAACTACGATTTTCACCAACTAAGTCATGTATGATAAAATGAAAAAAAAAATGTAAATCAAATGAAAGAGGAGACACGAGGAATCTATACCCAGGTAGTTCAAACACAGACCTACAAAAATTAGGCTACAACAAATTATCTCTGAGGGGGGAACTCACTGGTCATGCACCTTAGGAATTTCAAGAGAAGGGGAGAAAGGGGAGTGAGAATAAAAAGGGGTGTTGTAGGTTTTAATTTATTATTAATTATGATGGGTTAATTGTGACGAAATTAACTCCATCACAAAAAAGATTTTCATCAAAATTATTTGAGACGGACAATAATTTCCAGTACAAATACTTCATATGTGATGACTATTAGGGACGGAATACTATACCTATCATTATTAGTCGTTGTTATAGCTTTTCACGCCGGGTAGTGGGAATTCCCGCCAATTTTATTTGTGATGGAACATTTATTCCATCACAAATGATGACTTTTTATGATGGATTAAATGTTCATTCTCAAATAATTCCTTTTCAATGACTATTTTTTATGGGTTAACTACCCGTCGCATTTAACCCATCACAAATAGGTTATTTTCTAGTAGTGCTCCACAAAGTGATGCAGTTCATTATTTCATGACCACATCATATGAATGATATATATAAGTTTATTTAAATAAAAATTAATATATTTATGATATAATAATAATTAATTAAAAATAAAATGATATTTGGTTTCTTTATGTCATGTTTGTTGAAAAATAGAAACGTTACCCATACGTACGTACAACCTATTATCTCCATGATTGTATGGTAATTTATTTTTCATAGTAATATTTCATGTGTTCTTTTAAAACTATAATTAATTTATAAAAATTATAATTATTTAATTATTATTGTTTTGGACATGATGTGATAATGACCTCTTTTACTATAGTCAACTTACCAAATTCATTTTGGACATATGAACCATATATCATCAAAAAATTTGATGTGAACTTAACTGAGTAATAAATTATATATAAAATTATAATAAATAAAAAAAAGGAATAAAAAACATGAAAAAAATTAAGAAAGTAAATAATTAAAATAAGTATATTATTTATGAATCTAAAGAACATATGTGATGAGTTGGTCTTGAGGTAAGGAACACTTCACCTTAAAAACCTCATTCAAAATGTTTTAAAAATTTATTTTCTAAATATTTTTCTTCTATGTCCATATTCTTAAAAATAATTTTCATATGTGATTATATGAACATAAATTAATTCTAAAGGACATTTTATGTATCTTTTGACTTTATTTTAAAGATTCTCAAAAGGAATATTTTTATGTATTTTATATGTAATTTTTGAAAAAAATGCAACATGAATATTAAATTTTAATGTATAGAGAATCAATGGTTTTTCCCAAAACCACAACCATTATTTTATACTTGGATTACTTTAAGATATTTCTAGTTTTCTTTAAATAAAACCCCTATTTCACTTTGTTCAGGGTATTTTCAAAAAGGGTTTAAATTGTAATAGATATTTAAATATCCATAAATGTTTCCATATGGGAGTAATGAATATTTTTATGAGTGTTATGATGAAAATGAAATATTTCATGTTTTATGATTATGTTATGGTTATTGGAAATTGTTTGTGATGATGGTTAAGTCATATATATCTTATAATGATAGGTGAGCTCGATATAGGTCATGATGATGGGTGAGCCCGGTATAGATCTCTAATACATTGGGTAAATGGATAGAGTTAACTAGTTAGATTTCTCATAAGAGATTATTGGAATTTACAGGGTAGGTTATTTCATTTGTAACAGTGATTATATGAGTGATATGAAAATGATATCCCAAGTAATATACATTATTTGTCTATACTTTATATTGGTTTTTGTAAACATCTTATAAATTCACAAGGCAAGCTAACGATCTTAAGTTTAAAAGGAAGTTTATGCTACCTATTAAGGGTGAAATCTATACCTTTTTTAAAAAAAATCATGAGTTTTCCTTGATTGAAAGGAAAAAAATTATGAGGTTTATTTTTCCTTTAATATTAATTTTTAAATGATTAATGAAATTATTTGCGTAGTAAAGTTAATTTCTTGGGTAATAAAATGTTTATTTTGACACCAAAGTTTATTTTGAGAAAGTTAAATTTTTATAAGTATTCATGGAATAAAAAGTTTCATTATTTCTCTTTATATGAAACTTATGGATATTTTTGTGCTCATCTCATTTTTTAAAATGTTTTTCATAGGTTTTTAAGGATGGTTAGGGATAATGATGAGGTCAAAATGAAAATTTTTAGGATATGTCATGATAATAAAACTTGTCATATCTTAAAAAAGTTATTGTGTTGAAAATATAAATTGATTGTAAGTGTCCACTTTGTGATGTACTATTTATTTATATAAGAGTGATGACCTAATTATCTAAAACTCAAAACCTACAAGGTCTCCAAGAATGAAAGAAAATTAATTATTTTATAAAAAAAATCATTTTTATGGATTTTTAAGGCTTATTCTTATACATATGATTCTATTATGGGATATGTCATATATACCATGATATGTACTAAGATTTGATATTTATTATTCATAAATCACCGTGTAAAATATAAAAAAAATCAAGATAGCTATATAAATTAGTATTTAATATTTTCAATAGTATTTGATAAATATTGAAGAATTTGTTCCTAATACTTAGAGAATAGGGAATGATAGCTATCAACTAGACACTTAAATATTCCTTTTATAGATTAATTCTATCTAAAATCAAAATTTGGAAAATTATATGAATAATATAATCTTTTTGAAGTTAGTGTTAGTCAAATATATATATATCGGGTATGTTGTATAATCTAGTACACCTAAATATAAAATATATAATATGTAATGGTTTATTTTAATTCATGTAATTTTAACATTATGGTGAATTATAATCACAGTATATGTATTGTGAAAATATTTTTACTATATTACTAGCCAATATGTTATGTCGATGACAGTGAAAAAAATGGTAAATATTTGTAGATGTCGTCACTTATGAGTTTTACTCAAATAAATGAAGTCGTGGTAAGTAGAGTAGCCACAAAGGAAAACTATAAAAGCCCAAAAAAATAGTCATACCTTAGATGAATCTTGAATATCAAGTGAGTTCTAATTATTTAAGAAATGTTAGCAGTTGGATATAGTGAAAATAATATTATGTTGAAGTTATTTCCCCAGAACTAACTGACTATGTACTTTCAATTAACAAAATATAAATAAATTAACTTATCATTAATGATTATTCTTATATGTAACATTAACCAGATAATGTACTTAGATTACTCATTACAATAATAGTTTATATCAATTCCCCACTATAATGAGAACCTTTATATTCCACGATGATATTCTTGAATCAATATGTTATATGATCTAGATACATCTATCTAACATAGCATAGATGATTTTTTTCTATCAGGTGTTTAGGGATTAAAATATATTAATACTTATTCTCATGGATCTCTCACTTAGTGATCTCCAAGAAGTTTGGTCATTATGATAGTTCTATTAATAGTAATTAAATATGTTTTATGTTTCATTGGATATTCCTACCTTCTAGAATGTGTATTAGTCTTTAGAATTGATATTATTATTAATGTGCATCATGAATCATGCACTTTAATATATAGATGGAAATCATGAAAACATATTATCATTAAGAAGTAACATACATTGGGTGTATTATAAGTGATATAAGATTAATTTAATTCATAAATAATTAATCTTTCCCTTCCATATTAATGAAAGAATATATCTCTAGAACTTTGATTGAGATAGAAGTGTATGATAAAATATATGGCCATGGTAGTTCATAGAAAAGTTCATTTTAGAATGTAAAATAAAGATAAATAGGGTATATATAGTAACTACACAAGAATACATCCTATATGATGATATTTTTGTTGATATAGAGATTATATTGCGTGGTAGAATTTGTAAGACGGTTGTTCTAGTTGTTACATTAACTACTTTCTCTATGGGTTCTTTAACTTGTTACTAGACATTGATCTTGGAAATTAGGTAAGTTTACCTATTTCCATTTAGAAAATATCTTTTGGGTCACACAATAAATGTATCTATAATTTCATTTAATTCTATTAAATTTAAATTTAAGAATAGATTTAATCATGACTTGTGGGATAGTATTTATTCAAATAACAAGTTAATTTAAAAATTTAATCATGGTATATTCAAGTTTGGAATAAGTGAGTTGAATTTATTTCATGTTTATTTATTCAAAATCTAAAATATAAATAAATATTTATTCACAATTTTAATGAATATATTAAAATAAATACTTATTTAAGTTACATGAATATTAAAATATATATTTATTCACAAGTTTAGTTAATATAATATTAATAATATTTAATAAATAAATATTTTATTATTCAAGGTTAGATATATTTTATGAGGGGATATGGGTCATGTTTAATGATTCAATAAAAATGATACTTAAATAAACACATGTCCTAGAATATAATAATAAAAATAATCTTATTATATTATATGGGATTTTACATATGTTAAATAATTTTATAAGGGCCTTTTAGAAATTACCAATTTTTAAACCAAAATATATATTCTATATTATATCATATTTCATGTGTGTATGTGTTGAAACAAAGGAGACACATCCTCAATAATTATCCCAAGACCCGGAGAAAAATCCTCCATCCAACTCAAAAATCTAGAGAGAGAATAAGATATAATTATTGAAACCAATGATAAACAATGTAAAGCACTCACTTATTTGGAAATAGCACTCAGAGTTTCAAGGGTATTGTTTGGAGATGAATGGGGAATGTTTCGATACATATAGAGTAATCCTTGATTGGATTATCAATAGTAATGAAAACACAACAAGATTGGCGACAAAATTTTGATCAAGAATATTAACCTAAATTAAGTAATTCATAATTTAAATTAATTATAAATTAAATTTGTAAGACTCATATATGATATTTTTGGGAGGTTCATATAGTTATTTAGATCAATTCATTAATTTATATAAAAAAACTAAAGTTGTTAATCATACCAATGATTCTATTATACCCGAAAACCTCTAATTTGGAGATGATGTTATAAAATATTTCTCTTGTTTATGACATTATGAATATGTTTAGGTGTTATTATCATAAAAGTATCTTGTTATTTAAATGGTTATGTAATATTTTTCCACTAAATTTAGTACTTATATACATGACACTATAATGGGATAATAATATTAGTGTCCATGAATCATTATTTATTACTATGGATTCTAGTAACACTCTACACATTATAACATAGACATGGAAATGGCCCTCAATCTAATAAGTTGAGTTTTGGTACTCGTTCAACTGATAGTACCCTTGGTAGAGAAAGTTTCCACCTCATGTGGATTTATGTAACCCTTTAACTGACCATACTTGATAGATTGATGATCCTATCTATTTTCACATTGGTGAGGGAAATTTTTTGTTGCCTCGTAATGATTAATCAATATGTCAATGATAAGGGTGTGTACTTGGGGCCCTTATTTTGGAGTGTGTGTCTTTTCATTCCCTACTATATAGCAAGAAAAATAAATATTTATGTTTTAATTTTTACAATGAATAGTATTTTGATCACAAATGAATGATTCTATGATATGTTGTTGTAATAGTTAGTAACTCCATAACAATTATTAATTTTTTCATTGGGTATTAATGATGGATCAACCATTCATCACTATATATGTTGAAATGAAATACCACCAAATGGTCTACCATATTTTTTGTGATGTTTTCATTTTTTTCAATGGATAACTGAATATAAATAAAAAATAAGGATGGATGCTCTAACAATTGTAATGATGTTTTATAAAGAACTTTATTGTGATATAAATTCATCTATAGTATTGTCACAACTAGAATTTTATAATTAAAAAGTATGATTTATTTTAATGATTTATTTTTTTACTATTATAATTGGATTTAATTTTTATGTCATTCCCATTTTCTTGATTATTACCATTAAAAATATAAAATCTATAGTGATGGATAAAAATGACTTCACAAAAAACCATAGTAATTTAATATTAAAATTTTTAAAAATGATTTTTATAATTAAAAAATATGATTAATATATCACAATTGACTATATTTTAAAAATTCATTGGAAACCAATGCATTAAATTTGAGGATAATACTAATGATGGATATCTATATTTGAAAAATAGTCATCACAAAAACAATCAATATATAGAGAGATATTCATGAACCTTTCTTCCACATTTCTATTCACTCACATGATTTTCTATTCTTAGATTCTTTAAATTTATTTAATTATATTTGAAAATTTTCTGATAAACTTTCATTTTGTGGTATATATCTTATTATTTATTTTTCATTAACTATTTTATATTGTTTATTTAATATTAAAATATTTGTTTTTTACTATAATTTTTATTAGAAATTATGATATTTGTTATTTATAATAAATAATTTAATAGAAACAATGGTATTTGATATCTTTTTTTAAACACTATAGGTTAAGTTATCACTGCTTAAACTAGTGAAGTAATGAAATTATTATTCCACTAGTATAGGCAGTGAGAGTTTAACCTCTACAATTTTTAAATATTTTTCTATTTTATTTTTAATGGGTTATTAGAGATGAAATTTTTTTGATGAAAACTATTTTTTATGATACATTTTATATGAATTATAGTGAAATTTTTTGATAATATCTATAGGGATAGGTATTAATAATGATGACCACCAAGAATATAAAAAATATATATTCATAAAAGATTTTTTCTATGGATAAAAATAATTATTTTAAGATATTTGTGATGGAATGTATAAACTATGAAATTTTTAGATAATAATGGAAAATATACATTAAATTGTGATGGTTCGTCATAGATAATATAAGTTTCTATATTATTTTAAGTGATAGGTTAGTTTTAAGGAATAACCATCATAAAAAAACAATTTGATGAAAAAATGTTTTGCAGTGACTACCTTGTTATGCGCTGACCTTTATTTTACATTTTATTTTATAGATTTATTTATTTTATTTATTTTTCTTTAATTTTGGTTTGAATTTACTTCAAATGTTCATTGTTTTGGGTAGTAATTCTAGGTGAAAGGTTGGACACATTTGGTACTAACCATACATCCTACTTGTGAAAATTCTACAGTACATTTTAGATGCACTCACATGGTTAGTAAATGGTTTGGTAAACCTTGAATCTAAACCATGTGGCATATCCTAGGCTATCTAGAGAGGATCACATGGTTAGTTCATGGTTTGGATAACTATGTCTCCAAACCATGAAGCTTTTCTAGTTCATTAAAATTTTGAAAATACATTTTACCCCACTAAGACTTTAAACCCAAAACACCTCTTCTCCTACCCCTTTTGGCTCTTATACCCTATATGATCCTCTTAACATGGAATCCCTCTCATCCCTTGGTGATTACATGGATTTATTCAGGTATTAAGGTTGAATATATAAGGAAATACCCTCCTAGCCTCTCATTATCTTCCTTTACTTCCTTATTTATTATTATTTTTCATTAGAGAGGTGTTTTTGACCTAGGGTTTCCATTCACTCATTTTTTTAATTAGTGGTTTTGATTTTTTTTAGGGTTATTGAGTGTTCTTATTATCTTTATATATCTCATTAGAACCCATTGAGGTGGGTTAACACTATCATTTATAATAGAGATTGGATTTATGGTAGGTTTCTCCATGACTTACCCTTTAAAATTAAACCCATGATTATTTGATGTTTTCTAACCTATATTTGAATATTAAGTCACTAATAATAAGTATATATAATTGTTTTTTGTATTATAATGTTGTATAAGTTATAAATTCTTTAATTTTGAAAAAAAAACTTCCAAAATTGATGTTCAAATATTTTTTTCAAAACCCCTGCAAAACAAACATTTGATAAAATTCCTGGTTGGCTCTTTGAATGTGGTTTTCCAATAAAATATTCATATTTTGTTTCCAAAAACAATCTATATAGTTTTACTCAAATATTTTGGGTGTAATTCGACTCTCTTAAAGTACCATTGAATAAATACTTTCATTGTTGTAATATTTGATGAGGTTTATTTGATTTTTTTTATAAGAATTTTTTTATACATGAAAATTCAAATAAAAACTTTAAGGCCCAGTTAGAACCTTTTAGAATGGTTTTTAAAAAAATATCTAGGATAATTACCCTAGTTTTACTATAAAATTAATATTTAAATTTTGATATTTTTATGGATGTCACATTGGGAGTGGGTGGTGTTTATTTTATTTTTTTTAGAAAATGGGGTTAAATCTATGAAGGGTAATTAGAGGTGATATTGAGAGTTATTGATTACTTATATAATTATATAATATATAATGGTTTTTTATAACACCGATGTTGTTTTCCATGGTAATTCATGGGTAGTTAAGCATGATACTTTGAATTACTTTTTTCACTGGTGTATGATCACGCTCTAGACAATGACCCTAAAATTAGAGTTTTCTCATATTTGGGACTTTCCCCTCAGTTAGTTCAATTAAGTAAATAATTGGTGTTGGTGAAGGTTAATTATATCAAGTGTTTGTTCCTTCTATATTTTTATTTCTTATAAGTGTTTTAGTCATTCCCAAGGCCCCTAGGTTCCCATGATGTTTGAGTTCATTTTACTTCAACGTTAGTGTGTATTTTTATTCCCTATTTATATTTTTTTCAGAAAATTTTATAATGGAGAATTTAAAACCATTATTACCTAATATTTTATTTTAAAACACTTTTATGCAACCATTTTACTTTCCCTTTAAATGTTTCATCTTCCTTAAAAATGTTTTTCAAAGGAAATTGATTTGGTTTTTTTCCTAAAAATAAGTGTAAAAACTATTTTATAAATGTATTTATAACTAAAATGAAAGGGTTTTATCTTTAAAGGTTATAAATGGGGTGTGGGGAGGTTGCCTATTGGTTGTTTTAAGCTTATTCCAATCATATTACAAGTCTAACAGATTCTTTCTAGATGAAGTAGTTTGTTACTAGATCCTTAGTTCAGGTTAAAGAAGATAACCAGTGGAGGTATTTATCATACACTTAGTGATACCTATATGTGGATTGTTTATTTTATTTATTTTGGGTATCATCGATGAATCATCTACCCTGATATTCTTATATTTTATCAGGTATTTTCTATTTATTATTGGGGTGTATTTTTTAGGTTTATTGGATTTATCCTTTTTGTTATATGAGATATTTACCTTTATTATGTTTCATTTAATTTCTATTTTTATCCTTTAACTACTTATTTCAATGGTTTTTCACTCTTATGTATGAAGTGATCATGCCAAAAAAAAATTGGAATCCCTATTCTAATTACGGAGTCATCAGATAAAATAATTATCGATGGTTTTATTTTGATGACCTGATGCTTTTCACTAGCCCATGGGGATCGGGAACACCCCATAGACCATTCCATAGACCGTCTTAGGTTCCCAGTCTAGGGGTGGCCCAGATTAGGTCATGACATAATGGTATTAAAAGTCTTGGTTCTAATTTGAGGTGTTTGGTAGATAGGATATAAGATTATTTAAATTCAATAGGTAAATCATGGATGGGTGCATAATCACCACCTTCTCATGATGAAACTTGATTTACCATGGTCTTTAGGGATGTGTATGACTAAAATATGAGCTCAATTCATATATTTTTCAATTTTTTTAGTCTCATTCTGAGTTTTTTGTTTTATATTGATGGTTTATGGGTTATTTTTGGATATTTTTTATTTTTTATTGGAATTTGGGAAGTTATCTAGGGTCATGTAGTTACTATATTATGTTTACCATGCTAAAAATCCATATAAAATACATATTTTTACATTATTATTCATTACATATCACAATTAATTACACCTCATAATGAAAAGGTTTAGTGTCTTTGGATACTAGATATGTAAACAATTTATTCTACAATATGTTCATTTTCTCCCCTAATAAATCTTCTCACAAGATACCCTATTCTACATATCAAACATAATATTCACCTTATTGGCATAGGGAATATAATCATAAGAAATAGTAAACTTGTATTATTTATAAGGGTAAACAATTAAGACCATAATAGAGAAAAATATAGGCATATGGGTACAGGAATATAATCATGGAACATAAAATTTTGATATCATACCCAAATAAACATAGATAAATCATGGATCTAAACATAATATAATACATAAGTTATCACAACATGAGTATAATGAAAAACATATAAATTTTTCATAAACATAAACATAGAAATAATAATATAGTGGATCAAGAAATATGTTCTGACCTCTTATAAAATAGTGGATCAGGAATCAAATTTTTTTTCTCCCATAACATAGAGGATTGGGAATGACATATCTGCCTATCAAACTTATCCCATGAGATATCATACTTTTACTAATCCATTTCATGGATATATAATTATAATCCCACTCATCAAATAATGAAAATCATACATATGTGTGCCATGAGAACATGAAAACATTCACATTTAAACTTTTCCTAATTAACCAATGTAAACGAGATAAGTTTCATGAAAACCTCCTTAGAAAATTTAATAATCCATCTAGATAAATAAGGTGTATGATAGCGCAACAATATATCCCAATTGTAAAATATGGAAGAATAAAGTATGTTGATATAGATGAAAAGAAAAAAAATTAATATTATTGAATAAATCACTTCAAAAAATAATAAGAAATAATCTTTCTTATTTTGAAACCATTAATTATTAAAATTATTTGGAAACAAAATTAAAACCTGAAAAGTAATATTCAGGGAGAATAATTATCATAAAATAATGTGTTCACAATGAAAATGTTAAAATATATTTTTTTCACACTTTTGATAAAAAAACCCGTGTAGAAAACGTTAAGATATTTCTTTCAAAGATTTATAAATAGAGTCAAGATAGTATAAAATTACTTCAAAAAGTTATTTAATTTTAACACCCTCATATTTTTAGGAAATATTTCTCTTTATATAATTTTATTTCTTCAAAGGATTGTGTTGCACACAATAGTGAGTTTAAACAAACCATGTGACATTATTAAAATATTATGTGTTTGTTATCTCATAGATAATATATTGGATGGAATGAATAGTAATAAATAAATTATGAAAAATTTATGGTCTACTAATTTATAAAACTAATTCATTATGTATCAAATGATTAAAAATTTTAACAAAAATTATTTTAAAATAAAAGTTATTTATTTCTAAAAAAACAATTATGCGTGCAATGAATTTTATATCAATATATTAAATTAATATTGGTAAAATATTTTAATTAATTGTATATATTATTTAATTGATCTAATTTTTTAAACATTCAAAAAATATTTTTCTAAACTTACGCTAAGAATTAGTCCAGTGTTAGGCATAAAATGTATTTTTTCCTAAAAGTATTTTTTGTCACATTTTGAACACTTATTTTAAAATTAATTTCTAAAATTTATAAGTATTGAATTAGATAAAGTGAAATAAATATTTATAATCAGTAGGTTAAAATTTTTTAATTAGGCCCCTTTTATTTTTATTCAATATGAATAGTAATAGTGGTAAAATTTATTACCTCGGTAAAGGGTAAAACGAGTTAATATGAATTAAAAATAAGCAATAAGGTCATAGTTTTTCATCATATTTCTTATTGCACGAATTTAAATCAACCATTATTACCTAAGGTTCAAAATATAGTTTTTTAGTGGAAACTTTTTAATGAAAATGGCTTATATATTATTTAAATTAAAGAAAGTCACAAAATGTCACTTTCTTTGTCATAAATATCTCTTATGTGTCCATGTAGGAACAAAAGTACATTTTGAATGCATATAATTGTACACTATGAACTTAATAAAATTATATTCAGGATATAAATTTATTTATGACTTTTGGGGGAACTTGGATAAGATTATGACCTTTATATTATTTTATTTAATGAAAAGTCAAACATGTCACACTCTTGTATTAATAAGTATAAAACTTTTAATATGGTGTTATATGGGGGATATTTTCGAATATAACTAGTTTTTTAAAATATAAAACATTTATCTTAATCATGTTAAATTATTTATAATTTTTAAGAATTAAATTATTACCCTAAATTCTTACACAATGCTGATGTAGAAATTATTTAATTAATAAAAAAACAAATAAATGATATTGAAAATATAAAAATTAATATAATTTGAGATATTTAAGGTGATGAAGAATTTTATAGATTACCTTTACATTTTATGGGTATAATAAAATAGTTTTTTGAAATTTTACATGTTTTCTGGACATTTTTTAAAAGTCAAAGTTGTGAAGTGTACCAAAATTGACAATAATGATATTTTATGATATTAATATTTTATTAATTTATTTAAAATCATAAAAAATATTTAAAAATAAAAATTTATTATTATATGACATAAAATTTTATAAATTTTCCATTTAAGTTCTAATTGACACCATATAAGTAAAAAATAAAACCAATTAATATTAAAAAATTTGTTACCATAGTTAAAATTAAAATAGGTTAACTAAGGGTAAATAAAAATTATAAGGTTTAAAATAAAACCAAAATTGTCTAAAATATATTGGTTAATAATATTACAACCTTATCTTATCTTATCTTAAAATCTATGTTCATTTGTTGGTATTTGGATAGAAAATAAATTTATTATAATTTAATATTTTGAGAAATTCTAAAAGTACCTCTCACCTCAATTATAAAAGAGAAACTCCTACCTCACTTATTAAAATCATTTGGATCCTTATTTCTCAACTATACCCTAAAAATTTCTCTTTTAAACTTTCCTATAAAAATTCTAGTGGTTATGGTCTTCTAAAAATATCAACCCTAGATCCATTTAGAGGAGATCTAAAGGAGGTGTTTTTAGGAAAAGGTAATCACTCTAATCAATCGCTTTCTTTTTCCAATATTTCATAAATACTATAAATCAATGATGTTTAACATAAAATAATAAATTAAGTATCTAATATATTTTAAAATTTTATTATTATTATGAAAAAACCATTATACACCCTCTTTCCCATAAAATAAGAAGTGAAAGTATTGGTCATGCGTACGTTCAACTTACCATGTCCACATCATGATACAATTCATTTATTATCACCATATTTTCTGGATGGATATTATAATGGCTTTGATGAAAATATATTATATAATTATTATTATTGAAATATAAATTATTATATACCTTTTTTTCATTTCATCAATCAAAAAAATGAAAACAACGTTCATGCCTTAGTACGACCTACTGTCTCCATGAACAGTGTCATTGATTTTTCTATCTTTGATTTCTATGAATAATTATATATATATATATAATTATTATATACTATTTTTATACCATGATTAAAATTCTAGAAATTATGAAACCATGGTCCAAAGTACCAATACTTTTGAATTTAAACTTGTTTGGAAAACGAAGTGGTTATCACCCAGAACCATGATTTTAATAACAAACTTTTAATTAATGGGTGATAAGATGTTATAAATAAATAATAAATTATATGATATAATTAAGTTTATTTAATAAATTTATAATCAATATTTATTATATAGTAGTTTTCAACATGAATTAATAAATGAAAGACTTGAGGTAAGGTTTTATTTCACAATCTAATCGTTATTTGGGATTGTTTACATCTCTACTGGGGAATATTTTTATTTTGTATCCATGTTTTCTAAAAATGATTTCAAAATGGGTTTTACTATTCTAATTTGAATGTTTAATTTCATTTTTTACCCATGAATTAATTTTTACAAAATGGTTTTAAAGGAATATTTTTATTATTTTTCGAACAATGTACTTTGTGAATTTTCAAACAAAAATATGGAAAAAAAATTAACTTATACAGCATGAGTGGATTTTCCCACTATCCTGATGACTTAATTCTTTGAATTTTTCTATACAAGATTATGAGTGAATTTTCAAATAAAATTTTTTCATTTTTAATTTTTCAACTTTTTAGAAAAATGTGTTTTCAAAATGGAAATGATATTTTCCTCAAGAATTATTTTAAGTGATCTTTCAAAATAATTTTCCATATAAGAAAACTTTATTTGATTTTAATTATGTTTTATTAGGTATATGGTCAAGGATACCATCCTTATTCTTTATCTGGATTGTTTATGTTCATAATGGAATGATGTTTATGAATCATGTAACTTTTCTATGGGTTATGCATTGATTAAATATTTATGAAACCCATTTATTTTAATGGGTACTGATATGATGAATGAGTTATGTTCTTATTGAACTTATATGTATGGTTTTCATTATATGATAGGTTGTAAATATATCTTTTTTTAATGCATTGGGTCATGATTTATATCTCATGAGATAAAAGGACCGGAACAGGGATTGAACCAATTTAGTAAGACAAGGTGGGAACGGGGTGTGAACTTGGTTCAATAAGACAGGACTAGAATAGGGATTAAACCCAATTCAGTAAGACAATGCTGAAATGGGGAGTGAAACTAGTTTAGTAATATGGTTATATAATAGTGAGTGAACTCATTTTAGTAAGATAGGTATGGAATAGGGAGTGAACCCGCTTCAGTACAGGACTTTGTCTGCTATGATGGTTTTGGCGGTGATCTTTGAATAATAAGGAAATGATTTTTTATACTTATGTGTATGCCAAAAAAATAGGTCTTATTAAAATATTATTTTCTCATGGATCATGTTATTTTATTTCTTATGATTCATGTATTGTGAACTTCCAAGATTTACTATATGACTTAAGATTATGTTCCATGATATACAGGGTATGATTTTCAAATATTATGTTTATGTTTTTATGATATTTTCCTCATGTTATGATTAATATATCACTTGTTTACCCTTACTAAGATTATCAGCTCACTCTTTATTTTTTTTCCTTCTTCAAGTGATTAATAAATGTTTATATAGGGTATTCCTAATAGGAGTACTATGTGAGAAGATATTTTTTGGAGATGTTGAAGATTATTTATAAAATAAGATGATTTTATATCTAATCTATAAATACTATAAATTTATTACAGTTCAGGAATTGATAGTACTATTATGTATTTATTATTCATATAAATAGATATAATATTTTTTTATGAAAATATTTGACCATTATAGTTGGTATCAGAGCAGGGTTTAGACAATATTTAGAGATTGGGGTTAGAAAACTTTTATAAAAAACCCTGGGGATATGACTATGTATTGAATAAAATCCAAATGTTTTGATAATTATCTAAAATGGAATATGTTAAAACTAAGTTCTCATATAATAAGTCTTTGAAATTAAAAAATTATATAAATTATTTGATATAATTATGTGGTTATCCACTATGATTAGTGTTTCTCATGCTATGATTTTTGGTTTTAGTCAATGGAAAGAAACTGAAGTAACCATTTCAATGCTGAGTTAGATGGACAATGCAATGATTATAATCCTAGGAAAACAAAATTCATAATCTTATATCTATGCTCACACAAAATTCTCAGATGATAAATCATTCTGATTTTCTAAAATATCAAAGGAGGGAACAACATACTATTGAATCTTTCATGAGGAAATATCCACCTTATTTTAGTGGGTCTTCTTTTCCACTAGAGGTTGCAAAATAGATCAAAAACATTGAGAAAATATTTTATGTATTTCAATTATTAGGACATGAAAAAATTTCCCTAGTTATTTATTATCTAAAAGGTAAATTATATCAATGATATAATCTTATAAGGAATATTTGGCAAGTGTATGAGATTGAATCCATATAATTAGATGAGTTTAAAGGGATATTCTTCGGTAAGTAATTTCCTTGTATTATTTTTACAAATATGAAGAATTAGTTTCTATATCTAAAGAAAAATGATGAGTAATCCATTAGTACCTATGAGACAAATTTTACAAGTCTTTCAAGGTATGCCTCTAGTTTAATTATCAACCTTGAAAGTAAAATTGATCGATTGTTTTGTGTTCTAAAACCAATCATCCAAATGGAATTAGTAATAGATACTTTAGTAGCTATTAAAAAATAGTTCTATGTGAACTCAAATTAGAAATTAAAATTAGATATTCCCACTATTCCGATGGTTTTGATAAGAAAATAAAGATTAAGTCTCATAAAAACTTGAATAAATCACATGGTGAAAAGAAATTCCATTCATCTACATGTCAGAAACATGGTAATAAACATCAAGGTAACTATCTGAATAGAAATAGGAGGTGATTTAAATGTGAAAAGGTAATTCATAAATCATGTGATATTGAAATGAGATTAATGGGTAAGTTATTTTAATGGATGAGAGGATGAAAACTAATACACCACCCAAACTACAGTGCTTCAAGTGAAAGAACTTTTGTAATTATATAAATCAATGTCCCAATTAAATGGATAATGCAGATGATAGGCTCTGAATAAAAAGTATAAAGGTAGAGCTTATGAAATCAAAATGTATTATGTGAATCATGATAACTAGGGAACCCTTATTCTCTCCTCTTTAGTTTAAAGTTTCATGTTTGACTTTGTATGAATGATCCCTATGAAAAAATTATTAATCATTATTTAGATAAATTTAATGTGATTATATCCTTTTACATGTATTATAGAATAATTAAATGACATTTGATATTTTATCAATAAAATCATGAACCTAGGATCCCAATGAAACTGTTTTTTTATAAGATAATAGTTGGTATAAGGAATAAAGGTTGAATTAACTTTTGGAAATGTACACGTCACCATGTAAGATTAACATAAGATTTAGGGATACAATCATGAGTTTATGTGTTCACACCACTTTTGAGGTTTTTATGTGATGGGAATTTATCAATATTAAATATATTTTAAGAGAGATTTATGGAAATAAAACTCTTTGGTTTTTTAAATGTGATAAATATAATCAAGAATTAATTCCTTTACACTTTGTGAATATATGATTAAAATTGTTGGTAGCCTTTAGCGTTTATCATATTTTTAATATTGAGGTAATTATGGGTTGTAGTTAATAACCATATGAAGTTATCACGCATCATTTATAAAGTATTTCTCTCTGAATATGCTTTAGAAAATATACATTAATGAAGTTGTAAAGTTTCATGGATTACTACATTCAATTATATCTAAGTGGGATCTAAACTTTACCTCGATGTTTTGGTGAAGTCCTTAGAAAATCTCTTGATACAGAGTTGAGTTTCATCATTATAGGTGGTTAATATGAGAGAATAATTCAAACTTTAAAGTATATACTAAAATATTGTTATATGGATTTCAAAGGTGATTAGGATCAGCACCTCCCTTTAGTTGAGTATTCTCACAATAATAGATTTCATTATAGAATTCAGATGAATACTTATGAAACCCTTTATGTAAATAAGTGTATAACACCAACATACTAGAAACAATTTTTAGAAATAAAGTAATTGAGACCTCATTAGGATGATGTGGTGGTAGAGAAGGTTAGATTCATTCAAAAACATGTAAAGACAACACAAAGATGAAATAAATGTTGCGTTGATAATCGTCAACGTGATCTAGAATTTAATGTTGATGAGAAGGTTTTTCTATGAATTTCTCTATGGAATAGATAAGGAAAAAATAAACCCAAGGTATATAATTCCCTTTGAAATACTTGATCATATCAGGACATTATATTATCATTTGTTTATTACACTAAATCTCTCTCAAGTTCATGTTGTGTTCTATGTATCTCTACTAATGAAGTATACACATGATCCTTCACATGTACTAAACTCAGAGGTTATCCCAATGGAGAAATATATTTCTTATTAAGAATAGCCAGTAGATATTATGTATGAGAGAGATAAAGTTCAATGAAATAAGACTACTTTCCGGGTTAAAGTTTTATAGATAAACCACCAATTTTAGGAAGTTACATGGGAATCTGAGGATGTGATGAGTCAAAGGAATTCTCATCTGTTTGTATCTCATTGATGAATTTTGAGGGAAAATCCATTTTAAGGGGGTATAATGCAACACTATGATATTTTTATGAAATATTTCTCTTTAAATAATTTTATTTTTTTAAATGTCATGTGTTGTATGCAACGGTGAGTTCAAATGAACCACGTAACATTATTAAAATATTATTTTTTGGTTATATACTAACCATTAGATTGGAATAAATGAATAAAAATAACTAAATCATGAAAAATATGTGGTCTATTCATTTATAAAATTAATTCATTAGTTATCAAATGATTATAAATTAAAACAAAAATTATTTTAAAACAAAAGTGATGTTTTTATGAAAAGTTGTTTTATGTGTGAAATGAATTTTATATCAATATATTAAATTAATCTTGGTGAATGATTTTAATTAAATGTATATATTATTTACTTGATTAAAAATTTTAAAAATTCAAAAAATATTTTTCTAAAATTAGGAAAAGAATAGATTTAGTGTTATACTTAAAAATGCATTTTTTTCTAAAAATAGATTTTTTCATATTTTGAACACTTATTTTAAAATTAATTTATTCTATTTATAGGTATTTAATTAGAAAAAATTAAATGAATATTTATAATAATTAGGTACAAATTTTTTTAATTATGCCCCTTTTATTTTTAGTCAATATTAATAGTAACAATGGTAAAAACTTTTACCTCAGTAAACGATAAAACGGGTTAATGTGGATTGAAAATAAGTGATAAGGCCATAATGTTTCATCATATTTATTATTTCATGAATTTAATTATAAAACTAATACCTAATTTTTAAAATTGAGTTTTTTAATGTACACTTTTCCATGAAAATGACTTATATATAATTTAAATTAAACAAAGTCACAAAATGTCACTTTCTTTGTCATAAATATCTCTTATGTGTCCACATGGGGAAAAAAGTAGGTTATGAATGAATATAAGGGTAAATTTTTATATTAATGAACTTATTTTCATGAAATAAATTTATTTATGACTTTTGGGGAAACTTGGATAAGATTATGACCATTATATTATTTTATTTAATGAAAATTCAAACATATCACAACCTTATTCTAAAAAATATATTATTTTTAATATGATTTTATCCATAGGATATGTTAAACTATATATATTATTTAAAAATATAAAATATTTATATTCATCTTGGTAATTTATTTATAATTTTTAAGTATTAAATAATTACCCTAAATGCTTACACAACGCTAATGCAGTAATTATTTAAGTAACATAAAAATCAAATAAATGACATTAAAAATATTAAAATTAATATAATTTTATATGTTTAATGTGATCAAAAACTTATATATATGACCTTGAAATGTTAAAGATAAAAAAAATTGAATTTTACATGTTGTATTGAAATTTTTTAAAAGTCAAAGTAGTTAATAATATCAAAATTGAGAAAAATGATATTTTATAAGATTAGTATTTTATAAAAATATTTAAAAAACATAAAAATATTTATAAAATACAAATTTATTATTATATGGTCTAAAGTTTTATAAATTTTCCATTTAACTTCCAATTTTCACCATATAATTAAAAATTTAAACCTTTTAATATTAAAAATTTGTTACCATTGTTAAAATTAAAATATGTTAACTTATGGTTAATCAAAATGATAAGGTTTAAAATAACACCAAAACTTTTCTAAATTGTATTATTTTATGATATTAAAAACTTATCTTATTTATCTTCTAATACATGGTCATTTTTTTGTATTTTGATATAAAATAAATTTGTTATAATTTTACCTTTTGAAAAATTCCAAAAGTTCCCATCACATCAATTATAAAAGGCCACCTCCTTCTATACTTCTTTGCATCACATTGATCATTATATCTCGACCATACCCTGAAAATTTATCTTATAAAATCCCATATCCACATTCTATAGGTTCTTTTCTTTTAAAAATACCAACCCTAGATCCCTTTATAGGATATCTAAAGGAGATATTTTTAAGAATAGGTAATCACTCTAACCGACCACTTTCTTTTTCTACCATTTCATACCTCAACTAAATATATGATGTTTATCATAAAATAATATCTTTAGTATCCTAAATATTATGATATGTTATTGTTATTATTAAAAAACCATTATACACCCTATTTATCATTAAATAATAAATTAAAGTATCACTCGTGCATAGGTACAACTTACCATCTCCATGTAGTGATACAATTCATTTTTCGTCACCATCTTTTATAGATGGGTATTATGATGGTTTTAATAAATATATATGGTATATATGATATAATAATTATTCTTTAAATATTAATTATTATTTACCTTTCTTTTATTCTATCAATTGAAAAAATGAAAATGGTGTTCATGCGTATGTATGATCTACCTACTCCATGAACGGTGTAATTCATTTTTTTATATGTAATTTCCATGAATAATTATACATATGTATATAATTATTGTATATTTTTTTATACCATGATTAAAATTTTCTAAAATATTAAACCAATATCAAATTATAAGGACCAATAACACCAAACTAAAACTTGCTTGGAAAATGAAGCAGTTATCACTAAAAACAGTGATTTTAATAAAAAAACTATTTATAAATAGGTGATAAGACATTATAAATAAATAATAAATTTTGTTATCTAATTAAGGTTATGTTATAAATTTATAATACATATTTATTTTATATGAGGTTTTAATTTTAAAAAAGAAATTAAATACTTGATGTAAGGTTTTATTTCACAATATCATCATTATTATGGATTGTTTACATTTAAGTCTCAATTGGGGAATATTTTTCTTCCATTTCCATGTTTTCTAAAAATGTTTTCAAAAATATTTTTAGTATTATCCTATGAATTTTAAAAGTCATTTTTACCCATTTTTTACTTTTTACAAAATTTTCTAAAAGGAATATTTTTATCATTTTACAAACAAGTTACTGTGTGAATTTTCTAACAAAAATATGAAAGGAATGTTTTATTTTTACTTATAGGGAATGAGTGTATCTTCTCACCATAATGATTAATTAATTATTTTAAGTTTCATATGAAATATTACAGGGTTATTTTCAAAGAAAATTTTCTCATTTATAATTGAATGGATTTTCAAAAAAATCAAAATGGAAAGGATATTTCCTCAAGAATTATTTCAAGAGATATTCAAAAATAATTTTCCATATAATAAAACATTATTTTATGTTACTTATATTTTACCAGAGATATGATCCTAGTATACGATCCTTATTATTTCTATGGATGGTTTATTTTTATGATGGTATGGTGTTTATGAATCTAGTTACCTTTCCATGGGTTATGAAATGATGAAATGTTTATCATACCCATTTCTTTTCTTGGGTTATGATATGATTTTTTATTTTTGTTCCTGTGGAACACATATGTATGGTTTCATTATGTTATTTTTTGGACCTATACCTCTCTCTCTTTCATTTAGTAAATATTTATATCTCATGAGATAAACAGGATTAGAATGGGGAGTGAACTTGGTTCAGTAAGATAAGGCTAGAACTATGAGTAAACCCAATTCAGTAAGGCATGAATAGAACGGGGAGTGAACCTAGTTCAGTAAGATAGAGATGGAATGGGGATTGAACCAGGTCCATTAATAAAGGTCTGTAATAGGGAGTAAACTTAGTTTGATAAGATAGGGTTGGGTAGGGAGTGAACCCGATTTAGTACAAGACATTGTCTGCTATGATGGTCTTGGTAGTGAGCCTTGACTAATAAGGAAATGATTTTATATTATTATGTTTATACCACAAATTATAAGTCTAATTCCAATATTATTCTATCATAGATCATGTTATTTTATTTCCTTATGATTCTTTACTTATGAACATCCAATATTTTTTCCATGATTTAAGATTATGTTCTTTGATATGAAGGGTATAACTTTCAAATATTATGTTTATATTATTATTCCCTCTTGCTCATGTTATGATTAATATCTATCTTGTTTACCCTTATTGAGAATATGAGATCACCCTTTCTTATTTTTCCTTCCCTGGTTGATGAAGAAAATTTTAGGTATGGTATTCTTAAGAGGAGTACTATGTGAGAAGATATGTGTGAGATATGTTGAAGATCATTCATAAAATAAGAATATTTTATATCCAATCTCTAAAGACTTGAAGCCTTTGTGGTTATGGTATGGATAGTATTATTGTGTATTGATTATTCATATAAATAGATGTAATATTTTTGTATGAAAAGATCGGGATGTTATATGAATCATTGAAAATTATTTTCATAAAATCATCCATTGAATATAGATATAGAGGAGAAATATTCCTGATTGAAAAGAAGAGTTGGGGTCTATTTCACTTTAAAGCATCACATCGCATAAATTATATACCAATGAAAATAAAATTGAGATAGAACATGTAATTACCCAATAATAAACATAAAATAATCAAATAGATAGGGTTTTTTAGATAAATTTCACACAATTTTACCCCAAATTTAAATTATTTCATAACATTCATGATTTGAAAATGAGATTGGAAATAAACCCTCACTACTTTGGAAACCTTAGAATTAAACCCCCTTGAAATATTGAAGTTGAAATGGATTTTTAAATCCCATTAATTTCATGAAATTTATTATAAAAGGCACTAATTGTAATGTATATACACTATAAAGAAGAAACAATTCATGAATATGTCATATATCTCAAAGAAATAAAGTTGAGATAAGAAACCCGTACATTTACTTCATCATCCATGAAAATAACTTTAACCTACTTCATAATAAACATAATAATATTAATAATTTATATTTTAAACTTATTCATATCTATTAGTCATTTTATTTAATTATAATCATTTATTATGAATTCATTAGCTAATTAATTTTTATTTCATCATTAGATGTTAGTAATTTCAATTCTTCCGCACATGGTTCGTAATGGAAATGTAAAACCCCATTATATGATAATAATTTCATAATTAAAATATTATAAAATATATTTAAATTATTACTTTTCAGTTATTTATTCACAAAAAAAAATCATTTTATGAAATCTATGGACATGGTTTGAGAGAACGGGATCTGTGAAAATATTATTTTAGGAAATTTACCAATATCAACGGATTACTTTGTAATGACAGTCAATTTTTGTTTCATCATTTCAGAACCATTTTAAAGATATTTATTACTCCATAATATCATATATATTTATCAAATATATTTTATAATCATGCATCTAAAGTTGTGATGAAAATAAAATATGCCCTCCATGGAGAAGATAGTCTTCACGTCCACACGAGCGACATTTTCATTTATCAAACGGTTGGGAGGAAGGAATAAAATGATAATTCCATTAACATAATAACAATAAAATATAATTATGATACTTATGGAATTATTTTGTCATGGTTAAAATATATTTGGAGTATTTATAATAAGAAATAAAATAATATAAATGAAAAAGGAGTAGTTGGGAATTTTTACTTTACTCCTTGTAACAGCCCCTTTGAAAATAGGGTTAAGCCTTTTAAGGGAGTTCCTTTTATAAGATAGTAACCTCAATGAAATGTATAGGAGTTTTGGGGATGTATTTAGGTAGTTTTTAGTCAAACCAATAGGCTTAAGTTATGAGGAGAAGTGGGGTGGTAAAGGGAATCTTTTATAAGTGAGAGGAGTGACATTTTTTATAATAAGAGGTGAACTATTCTAGGAAATTGTCACAAAAGTATAAAATAACGAAGATAATTAATGTAATGTCAATAAATTCATAAAAAATAATTTTTAGAAAAAAAATTAACATGTTTTAGGTCTTCTGCCCTTTGATCAAACCCTTTTACCATTTTGGCTTTTACCATGCCAACTAATTCTTACCTAAGTAATTTATTTTTATGCCTAAAAATAAAATAGACCTTATTAATTAATTTGGAACTTATACTTACAAAAATTATATCCATTTTATTAGTCACAATTTCTAAAATTGATAAAAATTAATTCTAAAATAATAGATTTACAACACTTTTAAAATGATTTTAGAGAAAAATATACCATAAGATATAAAATATATAATATAGGTTTTTAAATTAAATTTAATATTTTTAAATGTATTATTTTACTTATAAAATAAATATTTAGTCAATAAAAGGATTAATAAATTTTCATTTCATGCTTATACCTTAATAATGTCCTAAAAGTCGTAATATTTGTAAAATGATATTTTATATTATTCATATAAAAATAAAAAAATTCTGAATAATCCCAAAAAATAATAATAATATAATATTTCGTGATAATTAAAAAATAAAGTCCATTTTTTCAAATAATAATTATAAAATTTATGAATTTAACTTTTAAATGTAAATATAAAATATAATGAAAAATTATTTTTATAGGAAAATGCATTTTTCAAATATCAACTGTACTTATTCTTATTTATAATAAATTATTAATTAAATTAGTGTTAATATATTATATATTTTAAAAATATATATTTTATCATCATTTAACCATAATATATTCAGTTTCTTATAAATGCATAAAATATAAAAATGTTATTTTTAGAAGAATTTTTTTTAAGAATAAAATTATCTAATTTGTTATTTAGCTACACTAATTTAATTTCATTAATAAATTTATTTTAAAAATAATTTTTTGTATTTATACATATATCTCATAATGAATTTACTTCTATTTATACCTTCCAATTTAAGCATTACAATTTAATGGTCACATTTAATACTTATAATTTTATTTTAATGTATTGTGATTGGTTTTAGTTTGGTATTGAATGTGAAACAAGTCATTCATCGACATATTAATTAATGGTAAATATATTTCAATATTTTGGGTGGTTAAATTCAATGCCCTTAGTATAATTTTTCCCTCAAATTGTTTTTACTCTAATGGATACAGATGAGGATACCTGTAACAACTAGGCCATGCAGGCACCCTAGTTTCCCCCAAACACATGTTGTCCCATCTCTGAGGCCCACCTATATGCTCAGATGGGTCATGAGAGTAATAACTTTCCCTAGAGGCTAATACATGTTCTTTCAGTGTGATTTTTCCTCACTCACACACACCCTATGAAACTTCCCCATAGGTCACCCATAAAAATTATTACTCCATGCCAAACCTCTCTAACTATGGAGTTATAATCAGGTAGGCTCCTAAAAATAAAGGTAAACCTTACTGACATGGGTAATAAAATTTAGAGTTTTAACTCTAACATTCGGGGGTGTTACATTTACCCCCCCCCCCTCTTTATAGAACAAAATCCTCATTATAGACCCTATATATTAACTTAGGCAATTCCATCTCAATTTTGGTTAGGTTCCTCCTCTGTTACAAATGTAAAAATTGCTCCCTACTGGCACCCCATTTTTTCAACATACATGTGTTGTCTCATCCCTCGGACCCACCTATGTCCCTTAATGATCCATCAGACTAATTAATTCTCCCACAGGCCAACATGCATGTAAGAACCCAGTTTTTTTGCTGTAAAAGACTTTGGAATATTCTTGATGATATTCCAGAGTAACACCTTTAGACGACATTCGATTCTGAGCCCCGGAGTGGTCGGAATTAAATTTTCGGTGCGTTCACACTGGAAATGCTAAATAAATGAGATAACTCCTAAACAGAGTTCCGGATCAGGGATCTGAGTGTACGGATGGGTCCGGAATGGGGTGTTTACACTAGGAACGACATAAAACTTGTCGGTGCGGGATGTTTGGACCCCTCGCCCGCTCCCGGAATGCTAAACGGATAAATTAATTTATTTATTTATTCGTTTATTGGAGAAACGCTAGTATCTCTTAAAAGGTGGCTCGGATTGGAAAACCGAGAGCACCGTTGAGTTCGGAGCGTGCCGTTTACCCTAGTAGGGGTATAAGTTTTGCGGACGCGGGCCGTCTATGAAAAATGGCCCCAGAGGCGTTTTCGTAATTTGGCGGCCTCGGGCGCTAAGTTTAATAACTTTTGAACGGGGTCTCGGAATAAAATTCTGAGACTGCCGTTGCTCTCAGAGCATGGTTCTTAGCCTAGGGGAGGCTAAATCCCGACCCCGTCGGGAGTTCGGGTTCGGGGCTGTCGGGCGGGCGTTTAAGTGATTTGTACTTAAACACCCCCCCCCCCTTTCTTCTTCTTCTTCTTCCTCCTCAAACCCTCCTTCCCCTCCTTCTCCTCCGGCAAGGTGAGCTCCGGCGAGGCGACTCCGGTGAGGTGGCTCCGGCGAGACGATGGCGCGCGGCGGATCGCGCGGGAAGCGCCGGGCGAAGCCCGACGAGGTAGGCGGATTTGATTTTTCCTCCCCTTCCCCGTTTTAATCCTCATTTATGCTCAATCGCACCATTAGATCCTCGAACAAATCCCGTGGTTGCGTAGATCCCGTCCCGAGCTTTCCGGAAAGCTATCCGGATCAAATTTTTGACCATCGGATCGTGCCCGGAGGTCCTTGGAATTTTTCTGGCCACGGACGGTTTCTGGCGAGGGCCGAAGGCGGCAGACGGTGGCGGCGCGGGGCGGAGCGCGGCGCAGCAGGGCGGTCGGTCGGGGCTTCGAAGGCGGCGGCAGCGCTTCCGGGAGGCGGCGGTGGCCTTCGGCGGCGGCTGTCGGAAGCCGGTCGCGGCGCCGGCCGCGGGCGCCAGCAGGCGGAGGAGAGGGGGGCCGCGAAGCGCGCGACCCCCGTGCACGACCGTGACCCGCGAATCGCGGGTCAATGTGGGGAATCAACCGACCGCGAGGCGACCGGTCAGCTGAAGCGAGCCATGGCCAGCTGGCCGCGGTGGGGTGAACCGGACCCGCGGCTGAGCCGCGGGCCGGCTGTGCGGACCGGGCTGGCTGGCGCGGGCCGGCCCAAGCAGGGCGGACCGGCCGGTCCAGGCCGGTCCGGCCCAAGGGGCTTTGCCCCTCAGTCTTCGGACCCCCGTATTTCGGGCTACGGGTGTCCGTTTTGCGCACCGTCTGTAGCAGTGCGGAGCTTGCGTCGAGGGGAGTGTTTTTAGATGGTTTCGCGAAATGTTAATTCCCGAAACGAGGGGTCGCAGAGGCGCGACGTGTCCTTAAGTGGACGAGTGTTTCTCCCGAGATTCTTGTTTTAGACGGCGCGGATGCGTCCGATGTCCGTTTTGAGCGCCGTCAGTGGCGTTGTGACCCTGGCACTGAGGCAGAGGTTTCCAGGGCAGTTCCGGGCATTGAAGTCGGAGTTGAGGTGTGGGCCCCACGGCCCGTCTTTTGAGCTGCGTGCAGCTTTTAGCGGATTTTTTACCGAACGTCCGTTCGGGGCGTGCGAGCAGTCGTTTCTGGGTGTTTTTCCGAGGGGATTGCAATGGTGCAATCTGCCCGCTCAAATTCGGCACGATGGTTCGGGGCCCACGAGGGCCGTTTCGGCGTCGATGGTGATTTTTCTATCTTAATCACCGGGCGACCGTTTTGGACAAGTGAATAGTCCATCTTGTGTACTTTTTCGAGAGGATCGCAACGACGTGATCTGTTCATTGAGTTTCGGGACCAGGATGCGTGTCCCACGTGGCGCCGCTCGTGTGCGGTGTGTCGGAACGCATCTTTTTCTCCAGGTACCCATTCCGCGCAAGTAAGCAGTCAATTTGACGTGCTTTTCCGAGAGCTTTGCGATGGCGTAGTCCGCCCGACCTTTTTCGGGGACGTGGTGTGGGTCCCACCCGACCCGGCTACAATGAATAGTTCCCTTTTTACCGGGTGTCTGTTTTGGGCGATTGAGTACTCAATCCCGTGTGTTTTTCCGAGGGGATCGCAGTGGCGTGATCCGTTGGTTCAGTTTCGGGATCTTGAGGTGGGCTCCACACGGGTTTGGTTTCGGTGAATAGTACCTTTTTCACCGATTGACTGTTTCAGGCGAGTAAGTAGTCTATCTCGCGTGTTTTTGCGCAAGGATTGCAATGGTGTGATCCGTTTGGCTGTACGGAGCCTCTTGCGCGATATTGTTGAATGTGGAAGCACGGGAGGTGCTCCAATGTTGGTTCGCCCTACCTTGTTTATGGCGGACCCTTGGCGTGTGATCGCGCACTCTTGGGAGAGTGATGTAAATGGTTCACGAGATGTGGCTGGCTATGTCTGGGCCTTTGCGGTGGAGTTGTTATGGCACGCCTTCGCGTTGACGTTGGGTGTTGTGTGCACGATGGC
Organism: Viscum album; assembly: GCA_963277665.1. NCBI lineage: Eukaryota > Viridiplantae > Streptophyta > Magnoliopsida > Santalales > Viscaceae > Viscum > Viscum album. The sequence goes on from OY728135.1 coordinate 1,711,213,407, forward strand.
CCTTGGGCTGAGACTGTGGTATACTCTGGGAGTATACAGAAATGCTTAGAGGTACATGTGGTTGTTCGTACCTGAGAACGTTGGTGCATTCAGTTGGGGTTGAGATGGGGCCACACGTTGTGTGGGCCCCACATGCGTGCCGGGTTCTGCTTGCGTACTTTGACCTCTCGCGACGTAGAGGGTCCCTCTATGCTTGTTGTTTGACCAGCAGGGTGGAGTTTTCCCCTGGCTCGATGCTCGCTTGTTGACCAGCAGGGTTGAGTGGTCTCCCCCTGGTTTCGCTCTCGATGGATTGGCCGGTAGCAGTGCTAGTGACACCCAGTGCTAGAGCAGACGCTGCACCTCTTTTGGTTGAGTTGTTCTGGAGTTGGGAAGTTGCGCGATACCCACTCTGTGTTCAGTTGGCCAGTGTTTTTCCCTCTAGTGGAGATGTCTAGAGCAGTTCTGAGTTCTACCCTCCAACGGGGCTGGGCAGTGGGTTACTTATCGATGCTTCTAGGGTTTACCCTCTATCATAGACTGGGAAGTGGGTCACCTGACGCTTTTAGGTTCTACCCTCCAGTAGAGACTGGGTAGTGGGTCACCCGACGACCTCTTAGGGTCTACCCTCCAGCGGGGCTGGGCAGTGGGTCGCCCGTCGTCTAGTTTCAGGTCTACCCTTCAGCGAGGCTGGGAAGTGGGTCGCCTGTCGACTTATTCCAGGTCTACCCTCCAGTGGGGCTGGGTAGTGGGTCGCCTGATGATGTAATTTGGTTTACCCTCCAGTGGGGCTGGGCAGTGGGTCGCCTGATGACGTATTATGGTTTTCCCTCCAGCAGGGCTGAGCTGTGGATCACCCAGTATCTTATTTTGGTTTACCCTCCAGCGGGGCTGGGCAGTGGGTCGCCTGATGATGTATTAGGGTTTACCCTCCAGTAGGGATGGGCAGTGGGTCACCTGATATCTGGTTATGAATTACCCTCCAGCGGGGCTGGGCAGTGGGTCTTTTGCTGGCATTCCAGACTCAGTCCTTTCTACTAGGCTAGTCTGTGGCTTTTCCTCCATGTTTACCGGAGCGGGACCCTTGGTTGTACGGATCGGTGATGGAACGGCTTTAGCTTTGAGGAGACCTCTCGACTGCAGGGCAGTTATGAGGTGTGGTTTGACATTCCCTAGAACTCTCAAGTACGAGGGGAACTTTCCCCACCGAGATGCGTTCTTGTGACACGATCTAAAACCGTGCGGGCGAGTCAGTGCCGTCCAAAGCGGATAGTGTCGAGGTGCGGTGATTGAGCCCCTTGGCTTGCGGTTCGGGGTAGACGTGTGGGATACTGGGCATCGATGGAGTTTACCTCTAGGACTGTTGGCTACTTTTTCTTGGGCTGATCTACGGGATGCAGATCCCCTTACGAGCTTGTTTGGGATTCTTGGCAGAGCATATATATGTATATACCTTGTTCCGGTACCCACTCCTTGGGTTTTGGCTACTCTCCTTCCAGAGGGGGCAAAGACGCGCGGGGTATTTCACATTCTTTCCGTGTCTAGCTTCTCGTTGTTGGATGAGTCTACTCTCCTTCTATAGGTAGCGAAGACTCAACGGGAATTCATCTTCTCACAGTTTCCAGCTCCTTGTGTCTGGATGAGTCTATCTATTTTCTCTTGTTGGGTTGAGCTGGACTCTTTACTGCACTCTCTGTTGTACTCCTTTACTTTTCTGTTCGCTCTACTTCTCACCCTTTAGTACCTCTTTTGTTGCTCCCTCGAGCCTTCGGGGTATCCTACTGAGTATTTTTATACTCACCCCTGCTTGGGCTTTGCCCGCACTTGGTGTGCCCTTGCAGACGACGGACAGGTTGGTCGTGAATTCAGTGGAGCATAGGAGATTGGGAGCTTGGACCGCGTGCGGTGGTCGTGGCCGGGTTTCAGGTGGGAGACTCGTCAGCTGTTTCTTTTGTTTACCTGTTTCCGGGTTGTGGCACTTTTGGTTGGGCGCGTGTTTTTCCCCTTTTCTTTTCAGCTTGTACTTTGTACTGTTTAGAGGTCGATGCACTCTTGTGGTTTATTTATAGCAGTTTCCCTTTTACTTTTCTTTTTACTCTGCACTTTTGTATTGAGTTTGTTGCGTGTGTGTGTATAGGTGCTTAGGCAAAGGCCTCCCCGAGTTATTGTACCTTCGGTGCTGGTCGCCAGCCCCTAGCCTATGGAGGCGGGCTTTGGGTAGTTGCGGCTCGAGCCCGGGTAGGGTCGGGTCATGACAAAGTGGTATCAGAGGTGGTTCATTCCTTGGGACGTTGTGCGGACGTCCCTAAAAGAGGAATTGGATGGGATATAGGGCAACAGTGTTAATGTGTCTCGAGAGCGGCTCTCAGGCCAGGGAGTCCAGTGATGGTGTGACGGCCGACGTATCCATTCACCAGGACCTTGATAACCCGCTTGTCGACTCGGCATGCTGAGACACTTGTTGCAGGGAAATTTGTTTGTGCATCACATAGGACTGAGTCTTGACTGTCCTTCTTGAGTCAGCTCCCCATCGTTGTTGTTATCGGTATATACATATATGCTCATTTGACCGCTGCACTCCTTGATAATATTCAGGATGTCTCCGCGAGGACAGCCAGCTAGGATACCAGCTTTGGTTCGTGACGACGACCCTGTGAGCTACGACGCCATAGTCCAGGACCCATCATGCGAGCCCCTTTCTCCGGGTGGGCCGGTAGCAGCACCCCCACTTGTTGAGCAGTAGGCAGTTTCAGCAGAGTAGGCTGAGCTTGAGCGCAGGTTGAGCGCGCTCTATGAGTTCCAGCGGTAGAGACCGCTGAGGTTCAGTGGTGAGCCAGACCCTCAAGCAGCAGAGGTTTGGGTCGAGGCAGTGGTTAGTCTCTTCAGGCTTGTGCAGACGCCGACAGATCAGAGAGTGGCTTTGGAAGCCAGCCTTTTCTGTGGATCAGCTCGGCGTTGGTGGAGTCTGGTGACTCAGTTTCTTGACGAGTCGTCGCTTTCATGGGGCGACTTTCAGTTGTTGCTCCGTGAGGAGTCTTTCCCCTCCTGCTTGCGCTCCGTTCGGATTCAGGAGCTCCTGCAGTTTCAGCGGGGAGGGATGACGGTGGCCGAGTACGCGGCTAGTTTTGCAGACCGCGCACGCTTTTACCCAGACTTGGTCCGTGATGACAACTTTCGAGTGCAGAAGTTTGAGCAGGGTCTCCGCCGAGAGATTCGTGTTGTCAGAGTACCCTTGGGAATTTCCACATATGCCGGGGTGCTAGGGCAGACGTTGGTGACAATGGGCTTCCTGTCATATTTTGTGGTTGGTAGTGGCAGTGGGCGTGATGGAGCCGGGACGTCTGTCGTAGCTAGCAGGCGCCAGAGTACAGGACCTCGATGCAGGTGGCCTTCCCACTGCCGGTTTCAGAGATGTGGTCGTATACCACTGTGGCGAAAATGCACAGGGCCTCAGACGAGGATGCCCTTCCGTGAGTGGATCCTGGGTCGTGGTCGTACACCACAGTGGCGCCGGAGGGCACCAGGGAAGCCCAGAGAGCACCGGGGCTATGCTTGTGACGGGCGAGGTCACTTGGCACGAGACTGCCCGGCCCGAGTTGCTGAGAGCTTCGGGAAGGCATCAGGTGCACCACCACGGTAGTGGCAGCGCCGTGATCGGAGTATTACCCAGAGAGGTGGTGCTGGCAGAGGAGCGGGAGGAGCTGGAGGTGGGGGATGACGTTACGAGATCTCCCCATCACCACTAAGCGGTCCACATCAGGCTCTGGGAGCTGACGGCTAGGACCATGGGTAGCCACGAGCTTCGGATGTCTACGATCCTGCAGATGATGGGATGGTGAGAGGTACCCCTTGCGACTCTTCTACTTTTTGCAGTAGAATTGTTAGGCTCTGGGTGTGAAAGAATTTTCTCCCTGCTTCTTGTTTGAGGTGTTACCAGGGTGACACAGGGCGTCGGGTGTAACCCTGTGTTGGTAAGGTAAAAGGTGTGAGACCTTTTTCCTTTAGTCGATGGTGTTGGCTCCTTCGCCTGTTGAGCGTGTAAGAGAGCATCAACTGTGGAATCTTGCGTGACCAGATTTCCTTGGGTGTTTCACCATATGGATATTCGGAAGGAGGAAATCACCGGGCCTTGTTTCAGGTGTGGGCGGTGATTCCAGTCACGGGGTGCGACGTAGAGGCTTGACCGGGGAGGTGAGCTACCCCCGAGAGCCTTCAGGCCGTTTGAGATCGTGCAGAGGGATGGTGAGGTTCCCTACCGCCTTGCCCTAACCCCGAAGTCTGGACTGGGTCCACGACGTGGGCAAGGGCCGACCTAGCGTGAACGGATCAATCCTTTGGTCCGTGTGCGGTGACGCAAAGCTGTGCGTGGGTTCTTCTTGGTATGGGAATCCAGGTGTGGGCTTCGTACCATGTGTTGCTCCCTAGTTTTTCTTTTCGAGGACGAAAAGCTTGAAGAAGGGAATGATGTAAGAAACCAGTTTTTTTGCTGTAAAAGACTTTGGAATATTCTTGATGATATTCAAGAGCAGCACCTTTAGACGGTGTTCGATTCCGAGCCCCGGAGTGCCCGGAATTAAATTTTCAGTGCGTTCACACTGGAAATGCTAAATAAATGAGATAACTCCTAAACGGAGTTCCAAATCAGGGATCCGAGTGTACGGATGGGTCCAGAATGGGGTTTTTACCCTAGGAACAACATAAAACTTGTCGGCGCGGGATGTTTGGACCCCTCACCCGCTCCCGGAATTCTAAACGGATAAATTAATTAATTAATTTATTCATTTATTGGCGAAATGCTAGTATTTATTAAACGGTGGCTCGGATCGGAAACCCGAGAGCACCGTTGAGTTTGGAGCGTGCCGTTAACCCTAGGAGGGGTATAAGTTTCGCGGGCGCGGGCCGTCTGTGAAAAATGGCCTCAGGGGCGTTTTCATAATTTGGTGGCCTCGGGCGCTAAGTTTAAAAACTTTTGAACGGGGTCTCGGAAAAAAATTTTGAGACCTCCGTTGCACTCAGAGCATGGTTCTCAGCCTAGGGGAGGCTAAATCCCGACCCCGTCGGGAGTTCAGGTTCGGGGCTGTCGGGCGGGCGTTTAAGTGATTTGTACTTAAACACCCCCCCCCCCCCCCCACTTTCTTCTTCTTCTTCTTCCTCCTCAAACCCTCCTTCCCCTCCATCTCCTCCGGCGAGGCGAGCTCCGGCGAGGCGAGCTCCGGCGAGGCGAGCTCCGGCGAGGTGGCTCCAGCGAGACGATGGCGCGCGGCGGATCGCGCGGGAAGCTCTGGGCGAAGCCCAATGAGGTAGGCGGATTTGAGTTTTCCTCCCCTTCCCCGTTTTAATCCTCATTTATGCCCAATCGCACCATTTGATCCTCGAACAAATCCCGTGGTTGCGTAGATCCCGTCCCGAGCTTTCCAGAAAGCTATCCGGATCAAATTTTCGACCACCAGATCGTGCCCGGTGGTCCTTGGAATTTTTCCGGCCATGACCGGTTTCCGGCGAGGGCCGAAGGCGGCAGACGGCGGCGGCACGGGGCGGAGCGCGGCGCAGCAGGGCGGTCGACCGGGGCTTCGAAGGCGGCGGCGGCGCTTCCGGGAGGCGGCGGCCGCCTTCGGCGGCGGCTGTCGGAAGCCGGCCGCAGCGCCGGCCGCGGGCGCCGGCAGGCGGAGGAGAGGGGGGCCGCGAAGCGCGCGACCCCCGTGCACGACTGTGACCCGCGAATCGCGAGTCGCTGTGGGGAATCAACCGGCCGCGAGGCGGCCGGTCGACTGAAGAGAGTCGCGGCCAGCTGGTCGCGGCGGGGTGAACCGGACCCGCGGCTGAGCCGTCGGCCGGCTGTGCGGACAGCGCCAGCCGGCGTGGGCCGGCTGTGCGGACCGCGCCGGCCGGCGCGGGCCGGCCCAAGCAGGGCGGACCGGCCGGTCCGGGCCGGTCCGGCCCAAGCAGGGCGGACCGGCCGGTCCGGGCCGGTCCGGCCCAAGGGGCTTTGCCCCTCAGTCTTCGGACGCCCGTATTTCGAGCTACGGGCGTCCGTTTTGCGCACCGTCTGCGGCAGCGCGGAGCTTGCGTCGAGGGGAGTGTTTTGAGATGGTTTTGGGAAATGTTAATTCCCAAAACGAGGGGTCGCGGAGGCGCAACGTGTCCTTAAGTGGACGAGCGTTTCTCCCGAGATTCTAGTTTCGGAGGGCGCGGACGCGTCCGATGTCCGTTTTGAGCGCCGTCAGCAGTGTTGTGACCCTGGCACCTAGGCGGAGGTTTCCAGGGCGGTTCAGGGCGTTGAAGCCGGAGTTGAGGTGTGGGCCCCACGGCCAGTCTTTTGAGCTGCGTGCAGCTTTTAGCGGCTTTTTCACCGGACGTCCGTTCGGGGCGTGCGAGCAGTCGTTTCTGGGTGTTTTTCCGAGGGGATTGCAATGGTGTAATCCGCCCGCTCAAATTCGGCACGATGGTGCGGGGCCCACGAGGGTCGTTTCGGCGTCGACGGTTATTTTTCTATCTTAATCATCAGGCGACCGTTTTGGACAAGTGAATAGTCCATCTTGTGTACTTTTTCGAGAGGATCGCAACGACGCGATCAGTTCGTTGAGTTTCAGGACTGGGATGCGAGTCCCACGTGGCGCCGCTCGTGTGCGGTGTGCCAGAATGCATCTTTTTTTTCGGGTACCCATTCCGCGCAAGTAAGCAGTCAATTTGACGAGCTTTTCTGAGAGCTTTACGATGGCGCAGTCTGCCCGACCATTTTCGAGGACATGGTGTGGGTCCCACCCGACCCGGCTATGGTGAATAGTTCCCTTTTCATCGGGTGTCCGTTTTGGGCGATTGAGTACTCAATCCCGTGTGTTTTTCCGAGGGGATCGTAGTGTCGTGATCCGTTGGTTCAGTTTCGGGATCCTGAGGTGGGCTCCACATAGGTTTGGTTTCGATGAATAGTACTTTTTTCACCGATTGAACGTTTCAGGCGAGTAAGTAGTCTATCTCACGTGTTTTTGTGCAAGGATTGCAACGGTGTGATCCTTTTGGCTGTACGGAGCCTCTTGCGCGATCTTGTTGAATGTGGAAGCACGGGAGGTGCTCCAGTAGTGGTTCGCCCTACCTTGTTTATGGCGGACCCTTGCCGTTTGATCGTGCACTCTTGGGAGGGTGATGTAAATGGTTCATGAGATGTGGCTGGCCGTGTCTGGGCCTTTGCGGTGGAGTTGTTATGTCACGCCTTCGTGTTGACGTTGGGTGTTGTGTGCACGATGGCCCTTGGGCTGAGACTGTGGTATACTCTGGGAGTATACAGAAATGCTTGGAGGTACATGTGGTTGTTCGTACCTGAGAACGTTGGTGCGTTCAGTTGGGGTTGAGATGTGGCCACACGTTGTGTGGGCCCCACGTGCGTGTCGGGTTCTGCTTGCGTACTTTGACCTCTCGCGACGTAGAGAGTCCCTCTGTGCTTGTTGTTTGACCAGCAGGGTGGAGTTTTCCCCTGGCACGGTGCTCGTTTGTTAACCAGCACGGTTGAGTGGTCTCCCCCTGATTTCGCTCTCGATGGATTGGCCGGTAGTGGTGCTAGTGACACCCAGTGCTGGAGCAGACGCTGCACCTCTTTTGGGTGAGTTGTTCTGGAGTTGGGAAGTTGCGCGATACCCACTCTGTGTTCAGTTGGCCAGTGTAGTGCCCTCTAGTGGAGATTTCTAGAGCAGTTCTGAGTTCTACCCTCCAGCGGGGCTGGGCAGTGGGTTACTCATCGACGCTTCTAGGGTTTACCCTTCTAGAAGAGACTGGGCAGTGGGTCACCTGACGCTTTTAGGGTCTACCCTCCAGTAGAGACTGGGTAGTGGGTCACCCGACAACCTCTTAGGGTCTACCCTCCAGCGGGGCTGGGCATTGGGTCACCCGTCGTCTAGTTCAGGGTCTACCCTCCAGCGAGGCTGGGCAGTGGGTCGCCTGTCGACTTACTCCAGGTCTACCCTCCAACGGGGCTGGGCAGTGGGTCGCCTGATGATGTAATTTGGTTTACCCTCCAGCAGGGCTGGGCAGTGGGTCGCCTGATGACGTATTATGGTTTACCCTCCAGCAGGGCTGGGCAGTGGGTCACCCAGTATCTTATTTTGGTTTACCCTCTAGCGGGGCTGGGCAGTGGGTCGCCTGATGATGTATTAGGGTTTACCCTCCAGCAGGGCTGGGCAGTGGGTCACCCGATATCTGGTTATGAATTACCCTCCAGCGGGGCTCGGCAGTGGGTCTTTTGCTGGCATTCCAGACTCAGTCCTTTCTAGTAGGCTAGTCTGTGGCTTTTCCTCCATGTTTACCGGAGTGGGACCCTTGGTTGTACGGGTCGGTGATGGAACGGCTTTAGCTTTGAGGAGACCTCTCGACTGCAGGGCAGTGACGAGATGTGGTTTGACTTTCCCTAGAACTCTCAAGTACGAGGGGCACTTTCCCCACCGAGACGCGTTCTTGTGACGCAATCTAAAACCGTGCAGGCGAGTCAGTGCCGCCCAAAGCGGATAGTGTCGCGGTGCGGTGATTGAGCCCCTTGGCTTGCGGTTCGGGGTTGACGTGCGCGATGCTGGGCATCGATGGAGTTTACCTCTGGGATAGTTGGCTACTTTTTCTTGGGCTGAGCTATGGGACGGAGATCCCCTTACGAGCTTATTTGGGCTTCTTGGCAGAGCATATATATGTATATACCTTGTTCTGGTACCCACTCCTTGGGTTTTGGCTACTCTCCTTTCAGAGGGGGCGAAGACGCGCGGGGTATGCCACGTGCTTTCCGTGTCTAGCTTCTCGTGGTTGGATGAGTCTACTCTCCTGCTATAGGTAGCGAATACTCGACGGGAAGTTCATCTTCTCACCGTTTCCAGCTACTTGTGTCTGGATGAGTCTATCTCTTTTCTCTTGTTGGGTTGAGCTGGACTCTTTACTGCACTCTTTGTTGTACTCCTTTACTTTTTTGTTCGCTCTACTGCTCACCCTTCGGTACCTCCTTTGTTGCTCCCTTGAGCCTTTGGGGTATCCTACTGAGTATTTTTATACTCACCCCTACTTGGGCTTTGCCTGCACTTGGTGTTCCCTTGCAGATGACGGATAGGTTGGTCGTGACTTCAGTGGAGCGTAGGAGCTTGGGAGCTTGGACCACGTGTGGTGGTCGTGGTCGGGTTCCAGGTGGGAGACCCGTCAGCTGTTTCTTTTGTTTAGCTGTTGCCGGGTTGTGGCACTTTTCGTTGGGCGCGTGTTTTGCCCCTTTTCTTTTTAGCTTGTACTTTGTACTGTTTAGAGGTCGATGCACTCTTGTGGTTTATTTATAGCAGTTGCCCTTTTACTTTTCTTTTTACTCTGCACTTTTGCATTGAGTTTGTTGCGTGTGTGTGTACAGGTGCTTAGGAAAAGGTCTCCCCGAGTTATTGTGCCTTCGGCGCTGGTCTCCAGCCCCTGGCCTATGGAGGCGGGCTTGGGGTAGTTGCGGCTCGAGCTCGGGTAGGGTCGGGTCGTGACAAAGCATTCTTTCAATGTTATTTTTCCTCACACACACCCTGGTGTGTTACAATACCTCTGCCTCATTTTTTTGGTTCCCATGTTTCCTCTTCAAACTTGTGATTCATCAATAAAAATTTAACTAGATGATAAGTCATGTTTGATAGTACCTTATCTCTATAATATAATATTTACACTGGTTGTTCCTCATAAGAGAGATCATGTTCCAGTTTTAGGACATCTATGTTTAGTACATATAACGGATCAAATATCTACTTCCTCAAAAGTGATACATGGAAAAAATATGTATGTGAGAGAGATTTTTAGGATATTTAAGACTATAGGATACCATATCAACATGATCAAGGATTTAAAAATAGTTCAATTTATCTAGGTACTAACTTCAACTTCTTTACAAATCTCATAACTTTCTTCTATAGTGATATTCCTTGGAATACCTTATCTTCAACTTCAAACTCAAAATCTCATAAAAATATCATTATAACTCTTCTATAGAATTTCAAAACCTTTAATATTCCACGTAATTATTTTCATATTTAACATTATCTTCTAATCAAGGTTTGGCCCATTAAACTGATTCTCTCTCACTTCTTCTCGATATGTTTGAGTTTTATATATTTTCCCATGAAAAGCCTCATAATATGAAATTTGAATGCTATAATGGAAAATATTATTATATTATAACTCAACCAAGGGATGGTATTGATACCAACCTCAGTTTAAATCAATAAAATAGAATTTTATCATATCTTACAGACATTATTAGTTCCTTTTTGACAGACCATCGGTCTAAATATGATAAGTAATATTGATGCATGGCTTTGTATCCAAATATTATCATAGAGTTCTCCAAAAATTATAGATAAACATTAGATATTGATCTAATATAATGTAAAGTGGTACACAATATAGATTTACCACTTACCTTGTGTATACCTTGGCAGGTTGGTCAAGTGATAAATATTCTCCAATAGTAATAAAATGTGTTGACTTTATAATAAAATTGAATACAACCCAATTAGAATTATAACCCTCATATGTTTTTGGGAGTCCTACAACAAAATCTATGTTTATGTTTTCATATTTACATACTATTATGGGTAATGGTTACATAATTCCTTTATAATTCTATTGTTTAGCCTTAACTTTCTAGTATACCAAGCACCGCCAAACATATTATGCAATCTCCCTCTTTATTTTATCACACAAGAAATACTCCTTGAGAACTCAATACATTTTTTTCTTCTAGGATGGATATAGAATGATGAAATATGTGTATCATCCAATAGCTCCTTCTTTAGTTTTGGTATTGATGAAACACATATATATTTTAAGAATCTTATAATTCTATCATTTTCAAAGTTGAACTTTGGAATATTCCTGACATTTTTTTTATCTCCATATTCTTCTAATGTGCCTACTTGATCTTTACATCAATGGATGGTTGATTTTTCATTTGGGAAATATATTATTTCTCCCTTTCCCTAAGTATCTCAAGTTTCATCCTTTATTGGGTCTTTTTTAAACCCCATCATGTACAAAGTAGCATAATCATTCAAACTCATAACATTAGCCACTTTGTTTTCATTCCCATGGTGGTAATGTATTGAGAAATCATATTCTATGACCAGTTTAAACCATATACTTTGGAATTTTTCCATCTCCTTTTGTGTCAATATATACATTAATATATTATGGTTGGTATGGATATCACACTTTTCACTATAGAGATAATTTTTCCAAATTTTTAATACAAATACTATTCTCATCAACTCCAAATCATGTGTTGGATAATTTTTCTCATGATTCTTTAATTTTCATAAAGAATAAGCTATTAACTTGTTATTTTTAATAAGGATTCAAATTAACCCCTTTAATTAGGAATCATTTTATATTACAACCCCTTATCTAAGGTAAGGTAAAGTAATCACAAGCTCATTGTCCTATCTCTTCTTAATCTCCTTGAATATTTTCTCACAATATTTTTTCTATAGGAGCTTCACTCCCTTTCATGTTAACTTTGTTTTTTGATAGGATAATATTGAGAAATTTCTCATAAATCATCGATATTATCCTGTTAATCCATGAAAACTTCAGATTATTATCAATGATTGGATTTGGGAATTATTCAATTGGCTATATCTTTAATGGACCCACATATATACCCTCACTTTTAATTATATAACCTAAGAAGGATATATTTCATCTAGAACTCACACTTGTTGAACTTGGCATATAATTTATCATTTTATAGGATTGTTAGAATAATCCTCAACTTCTCTTCATGTTCATAATTACACTAAGAATATATTATAATATTATCGATAAAGACTACCATAAATTTTTCAAGGTAATATCGAAAGTGTAACATCCCAAGTAAGTAATGAAAAATAGATATTTTTATCTATGTCTATTAATGATTAAGATAGTGTTTTAGAGGCTTAAAATGAAAATAAATACAATCTTATGCATGAAATACACTAATATTCTTAAAAGATTGTTTTACTACCTTTTGATGGAAAACCATTTTTAAATCTATATTTGACAATTTTATAAACTATGTTTGTCAAAATAAACTTATTCTTTATGATTGGGACATCAAAATTTACTTTGTGTGAATTTTTGGTATTTTTCTGACAATATTCATTTTTTAATGAATAGTGAAAAATACTGCATTTTACATCAAAACTGCTTTTTAATCTAATTAATTTATATGATTAGATTATTTTTTGAATTTATTTTGAAGTGAAATTAGAATATATTTTTACCATTTTATCCAATGGTGGTCATTGGAATCAATTTCACTTTGAAATTAGACTTAAACTGGTGTCAATCTTTTGATACTTATTGTTTTGTAAAAACACGCTATTTGCTCTGGCAGCGGGAATTAATTATTGAATTAATTAATGTGACTTATATGATTTTAATTTTGTAAAATGGACTTCATTTTTGAATTCGGAATATCAAATATAGCTTAGGGTGAATTTTTGGTAATTTTCTGAAAAACTTCAATTTTTGATGAATAGTGAAACCACTAAGTGGTAATCAAGCAAACTGATTTTTCAGTTAAATGAATGTTTACCACTAATGTATATTGAATTTTGAAAATCCGACATACATGGTTGTCATTAAGAAGTAAAATGTGGTTCAATGAGATTAAAATAATTTTTTGGTGAATAGTAACTTATTAAGTTTTTAATCACGATTAGTGGTAATTAGTGTAGTTTAAGGTATAAATAATGCTTTAATAAAATGAAATGACCTAGACACATGTACCAACCTCATTGGTTGTGTCATGGCCGACCATGACATGCCATGGGTCAACTTGGGGACCCCATGGATCCACTTTTGTTGGGAAATGACATAAATAACTTTTTATTTAATGTAAAAGTAAAAATGGCACAAACATAATATGTTTCACAAAAACAATTTTTACATGGGGTTATAAAGATCAGATATTTGATTATAAATAGTCATTGAAAATCTAAAAAGATTTCCTACATCATAGTATTTTTTTTATGATTTTTATACATTAAATAAATTAAATTATTTATGACATAATAATGATGCAGCGATGACATCATTATTTGACGATTTAAATAAAATGGAAAGACAATGTAAAATATATGAACTACACATGGCCAAAACCAATTGGATGAGTGTATTTCGAACCCTTATCACCTTATCCACGAATTATATCAATGTGGGACCTTTTAAAACCGAAACACGTTTTCAAATAAAGTAATATTTCTTTACTTTCCAAAAGTGCCCCTCCTCTCCTCTTATAAAAGGCCCCCACCTCTACCTCATTTCACACACTCCTCAAGCCTTTGGCTCGGCCAAACCCTGCCCATTTACTCTCTCCACATCCCTCTACTCATCCTAGAGGATTCCCTTTGGGCATAATCCTTTCAAAGGAAGCCTTTAGGCTCAAATCAAAAGGAGTTACACTTTTAAAGGTAATTCATTCTCTCATGTTCATTTGTTTTATTTTGCTTCTCCAACCCCCTAAACTTTTTTTATTTACTTATTTTGTATCAAAACCAGTTTCTTCAATATTCTAGGATGTTTTTATAAGATTTATTTGAGCTACACTCTCACACAACTACATCAAATGGTTAAAGAACATACGATTTCCGTGGATGGCGAAATTCTGCCTCCCGAAACGATGATTGTTCAATACTCATTTAACACCTTCAAAGGTGGCCATTATGATGTCACTATTTTTATATATGATATATAATATGTTTATGTTTTCCTTAAGCTTCTGTTTTTTTCATTTTGGGCATACCTTTATGGTTTCCATTATGGGTAAACACGATATCTTCATTTTAGGAAGTGCGGACTACCGCCCCCTAAAAGTGATTTGATTCATTAATACCATATGTTAGATGTGTAAAGGATAAAGTTAATGATATTATATATGTTATTATACTGGAATTATAATATACTCTTATATCATTATGATTCCATTCCAGAAAATATGAAATAGAAATGGAAGTAGCGTTCATGCGTACGTACGGCTTACCGTCTCCATGAAAGGTGCATTTCATTTCTTACCTCTAAATGTGATGTAATATTATAAATGAATGTATGTAATGGATATATATGACATATATGATATATACATCATGAATACCATTCTGGATATAATGAACCTTTGACCAAATTAACAACATGTAAGTGTAAGAAGTCTATTTTTGACTTAAGAACCAAATACCGACAAAATGAACATTATTAACTTAACTGATTACATGATGTTCATAACATGGTATAAAAGGAATAATGAACTTGAAAAAGATTCATAAGCAAGTAGAGATTAACTCAAGTTTATTATTCAGGAGATTAAAGAACAGTCGGGTCAAGTCGGATACGAGGTATGGGACTTCGTCTCAATCTCCTTTCGTTGAGGCATATTTTATTTTATACACAACTTTCTTTTATACGGTGTATAAACCCCTTTGACTTTTACGTTTATTCAAAAGGAATATTTTTTATACGAAGCGTTTACTAAACGACAAAAGGGAATGTTTTTGTCGTACGTATGCGGCGACAACGACTTCTCCGCCGTCGTGACCGTTATTTGAGTTTCGGCTTCCTCTACAAGCCATACCTTCTTTTTTAAAAGAAAAATAAATACCATGTTTTAATTTTCTTTTATTTTGGTATGGAAAATGGTTTTCACAATGTTTTTGTGTTGTATTGATGTCTTGTGATTGAAATGTGGAAATGTTATGTTTCCTTTAAGCATGTTTTATGTGATATGATTATGTTATGGTTCTTGGGCATTATTATGAAGACGGGTGGTTCTGTGATAAACTAAGGGCGGGTGAGCCTGTTATAGCTCTCCAATGCATTGGGTAACGCGAAGGAGTGAAACGTTAAGGTTTCTCCGAAGAGATTTTAGGGAATATACCGTGATGGGTATTCCAAACGTAACCAAGAGGGTTACTCCCTACGTAAGAATGTTATGAATGTCTCAAGTTACCTTTATGTCTTATGATTTCTATGATTTGTTCATGATTTGATGAGGTATGTTAAAGTGATTATGTTTTATGGGTAAAGTTTGATTTCACTCTTATGTATGTATGTACCCATGTTTCCTTTCCATGTTTTTATAACCCATACTGAGTTTTATGCTCATCCCAAGTTTTTGAAATGTTTTTCACAGGTCAAGGGAAAGGTACATGATAAGATGATAGAGTCAAGGATGTGTCAAGAAATAATCCATGCTTTATTTTAAATGTGTTTCCATTGATGGGAATGAAGAATACTATCTTTATGTAACCACTTTGTTTATATGTGGAATGTAATGCAAGTTTTATGATCTAATTCTCTAAAACTCTAAACCCGAAAAGATCCTCAATGTGTAATCTTGTAATAACTCAAGATTAAGTAAGGTTTAAGGCTGGGGCCTTATAGTTGGTATCAAAGGTCGGTTTAGATAACTTTAGGAGTTAGAATTCTATTAAATGATTATCCAAAAATATTTTTTTTTTTTGAAATGATATAGCATTTAAAGATTACCATGTTGCTTCATCTAAGACATGTTTGTTCAGAATGGTTTTCCGCAGAGGAAATAGGGAAGCAGTGCTAGGAAGGCATACAGAAGGAAATAACCTTCCGAATCAGCATCCAGAAATGGTCGGAATTGGAACTGAATAGTTTGTTGTAGTGATGGCTCAATTGACTCAAGCGATAAATGGAGGTGGTATCCATGCACGAGATCAGCCAGATCAACCGCAGAGGAACATGTCAGTGGTGGAACATTTCATGAGGCAAAATCCACCATCATTCAGAGGATCATCTGACCCTGTGCTAGCTGAAGGGTGGATTAAATCACTGGAGAAGATTTTTGACGTTATGGGGTGTTCATACAATCAAAAGGTTAGTCTTGCTATTTACCGTTTGGAGGGTGAAGCAGATCAGTGGTGGTCTATGGTTAAGAATATCAGGGATGCCGATGAGATTGATGCTCTTGACTGGGATGAATTCAAAGGTATGTTTCTTGAGAAGTATTTTCCTAAGGCTGTTCGACTTAGGATGGAAAAGAAATTCTTGGAATTAAGGCAAGAGGAAGACTTAGTGGTTGCCTATGAAGAAAGGTTCACTCGATTGGCAAGGTATGCTCCAAATTTTATCCGGGACCTTGATAGTAAAATAAATCGTTTTTACTCAGGATTAAAGCTAAAATATCGAAGGGCATTAGCTTCTCGAGAGTTTAAAAGTTATGAAAAGCTTGTTCGATGTGCTGAGAAGGTGGAAATGGAGTTTGCTGATGACCAATTTTTCTATAACAACCAGCAGAAGAAGAGACTGAGGTGGCAAGAGAAAGGTAAGAATTCTTCAAAAAAGTCTGATGGTAAGAGAACTAAGTTTCCAGTTTGTGATAAATGTGGCAAAAGGCATGCTGGGGAATGTCTTCTGAATTATGGGAAGTGCTACCGATGTGGTAAGATGGGACATAAGGCTCGTGATTGCACTGAAAAGGATCAAGGTGAAGGTAAGAACAAATTTGATTTACAGTTAGTGAAATGTTATAAGTGCAATGAGATGGGTCACTATGCAAACGAGTGTCCGACAACGAGCTTGAGTGATGGGAAGCAGTTAGACTACAAGCTGAAAGGGGTGGTGAAATCCTTTGCAACTACTTCAGCAGATGTCGGGCCATCAAATGAAGTTGTATCAGGTACTTTGTTTGTTTTTTCAGATTATGCCAGTGTGTTGTTTGATTCGGGGTCTACACATTCTTTCATCTCTGAAACCTTTTCTAGTAAAATGGGAATACCATCTCAAGAAATGACTCCTGAACTTTTGGTAAAAACACCTGGGGGAAGTGTCGAGGCAAAAAGAATTTATAAGAATATTCATATCCTTATCTGTGGAAAGAACCTACTTGCAAACCTTATTGTTCTACCTATAGTAGAGTTTGATGTTATCCTGGGTATGGGTTGGCTCTCCATTTACCGTGCTAAGATTGACTGTAGAGCTAAAGAAGTTTCTTTTCAGAAAGACTTTCAGTTTGTTTACAAGAATGAACCCTTACTTTTGATAACATATCAAGAGGCTGAGAAACTTGTAAAAGATGGAAATGAATGTTACCTTGCACACGTCGTTGAAAATAAAGGAACTATTCAGATTAATGACGTGCCAGTGGTAAATGAGTATCCTGATGTTTTTCCTGATGAGTTGCCTGGAATAATACCAGATCGGGAAGTTGAGTTTACTGTTGACTTAGTTCCTGATGCTAAGCCAATTTCAAAACCCCCTTATCGAATGGCACAAATTTAACTTTTAGAGTTGAAGGAGCAATTGCAAGATTTATTAGAGAAAGGTTTCATTAGACCTAGCACATCACCATGGGGTGCTCCTGTTTTATTTGTTAAAAAGAAAGATGGTTCTATGAGACTTTGCATTGATTATAGAGCCTTGAATAATATCACTGTTAAGAACAAATATCCTTTGCCTCATATCGATGATTTGTTTGATCAGCTCCAGGGAGCTCAGTTTTTTTCAAAGATTGACTTGAGATCGGGGTACCATCAACTGAAGGTAAAGGAGGCAGATATTCCGAAGACCGCGTTCCGTACGAGATATGGCCATTATGAATTTGTAGTAATGCCTTTTGGGCTAACCAATGCACCTTCTGTATTCATGGACTTAATGAATATAATTTTCCATGAGTTCTTGGATAAGTTTGTGGTGGTTTTCATTGATTATATTTTGGTTTTTTCTAAAAGTAAAGAGGAGCATGAAAAACATTTAAGAGTTATCTTGCAAACCTTAAAAGAAAAGAAACTGTATGGGAAATTCAGCAAGTGTGAGTTTTGGTTGCAACAAATTTCTTTCCTTGGTCACATTGTTTCTAAAGATGGAATAACTGTTGATCCTGCAAAAACAAAAGTTGTGGAAGAATGGCCAAGACCCACAAATGTAACCGAGATTCGTAGCTTCCTTGGTTTGGCGGGCTATTACCGAAGGTTTGTTAGAAATTTTTCACGGTTATCTAGTCCAATGACTAAGCTAACTCGGAAGGGTGTTAAGTTTATCTGGACAAAAGAATGTGATGATTGTTTTCAGGAATTGAAAAGAAGATTGGTGAATGCTCCAGTTTTGGCACTACCTTCCAGGAATGGTGAGTTTGTTATATACAGTGATGCTTCATTGAAAGGACTTGGTTGCGTCCTAATGCAGAATGATCAGGTAATTGCTTATGCTTCACGACAGTTGAAAACTCATGAGGTAAATTACCCTACACATGATTTGGAATTAGCTGCTGTTGTTTTTGCTTTAAAAATTTGGAGGCATCATTTGTATGGAGTAAAGTGTGAAATATATACCAATCACAAAAGTTTAAAGTATATATTCACTCAGAAAGAGTTAAACATGAGACAAAGTAGATGGCTAGAATTAATCAAGGATTATGATTGTACAATTCATTACCATCCGGGAAAAGCAAATAAAGTGGCTGATGCTTTGAGTCGAAAAAGTAATGCTTCATTAACAATGTTGCGGTTAGAACCTGATCCTTTGGTTAACGATTTGATGAACTTTGGAATAGAAGTTGTTGGTGCAGGAAGTCCTTCTGTTTTGTTTCAGGTATCAGTGAGATCATCTCTATCAGATAGAATCAAGAAAGCACAGAAGCAAGATAGTGAGTTGCAGAAAAAGGTAGAGCTGGTTCAGAAAGGTAAGTTGCCTGAATTCAACATTGATAATGATTGTGTTTTGAGATTTGGGAAGAGATTGTGTGTGCCTTGTGATTCACAGTTGAAGAGAGATTTGTTATGTGAAGCTCATAGTTCTCTATTTTCAGTTCATCCGGGCAGTACTAAGATGTATAGAGATCTGCGGGAGTATTACTGGTGGGATGGAATGAAAAGAGATATTGCTGATTTTACTGTGAAGTGTTTGACTTGTCAGCAGGTTAAAGCAGAGCGGTAGTTACCGAAAGGGATGCTTCAGCCTTTACCAGTGCCAGAGTGGAAATGGGAGAATATATCCATGGACTTTGTTGTTGGATTACCGAAGACATCTCGAGGTAATAATGCAATCTGGGTTATTGTTGATCGCTTGACCAAATCTGCTCATTTCCTTGCTATACGAGATACTTTCTCTCTTGATCAACTTTCCCATTTGTATCTTAAAGAGATAGTCAGGTTACATGGGGTTCCTCTCTCCATTGTATCGGATCGTGATCCCAGGTTTACTTCTAACTTTTGGAAAGGCCTTCAGAAGTCGTTGGGTACTGAACTAAATTTTAGTACAGCTTTTCATCCTCAATCAGATGGGCAGTCAGAACGAACAATTCAGACATTGGAGGATATGCTACGATCTTGTTCTATGGATTATCAAGGAAGTTGGGACCAACATCTTTCTTTGGTTGAGTTTTCATATAATAACAGTTTTCATTCCAGTATACAGATGGCACCATTTCAGGAATTATATGGGAAGCGGTGTTGAACTCCAGCTTTCTGGGATGAAGTGGGTGAAAGGAAGTTGATGGGACCAGAATTGGTAGAAGAGATGGCAGAAAAAGTTCAGCTGATTCAGAAACACATGAGAACAGCTCAGATCAGGCAGAAGAGTTATGCAGATAATCGGAGGAAGGATCTATCTTTCGAGGCAGGTGATCATGTTTTTCTCAAGGTTTCTCCTTGGAAAAGTGTGATGAGATTTGGTAAGAAAGAAAAGTTGAGTCCAAGGTTTGTTGGACCATACGAAATTCTGGAGAGAGTTGGATCAGTTGCATACCGAGTGGCTTTACCTCCGAGTTTATCTTAGGTACACAATGTTTTTCACGTTTCGATGTTGAGAAAGTATATGCCAGATCCATCTCATGTTTTGAGTCCAGAGGTAGTTCAGCTGGAAGAGAACCTATCTTATGAGGAACAACCG
Source organism: Viscum album (assembly GCA_963277665.1). Classification (NCBI taxonomy): domain Eukaryota; kingdom Viridiplantae; phylum Streptophyta; class Magnoliopsida; order Santalales; family Viscaceae; genus Viscum; species Viscum album. The sequence continues at coordinate 1,711,233,264 of OY728135.1, forward strand.
GTCCAGATTCTTGACCACAGGGAGCAAGTGTTACGGAATAAGGTGATTAAGCAGGTAAAGGTTTTGTGGAAAAACCACATGATTGAAGAGGCAACATGGGAATCTAAAAATGCAATGAGGGATAAGTACCCCCATTTATTCGATAAGTAAATAAATTGCGGGGACGAAATTTTCTAAAGGGGGGAAGGATGTAACATCCCAAGTAAGTAATGAATAATAGATATTTTTATCTATGTCTATTAATGATTAAGATAGTGTTTTAGAGGCTTAAAATGAAAATAAATACAATCTTATGCATGAAATACACTAATATTCTTAAAAGATTGTTTTACTACCTTTTGATGGCAAACCATTTTTAAATCTATATTTGACAATTTTATAAACTATGTTTGTCAAAATAAACTTATTCTTTATTATTGGGACATCAAAATTTACTTTGTGTGAATTTTTGGTATTTTTCTGACAATATTCATTTTTTAATGAATAGTGAAAAATACTGCATTTTACATCAAAACTGCTTTTTAATCTAATTTATTTATATGATTAGATTATGTTTTGAATTTATTTTGAAGTGAAATTAGAATATATTTTTACCATTTTATCCAATGGTGGTCATTGGAATCAATTTCACTTTGAAATTAGACTTAAACTGGTGTCAATCTTTTGATACTTATTGTTTTGTAAAAACACGCTATTTGCTCTGGCAGTGGGAATTAATTATTCAATTAATTAATGTAACTTATATGATTTTAATTTTGTAAAATAGACTTCATTTTTGAATTCGGAATATCAAATATAGCTTAGGGTGAATTTTTGGTAATTTTCTGAAAAACTTCAATTTTTGATGAATAGTGAAACCACTAAGTGGTAATCAAGCAAACTGATTTTTCAGTTAAATGAATGTTTACCACTAATGTGTATTGAATTTTGAAAATCCGACATACATGGTTGTCATTAAGAAGTAAAATTTGGTTCAATGAGATTAAAATAATTTTTTGGTGAATAGTAACTTATTAAGTTTTTAATCGCGATTAGTGGTAATTAGTGTAGTTTAAGGTATAAATAATGCTTTAATAAAATGAAATGACCTAGACACATGTCCCAACCTCATTGGTTGTGTCATGGCCGACCATGACATGCCATGGGTCAACTTGGGGACCCCATGGATCCACTTTTGTTGGGAAATGACATAAATAACTTTTTATTTAATGTAAAAGTAAAAATGACACAAACATAATATGTTTCACAAAAACAATTTTTACATGGGGTTATAAAGATCATATATTTGATTATAAATAGTCATTGGAAAGATAAAAAGATTTACTACATCATAGTATTTTTTTATGATTTTTAGACATTAAATAAATTAAATTATTTATGACATAATAATGATGCAGCGATGACATCATTATTTGACGATTTAAATAAAATGGAAATACAATGTAAAATCTATGAACTACACATGGCCAAAACCAATTGGATGAGTGGATTTAGAACCCTTATCACCTTATCCACGAATTACATCAATGTGTGACCTTTTAAAACCGAAACACATTTTCAAATAAAGTAATATTTCTTTACTTTCCAAAAGTGCCCCTCCTCTCCTCTTATAAAAGGCCCCCACCTCTACCTCATTTCACACACTCCTCAAGCCTTTGGCTCGGCCAACCCCTGCCCATTTACTCTCTCCACATCCCTCTCCTCATCCTAGAGGATTCCCTTTGGGCAGAATCCTTTCAAAGGGAGCCTTTAGGCTCAAATCAAAAGGAGTTACACTTTTAAAGGTAATTCATTCTCTCATGTTCATTTGTTTTATTTTGCTTCTCCAACCCCCTAAACTCTTTTTATTTACTTATTTTGTAACAACACCAGTATCTTAAATATACTAGGATGTTGTTATAAGATTTATTTGAGCTAAACTCTCACACAACTACATCAAATGGTTAAAGAACATACGATTTCCGTGGATGGTGAAATTCTGCCTCCCGAAACGATGATTGTTCAATACTCATTTAACACCTTCAAAGGTGGCCATTATGATGTCACTATTTCTATATATGATATATAATATGTTTATGTTTTCCTTAAGCTTCTGTTTTTTTTCATTTTGGGCATACCTTTATGGTTTCCATTATGGGTAAACACGATATCTTCATTTTAGGAAGTGCGGACTACCGCCCCCTAAAAGTGATTTGATTCATTAATACCATATGTGGGATGTGTAAAGGATAAAGTTAATGATATTATATATGTTATTATACTGGAATTATAATATACTCTTATATAATTATGATTCCATTCCAGAAAATATGAAATAGAAATGGAAGTAGCGTTCATGCGTACGTACGGCTTACCGTCTCCATGAACGGTGCATTTCATTTCTTACCTCTAAATGTGATGTAATATTATAAATGAATGTATGTACTGGATATATATGACATATATGATATCTAAATCATGAATACCATTCTGGATATAATGAAACTTTGACCAAATTAACAACATGTAAGTGTAAGAAGTCTATTTTTGACTTAAGAACCAAATACCGACAAAATGAACATTATTAACTTAACTGATTACATGATGTTCATAACATGGTATAAAAGGAATAATGAACTTGAAAAAGATTCATAAGCAAGTAGAGATTAACTCAAGTTTATTATTCAGGAGATTAAAGAACGGTCGGGTCAAGTCGGATACGAGGTATGGGACTTCGTCTCAATCTCCTTTCGTTGAGGCATATTTTATTTTATACACAACTTTCTTTTATACGGTGTATAAACCCCTTTGACTTTTACATTTATTCAAAAGGAATCTTTTTTATACGAAGCGTTTACTAAACGACAAAAGGGAATGTTTTTTTCGTATGTATGCGGCGACAACGAATTCTCCGTCGTCGTGACCGTTATTTGAGTTTCGGCTTCCTCTACAAACCATACCTTCTTTTTTAAAAGAAAAATAAATACCATGTTTTACTTTTCTTTTATTTTGGTATGGAAAATGGTTTTCACAATGTTTTTGTGTTGTATTGATGTCTTGTGATTGAAATGTGGAAATGTTATGTTTCCTTTAAGCATGTTTTATGTGATATGATTATGTTATGGTTCTTGGGCATTATTATGAAGATGGGTGGTTCCGTGATAAACTAAGGGCGGGTGAGCCCGTTATAGCTCTCCAATGCATTGGGTAATGCGAAGGAGTGAAACGTTAAGGTTTCTCCGAAGAGATTTTAGGGAATATACCGTGATGGGTATTCCAAACGTAACCAAGAGGGTTACTCCCTACGTAAGAATGTTATGAATGCCTCAAGTTACCTTTATGTCTTATGATTTCTATGATTTGTTCATGATTTGATGAGGTATGTTAAAGTGATTATGTTTTATGGGTAAATTTTGATTTCACTCTTATGTATGTATGTACCCATGTTTCCTTTCCATGTTTTTATAACCCATACTGAGTTTTATGCTCATCCCAAGTTTTTGAAATGTTTTTCACAGGTCAAGGGAAAGGTACATGATAAGATGATAGAGTCAAGGATGTGTCAAGAAATAATCCATGCTTTATTTTAAATGTGTTTCCATTAATGGTAATGAAGAATACTATCTTTATGTAACCACTTTGTTTATATGTGGAATGTAATGCAAGTTTTATGATCTAATTCTCTAAAACTCTAAACCCGAAAAGATCCTCAATGTGTAATCTTGTAATAACTCAAGGTTAAGTAAGGTTTAAGGCTGGGGCCTTATAGAAAGATTCTATTATTCAAATACATAAAAATTGCAGAGGAATTTGTGAGTCTGAATGACATTACTATAAATTCATAATGTACATAACTTATATAGAAAACTATCTTGGGTATATCTTAGGTCTTTACCATTATTTAATAATATTTGAATTTAATTTCAGTCTTCAAAAAATGTTGATCTCCTCGTAATTAATCAAACAAATCATCAATAAGGGGTAGAGGATATTTGTTCTTGATTGTGATCTTGTTAATTACATGATAGTCAATGCATAAATTCATTGATTTATATTTCTTCTTAACAAAGATATTAAATATACCCCATATTGATGCACGTGGATATACAAAACACTTATATAGATTTTCTTAATTTTTCATCTTCAATTACTATAATTAAATCAAATAAATTATATAATGTTTCTTTGATATAGGGATATCACCAGGTTTGAGTCTAATTGAAAACACAACCTCATGATGAAGGGAAAGATGAGAAAATTCCTCAATAAAAACATTAATATATTCTCTCATAATATGAATATCTCCAATGTTGAGGTATTCCATAGATATTTGATGAAAAAATCATCATGATAGGGTATTAAGATCCATATAATAGAAGTAATTTCCATATAAGTATCATAGTCATACTTTAATTGATAAATAATCATGTGTTGATTAGGGATATTAAATGTGATTTATTTACCCCAAAAATTATTATTGGATCTATATAAAGAGAGAAATTCCATGCCTAAAATGACATCAAATTGATAAAAAGGAGGGACTATAAGATTTTTAGGAAAAACATTCCCACAAACTATTATTAAAGATGATTTATAGAGTTGAGATAGAGTCATTAAAATACTAAGAGTTTTCACTAATAATATAATAATTAATCATTAGGGTGGTGATTTAATGTATTTAGAAAATGTTATATATATGAAAGAGTGGGTAGGAATAAATTCAAACAATAAATTCATAGTTTTAGAATGGATAATAAGTATACCTTTTTCACTTTATTTTTATGACCCACTACTACAATTGTGATAACATAAGTTGTACCTTATTCCCTTGGTGTAAGCGGTTAAAAATGTTGATTATCTGAATTAATACCTGGATTAGTGCATTGGATGGAATAATTCCTATAAATTATATCATTTAATTGTTTCTCGTGCATTAGACTAAGATTTATTTTCCTCCCTTTAATTAGATAGCAACTTAACCTATTTCCAAAAATAACATGCATGATGGCCTACTTTTCCACTAGTAAAACATCTTCCTGACCCTTCGAGGAATTTCCCCCCATTATTATTTCCACGTTTTTTATATACATGATGATTAAATTTATTCCCTCCAGTTTATTTATCATTTTTGTTCTCTTGAAACTCTATTTTTTTTATTATCCCCTAAACTAGGAGAATAATTGGAGTCTACAATCTCTATTTCAACTTTGAGAGCACATCAAATAATGTTTTCAGATATTCCAAAGTCTATTATAGGTAATTAATTTAAAAGATTTTGTTTTAATGCACTAGATAATCGATTAATATTTCTTTAATGGTAAGTGATGAAACCAGATACATACCGTACAAGTATTGTGAAGTTTAATTTATACATACCAATATATTCATCCTCATTGTATTTGAACTACATGAATTATCTATCTATTTTTTTTGAATAGTTCAAGGAAAATATTTACTGAAGAATATTTTCTTGAACACCTACCTTTCTATTGAGTCAACTTCTTCCTTTGTATTTATATTCTTAATAATATTCCACCATTATTATGTCCCACCTTCTAGATGATAAATATCTAAAATAAAATTCATAGGGTGTGAACACTAGATAATGGAAATTATATTCTCTACTATACTAATCCACTACTCAGAAAGTAGTGCATTGGAAGAACTACTAAAGGAGGGTGGTTGTTGATGAATAAGGGACTCTATATTAAGTTTCTCCATCCTAGGTGCTTTTAGTATCTTGATATGGGTTGTGTTATTATTCCTCACTCGGGAGAGTTGAGTGAGAATTTTCATAAGATTTTATACTCTTGAACCCATCCAATTTGGTTTCTCAATAGGATAATCACTACATTACCCATTAAATCAATTGTTAACTTAGTTTCTCTTTGATCCATCCATTACATAAATAAAGGAATGGTGAGTTATGAGAAAATTAATAAATATATAAAATGAAATTTTAGACATGGAATAATTAACTCAAAAATGATGTGAATAACCAGACTTATAAATCTCTATTTTTTAATCTAGGTTATTCGTGGCTAACTCCTATTAGGTTTTATAAACTAATTATATTCAAATACTCTATAGTGGTTCATAAAAATCATGTGACTTTACCAAATAACATCCCCCATGGGAGTGTCAAACTATGTATGCAGTTAGACCTCTCTGTCATGCATTAGGTGAATATTGAATTAATACTCAACCATCCTTTTTCTAGCTTATTACCCCTAGGTGAATCTGTTTTGGAGCCTATATCCACATTTTTGTATCTATAAATAGATTTAATTTCATAGAAACCACACATTCTATAATTAACCAAAATATTATAATGTTTTCATAAATTTAGCCATATTCTAAGGGTTTACACTAATGTTATCTAGTCATAATCATGAAAAATGACTAAACCCTTCTCTAATACCAATTGAGGTGACCCAAGAAAAATATCCATATAAAATTTTTCTTTTTAAATTATTATTAAATAAACATCATAATTAATATCACCCCAAAATCCATAGGTTTAGTGTATTTGGAGACTAAATACATAAATAATTTATTATTAAATGTTTTCAATATCTCCCATAATAAGCCTTCTCAAAATATACCTTATTCGAAACATTAAACATAAAACTCTAATTCATAACCAAGTACATATAAACATAAGAAAAGGTAATCTCAAATGCTTAGTAAGGATAAAAAAATATCATAACTAGGTATAAGATAAGAATATTGGAATGAGAACATAATAATATGAGATCATACCTAAATAAATATAGATAAATCAAGGATATGAGAATAAAAAAAGGTATAAGAAATAATAACATGAGTAAAATTCATGAAATATGAATTTGGAAAAAACATAATTATAAAAATAATAACATAGTGGATTAGGAATAAAATTAATTCCTCTTGTAACATAGTGGAGTAGGAATTACATTCCTGGCCCATATAACATAGTGGATCAGAAATAATTTATTTTCATCACATTCTTATCTCATTAGATATTATACCTTATCCTATACATTATAGGGATATATAATTCTATTCCCACCCTTCACATAATAAAAACCATACATATGTGTGCCACAAGAATATAAAAACATTCACATTTCGACATCACTTAATTAACCTATGAAAAAGATATGGGTTTCATGAAAATATCCATAGAAAATTTCATAATCCATCTAGAGAAATAAGGTGTATGGTCACATAATAACATAACCCAAGTGTAAAATAAGGAACAAAAAAGAATACTGACATAGATGAAAACACGTTTTAAGATTATTGAATAAATTATTTTAAAAATAAGATGAAATGATCATTTTCCTTTCAAAAACACTAATAAATAAACATATTTGTAAAATAATTTCAAAACATGAAAAGGGATATTCATCTAGAATAATTTATGTAAAGGAACATTTTTACATGGAAAACATTAAAATGAGATTATTTTCACACCTCGAACAAAAACAACCCATATGGAAAAAATTAAAATATTGATTTTAATGTGTTTTTAAAGTGAGTCAAAATAGTAAGAAATAACCTTAATCTATTATTGAATCATAGAAAATTATTTCAATAAAATCATTCATTTAATATTGACATAAAGGAGGATTATTCTTGACTAAAAAGAAAAAAGTGGTGTAAGTTTCACTTAAAGGCTCACATGAGGTAAATTAATTACCATACGAAATGAAATTAGGAGGAAACATATAAAAAAAATAATGAAAATAGGATAATAAATTGTTAGGGATTTTAGAGATAATTTTTATATAATTTTTTTCCAAATGTAAATTCATTCATAACAATCTTGATTTGAAAATAAGATTGGAAAAAAATCATATGGCTTTTGTAAACTTTAAATCAAACCAACTTGAAATAGATAACTTGATTTTTATTTGTAAATACATTAAATTTCATGAAATTTATGATTAAATTAATCCTTATGGAAGTATATAAATCAAAAAAATAAGTATTTAATATGGAATATTTCTTAAAAAAAGAAAATTGAGACGATAAACCATTACTTATACTCCAGTTTACATGTAAATCTATTTAACCTCCTGTATAATAAACATAAACATCTTAATAAATTATTTTAAAAACTTATTAATATTTTTTAACATTTTTATTATTATATTATAATCAAATATTATATATTCATTAGCTAGTGGATGTTTATTTTCAACATCTGATGTTAGTAATTTTGATTGTTTCGCACATTTTTCATAATGGTGACTTCGAACCCCGTTATTTGATACTAATTTCAACATTAAGAGATTGAAAAATATATTTAAATAATTTTTTAAAATTATTTATTAATCCCCATATTCATTTTATAGAAACTATAGGCATGTTTTAAGAGAACAGGATCAATGATGAGCTTATTTCGGGTAATTTTCGGATATCAACAGATCACTTTATAATGACCATAAATATCTATGTCATGAATTAATAACCATATTCATGATATTTATTTCTCATTAATATAATATATATTCATAAAATATATTTTCTAGATTTCCATCTAAGGTGTTAATTAAAATGAAACACATCATTCCAGAAGGTGGTAGTCCGCACATACGCATGGGTGACGTTTTCATTTTCCAAACATTTAGGAGGAAGGTAGAAAATGACTATTACACTAACATAATTGAATTTCAGTATAATTATGATACTAATGTAATTATTTTATCATCATTATAATATATTGGGAATATTTTTAATGAGAAATAAAAAAATAGAAATGAAATGGGGTTGATTAGAAATATTTACCATACTTTTTATAATAACTCCTTTTTAAATTGGTTTAATCCATTGAAGGGATATTTATTTGATGAGATAAGGACCTATATGATGTTTATATTATTGTTATAGGGGTATTTGGGTATATTTTTTCCAAACCAAGAGGTATAAGGTGTGAAGAAAAATTGGGTGTTGAAGAGCACATTTTATAAGTCAAATGAATGAAATTTTTGTAATAATATGTTCATTATTCAAGTAAGGTGGCTCTAAAAGTAGAAAATAATATTGAGGGGGTGATTTAAGGTTATTGAATCCATAAAAATGTCTTTTGGAGTCATTTTTAACTATTTTAGGTCTTTTTTCCTTTGATTTAACCCTTTACCATTATGGTTTTTACCATGGTACTGAAGTAATTTATTTTTATACATAAAAATAAAATACAAATTATTACATAATTTAAAATTTATGATTCCAAATATTAAATAAATTTTATTTGATTAAATTTATAAAAGTAATAAAAATTAATTCTAAAATAATAAATGTATAAAGTATTAAGAATAATTTTAGAGAAAATTATAAGTTAAGTTCTAAAATGTAAAATATAGGTTTCTAAAATAAAATTAATATTTTAAATGTATAATTTTACTTATAAAATATATATTTATAGAATAAATGGTTTCATAAATTTTTTATTCAATATTATATCCTAATAATTTCATAAAATTCATGGCATTTTTAAAAATAGCATTTTGTTCTATTCAACTAAAAACAATATTTTCAAAAAAATCCAAAAATTTCATCCTAATATAATATTTTAGTGATAATTAAAAAATAAAGTTCTTTTTGTTAAATTAAAATTATAAAATTTTGGGATTTAACTTTTAGAAAAATCTATAAAATATAATGAAAAACTATTTTTATAGGAAAATAAATTTTCCAAATATTAACTGTTTTTATTCTTATTTCCTATCAATTACTAGTTCAATTAGTATTAATATATTATTCATATCAAAAATATATATTTTTCATCATTTAAAAATAATATATTTAGTTCCTTAAAAACATGTGTAGTGTATAAAAATGAAATTTTTATACGAATTCATTTTTAAGCATAAATGATCTTATTAGTTATTTAGTTAAACTAAAAGAATTTTAACAAAGCATTTTTATTACAAATGACCTTTAATTTTCTTTATTCATATATTTCATAATATGGTTACTTTTGTATATACATTATAATTCAATGACTATAATATAATGATCACAATTAATACTTATAATTTTATCTTAATGTATTATTGTTTGTTTTAGTTCAATATTGTGTGTGAAATAATCTATACAACCTAGTATTAATTAAAGGAAAATATATTGAAATATCAGGGGTTATTACACTTTTATGGTCTATAAAAGCATTCACATACCATGCAAACCAATATGGAAACTCTTCAATGATCTTCTCATGGTTAGTGTATAGTATTCTAAAATTCATAGCCAATCCTTTCACAACTAATTTTTATTTAAAAAATTTGAAATTTCAGTTCTTCAAAGTTTTTGAGTTACTTTATTTTTATTTATCATTTATTTATGTCGAACTAGGGTGTTTTCATGAGTTTTTTATGTTTTTTGTGGTTGTTTGTTTTTAAACTTATGGTTAAATTTTAATTTAAACTTCAATTTGAAAGATAAGGAAATTCATAAATCAGAAAAAAAAAATCAAAATGTGTTTGATTTTAAATGAGGATTAAATTTTAAAAACATTACTTATGTATTGAAAATATGGTAGTGTTAAACATTTTAAACCATTTATGTATAGATTATGAAAATTGGTTTCTTCGAGATTTTTAAAAAGTGGGTGTTAATTTTTAAAAGTTTTGGAAAGGGTGATTTTGAAAATGGTAGGATTTTAAAATTGGTATTCACATGTATGTAAAGTGTACTAAAATGGTTGATTTAAAATTGTGATCATTATTTTTTAATGGATACTCTATACAATATCTTAGTTTCAATGTTGACTCTTTTTAGTATTTTGAAGTTGATTTATTTATTTATATTTGATTCTATGAAGTTGTGGATTGAATATTGTTCTAATTTTGTTCAATGATTTTCATTTTTTTATTGTATACCCACACTATTTCTTAATGGATTCTCAAGATAGAGTTATGGGTGGTACATCACATGTATAGCCCACATTTTATCAAGTTCTACCTAAGTTGATTGTTATATCTACACCAGTCATGAATCATAGTGATTCTTCTCTTTCAACTTATAATAGGGATTTTGTCCAAGAATTTCATAATATAAACCCCCCTCTTTTCCTTAGGCTACCAAAATCTCTTAAAGTGGAATAATGATAGTGGGATATTGAGTTAATTCTTTTATTGATTAAGATTCTTGAGTATCTTAAGCTCAAGTTCATGAAATTTATAATGTAAATTCTAAGTTATAAGTGTTGTAAGACCATTATTTTAACAAAACCATAAACAAACCTCTCTTGGGAATGTTTTAAGGAACTTCTAATCCATCAATACTTCTTGATGTCATAAAGGTACTGAAGTCTATAGAATTATATCATCTTAAGTAAGAAATCACATCAGTATTGGAGTATGCTCAAGGTATTTTTAAACTTGTTCCATATATTTCTAATCTATATTTAGAAATTTCTCTAAAAACTTAGTATTTTGGGTGAGGTATTTTACTAGATATCTTGGAAGGAGTGTCTTTTCTTGGCCTTAAATCCTATGAATAAGTGGTGAAAAGGGCCTCTATAATTGAAATGGTTTAGGGTGGAATTCCAAAAATGGTTTCTTCATCCCCAATTCCTAGAGGTAGTAGAAGAATCTCTACCATAGGTAAAAATAAATCAGATAAGGTGGATCATGTAGGAGGAAGTATTAAAAGACCACCTTACTTTTACTTTCCAAATTCTTCTATAATTAAGTCCTTGATGTGCCACATGTGTGATAATTAAGATAATAAGAAGCCATCATGTATAGAAACACCCAATATCTATCATATTTGTGTTTATTTGGGACACCTAAAAAAATTAAATTAATTTCTCATAAAATGGGTGAAGCTAGATTTTCCCATCAAAGGACCCCTGATTCAACCTCCTAAACTAGATATTGATGTAGAGATTGTCAGATGTATTTCTTATTATATTCTTCCTTCACAAATTTCTATTTATAGTTTTATACTATTTTTAATGATGATTCCTTTGTATTTATAACAGTCTATAAATGGTTTAAATGCATTATAGATAATTATAAATATCAATATTAGTGTATAGTATCTTTAGCATTTTTCCTCCCTTCTCAAAGACTTTGGGTCTCATTGGAGTTTTTTAAATTGATTCTAGTTTTTAATATTGAGGGTTAGATAGAGTTCTTAATATTGTGAGGAGACCGCCATGGAGGATGATTTCACAGATAAAGGATTTCTCTTCCTAGAAATGGTTGAATTAATTCTAGAATGTCCTATTAATTTGGGGTGTTTGGTTGTTAGACTAGACCATTGGCTTGCTCGGCCTAACCACGCCCTAAGGAATCCCTCTAGATTTTAATCTGAGATTATTTCATGGATGTTCATGGGGATTTTTAGAAAACCATATAAGGATCATTCTTTATTTTCTATACTCGGTTTGGGGTGTTCATTAGTTTTTTTAATCATATATTAATTAATTAATTATCTCTCATATATGACTCAATTTTCTTTCTAGTTTTGAGTTCCATTATGACCAAATATGAGGAATTTATTAATTTATTTCATACTTAAAGGTCGAATGTTTGTGGTATGATAAACATTCTCTTGATGAATATTTCCCAATATTTAGTGTTAATAATGATTGGTTTCTATTCTTGATTTATCAAATCACATATTTAAGAGGAAGTTAAAACTCGGGTCTTTTCTTTAATTAACTCATTCTTAAAAGAATTTTTAAGGGTTAAAAGTGTTATAGTGGTATAAATTTCCATACCCCATCCTTGATATTTCCAATTATTTTATTAATTTATTGATTTTAGTTATTTTCCTTGAGTTTTGGGGGGAATTATTTTAAAAAATTTAAAATTTAAGGATTTAATGTAAGGTGAATAGTTAGTGCCCTATTATTACAAACCATGAAGTCTATCCATGAAAGTAGTGTGACACATTTTAGATTCCATAGAATGGTTGGTGAAAGTTTTTTAAGACCATGAGACACCTCCTAACTCATCCAATAGGGCTCTCATAGTTAGAGCACAGTGTTGTAACCAGTAAAAGCCTCTTCTCTTGGTCTCCCTCTCATCCCTTGGTGTTTTTAGAGTCAGTTCCCTAGAACCAACTTATTATGTGATTTAGATTACTTTTATATTAACATAATTGAATATTATTAAATGTATTATTATTTATTTATTGTTCATTTTCATTAATTTAATTGGATAATGTCCTAGGTTATCTATATCATTAATAATGTCATAGTATTTCCCTATTGTGATGATAACCTTGAGATACTATGATGATATTTTCAAACTTGTTTCTATAGTCATATGATGTCATCGGATAGGAAACTTATGATGTAAACTATCACGTATGTGTACTTATAAGTAAATGATGCTTCATCCCATGAAGTTTAAACCTGGTAATCTCCAAGACTGAAGATCATAAGGATAATCCCTCCAGAAATAATTCCATATGGTTTTGTGTCATTGGATATTCTGATTTATGGGTGTGTGTAATGATAATTAAAATAAAATAATATTACTAATACATATTATTATTTATATACTTATATGTATTTTCATAAACCATTATAATATATGTTCATGGTTAAGTTGGGTGTGTTTGGTGTGTCATGAATTATATATTATTAATAAAAAAGTTCAGAAAGGATTTGTCTCTTCTATATTTATAGGAGTTGATATCCAAACCATTTGATAGGAATAAAAATGTTGAACTAAATTACATGGACATATTGTAATAATGGTCTTATTTCAGATAGTCAAAGAAAGATATATCAAACATATTAGTTGATGAAATAGGTGTGAAACCTATTTGATGAGATATTATGATAAAGGGATCATATTACACAGTCAATGTACATATGCAGTTGTCATGGTTGTGAAATATCTTCTTCCTCTATAGGTTCCTTGACAGTTATCTTGATAGTAATCTAGTACTTTAATAAATCTTACCTAATTCCATGGATGGAGAGGCTTATAAGGACAAAAAAAAGTGTTTCCTTTGATCCTAGCTAAATATTATCTCTATTTAACAATTAGAGGAAATACTATTCTTCGTACCAAGAAGTGATATTTATTCTATATTTATTGATTGAAATTATTAAATAAATATTAATTCATAGGTTAATTATTTAATTATATTGATATATAAAATGTATTTATATTTAGTAATTGATAAGGTAATTAATAGTTATTTATTTAATAATCAATTTATTTAGTTACATGAATATAAATATATTTTCTCTATATTATGAATAGAATATTTATTTATTTATTTATTGAATAATATTTATTTAAATTTTTATTCAATAATTTAATAAATATTAAAGGGGGTGATCACAGAATATTTTTTTCTGGAGAAAAATAATTATTTACCAAACTAAAAAATAATATTTATCATTATGTAGGTTAGTGAATGCCATGAAATAAAATAATAATATTACTATTTTACATGGAATGAAGAATATTATATGTTTAATATATTATTAATGACCTTTTTTCAATTAATTAATATTAAACCCTACCCTTTTCTCTATTATACTTATTTATGAGAATTGTGATTAGTCAGTTCTAAAAAAACATCCTCCTCTGTAGAGAATTCTCTCTCAATAAAGAAATTATCTAGGTTTATCTCTGAATATTGAGAAATAATCCCCCTCCATCCTCCTTATATTAATACATGATATCAAGAAGCAAACCTTATAGATCAAAGTGATCATAGTATTAATCAAGTGAGGGATGCAAAATGACTGATACCATTGTGTTAGCACATCTTGTACCATCAGTGATGTTTTGAGATCAAAGGAGAATGTGATGATCACTGTTAAAGGGGAAATACTTTGGGTTCTCAATTTTGTAATGAATTTTCAACTCAAATGGGGTTTTTATGATCAAGTAATGCATCTAATAAAGAACTTAAGATGAAGGTGTTTTTCCTTATTATTAAATTTATTATAAATTTAAGTGGAAAAATATTTTCTCTTAGTTCTGGAGTTATTTGTCAATATTATTTAGATAAAATCATTGGTTATAATGTTCACATATACATTTCATATTAATAATTGAATCTAACAAAATCCAATTTTTGCCCAACCCAAATAGGCACTTTCTCTATGTCCAAAATCTTCAAGTGGTGTCAGAATAGTCATGTTCAAATTTATAATTATTTTTTGATTTTGATCATTTTGCATGATTAATTTTTTTAATTTCCATAAATTCATTATTTTAATCCAATTGTATATATATATTCTTCACCTCCTCATTTCTTACTCATATAACCCAAAATTGGTAAAAAAAACATATAATGAATATCTAAAAAAACATCCAAAGTTGAGATGGATTATATCATGATAGAATAAGACTACATGTATTGTATCTCATTGGTCATGTAATTTTATACATTTCACCAAAAACCCCATGTGTATTCTAGGTTATTATGTAGTTAATACATGTAGAATTCATTAAATGTACACTACATATTGTCTTGGCCATACTGGACCACAGTTTTCCAGACCACACACTGTGTAACTCATTTACACATCATGTTGTCAACGCATTTTCATAGTAGAAAACATGGATTTAAGACACATGATGTATTTATAATACAATGCGTAAAAAATAGAATTTGTTAAACATAGAGGTAACATGGCATGTAACTTTTGGACAAGTTGTGTGCTTCATAAATTTCAGCAGTGAAGTTCATGCCTAGTTCATAGGCATGTACTATGGACATGCATTGAAGAGACCCACATGGTGTATGGTTTGATTATACATGTTTTTATCCTACCTATTTACATGTAAATGTTAAATTTAATTAATTAGTCCATTAAACCACATTAGTATGTGACTATGTTTCATTCATTGATAGTAAATTCCAATTGATATGTTTTATATTATATTAAATTCATAATTAATTCCTCATAATATTTAGATCAAAAAATAATGAATGGTCATTACATATTGTACACTCTCCATGCATTAAATTAGTACATGAAATGTAATTTCTAGGTGTATCATGTGTCATTTATTTTTAGTATGCACTGTGAAATTACATCACATTTCCTGTACATGATATGTCATGTGAGCACACTATATACAATAAGAACTGTACCAGGAAGATGAGACAATTATTCCCTGTGTTTCTTCTAAGTACAAGTTGTGTACTTATATTATTAATTTTTAAATAAAATTAATTTATTTAATTTATTTAAAATCATATCAGATGATAATCTCTAGGAAAAATTGGATAGAGATTAATATTAAATGAATTAATTGATTAATCATATAATTAATCATTTATGTTTTATCTTAATAAAATAACTAATTACAATGAATGATAAATTGTTATTTTAAATTTTTATTTATTTTATGCATGTATAATAAAGAGATTAGATGAACCTATATATGTGTGTGGTTTATTTTAATTTAATTACCACATGGGTTTTTTTATTATTAGTATTAAATTAAAATGAGGGTGTCTCATTCATCTCTCCCTTCTTATTTTGTAAGGGCCTACATCCCCATAGTTTCATTTATGTAAATTGCCCTCTTATAATTCCCTTCACCTGAATGTGAAGAAAAAGAATTTATAAGGATAGAACTCCTAGGATCCTGGATTCGGTTCAATATGGATCTGTAGTACCAAGGTGAAACCAACCTAGTTGGTACATAGAAGGATATGTGGAGTGTTGCATCTCGATTCTAACCCAATACATGTAGTTTTTACCCAAGGTTCGTGGTTTTGTTTATTTTCTACACAATAAACACATAAGTATATAGATCTTATGATCATTCCATATTATATTTATTTTATTTATGTCTAATGCATTATTTATTTTATAGATTTAAGACTGTTATCACATAAATAAATGGATTGACCTGAAAATATGGAATTAAAATAATTGTATTAGGAATAAATATTTGATCTGCACATGGTTAATCACTTAAGTAAGATCCACTTAATATTAAAAACACATGTATAAGACAAAAAAAATACACATAATTAAAAAAAATCATCAATCAAATATTAAGTCAAATTAAGCCTTCTATCATCTGAATTAATATGAACCCATGGTTAAAGTGTTGATTTGAACTCTATCAGGGCACATTCAATTATTAGGAAGTCTTAACAAAGATATTATTTTTACTTAACTGAATATTTATTGGGTTTGATGGCCTTATTCTATCCAATAAAAATTTTGTGGTAAGTGTTGAGAAAATACAAGTTAATATTTTTGGATTGGGAAATCCACTCAATGGATCAAAAAGCTACCAGTTTATAGTTGTAAAGATTTCATACCAAAATACTTTTTATAAATTTAATGTCCTATATCTAGATTATAAGATGGGAAATATGGATCATTTCCACTTGAATGACCATACTCTAGGACATTTTGAATCAAATTATTAGGGAAATTAGATTTGGTAAAATATAGGGATAATGATAATAAAATTAAAATTATTAAATCTCATATAATTATTAATAAATTAAAGTAATAATAATTTTATTTAATATTGTTTAGTAAAATAGAAATTTCATCAACCGTGTTATCTATGTGATCAATTTTTTAGAAATATCATCTCTTAATTGGTAATAACTTATAGGAATGGTATACGTGCTCATGCATTTTTTATTACATGATTGAAAGTTATACATACTAAAAATTCTAGTTTTTGTTCTGCCTAATTAAGAGGTGAGTGATATAGATTATATTGCCTATGAAAAACATCTGAATGATGTGTTAGGTGTTCAGTGTTTAATGTTATCATCTATGTCTATATAACTCATGAAGTCTCATGAGAACATTGATGCCTATAGAATTTTCATGAATCTTTATGATATTTATTAAGATAGATCCAGATAATAGTAGTTTAAGATATCCAATGCACTCTTTATGAGAAAACTTGGAGAAGGTGCACCGGTTGGGCCTCTTGTAGTCAAACGCATTGGCTATATTGAGCATCTATATGTTTTAGTTTTTAAGTTACCTAAATAATTGTGCACTGGTCACATTCTTTTATTAATATAATAAAGATAATTTAAATTTATGGTAAATTTTAATATGAACAAAATTTATAAGTATCTCCCAGATCTCCTTACTTTGCTTTACCAAGTTAAAAATGATATGAATCATGAAAATCCTTCTTTATTATGGCCAAAAAGAGGAAGGGAAAAGAAAAAATACATATGACTAAAATTAATTCTAAGTCTTCTTCAAAACACCCTTACAAGAAAATGAGGATCAAGGGTGGGAAAGGGAACATTACGTTATCCAGATGTGGAAATATAGGCCACTAGAAGAAAAACTTCACACAGATAAGGAGAAAATGGGAAGCTTTAAGTATGTTTTTTATCTAGTGAAATCAATCGATTTAAACAAATTGGGTATAATATATAGCATGTGGTGCTCATATATGTATTCAAATAAAGGGACTAAATAGATTTTGTAATATTTCTCTTGGTGAGGTGGATCTACAAGTAACCAACAGATCTAGACTTATTATTGTGGTTATTGGAGACTACCACCACACATTTTCAACTATAATGATATTGATTTTAAATTATTATTATTATGTTCCGTAAATTATGAAAAATATTATTTCTATATATATACATGATATATGTGGATTAATTTTTAAAATTTGGGAACAAATGTTTCATATTTTATAAAGATAGTATTTATTATGGTAAGGCGTATTTAAATAAATCATTATGTGTTGGATTACATAAACCAGGTAATAGTGATTGATAATGAATCAGATTCACATGACACATATCACACCTAAATTTTGCATCATTAGCTATGTAACAACTAGGCCCCACCCACCAATTTCCCTGCAGACACATGGTCCCTACTCTGGGGCCCACACACGTGACTAAAGAGGTCATCTGACAAATGACAATCCCCGCAAGCCAACACATGTCCTTTCTAGTGTGCTTTGTCCTCACTCACACACACCCTGGGAAACATCCCAGAAGTTCACTCATCCTGATCACTACTCCAGGCCAAACATGCTTAATTGTGGAGTCATATAATTTAATCATTTAACCCTTTAACATCCGGGGGTGTTGCAATCACCCCCCCCCCCCCTTAGAGCAAAACATCATCGTTGTGGGCCCTACATCTAAACCCAAGTAGTGCACCGCACTTAAGGCTGGGTACCACCTCTGATACCAAATGTAACAATTGGACCCTGCCCACCAGTTTCCCTGTAGACACGTGGTCCCCACCTTGGGGCCCACACACGTGCCTGAACGGGTCATCTGACTAATGACAGTCCCCATAGGCTAACACATGTCCTTTCTATTGTGCTTTGTCCTCACTCACATACACCCTGGGAAACTTCCCAGAATGTCACCCATCCAGATCACTACTCTAGGAAAAGAACGCTTAAATATGGAGTTATAATTAGGTAGGGATCCCGAAAAAGAAGTTGCACCTTGTTGACATGAGTCATATCATTTATTCATTTAACCCTTTAACATTCGGGGGTGTTACAATCTAGGTGATGTAAATGAAAATCACTTGACCAGATTACATCATGATGGATTTTTAGATTCTTTTTATCTAAAACCACCTGGTGTATGTCATGCGTGTTTTCAAATTAAAACGACTAAATCCCCATTTAGTGAAATAGGTGAAAGGCCCATAGAGATTATTGATTTGGTTTATACTGATATGTGTGGACCATTTCTAGTTAAATAAATATTTGTATACTCTCACATTATAATTTTTAATAATGTCTTTATTATATATGGATATGTCTACTTAATGAGGTATAAGTACATTTTTTTGAGAAATTAAAATAATACAATAATTAAGTTAAGATCCAACTTGTTAATAAAATAAAGAAACTCTAATAAAAATAAGTAAAAATATTATAACCTGGTATTAATTTATTATCTACTGAATTGTGGGATTTTATCCCAACTCACTCCTCCTAATATATCATAATAGATTGATGTAGTTGAAAGGAGGGACTGCACCCTAATAGACATAGTGAGATCAATGATGATTCATGTCAGTCTTCCATTATCCTTCTATGGATATACATTATAGACATCACTACACATTCTAAACCATGTCCTAACTAAATTGGAAAAAATATTTCATATGAAATATGGTATGGAAATAAGCATGTGTTGTTATGTATATAAGTGTAAGGTTGGGAATCATTTGTTCAGAATATTTTTGGTAGCAAACTTTCACCCTGAGGAACTAAGTTTATCTTTATAGGACACCCTAAGTAATCAAGGGGATATTACCTATACAACCCCTCATATAAGAAGTTTTTTTGAAAGACATCCCATATTCCTTAAGAGGGATCATATCTCTAAAATAGATAGTATGAGGGAGATAGTATTCTATGAGTTCATGGCTCAAGATACATTGGAGTTGGCATAGGAATAGATTCTACAAATCCCCATATAAGAGGATTTTCTAAAGACATAATTACTATATATGAGTATAAGAGAGGTTATAGAAACTAAAAGATATGTTTTTCTATTCATCAAGGTTGGTGACTCTTCATTAGTTGATAATAATGATCCTATAACCTAAAAATAGAAAGTAAGTAGTATATAAACTGCTAAATGGAAAGAATATATGAATTTTGAAATATATTCCATGTACTAAAACCATGAATTAATTTTTTTAAACCCTCCAATGGTTATAAATCCTATCGGTTTCAAATTAATATCATCAAGAAACGAGAAATGGATGGAAAATCAAGACCTATAAGGAATGAATAGTTGAAAAGGGGTTAAAATATTTCTAAGGGATAGACTATGATGAAACTTTTTCACTAATTTATAAACTAAAATCAATCAAAATTAAAATCTCCATAGTTTCCTTCTATAATTATTATATTTTTCAAATGTATTTTCAAACATCCTTCTTTAATATTAACCTTAGAGAAGGTGTCAATATAACAAAACCAGAGGGGTTTGTGACTGCAAATAATTCCAACAAGGTATGTAAGTTACATACACTAATTTATGGATTAAATAAATCATTTAGGTCCTGGTAAATTTGTTTTTATTAATTAATAATGAAATTTGGTTTCATAAATAATGAATATGAGCCTTTTTTCAACAAGTGGTTTAGTGGGAGTGAAATATTTTTCTTAACAGTATATGTTAATGATATTTTACTGGTCATAAATGAGATACCAATCCTACAAATTGTAAATACATGTTTAAAATAATTATTCTCTATGAAAAACTTAAGTGAAGCAGCATATTTTCATGGGATCAAGATCTATTGTGATAGATCCAAAACACTATTGGGACTAAGTCAAAGTGCATATATTAACACAATACTAAAGAGATTTATTATGGAACAATCCAATAGGGTATTGTTTCTAATTTCACATGTTGTTCATATTTTCAAGAAAATGTGTCCTAATACACGTGAGGAAAGATATAATATGGAAAGGATTCCATACGCATTAGTTATTAGGTCATTCATGTATGTTATGCTATGTACTAGGCTATATTTCTCTTATTCTCTAAGTATAGTATGAAGATATCAAGCTAACCCACATGATCACCATTGGATGTAATTCAAGATTATCCTTAATAATCTAAGGTGTACTAAGTATATGTTCCTATTCTATAAAAGATATGAGGAACTATTCATCAAGGGTTATAGAGATTCTAGATTCCAAAAAGATCAATATAATTTGAAATCTTAGTCAGGATATATCTTCACTCTCAATGGAGGAGTAATGAGATAAAATAGTTCAAATAAATCCATGGTTATTGATTTTATACTAGATTTCATTTATATTTTAGCTCATGATGATTCCAAGGATATAGTTTGGATATGAAACTTCATCCAAGATTTTTATTTGGTGCCTAGAAGTAAAGACCTTATCGCACTTTATTGTAATAATACTATTGTGATGGCTCTTGTAATGTAGTCATGATCACATCAATGAATGAAGCACGTACTCTATAAATATCATCTATTGATGGATTTTTCTTAGATAGGTGATGTCACAGCAATCAAATTTTCCATAAAAGATAACATGGTGGACCCTTGACTAAATCCATATCTTAGTAGAAGCGTAAATATCATATGAGAGATAGTAGACTTAAATTCATTAAAACTTGGATCTAATCCAAGTTGGAGTCTATTGGATTTGGTTCACTATAACCAAATTATTTTATACTTTATATTAATTGTATATTCACATACTTGAGTATTTATAAATGTAATTTCACATATTGATTGTTCTTCTATGTGATTTAAATATAATAATTTCCTAGGATATCTATCATGTTGATAAGTTCATAATAGTTTCTCAGTATGTGAACCTAGATATGCAATGATGATATTCTTAAACTTAGTCTTATAGTTATATGAAATCATCTGATGGGACACAAATTATTTAGACTATCATGTGTGAGTACTAGTAAAATGATGAAGCTTATCATATCTAGTTCACACTTAGAAATCCCCAAGATCATAGATTATGAGGACAGACCCACTAGTAGGAATTCCACAAGTCTTTATATAATTGGATATTCCTATCTATGAGTGTGTGTGTATAATGATCCATAGACTTTAAGATAATTATTAATAAATATCATGACTCATGTACTTAAATGTACTTTTATAAAAAATGGCAACATATGTTCATCGAATGTTGGGGTATGTTGGGTGAATCATGAATTATATATTATTAATGAATAATATGATAAAGGATTTGTACCTTCCATATTTATGGAAACTGATATCTCAGCCCTTTGATTAGAATGAAACTATAAAACTAAATTCTATGGCCACATTGTAAAGGCAGGTTTATTTCAAAAAGTCAAAATATATGTATCAAGCATATAGGCTAATGAAACAGGTGTAAAACCTTCTTGATGAGATATCATAACAAAGATATTTTATTACACATTGAGAATTAATATGAAATTCTCATCATTGAAACATATTTTCTTCCTATTTGGGTGTCTTGACCCATTTCTAAATAGTAATATTAGACTTTAGGCAAGTCTCTCTAATGTCACTAAGGGAGCGGTCTAGAGGGTCATACATAATGTTTTTCTTTTTATCTTGGTTAAATATTATTTATAAAAAACATTTGAAATAAATATTATTCTTTAGATCTAGAAGTAATATTTATTCTAGATTTATATTTCCTAAATATTAAATAAATATTAGTTCCTAATGTAACTATTTAATTATGTGGATATATAATACTTATTAATCTCTTCTTATTTGCAAGGAAATAAATATTTATTTATTAAATAAATAATTTATTTATTTAGATGAATATTACATAAATATTTATTCCACAAACTATGAATAGAATAATAATTTATTTATTGAATTAATAATATATATTTAAATATTTATTTGAGAATTAAGTAAATATCAAGGAGGACTAGTGGACCATATTTTTTTCTGGTGATAAATATTTATTTACCAGATTGTAAAAAATATTATTTCATGGGTTAGAACACTATACTAAAGAAAATTTATTGTTATTATTTTACATGTAATGGGTTATATTATGGGTTTAATATATTTTTAAGGGTATTTTTATAATTAAATGATATTAAATCCTATCATTTTCTATATATATAAATAGTTATGAGAATTGTGAGAGGTGGGTTGTGAACAACATTCCCCTACCTATATAATTGTATCCCTCCATGAAGAAACTATCTAGGGTTATCTCTTAAGCTTAATAAATTCTCCTACTTCTTCCACCTCTCAAACTGTGTGATTAAGAGATGATCATTTCAATCCAAAAGGATTGTAGTAGAGATCAAGGGTTGAATATGATCAATACCACTGTGCTAGTACCTAAAGGACCATCAGTGACATTCTAAGATCAAAGAAGAATGTGTGTATAACTGAAATAGGGGATATACTTCAGGTATTTATTAGTGAAATGAAGGTTTGTAAGAACCTAGATCCATCCTAATTGAGAAATTCAGTAAGAATTCAAATTTTCCCTATTGGTGTAAGTTATTTTGAAATCTAGGAATTAGAATGAGGTTTTGAGAATTTGAATGTCTAAATGTGATGATTTTTTATATGGTTCATGTTTGGTGTTTTTTAACCATTATCTTTGATCATCCTATTTTTTGGGGGTTGTTATACATTATTCCAAGTTGTTTTGAGTTTTTTAAAGGGTGATGTTCTATGGAGTATAATTTTTATAATTTGAGGGTTCAATTTGCGGCATAGGGTCTTAGGAGGAGGAGAATACAAAATAATTCATTTTTGGAATATCTAAAGTATGGATGTAGGCTATGACATGAGTTGGTTAATAATTATAGCATGGAGTTGTTTGCAACATAGGGGATTTGGGGAGGAATTCAGACGGTTTTGGAAAATTTTACACCCCTGCAATGTGGAAATCGGTTATAGCATAGCCATATTTTTAAGTTTTTAGGCTCTTTGGCGGGGTGTTTTAGGCTATGTCATATCCATCCCTAGGAAGAGAGGATCTACATCGTGGAAAACACCACAATCATCAGAAATAGTTTGACTTGGTAGGCTACAGTGTGGTCCATTACACTTCGTCGTAGTCCTACCAATATTAGCTTGTTCTATGGAATGGCCTGAAAAGTTGTGTCGTAGTCTTCTATTTTGTAGTATTTCTATAAATACTCAAACACCCCTATGAACTCTTTTTTCTCCCATCTCTACCACTCAATTCCTACTCTCCCCATATTTCTTTTAGAATTATTTTTAATTCCTTTTCTATTATATTTGACCGCTACCTTCTAGGTATTGATCTAGGATGATCCAATCCCTTCTAGTATCATCCTATTAGCATTATCTTCAAACCAAAATCAAGATCCATTGAATCTTTGAGTTTTGGGCCTTGAGTTTGATAGAAGGGGGAACCAAACATCACCTTGGACATTGATAATCATCTTTGTATTCTTTGATTAAGGTAGGTTTCCTAGAACAAATCCCTTTTTATCTATTTTTATTTTATAGTATATGAAATATGTTAGATCATGTGATAATGCTGTAAACATGACCTAATAAAATTGAAAATCCCATTATTTAATTAAAGTGTGTATTCTTATACCTCCCTTAGACCCTGTAGGGTTCGTTGGCATTCACACCTAGACTTGCAGCCACCCAAGGGGTGTGCCAACCCTTAACAGTAGATTGGAACTAAAATGTAATGAACCTAGATCCCCTTGAATAAATGAATTTTTGTTATGTTTGGTTTTAAATATGTAAATTAATTTGGTTTGTGAATTGATAACTTAGAATGACATAGAATTTTAAAAACATGGTAAATCTAATGATTGTCTTGAGAATAAATAATATGGATCAAAAGTGGTAACTCGACGTGTAAATTGAATTAGTATAAATTCTTAAGGGATCATGTATTTGATGATATGTGTAATGGAAATTATGTTTAAATGATAAATGAAATGGAAATAGTTATAATTATTTTAACAATTGATAACTTGTTTTGAATTAATTTTTTCTTTATTTATGGTTATTGGTGTGAATTCAGAAAAATGGGTAAATGGTATGCTAAATTGGTATTTAATTAGATTATGTTTGATAAGACAGTTCATTATTCATTTAATATAATTATAATTATAAATTGTAACAATTAATACTTTAAATAGAGTTATTACATTGAATTTGATATGTTGGTAACCTGAATCAGTGGAATAAATGGTTTCTAATTGGTAATTAGGTGATTTGATCTTTGTGTATTAGGATAAAATTCTTGTTATTATTGGTTCTTGGTCATGTGAATTTATTGCAAACATTTTGTTTTAATATGACTCTATTATGATTTATTCCTGAGGGATGATTGTTATATGACCTATTGAGATCTTATTTTGGCATAACATGTTCTTGTTTTGGGTGTTTGAGAGCACTATATATGAGGCCTAAGGTTAAGATGAATGGTATATGTTCCTTATAGTGAGTAAGATTCATGATATTTGATACTTCATGAGGAGAAGATACATGGGATATGAATTTCCTAAGGGTAAGATGCATGGGATATGAACTGACTGATGGTAAGTTGCACAGTCACTGGAAGCCTGAGGGAGATATTCCTATTAGAATAAGGGAAAGTAAAACTTGTTCATGATACATTATGTTTGATAATATATGGTAAGAGAATATACCACTGACTTGGATGATCCATCCTAATGAAGGAGGATCCTCCACTAGATAGAGATATATATCATTGTGCTGAAGCAGTTTGGTTATAATTATGGTTGGATTAGTTTTGTGACAAGCTCAGATATATCTGGAAATGTGTTGAAGAAATTTTGACTAAACTTGAATGTCAAACCAAAACTCATGGGTATATGGGTTTATTTATATAGTATTAATTTTTTAAATTAATTTCCATGTAAATCACATTATTTCATGCATTATACACTCAAACTATATTTTTTTAGAAACAACTACTGGTGGACTACTGAGTTTTACTCACACCGTTCTCAATCCACCATTGCACATGGGTTGTACATAACCTAACCCTAGTGGCCTAAATTTATTGGTTACTTTATTACACTGGCACTAGATATAAGTAATCACATCCTGAAGAACTGAATTGTTTAGTAGTATTGGTAAACTATATACATACTTGAATATCACATTACATTTGAAAATCTAAAATAAAACATCGTATTTTATTTTAGAACACCATTATTCCATTTATCCTATCTCTTCATGTAAATCTTAATACACTTCCTAACATCTTGTGGAAAGGAAACATAAGAAAAGGATGATCTCATATGCTCAGTAAGGGTATGTGTACAATGTAAGTTGGCATCAAGTAAATAAAACATGAATAATATGAATGAGATAATAATAAAATATGTCACATGACTAATACCTCAAAAGAGGGGACTAAATCCATGGATAAAAAAACCATATAAATAATCACATGGATAATAATAACTAGTTTCATAATAATTTAATTCATAATTTCATATATCATAAACTTCCCATCGAGGCCTCGTGCCAAGACATCATATATAAATGAGAAATACCTTAGCCAAATACCAAGACTAGTTTTTTTCAGGAGATCTACCAATGTAACAAGGGGATATATTGGGCCTCATTCATCACTTACTAATTCCAATGTATTCATCATATGAAAGGGGTGAAACATAATCAACATAAACAATCCTATTGAAAATTTTTCATATGAAATGTTAATAATTTCCCCAATCAATAAACATAAACATAAACAATACAGTGTAATATGGTGAATAATATCAAAATATTACATCTCTATAAAATCATAATATTCACCAAATAATGATTACATAGATTAATATACTTTAAAAATATAACTATAAAATTTCTTGATAAAAATACCCTTTTCACTTCGAAATCACTTATTTAAAGTCTAAAATAATTTCCAAAAATTAAGGAAAACAATATATTTAAAAATAACATTTTAAATTTGTAAATTTATCTAAAAAATAATGATGTATCATGATGGTGGGTAATTTTTTACATGTTGTTAAAAATAACAATCCTTTTATGTTATTGTAAAATGATCAGAAAACACCTAATTTGGAAAACGAAAAGAATATTAACTTTAAATAATTTTTTAAAAAATTAAAAATGGGGGAAATTTTCTTTAATAAGTCATTATATAATGATAAAAATATCCTTTTAAACATTTTTATGAAAATATGGATATGAAAGATAAATATTCTTGACTAAGTAGAAAAACAATATTTGTTTTCCTTAAAAAATAATTTTGGTATATGGAGTACTTAAAGAGATTAAATTGAAAGAAAAACTTGTAATTTATAGTAATAAAAATATTAGAATAAAAGATATTGGTTTTAATATATAAATATCAAACAATTACATTAATGGAGACTTTAACATAAACAATCCTGAATAATGATGAGATTGTGAAATAAAATCTTACCTTCAATTTGACTTCCTTTATATGTGTCCAAAACTCCTCTATAATAAATATAGATTTATTATATATATATATTAAATAAATATACTCATACATATATATAATACATAATTTACTTATAATCTTTAAACACCCTTTTATTAACAATTATTTGTTAATGTTACTATTCTTGGTAATAACTACTTCATTTTTCATGTATATTTTGGTTCGGTAGTTTTGGTCCTTGTACTTTGATAATGGTTCTATAATATCCATAATTAAAATTATCATATAAATATCATATATATTCATTATATATATTTTTATTGTAATCCTTAAAAACTATAGATAGAAAAATTAATTACATTGTTTATGGAGGTGGTAAGTTGTACGTATGCATGAACATTGTTTCTATTTCTTCGACAGATGGAATAAAAGAAAGGTAACTAATCATTTACCTTTATATAATAATTATTATATTATATATATCTTATATATTCATTAAGTATATCATTATTACTATCAATGTAAAAATAAAATGAAAATTATATGGCATCGCTTTGTGGAGGTGGTAGTACATACGTATGCACGAGACGTATTATCGTTTTCCAATGGATTGGAAGGTAATAAGGTTGATGAGATATTATAATTTCCTAAGTATAATTATTTCATAATTATAATATATATATATATAATACAACATTATATTAATCTAGGAGAGGCGGTCATGGAAACATAATTACATTGGTTCGTGAGGTGGTAGTCCGTTATACACACGATTGACGGTTCCATTTCTCATTTGATGGAAGAGGTGATGAATATAGGTTATTACTTTAAAATAATAAAATATAATTATATGGAATATATTTTTTTTTATTTTATCATAATTTTAGAATATTTGGAAGGGGTAGAGGAAGAAATGAAATGAAGACGCATGGTTAAGAACTATACCTCTTCTTCAGAGAACCTCTTTATGGTTATACCAAAATTCCTCCTAGGATAGTTTTATGATCAAATAAGGGATTAAATTTCATGGGTATGTATGTGAGAAAGGTATTTTTTTAAGTATTTTATGAACCAAAATTAACTTTAAGTGTGTAGAAGATAGGATATGGGTGTCCCTTTATAAGTGGGGGAGGGGACCCTCTTGAAAATTTCCTAAAAGAATAAAAAATGATAAACTCATTCCCAAAAAAAATGAATAAAAATGGGCATATATTATAATTTAGGATATTATAAGGTCTAAATATTTCCATATAATAATATTTATACTTTTTTAACTTGAAAAAATACTCTTATCTTTTGGTGTAACACCCAGTAAACATGTTTTAGCAGTAACTGGGGTAATTAATTTTTACTGTTTTAACTATTTATTATGACCAAAAATTAAGCTGAAATTATTAAATAATATTAATTATAATTATTTCAAATATTTATTACACTTTACTAAATTTAATTCTCATAATTGGTAGAATTTAATTTAAAATCAAACCTACAAGTGTGACGAAAATACAGTTTTCCAAAGAAAACGTTTCCTTAGGAATAAAAAGTTTTTATATCAAAATTCAATATAAAATTGATTCAAATGACTTAAATTTGGTTAATAATAATATAATTGAACTAATTTTACTTTTAAAATAATTTTAAAACAAATTTTAACTTTTTAAATTCTTTAAATAAAAATAATTTTTTAAAAAAAAAAATCATAATTTTTCACTATTCGTTGAAAAAGGATATCTTTTCATAAATTTCTAAAACAATTAAATATAAGATAATTTTTACAAGGATATTTTAAAAATAAAGTTAATTTTTTTAAATACAATTTATAAAAGTGGAAAACATAATTTTAAAATTGAATTTGCAAAACGCGACGGAACCTATTTTTAAAAAAAATATAGTTTTTAAGAATAAAATTGAATTTATTATTATATCATGATTAGAAAAAATATTAGATGAATGATAAAAAAATTAATTTAATATATAATATATAAATTTTAAAATAATTCACTATAGTGATTAATTTAATTTATTTAGATAAAAACACATTGCACGCATAAAAACATTTCTTTTACATTTAAATGATTTATTCAATTTTTAACCAATGAATTTATTTTATACAAGTATAAATCATATAATTTTCATAATTTTTATATTCTTATTCATACCCACCACTTTAATGGATATATTATAATGTTATACTATATTACAATTCATTTAGGCTCAGGTTTGCATGTATCACAAGCTATCGATGACATTAAATTTAAAGAAATATATTGTAAAATATTGGGGTGGTACATTTTTTCCTCCTTAAAAAAATTAATTATAAAAATTTATATAATTTCACTTCATGAAAAGATTTGGGTATTTATTCATCATTATTTCTTCAGGTTCCCACTTCACCTCTCTTATCTTATGATTTCTCCAAAGTACATTTACTATAAGAGTCGTCTAATTCCTCAACACTTGTTCTCTAGTGTTCAAAATCTAGATAGGCTCTTCATAGTAAGATATATTAGGTTTAAATTCTATTTATTTAGAGGTTATCACATGTGTTCTTTCTAGTATATACTTCCTTAACAATGATATATGGAAACCATCATGTACTTTAGATAGACTTGGTGGCATTTCCAAATAGTAAGCCACAACTCCAATTCATTCTCAGATTTAAAAAGGTCTCATGTACCTGGGTCTCAGTTTCCCTTTCTTAACAAACCTTATAACACTATTTTATGGAGATAATTTCAATTAAACATGATCACCCACTTAAAATTCCAAATTATTCCTCCTATTATCAGCACACCTCTTTTTCCTACTTTGAGATGATTTATTATCACTTTGAATAGTCTTTACATTTTCCATTGTCTCCACCACGAGTTCTAGTCCAATAAGATTATTTTCACCAACTTTGTCCCAACAAGTTTTATTATTACATATATTTCTATATAATGCTTCATTCTGCACCATTTTAATACTATAATTAAAGCTATCGTTATAGGAAAACTCTACCAAAAGTAAATATTGATCCCGCATACCTTGAAAGTCAAGAGATCACAAACTCAAATTGTCTTATAATATTTGAATTTTCATTTTGGAATATCCATCATCTTGAAGGTGATAATTGGTGCTTAAATGATGCTCAGTATCAAGATCCTTCAAAATATTTTTCAATAATTTCAATGTAAATCATGGATCACGATCAGACATAATTGAAAGTGGTGCCCCATGAAGTCTTACAACTTCATTAATATAGATCCTTTAAATTCACTCAATAGGTAAATCTTCTCTTATAATAAGGAAATATACATATTTGGTGAGTCAATCAACAATAACCCATATTGATTCATTATTTCTATGATTATTTGGTAATCTAGTGAAAAGGTATATAGTAATTTTATCCCATTTCCATATAGGAATAGGTATAGGTTTCATAAATCCTCTAGGATATTAACTCTTAGCATTAACTTGTTTACAAACCAAACATATTGACACATAATCAAAAATTTCCCACTTCATATTATCCCACCAATAATTTTTTATCAAATATCTATACATCTTGGTGCTACTAAGGTGTATAGAGAAATTTGATCTATGATCATCATTCAATAATTCCCACTTCATCTCAAGTATAGATGAAACAAAAAACCACTTTATAAATTCTAGAATTCTATCTTTACAGATAAATTCTTACAATATTCCATCATTCACATATTTAATTTTCTTTTGAAAATTCCCATCATCAGGTTGAGAACTTTTTTCCTTTTCAAAAAAGACAGTTTGGAAATAATTTTAAAAATAAATGATGTCTCCCCTTCTTAATAATTATCATATCCATATTTACTAGATACATTAATATAGGATTCATTTTGGTTCTCAATTTTTTTATAACTCTATGATATTTATTTCTTAATGAATTTTCTACCTTATTTGACTTCTCTTAGTTGTAGTGTATTGAGAAATCATAATCCTTGAGTAACTAGGGCCATTTCCTTTACCTCATGCTGATCTCTTTATATAAAAATAAATATTCTACACTCTTGTGATATGTTTGTATCTCATATCTTTCTCCATAGATATGATGTCTCCATATATTCAATGTAAAGATTATGACTACCAACTCAAGATCATGGGTTGGATAGTTATTTTATGAATATTTAATAGCTTTGATGCATATGTAATAAATTAATTGTTATGTAGAAGGACACAATCAGCTACCATCCTTGATTAATCACTATATATCACAACCTCATAATTTCTTTATTTTAGAGTAAAAAATCATAGCATTAACCAATATCTTCTTTAATTATTCAAAAAAATCTTCACTTTATTTTTTCCATGTGAACTTAACCCCTTTACGAGTAAGTTTGGTTTATAGGTTATCCAATTAGAAGAAATTTTAAATAAATCATTAATAGTAACATTACAAACCAATGAAACTACATAGTACGGTTATGCTCATCAATGTAAGACATTCTTGGACTACATTTTTCATTATAGTATCAACTGATATTCCATCCTTTGAGATAATATGTCCATGAAAAGAAACTTTCTATAGCCATAATTCACATTTTCTAAATTTCACATATAAATATTTTCTTATAAGAGCCTCAATAATGATCCAAAAGTGATTCTCATGGTCTTAATAGATTTTAGAATACACCAATATATCAACAATAAATAAAACAAAAAATCATCAATATATTCCTTGAATACTCTTTTCATTAGATCCATAAAAACTAAAGGTACATTAGTCAATCAAAATATAATTACTATAAACTCATAATGTATATACCTCGCTCAAAATGATTTATTTGAAATATATTCCTTCTTTACTTGAAATTGATGATACATGTAATGAATATAAATCTTTGAAAATATTGAGCTCTATGAAGTTGGTTGAATAAGTCATAAATGTGAGGTAGTGGATACTTCTTATTTATAATAATAACATTGATTTCCCTATAATCAATGTACAGATTCACAGATCCATCTTTCTTATTAATGAAAATAATAGGGTCTCCCCAAGGTGAAACACTAGGGTATATAAATCTCTTATTACAAAACTCCTCTAGTCATTTCATAATTCATATAACCAAAATACCATTGATAAAAAATAATTCTACAACATAATTATCAAATCCAAATATAAAGATACTTTAACACTTTTATTTAAATGATTGGTATAATATAGGTTCTTCCTTGGTCTAGGAGTTAACCTTTAAAATAGGGAATTGAATTGGATAATGCCCAAGTTCCCTACATTTATGACAACTAACTATAAAAGGATTTATAGGATGAAATTTATTTATCTTCATTAAACTCCTCACATTTCCTCAACAATTTGTTGTTTTATTCCCTTATTTTACACACATAAAACATTTTACTGCTCCTTTGAGACATTCTCGCGGGTGTCTCTTTCCACGTTTCTAACATGAAGGAAATTGATCCATCTTTCCTCCATAGTCTCTACCACCTGATCTATTATAAAACTCCATCCTTCTCTTATTTGGTGAGTCTGATAGTTGGATAAGGTGTAGGTTGTTAATCATATATCGGGATGACTAATTAAGAATAATAAAAATATCTTTTACTTCAGTCATTATCCTATTTGGTTTCTTAGAATCACAACATTTTCCATCACATTTAGCGTTAACATAATTCTTCTTGCTTCCATCCACTAACTAAAACCAAAAAACATGGTGTGAGAACAATAATCATAATTAAGAAACATAATTTATAGGATGTCTAAATCACGACTCCTTGTTTTCACTCTATGACACCTTAGGTTTAACATAGGTCATCCTTGAGAATCATATATTTAAATATTTCATGATGGTTCATAAATAAAATTTAATTAACTCTAGAATATCCCCTAGGAGTGTAAAACTGGGTGTGCAGTAAGGGCACACTCATTATGAACTAGAATTATGTCCAAGATATTCTCAAACCAACACCTTTCTAGGTAATTTCCCCTAGATGTGATTTTTCTAAAACCATGTCCACTTGTATTATCTATGTATGGATGTATTTCTAGGAAACCACATAATCTCTATCTTACTAAATCTTTAAGATGGTATCTTATACTTAGACTTATCATCAAAGTCAGTCATAGGCTTCTATTACCTAATCAATATTTTCCTAAATGTAGTTCTCAAGGTTCCTAATAATATTTCTCAAATACCGACTATAAATACCCTGACTTGAGTAACCTATAATTGGTGGTTACTTTATTATATTATCACTGGATATAAGGAATCTTATCCCGAAGGACCGAATAGTTTAGTAGTCTTGCTAAACTAGATAAATACTTAAATCTCAAATTACATTTGAAAACTAAAAATAAAACATAGTATTAACTTTTATAACACCACTATTTCATTTATCATGTCCATGTATATCAATCATAATACACTTCCTCACATCTTGTGGAAAGGAAACATAAGAAAGGGGTGAGCTCAGATGCTCAGTAAGGGTATGTATACAGTGGAAACCATCATCAAGTAAATAAAACAAGAATAATATGGCCAAGATAATAATCAATTATTCCACATAAATAATACCATAAAATATGGTAATAAATCCATAGATAACATAAAAATATAAATAATCACATAGATAATAATAACTAGTTTCATAATGATTGAATGCATAATGTCATACATCATAAACTTATTATCAAGGCCTCATGCTAAGACATCATACATAAATGGGTAAGGCCTTAGACAAATACCCAAAATAGTAGGTCTCATGAGACCTACTTATGCATTTAGGGGATATATCAGGCCCCAACCAACACTTACAAAGTCCAATTCATTTATCATATAAAAATAGTGAAATATAATAAATGTAAACATTTGTCTTGAAAATTTAGTGTATGAAATGTTAATAATTTTCCCAATCAATAAATATAAACATAAACCATCAATATTAATATAGATAATGGTATCAAAATATTACATCCACAATAAATCATAATATTCGTCAAAAAATGTTAACATGGATTAATATACTTTAAAAAGATCACTGGAAATTTTCTTGAGTAAAATACCATTTTCAATTTAAAATCACTTATTTAGAGACTAAAATAAATAAAAAATATTAAGGAAAACATTTTTTGTGAAGATAAACATGTATAATTATAAATTAATCTTCAAATTAATGAGGGTTAGTGATGGAGGGTAACTATGTACATGTTGTTAAAAATAAACATTCTTTCTACATTATTGTAAAAATGTCAATAATAACATCATTAAGAAAATGAAAAGAATATTTCATTTAAACCATTTTTTAAAAATAAAAACATTGTTAAAATAAATAATAAATCATTATATAATGATAAAAATATCCTTATAATTATTTTTAGTAAAATATGTTCATGGAAAATAAATATTGTTGATCGAGTAGAAAAATAATGTTGGTTTTCCATAAAAATGTTATTTTGGTATATGGAATACTTGAATAGATGAAATTGAAAGAAAAACTTGAAATTTTTAGGAATTACTAGATGATAATAAAATATATTAGTTTTAATATATAAAGATTAAACAATTCCCACAATGGAGACTTAAACATAATCAATCTCAAATAATGATGAGATTGGGAAATAAACTCTTACCTCTAGTTTGAATTCCTTTGTATGTGTTCTAACATCATATTTAATAAATATAAATTTACTATAAATATATTAAAAAAAATACTCATATATATCATACCCTATATAATTTACTTATAATCTTTTACCACTGATTTATTAACAATTCTTTGTTAAAATTGTTGTTTTGGGTAATAACTAATTCATTTTTCATGTATGTTTTGGTTTGGTAGGTTTGTTCATTATAAATTTATCATAGTTAAATCATATCCATAATTATAATCATGATATAAATATAATTTATATTCATTATTTATGTTTTTATCGTAATCCTTAAAAGTTATAGATATAAAAATGAACTACACTGTTTATGGAGATGGTAGTTCATACATACGCATGAATGTTGTTTCCATTTTTTCGACAGATGGACATAAAGAAAGTTAAATAATAATTCAACTTTAAGAAAATATTATTTTATAATATATATCATATATATTCATTAAATATTTCCTTATTACTATCCATTTAAAAATAGAATGAAAAACATATCACATCGCTTTATAGGGGCGGCAGTTGATTAGTCACTGAAAGTGGCTAATATTCATGGTTAATATCTTAATATTAATGTGTTTAAAAGTTCATAAACATCAATTTTAGTCCAATTCAGAAATTGAACTTCATTTTCCATCATTGTGCAATTCATGCTTAAAGTGTCAATTTGGGCCCACTAAATATTTTCTTGTGGAAATTACAATATTCATCATTTTAATTTTATATTTTGGTATATGATTCAACAATTTATTTGGAACATCTTTTCTTTTAGGTATGATGGAAGAATCACAAGTGAAGATGGAGATTTTTGCACCTGAAGGCAGAAACTTTCTAGAAAAAGCATAATGGGCCTAAGGCCCATCAAACAAATGTGGGGCCCACAAACCAAGCCCAATGAAGCTCAAATTTATACAGTAGAAATATAAAAATATGAGGATCATTTTATTAAACTGTATCCAGAGCTAATTCTAATGTTTTCATGATGATAAAGGGATCTGAAGTTGAGATTTAAATGGTGGACCCGACATTAATGCACAGAAATATGTCCCACCATTTCGACCATAAATTCTAAACAGATGAGAAAAATTTCCGGAAATTTTTAAGGATAATATAGGACAGATGGAAGAATATATTTCTATTCTATAACCCCTTTTAATTCATCCTTATTCAATTACAAATTCACACGTCAATATGGTGGACGAATCTGAACAGTTTTCCGGGTCAACTTCGAAAGGTCAATTTCCTTTTGATTATTCACCCTCCTTTTGACTCTATTAATTGTTGGTGGGTGAATTGAATGTGGGGGGAAGATATAAGGCTCCTAATATGCCTATATAAGGATCTATTGTTGAAGGGAATAGGTTGAATATTTTTCTTATCATCTTTTGTTGCTTGTTTAATTGTAAGGTTATGCTTCCAAATTTCATTTCTAATGTTTTCCATTTCCATGTAAGTTTCTTTTTTGTATCTTTATGTTATTAATCAACTTATTTCTCTTCTATATTTTCCATTTCATTTATTAAAACTTTATTATCACAAAGCACAATGATATATCTGTGTTGTTTTGAATTAGTTCACACATAGGTGTGAATTTCATTCACACACACGGAGGAGTGCTCGTTATTTCCTTGGTTTTAATTTCTTCAATACAATTATTGTTAGCCATATTCCGCCCACCATTGATAGTATACCATCAATGGAGGGATAACCCTTTAATGGTTAGATCTTAGGAGGATGCAAAGTCTGGATTGAATGTTATTTTATGAACGAATTGTTGTTAATTGGATAATTAATTTAAGACATCCATTCTTCAGTAATTTCTACTCTTTATCTTTACTGTGTTTGAGAAAACTAAATTCAATTACTAAATGACCATATACCTCAGAGAGATCATGAATTTTGTTCTCTAAGTGTATAGGGGATTAGTAATTGTGTTTAGTAAGCACCAAACTAGAAAATGATGAAGGTAGTGTTATTTTTGAAAAATGGATTCATCAAGAATTAATAAAACCAAAATTGTCTAAAGAAGTAAAATTCATTCAATCCACCCCGAGCATAATCCTAAGATCAACCCATTTTCTTTGAATTGAATTCACTTAGGTTTCTTAGTGTTCTTTAAACCATCCACAATCAAAACCAAAGATGGATACTTCATAGCCCATCCTTCACCAAATCATAGCGTCTCAAGGTTACTTCTTCGGTCCCTGTGGATTCGACCCCTACATGTACTACATCGACTACTTTTACCAGTAGGGTAAATTTGGGTGCAACCAAATTTTGGAACCGTTTCCGGGGATCGAACCCGGGTCACCCGCGTGATAGGCAGAAATACTTACCACTATACTACAACGACCGCTTTTACCAGTAGGGTAAATTTGGGTGCAACCAAATTTTGGTGCCGTTTTCAGGGACCAAGTAAGTTCCTTAGACCAAAAACCTTCTTTTCTTACCCCCATTCTTCTATTCTCATCCCAATTCTCTTATCTTTTCCCTTTCTCGCTTTTTTTTTCTTTTGGTGCATGTCCACCTATACCCGCGATAACTCAAACATATTAGTTAGGGTGGATACTCCTAGGGCTGGGGAGTCAAGCACTAAAAGAGTTCTATTTCCTTTAGATCCAAATCTTCCTAATACTCCAAATTTAGACGTTGAGTTTGATACAATAGAGAATCTCCCACAAAACCAAATCATAAACCGGGGAGGGTACCAAAATAACAGGCAAGACCCTAACTTGGGAATTGTTGCAGACTCGACCATGAATGACTACCTCACACCAACCTGGACCAATGCACCCTCATGCATTAGGCATGATAACATAGGATATGCCCAATATGTTTTCAAACCCCATGTCCTAAACCACCTTTCTACATTTCATGGGATGGAGTCTTAGATTCCTTACCATCATGTTAAAGAATTTAATGACATTGTCGAAACCATGTGCCCATCAAATCAAATTGAATCTTATAAAATGATACTTTTTCCTTTTTCTCTTAAGGACCGAGCAAAGAATTGGTTAAACAATTTGAGACCAGAATCCATTCACTCTTGGGACCAACTTCAACGAGAATTTTATAAAAATACTTCCCCCATCACAAAAAAATTGCGCTTAAAAGGAGCATACAAAACTTTCTTGAAAGAGAGGGAGAAACATTCTATGAAACATGGGAAAGGTTCAAGGACACATTAAACATGGTACCGCACCATGGTTTCTCAATCCCAGAACAAGTGAGAATTTTCTATGAAGGGTTGGGTCCCGGAAACAAACAATTCATTGATATGATGTGTAATGGAACATTCAAAAACAAATCCCCAAATGATGCTTACGAGTATCTAGAAAATCTTTCTGAACAAAACCAAACATGGAGAACATCACCATAATATGAGAAGCCACCCAATTCTGGTGGAATGTACTATCTTGGATAAGAAGATAACCTTAGAGCAAAACTTGTTGCACTCATGAGGAAAGTTTAAGAGATTGATCTTAGGAAGGTCCACAAAACCCAAACTGTTGAGCTTGTTTGTACAATTTGTGACAAGAAAGACCACAAGACTAATAATTTCCAAACCATTCCTTCCATCAAGGATGTTCTTTTAGGGGTAACACCAGAAGAAGTTAATGAAATGAACTTTCAAAAGCCACAATTCATGAACACCTTTAATCCAAGGTATAATGACCATCCAGGCTTTCGTTGGAAGGACAATCAACAACCAACACAACAACAATGTATCAACCCATACCCTCAACAAAACTTTCAACCTCATAATCAGTTCCAACCACAAC
Source organism: Viscum album (assembly GCA_963277665.1). Taxonomy (NCBI): domain Eukaryota; kingdom Viridiplantae; phylum Streptophyta; class Magnoliopsida; order Santalales; family Viscaceae; genus Viscum; species Viscum album. The sequence goes on from OY728135.1 coordinate 1,711,272,515, forward strand.
CGGTCCAATTCCAAAATCCTCATGTCCAATATCAACAACCTATCAAACAACCCATTCAACAACCTATCCAACAACCAAAGTATCCTCCTTGGATAAACCCACAAGCTCAATCACCAACCCAAATTGTTCCACAAAGCCTACTAGAACAACTGTGAAAACAAATGGACAAAATGAACTCAGAATTCTCATACATTAAACAAGAACTTCAAACCATCAAAACTGGAAACGCACCCATGCCCACACAGGACATTCCACAACAAACATCAAGGGGAGAGACAAGTTTCACTCAAACAACTCACGAACAACTAAAGGCTGTGATAGTTTTAAGAAGTGGGAAATAAATTAAAAAACCTGAAAAAATAAGTCAGAAACCATGTGAAGCTTCAAACTCTAATGAAAATTCAAATGAACCACAAGATCAAACTAAAGAAACTGATAAAAATGTGAAAGAAACAACACTTCAACAAACAACTCAACAACCTGCACCATTTCCTCAACGCATGAGGGGGAAAACCAAGCCTGAATTGAGTGATACATTAAGGTAAATCTTCTCACAAGTCAAGTTGAAAATTCCCCTTCTCGATGCCATCCAAACCATACCTTCCTACTCAAAGTACCTTAAGGACTTGTGCACTTTTAAAAGAAAATTTTCACATAAAAACCAAGTCCTTTTGGCTGCTAATGTGTGTACCACCATTCAAGGGACCATTCCTCCTAAGTTGAAAGACCCAGGATGCCCTTACATAAATGTTGAACTAGGAGAGAACAAAGTTTTCAAAGCCTTGTGTGATCTAGGTTCCAGCGTGAACCTCATTACTTATGCCATGTATTGTCAGTTAGGGCTCGAAGAACTCCAACCCACATCTGTCACTCTTCAACTTGCTAATCGTAGTGTTAGAGTTCAAAAGGGGATCTTAAAGGATGTTTTGGTGAAAGTTGAAAATTTCATTTACCCATCTGACTTCATTGTTCTGGACAATCACCCAAGATTAGGTCCTAGGGAGCAAACCCCAATCATCCATGGTCGTCCCTTCCTTGCAACAATCAACTCTGTTATCCGAGTCCGAAATGGGAACATGACCATCACCTTTGGAAACATGAGTCTAGACTTGATCATCTACAATGAAAACTCTCAAATTGGGGATGATGAAGAGATCCACGAGGTTAATTGGATTGGTAGTGTTGATAATGAACTCAATGAACATCAAGGAATTACTGAAGGATGGTTAAGTCAAGAAGATATTGATTTTGTTTATTCACATGAGGGAAATTTGTCTCCTTGGATTGAATCTCTTTCAGATAGCTCTATTGATGAATTTCTAGAATCACCAATCATTGATACCATGGTTTAAATCAATAACATTGAGTCCATAGCCATTCATGACACTACTCTGGAAAATTTAGTGGATGAAAATTCTGTTCACAAGGAACCAATTTTGTCAAGAAATATGAACAAAGAAACTAAGTTCAATACAAAGTCTCATCCTTTCTTGGAAAGTCATGACCAATATGATCTTGAATTTAAAGTCTTACCTTCATCATTAAAGTATGTGTTCTTAGGGGACAATCAATCATTTCCTATTGTCATTTCTTCCTCTCTTGAAGCTGATCATGCGAGGATGCTTCTAGATGTCCTTAGGATACACAAGAGAGCCATTGGATGGACCCTATCTAATATTCCTGGGATTAGCCCACTTATCAGGACTCATAGAATTATTCTTGAATTCGAGTCAATGTAACGCCCCGACCCCAGCTACCCAGAGTCGGTGCATTACTTCGTAACATTGGCATGATCACAAAAGATCAAGTCTCGAAAGACCGATTAGTTTAGTAGCCTTGGAAACACTAGATACATTCATAAATGTTACGTTACATCACAAAGTGAAAAACTATAATAACATAATCTCCATAGTCCACACTTCTATCCTCTTCCGACTATCCCTGCAGGTCATTCATAAAATACTTCTTCACATCCTGGAAAATATTAAAACATTGAAAGGGGTGAGCTCAGATGCTCAGTAAGGATAACAATAATGCGGAAGCTTTCATAAATAAACATTAACATTTAAGGCAATGTATAACTAAAACAAAAGCCTTTTAAACATGAACTTCAACATAATATGGCAAAAGTAAAATGAGATAATGCCATTTACTAATTCACATGGATATTCTACTGGTCGAATAATCACATGTAATATCAATTACCACTTTCATAATGAGGGAATGTATAATGCCGAACATTCTGAAACATTTTGTCAAGGCCTCGGCCAAGACATCTAAAATGATTAAGGCCTCGGCCAAAACCATAAATCAAATTGGGAAAGGGCCTCGGCCAATTCCACGTCTAGTTGTCTCATGAGACCTACCGATGCATCGAGGAGCTATAGCGGGCTCCACCCGTCACTTATTAAGTCCAATACATTCCTCATATGAATAGGTTTAAACATATCATAAACCATAACATAATCATATCACATAAAACATGCATAAAGGAAACATAACATTTCCACATTTCAATCACAAGATATCAATACAACACATTGATATAATAAAAACGCTTTCAAAACCATTTTCAATACCAAAATAAAAGAAAGTTAAAGCTTTGTATTTATTTTTCATTAAAAAAAAGATGGCTTATAGAGGAAGCCGAAACTCAAAGAATGGTCACGGCGGCGGAGAAGTCGTTGTCGCCGCATAAGTACGGAAATAAAAACATTCCCATTTGTCGTTTAGCAAAACGCTTTGTATAAAAAGATTCCTTTTGAATAACCGTAAAAGTCAAAGGGGTTTATACACCGTATAAAAGAAAATTGTGTATAAAACCAAATATGCCTCAATGAAAGGAGATTGAGACGAAGTCCTTAAAAGATCATTTTTAAAATGAAATAGATCTGTTATGTGTATTCACTATATGCACACATAAATAAAGTACAAATACAATATAGGACATAATAATATCATGACATAATTTGAAAGTAGGAGATTAACCCAGAGATTGGAAGTTGGGTTAAGAAATTCCCTTACCTTGTGTCCGACTTGACCCGACCGTTCTTTAAACTCCTGAATAATAAACTTTAGTTAATCTCTACTTGATTATGAATCTTTTCCAAGTTCATTATTCCTTTTATACCATGTTATGAACATCATGTAATCATTTAAGTTAATAATGTTCATTTTGTCGGTATTTGGTTCTTAAGTCAAAAATAGGCTTCTTACACTTACATGTTGTTAATTTGGTCAAAGGTTCATTATATCCAGAATGGTATTCATGATGTAGATATCATATATGTCATATATATCCAGTACATACATTCATTTATAATATTACATCACATTTAGAGGTAAGAAATGAAATGCACCGTTCATGGAGACGGTAAGCCGTACGTACGCATGAACGCTACTTCCATTTCTATTTCATATTTTCTGGAATGGAATCATAATGATATAAGAGTATATTATAATTCCAGTATAATAACATATATAATATCATTAACTTTATCCTTCACACATCCCACATATGGTATTAACGAATCAAATCACTTTCAGGGGGCGGTAGTCCGCGCTTCCTAAAATGAAGATATCGTGTTTTACCCATAATGGAAACCATAAAGGTATGCCCAAAATGAAAAAAAACAGAAGCTTAAGGAAAACATAAAAATATTATATATCATATATAAAAATAGTGACATCATAATGGCCACCTTTGAAGGTGTTAAATGACTGTTGAACAATCATCGTTTCGGGAGGCAGAATTTCGCCATTCACGGAAACCTTATGTTCTTTAACCATTTGATGTAGTTGTGTGGAAGTGTAGCTCAAATAAATCTTATAACAACATCCTAGTATATTGAAGATACTGGTGTTGTTACAAAAGAAGTAAATAAAAAGAGTTTAGGGGGTTGGAGAAGCAAAATAAAACAAAACAACATTATAAAAGACATTACCTCAAAATCGGGTAACTCTTTTTGATTTGAGCTAAAGGCTTCCTTGGGAAGAGTTCTACCCAAAGTGAGGCTTCTAGGAGTAAGGTAGGAATGTTGGGAGAGTATTTGGGCAGAGGTTGGCCGAGCCAAATGGCTTGAAAGTGTAAATGAAGTGGGAGAGGTGGGGGCCTTTTATAAGTGGAGAGGAGGGGCACTTTTGGAAAGATTGAAATGTTACATTATTTCAAAATGCTTTTCGGATTCTAAAGGTCCCACACTTATATAATTCGAGGCTAAGGTGATAAGGTTTCGAAATCTCCTCATCCAATTGGCTTTGGACAAGTGTAAGCCTTGGATTTTACATTATCTATTCATTTTATTAAAATCGTTAAATAATGAGGTCATCGCTGCATCATAATGATGTCATAAATAATTTAATTTATTTAATGTCTAAAAATTATAAAAAAAATACTATGATGTAGGAAATCTTTTTAGCTTTCCAATGACTATTTATAATCAAAATTTGGACTTGTATAAACCCACTTAAAAATTGTTTTAGTAAAACAATTTATGTTAGTGTCATTTTCACTTTAACATTAAATAAAAAGTAATTTATGTTATTTCCCAACAAAAGTGGATCCATGGGGTCCCCAAGTTAGGCCATGGCTTGTCTTGGTCGGCCATGACTCAACCAATGAGGTTGGGACATGTGTCTAGGTCATTTCATATTATTAATGTATTATTTATACCTTAAACTACACTAATTACCACTAATCGCGATTAAGAACTTAAAAGTTACTATTCACCAAAAAATTATTTTGATCTCATTGAACCACATTTTACATCTTAATGACAACCATGTATGTCGGATTTTTGAAAATCAAATCACAGAAGTTGTAATATTTCATTTAAACGAAAAATCAGTTATTTAACTACCACTTAGTGGTTTCACTATTCATCAAAAATTGAAGTTTTTCAGAATAAGGCCAAAATTTCATCCTAAGCTATAATTGATATTCCGAATTCAAAAATGATGTCTATTTTACAAAATTCCAAACATATAAGTTGCATTAATTAATTTTATAATTAATTCCCGCTGTTACGACAAATAGCGTGTTTTCAAGAAACAATTTATATCAAAAGATTGGCAATTGTTTATGTCCAAATTCAATGTTAAATTAATTCTAATGACCACCATTGGATAAAATGGTAAAAATATATTCTAATTATACATTAAATCCACTCAATAGTATAACTTACCACTATAAATTATTTTGATTAAAAAAGTTGTTTTAAGTATTTTTCACTATTCATAAAAAATTAGAAGTTCTCAGAAAAATACCAAAAATTCAACATAGGCTAATTTCGATATTACGAATACAAAAATGAAGTCCATTTTGAAATATAGAATTTCTATAATTTTAAAAAGTGGTTATTACTATTCATAACGGCTACTTTGATTAGTCGCGGTGTTTTAGAACTCGAAGTTGCGTACAACACACGCTATTGCATTATTCGAAGTGTAACGTACCGTGGAAGCTTGGGGTGTTACATTCTCCCCTCCTTCAATAAATTGCGTCCTCGCAATTTGATATTTTTCTTTAAAAATAAAAGGTTGAAAATAGAAAATACCTTTGAGGAAAACCCACATCGGAAATAAGGTTAATAAAATTTAGCCTTAATAAGAGGGAAAGGAAAATGAACAAGTCACCACCCAATTATGATCTCGATTAGGAGAACATTGGTGGCAATTAGAGACATATAATTAGAGGAAAAACGTAAATATTTGTAGGGAGTGATTGAGGTCATCAATCACAATCAACTGTCAAATTGAGGGCCTCAAAGCCTTCAATCTATGTTGATTTAAAATATCATCAGTTCAACAAGACATAAGGTATTAGGATAACACATTTTTTTGTTTTAATATCCCTTTACTAATGTTTAAGAATTAATTTATTCATTGAATAAGAGATAGGTATATATATATTTATGCTTGACAATTAGAGTTTCAACCTTCAACTCATCTTTCACTCAAAAAGATAATAGAACTCAAGAATATTATACTTATCCAAATTGTTTAAGGTTCCAAATGTTAACACATACCATTTAAATTAGTAAAATTATTTGTAATAACCAGGGACTTCCTGTAGGCTAGTGGTAGGAAATAAAGGCTTGTCGCACTATGGTTGTGGGTTCGATTCCTGCAGCTTTGTCCGACGTGACGGTTTATGCCCCACCCTGCAGGTTGTCCTTTTTCCTAAAACTATAGTATTATAATATTCCAAAAATAATCTTCAGAAATTCTTTAACCTTAAACAATACTATCCATGGTTCAAATTAATCCATTCCAACCTTAATAGTTATCCAAAATACTTCTGTCCAACTCACAGTCCAAATTTTATAAGGAAGGTAAACATAATGAAGATCCTTTATCCCACGTAACAACATGTGAACACCTTCATCATGTATTCTTTTTAAACATACTGAATTACCATGATCCCTTATTCCTTATAGAATACTAGATATACTCCTTCTATCCAAAAATGTATACAAAACATCAATCAGTTTCAAGGAAGTTAAGTATATCCAATATAATTTATCCAAATCAATCACGTCTTATTCCAAAATCACAATCTCAGTATCAAAACCATATTATGGTTTATCTTTCTCTCAACCATATATTTTCCAAAAATTTAACCTACTGTGGAGTCACTTTTCTTGGTTCCACACAATCTCAAGTCCTTGATGAAATAGTACTGCAGTACAATCCTTATATACTCCATAATTATTATAACCAGTACATCATTGATACAACACTCAAATTAAAAAAAATCTTTGATAACAACATAAGAACTCTAATCATTACTCCTCATCTGTGGTAGTATCATAACTTGATTATTATCCAATAACATCATTTGGGGCATGCTCTGATGATTTGGACATTGGTTTGCGTAGTGTCCCCAATCCTTGCAGAAGAAGCATTGTACATTTGAAACCATTTTCTTACCCTTGCAGTCACGCACTTTGTGTCCTTTTTCTCTACACTTATAACAAACTCCCATTCCCTTTAGGCAAGTTCCATGATGTTTCTTCCCACAATTACCACATATTGGAAAATTCTTCTTTCCCCTCATCCCTTTATCCATCATTCTCTCTTCCATCCCTTTCGTCTCTTGCTTCCCTTCAAATCCATAGGACTCAGAGAATTCTTTACTTATCCTATTAACACATGATACTATTTCTTCATATGTTGAGAACACATGGGAGACTATTTCCCTTCGAAATGTTGGCTTAATACCGTGAAAGATACTATCCTTCTTACTCTTTGGATCATACGTACTGCTGGAGTTCACATTCCTTCTACTGGGCGCCATTTCTATAAAACGGCATAAACTAGGTTAGTTTATGAATCAAAATACATAATTCCATACTTGTAAAACACTTTACATAAATTGAACTATTTATGGATATAATCCATAATCATAAAAAGAAATGTTTTCTTTGAGTAAGTATGTACTCATAACCCTTCATAGTGGTTTGTAAGTAAAATGAGAATTATCCTAAGCATATCCCCCGGGAGTGTCGTAACCAAGAGTGCAGCAAGGCCCGTTGTCGTGCACCAGTTCCCGTTCGAGTCTAGCTCAAAGCGGTGTTTTCGGGTTTTACCCCTAGGTACATCTGTGCCAGAGCCGCCTCTACCTGCTCGTATCCAGACAGGGATGTATTTCTCGGAAAACTCATAACATCTCTATAATACCAAAATTCTAGGAAGTTCTTCTATACTAATCCTCAAAGTCTATCTTTGGGCTATGTGCTCTAATCAGAGTTTATCTAAATCTAGCTTCCAAGGTTAGTACTAAACTGCCTCTGATACCAACTGTAACGCCCCGACCCCAGCTACCCAGAGTCGGTGCATTACTTCGTAACATTGGCATGATCACAAAAGATCAAGTCTCGAAAGACCGATTAGTTTAGTAGCCTTGGAAACACTAGATACATTCATAAATGTTACGTTACATCACAAAGTGAAAAACTATAATAACATAGTCTCCATAGTCCACACTTCTATCCTCTTCCGACTATCCCTGCAGGTCATTCATAAAATACTTCTTCACATCCTGGAAAATATTAAAACATTGAAAGGGGTGAGCTCAGATGCTCAGTAAGGATAACAATAATGCGGAAGCTTTCATAAATAAACATTAACATTTAAGGCAATGTATAACTAAAACAAAAGCCTTTTAAACATGAACTTCAACATAATATGGCAAAAGTAAAATGAGATAATGCCATTTACTAATTCACATGGATATTCTACTGGTCGAATAATCACATGTAATATCAATTACCACTTTCATAATGAGGGAATGTATAATGCCGAACATTCTGAAACATTTTGTCAAGGCCTCGGCCAAGACATCTAAAATGATTAAGGCCTCGGCCAAAACCATAAATCAAATTGGGAAAGGGCCTAGGCCAATTCCACGTCTAGTTGTCTCATGAGACCTACCGATGCATCGAGGAGCTATAGCGGGCTCCACCCGTCACTTATTAAGTCCAATACATTCCTCATATGAATAGGTTTAAACATATCATAAACCATAACATAATCATATCACATAAAACATGCATAAAGGAAACATAACATTTCCACATTTCAATCACAAGATATCAATACAACACATTGATATAATAAAAACGCTTTCAAAACCATTTTCAATACCAAAATAAAAGAAAGTTAAAGCTTTGTATTTATTTTTTATTAAAAAAAAGATGGCTTATAGAGGAAGCCGAAACTCAAAGAATGGTCACGGCGGCGGAGAAGTCGTTGTCGCCGCATAAGTACGGAAATAAAAACATTCCCATTTGTCGTTTAGCAAAACGCTTTGTATAAAAAGATTCCTTTTGAATAACCGTAAAAGTCAAAGGGGTTTATACACCGTATAAAAGAAAATTGTGTATAAAACCAAATATGCCTCAATGAAAGGAGATTGAGACGAAGTCCTTAAAAGATCATTTTTAAAATGAAATAGATCTGTTATGTGTATTCACTATATGTACACATAAATAAAGTACAAATACAATATAGGACATAATAATATCATGACATAATTTGAAAGTAGGAGATTAACCCAGAGATTGGAAGTTGGGTTAAGAAATTCCCTTACCTTGTGTCCGACTTGACCCGACCGTTCTTTAAACTCCTGAATAATAAACTTTAGTTAATCTCTACTTGATTATGAATCTTTTCCAAGTTCATTATTCCTTTTATACCATGTTATGAACATCATGTAATCATTTAAGTTAACAATGTTCATTTTGTCGGTATTTGGTTCTTAAGTCAAAAATAGGCTTCTTACACTTACATGTTGTTAATTTGGTCAAAGGTTCATTATATCCAGAATGGTATTCATGATGTAGATATCATATATGTCATATATATCCAGTACATACATTCATTTATAATATTACATCACATTTAGAGGTAAGAAATGAAATGCACCGTTCATGGAGACGGTAAGCCGTACGTACGCATGAACGCTACTTCCATTTCTATTTCATATTTTCTGGAATGGAATCATAATGATATAAGAGTATATTATAATTCCAGTATAATAACATATATAATATCATTAACTTTATCCTTCACACATCCCACATATGGTATTAACGAATCAAATCACTTTCAGGGGGCGGTAGTCCGCGCTTCCTAAAATGAAGATATCGTGTTTTACCCATAATGGAAACCATAAAGGTATGCCCAAAATGAAAAAAAACAGAAGCTTAAGGAAAACATAAAAATATTATATATCATATATAAAAATAGTGACATCATAATGGCCACCTTTGAAGGTGTTAAATGACTGTTGAACAATCATCGTTTCGGGAGGCAGAATTTCGCCATTCACGGAAACCTTATGTTCTTTAACCATTTGATGTAGTTGTGTGGAAGTGTAGCTCAAATAAATCTTATAACAACATCCTAGTATATTTAAGATACTGGTGTTGTTACAAAAGAAGTAAATAAAAAGAGTTTAGGGGGTTGGAGAAGCAAAATAAAACAAAACAACATTATAAAAGACATTACCTCAAAATCGGGTAACTCTTTTTGATTTGAGCTAAAGGCTTCCTTGGGAAGAGTTCTCCCCAAAGTGAGGCTTCTAGGAGTAAGGTAGGAATGTTGGGAGAGTATTTGGGCAGAGGTTGGCCGAGCCAAATGGCTTGAAAGTGTAAATGAAGTGGGAGAGGTGGGGGCCTTTTATAAGTGGAGAGGAGGGGCACTTTTGGAAAGATTGAAATGTTACATTATTTCAAAATGCTTTTCGGATTATAAAGGTCCCACACTTATATAATTCGAGGCTAAGGTGATAAGGTTTCTAAATCTCCTCATCCAATTGGCTTTGGACAAGTGTAAGCCTTGGATTTTACATTATCTATTCATTTTACTAAAATCGTTAAATAATGAGGTCATCGCTGCATCATAATGATGTCATAAATAATTTAATTTATTTAATGTCTAAAAATTATAAAAAAAATACTATGATGTAGGAAATCTTTTTAGCTTTCCAATGACTATTTATAATCAAAATTTGGACTTGTATAACCCCACTTAAAAATTGTTTTAGTAAAACAATTTATGTTAGTGTCATTTTCACTTTAACATTAAATAAAAAGTAATTTATGTTATTTCCCAACAAAAGTGGATCCATGGGGTCCCCAAGTTAGGCCATGGCTTGTCTTGGTCAGCCATGACTCAACCAATGAGGTTGGGACATGTGTCTAGGTCATTTCATATTATTAATGTATTATTTATACCTTAAACTACACTAATTACCACTAATCGCGATTAAGAACTTAAAAGTTACTATTCACCAAAAAATTATTTTGATCTCATTGAACCACATTTTACATCTTAATGACAACCATGTATGTCGGATTTTTGAAAATCAAATCACAGAAGTTGTAATATTTCATTTAAACGAAAAATCAGTTATTTAACTACCACTTAGTGGTTTCACTATTCATCAAAAATTGAAGTTTTTCAGAATAAGGCCAAAATTTCATCCTAAGCTATAATTGATATTCCGAATTCAAAAATGATGTCTATTTTACAAAATTCCAAACATATAAGTTGCATTAATTAATTTTATAATTAATTCCCGCTGTTACGACAAATAGCGTGTTTTCAAGAAACAATTTATATCAAAAGATTGGCAATTGTTTATGTCCAAATTCAATGTTAAATTAATTCTAATGACCACCATTGGATAAAATGGTAAAAATATATTCTAATTATACATTAAATCCACTCAATAGTATAACTTACCACTATAAATTATTTTGATTAAAAAAGTTGTTTTAAGTATTTTTCACTATTCATAAAAAATTAGAAGTTCTCAGAAAAATACCAAAAATTCAACATAGGCTAATTTCGATATTACGAATACAAAAATGAAGTCCATTTTGAAATATAGAATTTCTATAATTTTAAAAAGTGGTTATTACTATTCATAACGGCTACTTTGATTAGTCGCGGTGTTTTAGAACTCGAAGTTGCGTACAACACACGCTATTGCATTATTCGAAGTGTAACGTACCGTGGAAGCTTGGGGTGTTACAGTCAAAGCCATGTTGTCAACCTCAGAGGCAACTCAATCATAATCTCATGGAAGTAGTGAGAAAAGAACTTTTGAAATTGTTAAAAGCTGGTATCATCTATCCTATAGCTGAGAGTGAGTGGGTTAGACCAATCCATGTGGTTCTAAAGAAGGATGGAATCACAGTAATGAACAACAAGGATGGAGAGATGCTTCCAACAAGGGTCAGTAGTGAATGGAGAGTTTTTATTGACTATAGGAAGCTCAACTCGTTTACCAAGAAAGACCATTTCCCCTTACCCTTTATTGATCAAGTCCTCGAGCGAGTGGTGGGTCATCAATTCTATTTCTTCCTAGATGGATTCTCAAGGTATAATCAAATTGAAGTCTCTTTAGAGGATCAAGGAAAAACAACCTTCACTTGTCCATTCGGCATTTTTTCCTTCAAGCACATTCCCTTTGGGTTATGTAATGCCCCAGGTACCTTCCAGCGGTGCATGATGGGAATATTCTCGGATATGGTGGGTGATTTTTTAGAGGTCTTCATGGATGAATTCTCCATATTTTGGGATACTTTTGAAGGATTCCATATAAATGTTGAAAAGGTTTTGTCAAGGTGTGAGGATAAGAATATCATTCTAAATTGGCAAAAATGCCATTTCATGGTAAGGGAAGGACTTGTTCTAGTTCATCTGGTATCTGGTAGAGGGATTGAAGTTGATAAAGCTAAGGTTGACATCATTTGTCACCTTCCCTCTCCTAAAACTATTAAGGAAGTGAGGTCCTGCTTAGGACATGCTGGTTTTTATAGAAGGTTCATTAGGAATTTCAACTCTATTTCTCAACCACTTTGTGCTCTATTGGTAAAAGATGCTCCATTGTTATGGATTGAAAGCTGTGAGGAATCATTCTCTACACTCAAGTCAAATCTTATATCTCCACCTATCATGCAATCTCCAAATTGGAAACTTCCTTTCGAGCTCATGTGTGATGAAAGTGACTTCGTTGTAGGAGCAGTCTTGGGACAACGGTGTGAGAAATCTCCATGTGTCATTGCTTATGCAATCAAGTCTTTAAATGATTCACAATTAAACTACACCAAAACTGAGAAAGAGTTGCTTGTTGTTGTCTTTACCTTAGAGAAATTCAGGTCTTATCTCTTAGGATCACCCATCATTGTCTTCACTGACCATTCAGCCCTAAAATACCTTTTCCAAAAACAAGATGCCAAGGCTAGATTGATTAGGTGGGTCCTTCTTCTTCAAGAGTTAAATTTAACCATTGAGGATAAAAAGGGTTCTGAAAATATTGTCGCTGATCACCTCTCTAAGATAGAATTCAAAGACAACTCACACCACCTCTCTGTGTCTGATTCATTTCCTGGTGAGAACCTCTATTTAGTGAATGATGGCCCTTGGTATGCTGACATAGAAAACCATTTGGTGATGGGTGACATTCCAAAATTCCTGGAAACCCAAGCTAAGAGTAAATTCCTTTCTTGATGTCAAACACTATGTGTTTGATGATCCTTACCTCTTCAAGTTATGTACTGATCAAATCATTAGGAGATGTATTCCCAAGTCTGAGCAAGAGTCCATTCTAAAATTTTGTCATGGAGAGGCATGTAGAGGCCACTTTTCTACAAATAAAACCACTACAAAGGTCCTCCAAAGTGGTTTCTATTGGCTGAACCTCACTAAGGATTCCTTCCAATTCTGCAAAAGTTGTCCTCAGTGTCAGCAATTAGGATCCATTACCAAAAGGAATCAAATGCCCCTCACTCCCATTCTGGTCGTTGAAATCTTTGATTGTTGGGGAACTGATTTCATGGGACCCTTTCCAAACTCTATGGGATACCTCTACATCATCTTAGCTATTGATTATGTCTCAAAATGGGTTGAATCCATTCCCACCAAGTCCAATGACCACCATGTTGTGATCTGATTTCTAGAAGATCATATATTTTCTCGATTTGGAATTCCTAGGGCTATAATTAGTGATCGTGGAACCCATTTTTGCAACCGACCATTATCTTCACTCATGTCTAAGTATGGTATTACTCATAAAGTTTCCACTGCATACCATCCTCAAACCAATGGTCAAGCTGAGTTGGAAAATAGTGAAATTAAGCAAATTCTTGAAAAAACGGTCAATCCCTCTAGGAATGATTAGTCTTAGAAACTCTTAGATTCCCTTTGTGAATATTGAACTACTTTCAAAACTATCCTAGGCATGTCACTATATAGATTGGTTTATGGAAAAGCATGTCATTTACCTGTTGAAATTGAGCATAAGGCTTTTTGGGCAATAAAAAAATGAACTTTGACATTTCTTTGGCTGAAACAAAAAGGAAATTAGATCTTAATGAACTCGAGGAACTTAGGATGGAGGATTATGAAAATTCAAGGATCAATAAATCTAAAGTTCAAGCCTACCAATCTAGGAATCTCAAAGTAAAACACTTTGAACTGAGAAAATTTGTGCTCTTGTATAGTTAAAAACTTCATCTACACCCAGGAAAGCTAAGTTCCAGATGGTCTGGTCCATACCTAGTGCATCATGTGTACCCTCATGGGGAAATAGAGATTCAGGATCCCACAAGTGTTCATGTCTTCAAAGTCAATGGTCATAGGTTAAAACTATTCATTGAATCATTCAATAAAAAAGAAACCAAGGAGGAGTTAACTAATCCAACATATGAACCAGAGAAAAATGGATAGATTTAGGGTACAATTCGGGCTAATGACGTTAAACAAAATCATTGCACGGGAGGCAACCCGTGGTTTTCATGTTTCTAATCACTATGAATCATCTTTTATTTCCTTCTGCTTCATTTTGTCATTTTTTATTATATAGACTGTTGACTTGTTCTTCTTTTATGAGTAAGGATGGGTATGAAAGGGGAGCACTGTATTAATCTGTGTCACGCGGTGTGATCCCTGAGTAATACCTTACCCAGAAAATATAAATAAGACAATGTATCATCAGTTTATTTTATTTTATTTATGTTTTTGTAGGTTAAAAAAATAAACTCTTGACCTGTTCTTCTTTTATGAGTATGGATGGGTATGAAAGAGGAGCACCGTATTCATCTGTGTCACGCGGTGTGATCCCTGAGTAATAACTTACCCAAAAATTTAAAAGAAGACAATTTATCATTAGTTTGATTTTTAAAAAACATGGAAAACCATAAAAATGATGGTACTTGGAATTAAATAAATCATTGTGTTGTTTTTTTTTTGTCTGCTTTTTCCTTATTTTTATGGTTTAGGAACTATTTTGGGTGATACATGTTCAATAAAGGAGGTGCCTAAATCCGCCAAGAGATCAAAGGAGTAATTTGGAACATCATGAACTTCAACTTCAAAAACCAGGTGAATTTGTACCATGTTTATCATTATCAATTTCATCTTTGAACTCCTCTCCTACCCCCTTCTAACTTTTCTTTTCTTTAAACACTGGGGACAGTGTTATTCTAAGTTGGGGGGAGATAAAAAATGATTTTTTTTATTTTGTTAATAAAAACATGCATGAAAAGAAAAATTCCATTAACCATAAACATGATAACACACATTGCAAACTCTAAAATTGGATATCAAATAAATTTTTCATGCCTTGATTCTGATTTTAATGCAAGTTTAAGTTCATGAGCATAGTTTTTGGAAAGTACGGTTGTCCGATGTGATTTTTTAATGTTTACATTTTCATCCTCTTAATAAAAATGCCACAATGCACATCTACTGGATCGTGGGTTTAAATTTGATTTCTTGGGTCCCTTTCATTATAGCATAGGGTTCTGGGGTCACTTTTAGTTTAATTTGAGTATCCAAAAAAAACAAAAAAAAATTGGCCACATAGAGCAATGTTTGGTCCAAATGTGTGGCATCCGGCACTTGGGGATCATGACTCCATAGTTATCTTGCCCATAGTTAGGCTTTATATCTCTATTGTAGAGCATGAAATTGACAATATGTGTGGCGTCCGGCACTTGGGGATCGTGACTCCATAGTTGTCTTGCCCAGAGTTAGTATTTTCATATCTATTGTGGATAAAAAAATCATCAAAAAAATGGATTCTCATATTAAGGTTTAATGTGATTCCCACCTAGTGCTTCCATTTTTTCCCCTTTAATAATAAAATGGTCCCCATATCTTTTGTGATGCACAACACTTTATCATGCTTAATTGAAATTGGATGAAATGTGGCAATGAATTTGAACAAAGGAATGGGCTTGGGCTTGAGATATGCTTATGGACCTAGCTTGTTTTAAATGATTTTGATGGATTCCATAATTTTTTTGGCATGAGGTATTTGGGTGAGCAATGTTTATTTAAATTTTTTTGGAAAAGGGGATTTGAATTTCATATTTGTAATATATTTTGCTCGGGACTAGATTTGAATTTCATATTTGTAATATATTTTGCTCGGGACTAGAAAAACTCAAGTTGGGGTGTGATTAGTCACTGAAAGTGTATAATATTCATGTTTAATATCTTAATATTAATGTTTTTTAAAGTTCATAAACATCAATTTTAGTCCAATTCAGAAATTGAACTTCATTTCCCATCATTGTGCAATTCATGCTTAAAGTGTCAATTTGGGCCCACTAAATAATTTGAATGTGTAAATTACAATATTCATCATTTTAATTTGATATTTTGTTATATTATTCACCACTTTATTTGGAACATTTTTTCTTTTAGGTCTGATGGATGGATCACAAGTGAAGATGGATATTTTTGCACCTGAAGGCAGAAACTTTCTAGAAAAAGCATAATGGGCCTAAGTCCCATCAAACAAATGTGGGGACCACAAACCAAGCCCAATGAAGCTAAAATTTATACATTATAAAGATAAAAATATGAGGATCATTTTATTAAACTGTTTATAGAGATAATTCCATTTTTTTCATGATGATAAAGGGATCTGAAGTTGAGATTTAAATGGTGGACATTACATTAATGCACTGAAATCCGTCCCACCATTTCAACCATAAATTCTAAAAGGATGAGCCAAATTTCATGAAATATTTACAGATAATAGAGGACAGATGGAAGAAGATATTTATATTCTACAACCCCTCCGTATTTGGCCTTCTTTAATTACAAATTCACATGTCAATAGAGTGGAAAAATCTGGACAGTTTTCCGGGTCAACTTCGAAACGTCAATTTCCTTTTGATTATTCACCCTCCTTTTGACTCTATTAATTTTTGGGGGGTGAATTTATTGTGGGGGGGAAGATCTAAGGCTCCTAATATTCCTATATAATGAGATAGTGGTGAAGGGAATAGGGTGGATATTTTTCTTATCATCTTTTTTTACTTGTTTCATTGTAAGGTTATGCTTCCAAATTTTCTTTCTAATGTTTTCCATTTCCATGTAAGTTTATTTTTTGTATCTTTATGTTCTTAATCAACTTATTTCACTTCTATATTTTCCATTTCATTTATTAAAATTTTATTATCACAAATCATAGTGATATATCTGTGTTTTTTTGAATTAGTTCACACATAGGTGTGAATTTCATTCACACACACGGAGGAGTGCTCGTTATTTCCGCGGTTTTAATTTCTTCAATAAAATTCTTGTTAGCCAACTTCCGCCCACCATTGAGAGTATACCATCAATGGAGGGCTAACCCTTTAATGGGTTTATCTTAGGAGGATTAAAAGGCTGGATTGAATGTTATTTTATGAACGAATTGTTGTTAATTGGATAATTAATTTAAGACATCCATTCTTCAGAAATTTCTGCTCTTCATCTTTCCTTTGTTTGAGCAAACTAAATTCAATTACTAAATGACCATATACCTCATAGAGATCATGAATTTGGTTCTCTATGTGTATAGGGGATTAGTAATTGTGTTTATTAATCACCAAACCAGAAAATGATGAAGGTAGTGTTATTTTTGAAGAATGGATTCATCAAGAATTAATAAAACCAAAATTGTCTAAAGAAGTAAAATTCATTCAATCCACCCCAAGCATAATCCTAAGATCAACCCATTTTCTTTGAATTGAATTCACTTAGGTTTCTTAGTTTTCTTTAAACCATCCAAAATCAAAACCAAAGTTGGCTACTTCATAGTCCATCCTTAACCAAATCATAGCATCTCAAGGTTACTTCTTCGGTCCCTGTGGATTCAACCCCTACATGTACTACATCGACAGCTTTTACCAGTAGGGTAAATTTGGGTGCAACCAGCAGTCCACACATACGTATGAGAGACGTTATCATTTTCCAATGGATTGGAAGGTAAAAAAGTTAGATATTATATTATAATTTAATAATTTTAATTATGTAATAAATATAATATATATATATATATATTAAATACATTACTATATCCATTCATGAGAGGTGGCTATAGAAAAAAAATTACATCAGTTTGCAAGGTGTTATTTCGTTGTACACATGATCGATGGTTTTGTTTCCCATTTGATGGAAGAGGTGATGGATATGGAAATAATTAACAAAATAAAATATAAGTATATAACAAATTGGTTTCATTATTTTATCATAGTTGTAGAATATTTTTATGAGTATAGGAATAAATAAAATGAAGATGCATGGTTAAGAACTATACCTCTTCTTTGGAGAACCTCTTTAGGTTTATTCCTAAAGGTTTACTAGGATGGTTTTATGATTAAACCAGGAACTATAGTTCATGGTAAGGTATTTAATTAAGGTTTATTTGAAATAATTTTCCAATCCAAAAGGTCCTAGTAATGTCGAGATGAGAGGAAAGGGGGTGTCCTTTTATAAGTGGGGGTGGTGACCCTCTTGGAAATTTCCTAAAAGAATACAAAATGATAAATTATTTCCCAAGAAAAATGCTTCCAAATAGACTTATATTTAAATTTTGTATAGTATAATTTCTAAATATGTTCACAAAATAGGATTTAAACAAGTTTAATTGGTAAAGTTACCCATATCTCTTTGTTTAACTCCCGGGTAATCATGTTTTAACATAAAGTGGGGTAATTATTTTTTGCTTTTTTATTAATAATTATGACCAAAAATTAATTTGACCTTATTACCTAATATAAATTATTTTATTTAAAAATATGGAATCTATTTTACAAAATTCAATTCACATAAGTGGAAGAATTTTATTTAAAATCAAACCTGTAAGGTTAACAAAAATGTGGTTTTCCAAAGAAAAAGTTTTCTTAGGTATAAAAAGTTTTAATATAAAAATTTAAAATAAAATTGATTTAAATGACCTAAATTGTATTAATAATAATATAATTTCACTAATTTTACTTTTAAAACAATTTTAAAACATAATGTTTCTTTTTAAGTTCTTTAAACAAAAATGCAGCTTCGAATAAAAAATAGTATTTTTCACTATTCATTGAAAAAATAATAATATTTTCATAAAATTATAAAAAAGTCACTCTAAGATCATTTTGAAATGATGATTTAAAAAATTAATTTAAAATTTTCAAATAAATTATCTAAAATTATAAAAAAAATTAAAATAAGTGCGCAAAACGAGATGGAACTTCTTTTTATAAAAATATAATTTTTAAGCATAAAACTTGATTTATTCTTATCTCGGGCTTAGAAAAAAATATTAGATGAATGATAAAACATTTTATTAAATATATATTATATAAATTTCAAAATAAATCACCAATATTGATTAATTTAATTTATTAGGATTAAAACACATTACAAGTATAAAAACATTTTTATTTACTTTCAAAAGATTTTTATTATTTTATTCAATTTTTAACTAATGAATTCATTTTATACATGTGTAAACCATAGAGTTTTCATAATAATTTTATTACTATTCATACTTCCAATTTAACATCTAGGTTATAAGTGTATCTCAAGCTATCAAAGTGATTAAATTTAGAGAAATATATCATAAAATTTCAAGGTGTTACATGGGTACCCAAGAATCTCTCACTTTTTCCAGGTACATGTTGGGATGAGGCCTAGGATAGCATAGTCGAGTAGGATAACTTAGATGGTATCAGGATATTAGATGTGGTTCAGCTTGAAGTTATTTCATAGCCCTTTTGTTTTATTTATTTTATTTTTTTTCTCTAAATGTGATCGGACCGATGGGAGTTTAGGGTTTTTATGAAATGGATGTGTTGGAATTTACCGCATTTCATGTATTATTATTAGTTCTATTTATTTTTTTTTCTTATTATTCACTGTTGTGGGTGTTTTCTGGTTTCTTATTCATTATTTCACACTCAGATATAGGGGTTATAGTCTCCCCACTATACTATATTAAATCCCCACTGCTAGTTAGTAGCATCTTGTGTATGGGGAGGCATGCCCAATGTAATGTGAAAACTAATTTTTTCACTAGTTGGAGTGAGTCGGGGTGGGATGGTAAAAATTGGTATCAGAGGCATAGTTTTATGTTTCTTTACTATTTGGGATATGGTATACAAGAGATTTAGGAATGTGTCAGAGCCTGTGATGGATGTTAAGATACTGTATTGATAACACCAATTTCGGTAAGAATTATATGTTACCATGGAATGGGGATGTTGTTCTAATTTGAATTGTTATGGTTGTATTTTATTTTTCCTTGTGTGATAAAAATGCAGTTTAGATGTTTTGATTTATGATGGACATGTAGATATTGTCCCATTAACAAGAGGCCAGTGAGTTAATTTTGACACATAGTTGTAGAGGAAAGAGGCATCTCATGCATCATATTAGGCATGTAATATTTACATGACTTATAGTCCTGCTAGTGTGTGATTTTACTGATGATAGAGGAATAGTTGCTCAAAGTGTCCCTAACTACTTATACGACATTTTTGCATATAAGTAGTTGGTGACATTATAATCAATTGGACTAACTTGTATATATATTATTTATGATGGAAGGTCATGTGTAAATCTAGTGAGTTTATAGATGATGAGGATGATGAATCTTTACTCATGAACAGGAGGTACAGTGACCCCAGTGGGTTGGTATGGCACACGATGCCTAAGTATTGAACCCCTTGTGGGTGGTTGTACGACAACCCTAGTCTTTATTATACATAAATTCATTATTTATTATATAATAATACACATAATAAAATCTATAATATCAATAAGTCTAGTGTATTTGGGTAATTAGGTACATTACATAACAACTTAAAACAGATGGATACATCAGAATTATTGAAAACTTCCTTAACATGCTCATAATATTCCATTATTCTTAAAACTGCATGGGATAACTTGGGGACATACATAATAAAGGGGTGATCTATAAATCCCAATAATTGAATTAAAAAATCATAACATGAAGAATATATTACATGTTAAACAATAATAATTTCAATGAGACATAAAAGGGATATAATCATAAGTATGAATAATGAGGCATGATATATCATGGGAATATAAAGGCAACATGGTAATGTGGCAATAACTTTAAACATGACATCATAAACCTAATTCAATGTTAACCACCATGTCATTCTAAAATTATATGTTTAGTATTACCTCCCATGCACCATACATGGAATCTCATGGGACTAAAACATTATCTAGTGCATTTGAAGTGCTATCTGGGTGCACCCATCATAATCATATCATGTACATGAATAAGTATGAAACATATATCATATAACATAAAAACACATTTCATCATATTTAATACCATGATTAATGATCGTGGATTACATACATGAAAGTACCCAATCAATGAATCATAGGTAAAACTAGTTGAAAATCCTTGAGCGGAAATGGATGCAGGTATACACCTCAAAAATATTCAGCATGGAAAAATAGTAGTGACATTTCAGTATCATAACATTAGTACATAAAGATTCATAAAATGGTTAAATGATAGAGAAAAAGTTGTCTCATAACTTGTAAGTCAAAAGTACAATATGAGTGATATTTAAGAACATAATCCAAGATGAACATTTTGGAATTAATAGGCATAAGACAAGGAGGGTTCTTGAATAAAAACATGGCATGGAAAAATCACAAGATAATTTTGGCAGCATAACGGGGGCACATAATGAATCATGGGAAGGATTAATGGGATTTAAAGGGGTCAATAATAACTTCTAAATCATAATTTAAGTAATAGGTATGTGGAAAATCATATCCCATCAACATGAATTGGAAGATAAAGTGCATTACATAAATAAAGTGCTTGAATAAAGAGTAGAAAAGGAGGATCCCTTACCTTGAGAGGGTGATTCCAAAAGCTTGGGATAAGCTACTTGAGAGATTGAGGTCACCTTGGGATGACTCTAGAGAGGGGAGGAAATATAAAGGACATGATCCAAGGTTTTGAAGTGAAGTGGAATGGGAACTTGAGTGGGTTTATATAGTAAAGAGAGGGGAGTTCTTTATTATTTCACAAACTTAGGTTTTTTACTCTATAATAAAGTCATCAAAACAAAAAACCTTACCATGGTTTTTTCTCATGGTTTATTCCAAAGAGTATTGATTTTCTTTATTTTACAATTCCAAGGGATTAACTGAATAAAATATTACCCTTGGTTATGTAGAAGTGAGTCATGTTTATAAATAATTGATTTTAAAACCTTAAAATATGATATAGGTTTTGGAGGATTCATAAAGGATTTATAAAATTACTCAAATAACATAAAAATAACATTTTTTAAAAGGGTAAAATAGATTTATTTTTGGATATATTTTATAACATTTATTACAACACTTTTGGTTCATTATTATGTCATAATACACACCGTATATTTTTGTAATATTTAATTTTTACCTAAAAATTCAACTCTCTAAAAATTAAGAAAAAAAATTTGGATAATTTCAACATGCTGATTACAAAAAAAATATTTATTTTATAATAAAAATTACAAATATGTGAATTTATACTTTTAAAACAAGAATCGACATTTATTGAGAAATGATAGTTTTTTTTACAATAACAATTTTCAAACCCTTATAAAAATTATTTTTGACTTTGTAGAATTATATTATCAAATATAATTAATAATTATTATTTAATAATAATATTTTATTAAAATGTAATTTATTTCAAAAATTAATTAATTCATCAAAAGTAATGTCTTAATTAAAATTTTATATTGCCCAAATATATAATTTTTATTTTGTTTTATCAAAATCAAAATCATTTATAAAGTAACAATAATAAGAAGTAAATATAAGTATTGTTCTATTGAAAATAAAATACACATATGTATATTATTATGGTCTTGATAAATATCCCTTTGTTACACTAGAAAACACCCTAAGGGTAAGGTTCACAATTGTGAGATTTCCACACAAGTATAAATAGTGTCTTCAACGTCAAACATATGTTGTCGGTTTTTAAAAAACCAATGAAAAAAATGTCGGAGGAGAATTTTTTACATCATTTTTCTTCCAAAATTGATGCCAAAATTGATTTATTTCAGGTTTTGGTGTTGGTCTCTATAAAAAATGATGCTAAAAAACTTTTAAAAAAACCCAACCCCCAAAACCCTCATTTTGGATATCCTAAAATCATTTCCTCTTGATAAATGATGCCACTGACAGCTACCCAATGAACCACAATGGAGATATTAATTAGTTTTCTTGTATTTCAATCACCATTTCACAATCAGTGATATTTATTCTTTTATCCTCTATCTTTGTTTCACCATCCATGGAATTATTTAGTCTTAGGAAACCCTATTTTGTTTGACGATCAATAAATGTTTAATTTTTTTTCTTTGTTCTTATTTATTATTCATTTAGAAAAAAATTGTTATATTTTTTAATGTTGATCCTGCCAACAAATTCAAGGGAGAAAATATAGATTTTAGATCAATTTTACATTATTTAACTCTAAATTCTTTAAGTTATTTTTTAAATTTTGAAGATAAATTCTTTATCATTTAGTTATAATTATGAGTCATTACTTAATTTTTTTTTATGAATTTTATTTATAATTATAAATTTTATTGTTAGAGTTTTTTTAATTTGTTAAATTTTCTATTTGATGAAATTATCAAATGTTTTTTCCAAAAATGATATATGTGTGTGTGTGTGTGTCAATTGAAATTAGTAGCTATGATATTTTTCATTTTTGATTCTAACCAAATTATATACTTTTGGATAAGCATTAAATAGATCAAGAAAATATAGATTCATATATGTCATAATATCAATAAAAGTTTTGTCTTAAAACATAACATTTTTTTCATTCATTTAAACCAAAATAAATATTGGATGATAATGATAACCACCATCATTTTTAATCTTCAAACTATAAATGGTAATTCAATAAATTATTTTGATCAAATGTATACATTACTTTTAACCCATGTTATTTATGTTTGGGGCTTTCAATCAATGAGTTTTTTCTATTTTCTTTTTATTATAGTCAATGATTTATTTGAACTATATTTTTTAACCTATAAATTTTACCTTTGTTATTGATAATTAAAATTTCAATTTATCATTAACATTGTTTATTCTAGTTTAGCTAATGAGAAATATTGATGTCTATTTTAAAGGGTCTAGGTAAAATGTAAGCGGTGTTGTGTGATGGTCATTTAAAAAAAATTGTCTAAAGTTGAAAAAATTATCCCTATTCCTCAACTAGGATCATCAAACATAGTTTATATTTAATTAATTAAATTAAATAAATACCTGGAGTTATTTTTTTAATTTTATTCTAAATAATCATTGATATTTTCCACCAGACTACCAATCATTTTTATTGTGTTTTTTTATATTTAAAATTTATCTGTTTATATTTTTTTTAAATGTCTATATGTTTTAATATATTCACTAATTATATTACGATCTCAAGTATTGAATGGATTATAATTGGATAAATTTATGAAGAACCACTAGTGAATATGAAAAAGGAGGTGATGATTTATTGGCATTTTCTAAATGAAATCTTCAAAACATAGATTTGATTTTCTATCCATTTGTGAAGCGTTTAAATATGATAAAGTTAAATTCCATAAAAATCAAGGATCATATCATTTTTTATGTTTTTATCCTTAATTATACATATTGGTTCTTTCATGGTGAAAGAACTAAAAATTCAACATCTAATGTTGATGACAATATTCATAATGAGGTAGAGGATTTTATTGAATAATTAATTCATGATTTGGGTGTTGAAACCATAAAAAACATCAATTTTTTAATGATTGTATGGATATTATAAGAAACAATTATTCCTAGTTTGGAGTAAATATAAAATTTTATTGGCATTTTTTAGATTACTTAACTTGAAAGTAATAAATGGGTGGAGTGATAAAGGTTTCTCTAACTTGCTTGAGATTTTAAAATAAATACTTCCATAAGTCAATGGACTTCTAGATTCCAATTATGAGGTGAATAAAATATTATGGAAGAAAGATAGTGTACATGGGACATAGAATATTTTTTATGAATTTATCATCCTTATCATAGATTAAAAAAATAATTTAATGGTTTATAGGAATATAATCTTCTCACCAAAACCATTTTCAGTTTAATAATATTATGGAAGGGTGAGAAACATTGATTCAACATTTAGAAAGAAAAGAAGTTTTGGTCTTTAAAAAATATCTGGAAGAAACAATCTGCCTTTTTTGAACTATCTTATTGGATATTTTTAGAGATAAAACATAAAATTTTTGTGATGAATGTTGATAAAAAATATGTGACAATTTGATTGGAACTTTTCTACAAAAAAATGAAAGAAAAAAAAGATGTATTACATGTTATATTAGACTTGATATCAATGAGAATGTGTTTGGAGTTATCTCCCACTATGAAACGAAACAAAACATGTTTACCTCTGACTTGTCACACATTAAGCAACATTAAGAAGATTAATTTTTATGAGTGTATGTATGGTATAAAAGTAACTAATAGATATTCTTTAAATGTGAAGAATTTGGTGTCAATGAAGGATTGTAAATTAATAGGTATGAAATCTCATGAGTTTCATGTATTAATACAACAACTACTACCAGTCGCACTGCGTGGTATATTGATGATAGCTGTTAGAAATACTATCATCAAGTTATGTAATTTTTTAAATCCATTTATAGAAAAAAAATTAGATCCAAATTTTTTAGATGTTTTGAAGAATGAAACTTATATTATACTTTATCAACTATAAATTTATTTCCCACCTTAGTTTTTTTATATAACAGTTCATCTGGTGATTCATTTGGTGCATGAGATAAGAATATGTGGGCCTGTTTATTTACGATGGATGTATCCTTTTGAAATATATATGAAAATTTTATAGGTATATGTTAAAAATCCTTATTTATAGGATGCCTTTATTTTTAAAAATATGTATGAAAAGATGTTATGAGTTTTGTATGGATTATTTGTATGAATTGGAGAATATTGGTCTCCCTATATATTTGCATATGATGGTTGATAGTGAAGGTAGAGGGATTTAAGGTTTAAAGGTAAAGTTCATTGCACGTAATGAAGTGATTCAGGAACATTTAAAAAATTTTAACAACACATATGAGGTTCAATCATATATATAATCACATATTGGTAAAATAAAGGCATGATATCTAAAAATAAATGAAAATTGGTTGATTATTGAGCATAAAAAGATATTTATTTCATGTATTAAAGATAAATTCATCATAGATATATCTACATCAAAAATAATGAAATGGTTGGCAGGGGGTCATCTATTAATGTTATCACATGGTCTAGTTTTGATATTAAAGGGTACACATTTTACATAAAAAATATGGATGAAAATAGTACCATTCAATATAGTGGTTTAATGGTCTTCACTGAAGCACTACATTTTTCAAGTTAAAAAGATAAAAAAAACCAATTTCTACATGAATGGCATATTTTGGAGTTCTTGAAGACATATGTTAAATTGATTATACTAAATTTTGAGTCATCATGTTTAAGTATAATTGGTTTGATAGTAATAGTGGTGTGAAACATGATGATTGTGGGTTTAAACTAGTTTATTTGAAAATATTTAGTTGCAATGAGGAACTATTTATCATGGCGACACATGCAAAGAAAATATTTTATGTTATTGATCTATCAAATGATCATTAGTCTATCGTTTTTCAAGGGAAAATATTCCATTTTGGTGATGATGATGATGATGACGATGATAGTGATTTACATGAGGCTAATTCATCTATTATGTGATTTCCAGATGATAAAAATGATTATAATATAGATATGGTGCATGAAATACAAAATGATTTTTCTAAAGGGATATGGGAAAAGCTTAAATTATTCTCCTAATTGTTCTGGAAAATATTTATATTTAATTTATTTTTTGAAATTTACATGTGTAAAATCTCTATTTATTAATAACTATTGGATGTTTAATTATATATATTTTATTATTTATATGATTTTTTGTGTTAAATTTTATATTTTTTAGTTATGAATAAACATTATTTCATTGAAATACTGGATGTTCATTATTATATTTTGGTGAAATTTACACATATGAAAACACTTTTTCATAACTATGATATTTAAATTTTTAAATGTTTCTATTTATATTTAATAACTTAGCATGTATATTTTATGATTTTAAGAATCATTACAACATTATTATTTTTGAAAATTACAAAGTTTTTCCACTTTTTTTACTTATATATTTTTGTTTTCCAATTTTCTAATTATTCACTTATCTAATAATATGCAGGTACATATAATTTCATTACATTTTCCTGTTTCAACGATAGATACATATACAGGGATAGAGGAACATATACCAAGTTATATTTATTTTTTCATATTATTAAATATTCAGTAATAAATTATATAATGAAATCAAAATTTTAATTTACAAAAAATAATTACAGGACTATTGATGAGACTTCAGTGGTGGAGTATTCTCCTTTTAGTATTCAGAAATTGATTTCTTGAGTTGTTAAATGTGGAATTACAAGTTTACCAAAACTATCACTTACTCATGGAGATAAATGATTACATATTAGTTTTGATGATGATGATAATGCAACTGGCCCAAATACAACCCATTTTATCAGTTGTATTTCCATATAGAGTTGTTGCAGGATTAGGATTTTATATTTATATTGGAAGTCCATAGAAAATATGACAATAGATCATCTTTGGGAGGTTGTAACGGTAAAATATCTCAATTGATTTATTTTATCTCATTTTTCTAAAATTTTATATTTTAAGTTACTAATATTTAATTTATTCAATTACAGATGACATTCAATTTTGAAGAAATGAAAGAAATTAATAAAAGTTTTCTTTCTTTATAATTAGTTTAATGGAGAGATTTAAAAATAAAATTGACAAAAAAATATGTTTTTGGAAATAAACAAAATGAAAACTCATGCCTCGAGTATGATTTTTTACATGCAGATACATGGAAAAAAAATTCCAACCAACATGATGAAGTATTTCTAGTATGATAATTATTTAAAATTGTAAAATTTATAATATATTTACCTAATTACTTATTAGTTTATTTTTATATAAAATGAATATAGGAAATATCATCAAGATATCCAGTTGCAGAATGTATACCCTCATAATTTATCATTTGGAGGGTATCATTTATTTGAGAGAAAAAAAATGATTGAAGAAAATATTGAAGCATTAAGACCTCAATCTACTAGTGGTTCAGATGAGGTCTAGTTAGGTCCTCCATCTCCCCCCACCTTCCATGAAAAATGGAAAAGAGTGATAAGAAGAAAAAATTAGAAGTATCTTATAGAGAAAGTTAAGTACATAGCTAAAATAATTATAAGTAAATAATTTTTATTTTTCATGGTTTTTTTTCTACAAATTAACAACACTAATATACCATTTTAATTTTTTATTTCAGGATAACCTTTAGGATAAATAGACATAGGGAACTTTTATCCCTGAGGGTAGGATATAAATCCTAGCCACTACTTTAGGAAATCCAAAACACCCCAGCCACATAAGAGGATATGAGGCGAGTGTTAATATTTGGAAAGTTTTTTGTCATCAAAGTAAGAAATCAAGAGACCCAAAAATTGAAACCTTAAAATCGAAGCTGAAAGATATGAAATAGTATATGGGAGATAAAATTCAATCAGTTATGCAAGCTATGTTAGAATAATTAATGAGATAGTCATAGTCTACGTATCTATCCCAGCCTACCCATCCCATCCAGTCAAACTGTCTTGCCCAGCCTACATACTTAGATCCTCCACCTCCTCATTTGGAACCAACCATATACTATGAGTTGTATATTATAGATCCTCATGTACATATTTTAGCATACAGAGTGGTATATGTTTATAGGGATTTTTTACATCACCATCCTATATAGATGGGTCATTTCATAGTATCACTACATGATATTATTGATCATAATGCTCCACTATCATTGTCTACTGATGAGGTTTCCAGAGTTGGGGATTGTATGGGTCAATTTTGACTTTGGAAAGAAATCCTTATTCATTATCTTTCATACGAGGTATGCATTTTTTTAATATTAATTACATCTAATTGAAAATTACATATAATATTTTATAACATTTAATATATATAGGAGTATCTAAAATCAAATTAATTGGAACAAAGAAAACAAAAGGTTTAGGAAAAAATAACTTTATATACTTATGATATTTATGATGGGATACAAATATTAACTCGAGATTCCTATTCCTTAGATAATTTATATGAGTTTCATATTACATCTGATGTATGTGTAAGATATTTTCCATTGAGAATATTTATAAAATATATCATAGATATGATTAGTTTTGATGAGATTAGTGTGCCTATGTTTCAGTTTTTTTCCATGTAAGTACATTTATGTTTCAATTTTTATTTCTTTAATTAAAGATAATTTTAAGTTATTTACTATATTAATTATTTAATTAGGTATCTACACATGATTTTTATTCAAAATGAGACAACTAGTGTTTATATTTTTATAGATCAAAATTCATTTCAATGAATATGAAATATTTGAAAACTATTGATAGAATTAAATATATATATGAGAGATTATCAAAGACGGATATTGGATGTTGGTTTTTTCTATTCCTTGATAATTATAAACACTGATATAATTATGAACTAATATTCATTATAATTTCATTAATTGTGAACTTTTTATATTATAGAGGGAATTGTATGTTAGGCATATTCTACCCAAGTGAGTGCACATTATATTGGTTTTCCTCTTTATAGGGTGGTGTTTGTACAAAATTTAGCACCTTGTTAGACAAGTAAGTTTTTTTATTTTTATAAGTTCATTATATTTCATTATTATTATTTATACATGTTTTTTAGTTGATGTATATGAAAATACTAGTCATGGAAAGAGTTTAACAAATATCACTTATCGGTAATGAACCCAAATGTAATCCAACACGTGGAAGAAATGGTAAATATTTTTTATATTAGATAATATTTTGATTATATATATATATATATATTGTTTGTTATTATCAAGTTAACGTTTTATAACCACAGTTTCATCGTCAATAAGGAAATGTAGAATGTGGTTATTATGTTTTACTATTCATGTATGAGATAATCACAACTGGGGTAACAACAGAATTTCATAAGGTTAGTTATATTAATTATTTTATATTTTATGTTATAATACTTTTTTTTAATCTTATAACATTGAATTTTATTTTATACATTCAATTATGTTGATTCGTATAAGAATAATGAACTTACCCATCTTCAATCTTTATTTTCAAACTATTTGTTAAGTATTATTGCGATTTAAATTATCAGTTATCTATATTTTAATGTTTATAATTAATATTAAATTTTCCTAATAAAAAGTGTTTAAAAACTAATTCTTTTTTTATAATAGGTGTTTGAACCTAATGATCTCAAAATAATGTTTCAACAAAAAATGAAAATGATTATGTTATAAATTATCAGGTTTGTGTTTTTTAATTCTAGTTTAAAATATAATTAGGTAGATAATTTTTTTTATTAAGTTTTTAAATTATGTTTGTTTTTATAGATTTTTATTCTATGATAAATTTAGTTTGATTGTTTTATATCATGTTTTCTATTACAGGAGTTTTGATATTTTTTGGGGTGTGTTATATTTATAATTTTCTAAAAAAATTAACTTTTGGTGTCTGTTTTGAAAAAAAACTGACATCAAAAACTTAAAAAAATTATAGATCTTTGGAAATGGTTTTTTAATAAACTGACACTGAATATCTTTTTTAGCGTCTGTTTTTTATATAAACCAACACCGAAGCACATTTTCATGGTCAGTTTTAAATAGAAACTGACACTGAGTCTTAATAAAAAAGGAACTTTGGTGTCAGTTTCTACTAGAAACTGACACTGAATCTTCTTTTAGGAATCAGTTTATAGTGAAAAAAAATTCCAATAACTGAAACAATTAAAAAAATCAATTTTCTTCATTGGTTTTTTTTAAACTGACATAGAAACCATTATTTATAACATCACCTTTATAAACATTAGTTAAAAATGATGTTAAATTTGAAAAAATCCAATGTTAAAACTTTTTTTACACTAGTTTAATGGGGTGGTTCAGCATACATGGTTTAGGTTGTGATCTCAATTATCTTTAACTTCTCTTGTAAATGGTTTCACTCATGATTTAGTTGTTGGATCTTGGCTTGGGCATAGTTAAGGAAAAATAATAGTGATACTATATCCCTCAAAATCATTTATAAATGGAATTCATAGGGTATGATCCTGCTAGTTGAGACCATTGATTCTTTTTTATATATCAATTGGATTGATATGATTAGTATAAATACATATTTATGATAGGGTACGATCCTGTTAGTTGAGGCATTGCTTTGGGCCATTACAATCTTCCCCCCATCATAAATTTCTCCCACAAAATTTTTATTTCATGCACTAAAAAAATGAGGGTAATTCTATTTCATCACTTCCTTTGGCTCCCATGTCTCTTTTTCAAACTTTTGGTTTCTCTATATCACTTTGACTAGGTGCATTGTCTTATTTCATAGAACTTTGTCTCTACGATCTAAGATCTTCACCAGCTGCTCCTCATATGAATAATCATTCTCTAATGGTATTACATCTAGGTTATTCACATGTGATGGGTATGGTATGTACTTCCTCAAGAGGGATACATATAACACATCATGTACTTGAGATAGGTTTGGTGGTATTTCTAGTTTATAGGCCACCACTTTGATGTGATCAATGATCTCAAAGGGACTTATGTATCTTGGAATAAGCTTTCTCTTATTCCAAAATCTCGTGAATTTCATCCATTGAGATATACAGAGGAATACCTTATCTCCAACCTCAAAATACAAGTCTCGTATAAGATTGTAAGTATAGATCTTCTGTTGACTCTAAGAATCCATGATGTACTGCTGAAATTTTTTTACCTTTTCCACCATTTCCTAAAAAATTTCAGGACCAGGCATTTTTCATTCACCAACATTATCCTTACATGCTATTGTTTTTCATATCTTACCATAAGGGGATTCATATAGATCTATTTGGATGCTTAAGTGGAAATTATTATTTTATAAGAACTCGACCAGAAGAAGATGTTGATCTCATCCTCTTTTAAATTTCATTGATAATTCTCTCAATATGTCCTCAAGTGTCTGGATAGTTCACTCAGATTGGCCATCATTTTGAGAGTGATAAGTCATGATGAATTTCAACTCAGTATTTAGATACTGTTTTATACTCTTCCAAAACTTGGAGGTAAATCTTAGATCTCAATTAGATACAATTTATAGTGGCTTTCCATGAAAACTAGCCACTTCACTAATGTATATCCTTGCAAGTTGATTTAGTGAGAATTCATGTCTAATTGTAATGAAGTGAGAAGTTTTTAAAAGATGATCCACCACAACCCATATATAATTATTTCTTCTTGATTTATTTGGAAAACCAGTGACAAATTCTATGGTTATATTTTCCAATTTCAATGTAGGTATGGGTAATTTTTTTATCATCCCCTTGTATTTTTTCGTTTCAAACTTCACTTACTAACACACAAGACACCTTGACGTATATTCCATGATCTTTTTCTTCATATTTTCTCTCTATTAGTTATCTCATAGATCTTGATACATATTTATGATCCATGGATAGATATATAAGGTAGAGATATGTGAATCATCCAACAACTCCTTCTTTAACTTGGGATTTTATAGTATACATAGTCATGACCTAAATCTTACAAATCCTTATTAATTAATTTAAAACTCTAAGGATTCCCTTTTTCTTATAATTTTCACCTTCTTCTAAATTTTCACATAATCTCTTTGAGAATCTTTTATCTTATCTAGAAGGGATGGTTAAGAAATAATTTTTGAAAGTATTGATGATGTTCTTTCCTTTATGATTCCCATGTCCATTTTTTCAAGTTTAATAAGATCATATCCTTATAAATTCTCATCAATGATAAAATTTTCGGATCCTTTCTACTTAGAGAATATACCACTTTATTTTCTTTCCTATTATGGTAGTGTATTGAGTAGTCATAGTTCTTAATCATATATAACCATATTCACTAGAACATATTCAGCTCTTTTTGTGTGAATATATACTTGAGGCTCTTATGATCCATATATATTTCACAATTTTACCCAAATAAATAATGTTTCCATATTTTCAACGTTAATATTACTACAACCAATTCAAGATTATGAATTGGGTAGTTTTGTTCATTAACTTTCAATTACCTTGAGGTGTATGCTATTAGTTTTTTATTTGGTATTAATATACAGTTGAATCCCTTTTTCAAAGCATCACTTTGTACCATGAAAAGTTCCCCACTTGTGGGTAGCATAAGTATCGGTGTAGTGATAAGCCTCTTTTTAAATTCCTAGAATCTCTCTTTACAAACATTATTCCATAAAAACTTAACTCACTTTCGAGTTATCTTGAAGAGGGTTTGAAAAGTGTGATAAATTTCTTACAAATCATCAATAATACCCAACCAGCCCAAGGAAACTATAGATATCTATCATAGATGTTGGCTTCATCCATCCTTTAATTTATTTTATTAATGTCTTTAGCGTAGTGATGAGTTCTCCTCATGCTCTTCCTTGCTTTTAGTGTATATTATAATATCATATATAAAGACTACCAAAAAATGAGGTAATATCTAAAAACTCTTTTCATCAATTCCATGAAGATTTTTGGAGCATTAGTTAGTCTGAATAGAATTAGTATGAACTCATAATTCCCATACATTATATGGAAAGTAGTCATGGGGATATCCTTATTCTTTAACCTTAATTGATAATACCCCGATCGAAATCCACCTTGTAGAAGTATTGGGATCCACATAGCTGATCAAATAATTCATCAATCTATGGAATAGGATACTTTTTCTTTATCATGATCTTTTTGAGCTCACGATAATCAATTCAAAGGGGAATCAACCCATCCTTCTTCTTAACAAAGAGGACTAGCTCATCCCATGATAAAGAACTTGGGCATATGAACCCTTTATCCAGATTCTACAATAGATGATTCTTTAACTCATCAGGTTCCACAACATCCATTATATATGGATTCTTGGATATTGGAAAATCCCTAGGTATAAGATTGATTAAAAATTTAACATCTCAGGTAGGAGAAATATTGGGAAATTATTTAGAAAACACATTAGTGTATTCCATCACAATGGGCATGTCTTCAAGGATGATATTTTCCTTAGGCTCAATAATTTTATCTAAATACTCTTTATCTTAGGGAAATAATATCCATGATTAAGATGTTGGTACTAAATAATATTCATCCTCCTCTTTACAATAGTACAAAATCATAGGATGGTTCATGATATGGAGAGTGATTTCCATCTCACAGCAATTTATATTGGCTCTATATAAGAAAAGTTAATATATTCCTAAAATTTTATCAAATTCCATTAAAGTGAGTTTCATAAGATTATCTAAGAAGTTAAACCCACAAATCATGGAATGGGATGAATTATAAGCTTGGGCTACAATAATTCCCCTATTTTCAAATTTCATTAATAGCTCTACTTTCATGATTTATGGTGGTGTTTAAATAGTTCTACTAAACTTGTTTGATATGAAAGAATCCATAGAACCAAAATCAAAAATTACATCCTATATCATTGAATGAATAACTAGTGTACTTGTCGCCACTTCATTATCAGGATCCACCTCAATGGTTATGATGGCATATGCTCTCCCTTACTACCTTATAGGTTATTGGCATTGATTTTCTTTGAAAACCCTTGCCTTAGGGAAATAGTTAGCATAGTTTCTGTGTTCCTTGTAGTTAAAACATTGGACAATAGGATAATGTTTGACTAGATCATTCCTCTCTTCTATTGAATTGGTGGGTTTCTCCCATTAGTAATCTCTAGCTAGGTGCTCTTCATTTTAGAATCTAAAGAATTTCATCATCCCCTTTAGGAAATTTTAGGGGTTCTTATTTTCAAGCTTTTGACAAGTGAGATATATAAATTTCTTACAACTATTATATTTCTCCATCCCAATACCATAATTAAACTCCACTTTCCACTTTTTATCCTTGTGAGACCCTTGAAATTCACTGATCTCTATTTTTACTTTGAGTTCACATTGGAAAATTTCCTCATAGTTTTCAAATTCCTAAATCATAGAATCGGTTTTATCCCACTAAATAAGTGGTCAACTTTTCATTTGTGGGTAATGAAAAAGATGGAGGCATATCATGAAATTCTTATGAATTTTTCCTCATATGCCCTAATGGGTTAATCATCTTTTTTCTTGAGGTAAATGAAATCTCTTTCCATTGTAAGTCAGAGGGTGGGGGGAATATTTTTCAAAAAACATTTTCCAAAATTCCTTCCACTCCATAACTTCAATATCTTTCTTGGGTTTCATATTCTTAATCAATGTCCTCCACTGATCAGCTTCTCCCAACATACAATAAACAACCAGTATAACCTTATCTTTCTTGAAACATTGAAGTATGGATAATATCTTCTTAATGGAGTTGATCCATTATTCCAAAATTAAGAGATTGGATGATCCATTGAAATTCAGAGGCCTTTTTTGCATAAGGGTCTCAATTAAAAATTGTTCTTTCTTAGGGAGATTTGTATATTCCCCCTAATTTATGTTTCTATATAATTCCTGATTCAACTAAGAGTGTATCATCATAAATTTTGTGATTATTTCTCCCATCAAGTTGGGAATCTCATTTGGATAGTCGTCACATTTCCCTTAACATTGGTTGTTACTTGGTTCCTCCTATTTCTGGTCATTTTCAAGAATAAAGTGAAAATTAGGGATGAGTATTTTTAAAATATTAAACACACAAATGGGAATCCAATAACATTAAAATGGATAGTTTATAAATGGAATTTATTTCCTTAACTTATGAATTTCTAGGCTTCAGTCTATGTTAACCATGATCTATTTTCTAATATAGACTCTTATGGGAATTTTTGTTCCCTTAATAATGGTTTGTGATGAGATTGGGAATTTAATAAATCATATCCCCCAGAAGTTTCAAACCTGGTGTGTATCAAGTCTCATTATTGTGCACTAGTTCCCGATTAATTCTAGATCAATATTGTGTTTTTAGGTGTTACCCCTAGGTACATTTGTTCCAGAGCCACATCCACCTATAGTATCCATATAGGGATGTATTTTCTTGGAAACCAGTTACTTTATACTTTTACAAAATTTAGGGATGTATTATTATATTTATTGTTATCCTTAAATCTTTCTCTAAAGCTTCTTTATCATAATCCCAAAAATAAATAAACTTTCCATTGATTCCAACTATGACAACCCTAGTCTTTATTACACATCAATTCATGATTTATTACATAATAATACACATAATACAACCCAAAAGATCTATAATTTTAGTGTATTTGGGTAATTAGGTATATTGCATAACAACATAAAATATGGGTGTATATCAGCATTGTTGAAAACTTCCTTAACATTCTCATTAAATTCCATCATTCTTAAAACTACATAGGATAACCTCGAGACATACATAAGAAATGGGTGAGCTATAAATCCCATTAATGTAATAAACAAATCATAACATGAAGAGGGTATTACATGCTAGATTATAGAAATTTCAATGGGACATAAAAGGGGTGATAATCGTAAATATGAACAATGAGACATGATATAGCATGATAACATAAAGGCAACATGGGAATGTGGAAACAACTTTAAACATGACATCATAAACATAAGTCAAGGTTAACCACCTAGATATCATAACAAAATGTGATTAGGATAACCTCTCATGAACCATACATGTAATATCATGAGACTAAAACATTACTCAATGCGTTGGAGTTCTATCTGGGTGTACCCATCATAATCATATCATGTACATGCATAAGTGTTCTACATAGATCATATAACATAAGAACATATTTCATCAAATTTAATCCCAAAATTAAGGATTATGGGTGATATACATGGAATTACCAAATAAATTAATTATAGTTACAACTAGGTGAATACCCTTTAGTGGAAATGGGTATGATTATATACCTCCCAAATGTCCGGTATGGAAAAATACAGTGACATTTCATAAGCATAACATCAGTACATGAAGATTCATAAAATGGTTCAATGAGAGAGAAAGAGGTATCTCATCACTTAGAAGTAAAAAAATTACAACATGAGTGATATTTAAGAACATAATCTAACATGAAAATTTGTGAATTAATATACATAAAATAAATATGGTTCTTGAATAAAAACATGGCATGGAAAATTACAGGATAATTTCGGCAGCATTGCGGGGGTACATAATGAATCATGGTAGGTATTAATGAGAATTAAAAGGGTAACTCATCACTTATAAATACTAAGGTAAGTAATAGAGATGTTTAAAATTATATCCCATCAATATTAATTGGAATACAAAGTACATTACATAAATAAGGTTCTTGAATAAAGAGGATAAAAATAAGAACCCTTACCTTGAGATGGTGATTCCAAAAGCTTTGTAGGAGCTTATTAAGAGCTTTATAGAACCTTGGGGGGACTCTTGATAGGGGAGTGAAGAGTAAGGAAGTGATCCAATTTTTTTTAGTGAATTTTACTAGGTTATTGTGTGGGTTTATATAATAAAAGATATGGGAGTTCTTTATTATTTCTCAAACTTAGGTTTTGGACTCTATATAATAAAGTAATTGAAACTAAAAAACATCCCATGGTTTATTATTAATATTAGTGGTTTTATTTATTTTATAATTACAAGGTCCAAACTTAATAAAATATTGTCCTTGGTGATGTGGAAGTGAGCCATGTTTATAAATAATTTATTTTAAAACCTTAAAATATAATATAGGTTTTGGAGGATTCATAAAGAATTTATAAAATTACTAAAATAACCTCAAAATCACATTATTTTAAAGTGAAAATATATATTTGGTCTTTTATACCTTTTATATAATTTATTAAATCGCTTTTGGGTCATTATGATGTCATGATACACACTATATATTTATACAGTATTTAATTTTCACCTGAAAATTTGAATGTCTCAGAAAATTATGAAAATTTAACTATTGGATAATTTTTATTTATTGATTCAAAAAATAATATTTATTTTATCAAAATAATTTTCTAAATATATTAATTTTTACTTTTAAAACAATAATCGACATTTATTGAGAAATTTTGGGTTTTTTTACAATAACAGTTTTTGAACCCTTATAAAAATTATTTTTGACTACATAAAATTATATTATAATCTATACTTAATAAATATTATTTAATATTTATATTTTACTAAAATATCATTTATTTTAAAAATTCATTAATTCATCAAAAGTAATGTCTTAATTGAAATTTCATATTACCCAAAAATACAATTTGTGTTTTATCGTATCAAAATCAAAATCATTTATAAAGTAACAACAATAAGAAGTAAATATAACCATTTTTATATTGAAAATAAAATAAACATATTCATATTTTTATGGTCTTGATACATATCTCTTTATTACACCAAAAAACGCCATGAGGGTAAGGTGCACAATGGTGATATTTTCATGGGGTGGTTCGGCATACATGGTATGGGTTGTGATCTTGATGAGATTTAAATTTTCCCATAAATGGTTTACCTCATGATTTAGATGTTGGATCTTATCTTGGGATTGGTTAATGGAAAATCCCAGTGATGTTATCTCCCTTGGAATCTTTCATAAATTGGATTTATAGTGTAGAATCTTGTTATTTGATGCCATTTCTTCTTTTATCTGTGACATTTGGATTTATCATATTTCCATGTTTATAATAATAATATTATCATTATTAAATGGTTGATTTATCAATGTTTATTATTATTAATGGTATTTTAAATTAAATAGAATATAATATTCCAAAAAACAAATGATTGCATGTGTTTTCTTTAGCTATAATAGGGAATTTTATTTATAAAAATTTATAGTCATTACAGGTTAGTTTATTATATGATTACTTTCATTTTTTAGACCTTGGAGATATACTTTTTTACATGTTTATGTCATGTTATGTTGGGATGGGAGCATGATTGATTTCCCATGTGTTGTGAAATTCTGAGAGGTTAACCTGTGGACTTGGTGGTCGAACCTAATGGCCTTATGAGACTTGATCGGTAGGGATAGGTGGGAGATGCAGAGGCCCTTAGTTTTTACTTATACCTTATTGATTCAGGGTTTTTTTTATCTAGTTTTCATATTGATGTACGATAAGTGATCAAGTGGTTTTAGTGATGAGAACCTTGTGTGTTGGTTCTTTAGAAATCAAAGTGTGGTCTTGAGGAGGGTGACATATGGTCCAATGTCTTAAGTACAATTTAGAATCTTAATTAGAGTGTAGTTGTATGTTCATGACTATTTTGAAATTGGGTGGTGGTCAATCATTTGGATGAGGTTAACACACTGTCGATGAAGGATGACCACCTTTGGTGCTAGAACAACACCATTAGGAAAACAATTGTGTGAGTAGTCATGGAATGAGTAATGTGACTATTTTTTAAGAGGAGTTCCAAAGAATATTTTGGCATGATAAGGATAATGGAATAGAATTCATGTTCAACTACTTGAATGGGCATTTTCTCCTAGTTCTAGTGATAAATGACTCATGGAATTTTGAGTTGGGTTCATTGAATGGTTGCATGTAGGCATGTGACCCAGGGGTTTTTATGAGAATAAGATAGTTGAAATGTGATAGATATGCATGATGCTATTTCATATGTGTGAATGGGTGGATCGAGGGTAAGAATCTATTGTTTTCATTTAAATCAAGGTAATGCATGTTGATTATGGTGGGACCGATATTTTTTTATTAGTATGATGGATCAGTTCTATTTCCATTAAAAAAAATTGGGTTTAGGTAGAGGAACTAGAGTAGTTTGGTGGTTTTGGATCCATAAAAACATTAATTCATGGATATTTGGAAAGGAGTCATGAGGTGTTACTAAGTTTTTTTTAATAAGTTCTTCTTGGATTGTGGTGGTCGGGAGTTGATGAAACACTTGCGGGTAAGGAGGGTTGAGACCTCGGAATTGGTCTAACATGTCCTAGAAGTAAGAGGTGACATCATAAATGGGTAGGTTTTTTGTGGTAACCATTGAAGAAATCTTAGTGTACTCCTAGTCTAGAAATGATCATGCCCAATATCATGTCATTTTCATGAGTATTCTAATAGAGCATTAGATATACTCCAAACTACCTAAATGTATGTCTGGTTGGATGAAGGGACTCTTTGGGGTTATGCTCATGGAGTATTGTAAGGAAATTAGTATGGTTGGGTGATCACCATAGGTTGTTGGAGGATATCCCTTAGATGAGAATGGTTATTAGATTAGTTGAATTATCCATTGGATAGTTGATGGGGCATTTTAAGATCAAAAAGATAAAAAGTTTGATTTATCTAGTTCTATGAAAACACCATATTTCAAATTCAGTCGAGATATGGTATGGAGTCAATGTGTTGACTTTGAGATCATAATTTTTTGGTGTGGTCAGAAGGTAGTTTGTGGCGTGACCCCCATTTCATGAAACGTTTCATGGGATGAGACACTATTCATGACAAGTTTCATGGGGTGTTACATGATTTGTGGCTTGTTTTAGGGGTGAATCCCTATTTCATTACATGGTTCATGGGATTAATCATGTGATGAAATATTTTGCGACATGTTTCAAGTGGTGAAACATGCAATGAAAAGTATTGGAAGTGTTGTTTTGGAAAAAATTCCTAGAAAAACTTGTGAATTTTTTACCATGGTTCGAAGATGTCATTTTGGGTACGATAAGAGTATTCCAAGTTTTGGCTAGAACCTTTCAAGGAAAGTATGGAATATGCAGGCCCTTTTCATGGGTAGGGGATACTCATCTGTTTGGTCTGGGATCAGAGATGAGATGTGGTACCAGCTTTGGAAGGTGTTTTAACCCTATTTAGGTGTGGTGATATAGAAATCATGTCGATGTGGCCATGGGACTATTGGGAACAGGTTTTGATAAGTGATCCCAATGGTGGGGAACTCTAGGGGTTGAAAGCATTCATGAAAATTTGGGTTCTATGGTGGGGAGCACCATAAACCATATTATGACACAGCTAATGAAATAGTGGTTTTTATAATAGATTAGTGTTGAGAAAAATCATCTTGGGGTTTGGTAATTTTTACAATTAGTGTATCAATTTTTGGTGAATAATGATCATATTTTCTAGAGTTTCATAGCATAATATCTTTCATTGTTCCATAGTCTAATGCAATGAATTAAGATGAGTTAAGCAATTTTTGTAGACTAGGTTCACCTAGTAAATTCCCAATAAGGCTTCTTGGGGATGATAAGTTGTATTTTGTGGAGATTATAACAACTCAGATCTATGATGGTTGAGAAATTTAGCAGGAATTTGAATTTTCTCTATTGGTGGATGGGTCATTTTGAAATCCAGGAATCATAATAAGGTTTCGGGAATTTCAACATCCAAATGTGATGTTTTTATACATGGATTAAGTTTTGTGATTTTTATCACTTTTCTTTGAGCACCCTATTGTTTGGGGGTTAATATTTGTTGTTATGGGTTATTCTAGTTGTTTTACAAGGAGCTTCGCCATGGAGGGGAATGGTTGTGGCATGGTGGTTCGGGCTATAGTGTGGAGATCCAAGCTATAGCATAGGGTCCTTAAAAGAGAATAATCTAAGATATTTCCTTTTTTACATAGCTACAATATAGATCTAGATTGAATCATTGGCTGGTTGATCATTATGGCGTAGAGAGGGTGGTTGCTACATAAGGGACTCTGGGAAGAATTTGGATGATTCTTCCAAAATTGAAACCCTTGCACCATGGAACTCAACTATGAAAAAGCCATATTTTGGGGTTTCTAGGCTCTATAGTGTGGTGTTTTGGGTTGTGTTGTAGTCCCTCCTTGAGAAGGAAGGATCTTCATAATGGAATTCATCATGATCCTCAAAATAGTTTAAATTGGAAGGTTGTGGCATGGTTCATTATGCTACGCCATAGTCCTATCCATGTTAGCCTGTTTAGTGGCATAGTCTAGAAAGCTATGCCATCCTCTTCAATTTTACTAGTTGTCTATAAATTCGAAAACACCCCTCTAAACTATTTTTTCTCCCATCTCTTCCACTCAATCCCTAGTCACACTTGATAGCTTTTTGAAGGATTTTTAATCCCATTTTCATTAGATTTGACCCCCTCTTTATATGGATTGATTTGTGGTAATCCAATCCATTCCAATGGTGGTCTCTAAGTGTTATCTTGAAACCAAAATCAAGATCCATAGAATCCTGTTGTTTTGTGCCTTGATTTTGAAGGAAGGGGGAACTAAACACTACCTTGGATGTTGAGAATCATCTGTTTCCTCTTTTTTTGAGGTAGGTGGTCTAGAACAACTCCATTTTTGTCTATTTTTATTTTCTATTATATGAAATATGTGTGATAGAATCGGAACACCATGCGTGTGACCTAATGAAATCAGTAATCCCCTTATTTGATGAAAATCTTTATGCTTAGACCTCCCTCAGACCATGTTGGGTCTATTTACATTGAGATTTGGACTTATGGAAACTCAAGGGGTGTGCCAACCCTTGACACTAGGGTGTAACTAGAACATAATAAACATAGATTCCCTTGAATAAATGGACTTTTTTTATGTTTGGGTTTAACTATGTGAATTGGTTTGTTTTTTGAGTTGAGAACTTGTATTGACACAGAATTGGTCAAACTTGGTGTATGTGATGATTAGCTTGAGAATAAATAACATGATTAAAAGTGATACATTTTCATGTAAATAGAATTGGTATAAAGGCTTAATGAATCATATATTTAATGATAAGTGTAATGTTAATTGTCATTAAATAATAAGTGAAATGGAAATGGTTATAAATTTTTAACAATTGATAACTTGTTTTGAATTGAATTTTTCCATGTTTTTTTGTTATTGGCATGAATTCAGGAAAAAAGGGGTAAATGGCATGATGAATTGGTATTAAATTGGATTAGGTTTGATAAACTAGTTAATTATGTATATAATGGAATGATAATGATAAATGGGAATATTTTATACTTTAAATAGATTTTTTATAATGAGGATGATATTTTGGTAACCTAACTCAATGGAATAAATAGTTTCTAATTAGTAATTGTTTTGGATTATGATAATATGATTTTTATTCTTGGTGCTTGATGCTTGGTCATGTGAATTGCTTACTAGAATTTTGTTTTGATATGACTCTATTATGATTGATGTATAGGGGATGGTTATTAAATAAACTAATGAGATTTTATTTTGGCATGATATGTTATTATGTTAGGTGATTGATAGCACCATATGAGACTCCTGAGGGTATGATGTTGGATCTTGATTATACAAATTATACACAAGAGGGGGTGAATTGTGTCTTTCAGATTTTTCGTTAACTCTTCGATTGAACGAGTTCTGTTCTCTATGCTTTATCAGATTTGATCATGCAGCAGAATAAGTAAAAGTAGGGACACATATATGTATAGTGGTTCGGGGAACAGAAGGCCCCTAGTCCACTCCACCAATGCTCTACTCCACAAGCTTGATGATTTTCACTATCTGGTCCTCGTTTCAATAGACCGGTTCACAACAGAGTACAGGCAGTTGACACCTTTACAATCCAAGGCAAAACAAAGCCTTCTGGTTCAAACACGAACCTACTCAGCTTAGTATCAGAAGCTGGTTACTCAAGATAAAAATAATTTTAGAAAAAAAACCTTTCTAGTTGATATTCACAATTGAAACAGAATGCAATTGACAGCAGATGGATCGTCATCTCTAGAAATATTGATTTTCAAGTCGAAGCAGTTCTGAGTCGATCCAGTTCCAGTAGATATAGAGATATAATTCAGAACTTTAGCAGTAGTAGATACACAGTAGATATTTTATGTAGAATAAGTGAATCTTCTATCGAGTTCCTTCTTCTTAAATAAATAGAGCTTTGACGCTCCTTTTGAATCGGCAGAACTGAGTGCTTTTTGCAGTCTCTATTTTCCACCTTTTTGAATAATATATTGATCACCACACACCTATTCTTGATGTTTTTAAGAAAACATATATAATAAATCTGAGCATATCCCCTACACATTTAGATCCATAAAATTCGCATTTTGATTCGCGATATTCAAAAAAATTGAATTTACAGAGTAGTCGTAACTTCCCTAAAGACTCGGCATAAAAAGATTCTTTTAATTCGATCTTTAATCCATTGATAAAATAGCTTTGAATTGGTCAAAGTCGTATTTTAAAATCGACTTTAAATCTGGATTGAAATCCTCCTAACAATCATCTTGCTGACCGTTGCGTAAAAATATATTCTTTCAAACTTTCTGACGCCAAACATAAGGTTGATGACGTGGCCTCCAAACGTAGGGTTGAGAACGTAAGGTTGAACATAAACGTAGGGTTCATGTTACTTTCTTCAAACGTAAGGTTGATCAAAAATGTAGGATTGATCATCCATACTTTTTCTTCAACTTTCAAACGTACGGTAAAAGATCCATACTTTTACTTGATCCATACTTTTCCAAGAACGTAAGGTTGTTTACAAAAGTAAGGTTGATGAACCATACTTTTGAGAAACAAACGTAACATTTAATATTTACATACGGTTCTCCTTCCATACTTTTCTGATAACCCAAACATAAGGTTCCTTCCTAATATAAGGTTCATCTTCCATACTTTACTGATAACGTATGGTTTATTAACCATACTTTTCTCTTATCTCGAAA
This sequence comes from Viscum album, assembly GCA_963277665.1. Classification (NCBI taxonomy): domain Eukaryota; kingdom Viridiplantae; phylum Streptophyta; class Magnoliopsida; order Santalales; family Viscaceae; genus Viscum; species Viscum album. The sequence goes on from OY728135.1 coordinate 1,711,317,178, forward strand.
AGTATACATTCTTTTCATCCTTAAGCTACGTTTATCCACGTAGGGTATGAACAGTGATTCCAAGACACGCTAAAATAATAAGACTAATTAAATGAAATTAACTTTCAAAATTAGTTACATAAAGTTTTAGAATTTTGAGAGGATAAAACAATATTTAATTTTAACAAAATCATTTCAATAAATAAAAATTTATACCCCTTCATGAAAATAAAATAATTTTTCTTTAAAAATAAAAGTAAAGAATAAAATAAAAGTTTCTAGTTTTATCCAAATTTCTACCTCTGAATAAAAAGAAAAAAGAAAATTTCCCTTTATAATAAACGACTGTTAATAACTTAAAATAGTTTTCTGTATAAGTAAAAATTTGTATAAATCCAAAACATTAAATATACAGGAAATCATTTAAATAATGTTTTTAAAATAAAATTTTGTGTTTATCCAAATTCTCCCCCTTTTTTTGATATCAAAAATAATGATAAATCATGGATTTGAACACATTTAATGTTGCACTGAACTGTAGGTAAATTCTATTATTAACTTTTTATCAATAATTAAATATGGAGTACTGGCATATCAAAATAAATACAGTAAAACAAATAGAAAGAAAGAAATATATTTTCATTAAAAATCAAAAATAGATACAAGTATGATAAACACAGGAATCAAGGTTTTTTGGAGTGAACAGGTAGTCAATAGGTTCTATCGCCTCTGGATTGCAGACTTTATTTCTGTAAACTGTTCCCTAAGTCTCTTCATCATCCCTTATCCAAGTTTGATAATGATCTCTCTATTCTCCTGGGTCATATGAATATCCTCAATTAAATGGACCTTGAAAAACTCATGCATCCTTTCCTCTTTTTCTATAAACACTGACAGCTTCTCTGACATCTGATTTAACAGTGTTCTGATTGGTGGCTTATTAGATGTTAGTTGATCCACTAAAAATTTCTGATTGTCCAGCAACACTAATAATGGAGCACTATTACATTAAAGATCTTGCAACTTGTCATTCATGTTGCTCATTGTGGCTGTGATAGCTTGAAATCTTCTGATTAAATTAGGTGAAGTACATGATCCACTAACAGTACTATTTGCAACTGATGCAAATTGGTGCTCCATAAACAATTTTAGATCTGATAAATTTGTCTTCATAACCATTTCAGATTTCAACTTGACAACTGCATTCAGCATATCCTATTTAAACATTTCAACTTCTTGTCTTGAAACTATACTCTCCTTCAGCTTTTGAAATTTCAATTATTCTAAGTCAAAGGCATTTCTCAGAGTGATATTCTCAAATTTCAACTGAGACACCTTTTTGTACAGTTCTTCAACTTCTTTCTTCCTTGAATTATAGGCACCCTGTGCTTGATTCGCATTTTCAGTTTCTGTGTGATGCAGTAGTACTAAAGGTAATGATTCAGCATCATATTTTTCTTTCTCCTTGGCCTGAGTAGGTTGGTCCACAGATTTTTCCTCAGATTCCTTTCCAGACTCTTCCATAGAAAAATTCTCTTGAAGTACTTATGTGTGAGCTTCAAAATCATTCTCATCACGAACATCATCATCTTTGCCTTCCAATGGAATTTCAAGAACGATATTTTTTGGATTTTTCTGAGTTCTGGCCACTTCCTCACCAGGCTCTGCCTACTTATCTTGTTCCTGTTGAAGTGTAACTTCAACATCAGCTACAATCTATTCCTGAGTCTCCCTTTGAGATTCTTCTTGAACTCCTGGTCCCTCTACTGGTGTTGTCCTTTCACTAACATCTTCCATGGTCTTATCAATAACAGATTCTCTTACAAAATTATAAGAAAATAAATCTTCTGCTTTTACCAATGCAGGGGAAGTAATTTCCTCATTAACAGGTCTAGTTCTTAGAGATTGAAGTCCCTTATGAATTCTTTCTTCCTCAGCATCTTCCACTTCAAATCAGATCCTTCTTGCTACATTGCTGACTCTTGATTCAGCTTGTCCCTCCTTGGACTTAGCAGGTTGAGCCTGAGCACTCTCTAAGTCATCCTTAGCTCCTACTGGAAAAAGTTTTCCTTTAATGGTGCTCCAGAAATAGCCAATTTTTCTTAGATTTCTAGCATTAAATACATTGTTGTGATGACAGTGTACTCGGGCATCCACTAATCTCACTATGTCCTTCTTAAGTAATAACTTGGAAATTAATTGAACAAAAGGATAAAAGTTCATTCGGGCATCACTCTGACCACAGTAATTGAGGTACCCTACCATGTACCTTGGGAAGTTTAATTTGATATCACTTAACAGAAGATACATTATGTACATATCAGGGTACAGAATCTTTTCCATTTCTGTCATTCTAGGAGCTATTCTAATTTGCACAAATTTGACCAAAATTTTCTGATAAGGCTCCAAATCCTTTATAAACATTTTCTTTATAGTCATAGTACCAAAAAGAAACGACATTATGTCCTCGGATTTATGCATAGAATCTTCAATATTTTTCAAATTGAAATGAAAAACTCCCTCATGAGGGCAGTTGAGAATATGACCAATTTTTACTGATGAGATTGAGAAAACTATATCCTCTATCTTAGCCATCATACTTTCCTCAGTATCTCCCAGACTAAACTGTACAGATTTGAAGAAGTATCTAAGTTCTACCTCATACAGAAATTCCATATTTTCACTGTTTAATGTCTGTTCAAGGTTCTGAAATGACAGTACTTTGTTCCAATAGTAGATTTGTCTGAAATAACAAGCCGAGATCGATTACCTTGCCCTGTAAGATTTTTCTTCCTTCGGAGCATTGTATCTTGGAATTCCATGTCTTGACTTCACTGAATCTTTTAGTTCTTACCATCTCTGTGAGAATCTCTGAAGGTTTGAAGGTTAGGGTTTCAGAGGTTTGAAGATTAGGGTTTTCGAGCAGAGGTGCGGTTTGTGGGTTCGAAAAGGTTTCGATAGAAATGAAATGGTTTAGAAGTCCAAAGGGTTTCTAACAAACTTGATTCCTATGTTTTTAATAATCATTACGTATATTTAAAAATAAATAAAATATATTACGCAGGGAAAAGAAACTTATTCTGTAAAAAAATAAAAATTATTTTAAGTAGAATTAAAATAAAGAACTAGTATTGTAAAATAAAATTTTATTTAAAATAAAATAAACCTAGCTCCCCCTTAATAAAATAAAACCTTGCAGTGGGAAGTGGTTTAGTAAAAATATCTGCTAATTGAATTTCTGTATTTATAAATTCTAAAAATATATCCTTTTTAATAACATGATCTCTTAAAAAGTGATGTCTTATATCAATGTGCTTAGTTCTAGAATGACTAATAGGATTTTTTGAAATATTAATTGCACTTGTATTATCACATAAAATAGGTGTATTATTAAAATTCAATCCAAAGTCCATAAGAGTGTTTTTCATCCACAACACTTGTGCACAGCAACTGCCAGCAGAAACATATTCTGCCTCAGCTATTGGCAGGGAAACTAAATGTTGTTTCTTATTAGACCATGACACTAAAGACTTTCCTAAAAAGTGACATGTTTCTGATCTGCTTTTTCTATCTAATATAAAACTTCCAAAGTCAGCATCTGAATATGAAATCAAATTAAAATCAGAATTTTTAGGATAAAGTAGAGATTGAAAAATAGTTCCTTTTAAATATCTAAAAATTCTTTTGACAGTAGTTAAATGAGATTATTTGGGATTTGATTGAAATCTAGCACAAAGACATACTAAATACATTATATCTGGCCTGCTAGCAGTAAGATATAACAAACTACCAATCATACCTCTATATAACTTGTTGTCAACTGATTTCCCAGTTTCATCCAAATCAAGTTTTATATTAGTACACATAGGAGTTGTAAATGGCTTGTTGTTTTCAAGTTCAAATTTTTTAAGTAAATCAGCAATGTATTTTCTTTTATTTAAAACATTTACAAAATGTTTTTGAAATACTTGAAAACCCAAAAAGAAATTTAATTCCCCCATCATACTCATTTCAAATTCTTCTTGCATTAATTTTTAAAATTCCTGACAAAGAGTTTTATTAGTTGATCCAAAAATTACATCATCAACATAAATTTGAACCAATAAAACATTATTTTTCACAGTTTTCTTAAAGAGTGTTGGATCTGCCAACCCAACAGTAAAGTCATTTTTCAAAAGAAAAGAACTTAATATTTCATACCAAGCTCTAGGTTCTTGTTTATGGCCATAAAGATCTTTAGTAAGTTTAAAAACAGAATCAGGTTTTTGAGAGTTTTCAAAACCAGGAGGTTGCTCAACATAAACTTCCTCCATTAAATAACCATTTAAAAAGGCAGATTTAACATCCATCAGAAATAATTTAAAATTCATATAAGATGCATAGGCTAAAAGGATTCTAATGGCTTCTAACCTAGATACAGGAGCAAAAGTATCATCATAATTTATTCCTTCTTCTTGATTATATCCTTTAGTTACTAATCTTGCTTTATTTCTAGTTATTGTGCCTTGGTCATCCTGTTTATTTCTAAAGACTCATTTGGTTCCTATTACTGGATAATTCTTAGGTCTTTCCACTAATTCTCAAACTTCATTTCTTTTAAATTGGTTTAATTCATCTTGCATTGTTATTACCCAGCTTTCATCATCTAAAGATTCTTCTATAGTCTTGGGTTCTTGTTGGGATAGGAAGGTAGAGAATTCCACTAGGTTTCCTAAGTCTCTTCTAGTTTGAATACCAGTTTCTAAGTCACCTATCATAGTTTCTAAAGGGTAATTATTTAGGGTTCTAAATTGTATAGGAAATACACTTATAGGTTCTTCAGTATCATGTTCTTCTGAACTGGACTGAATTTCTTTTATATCATTTTCAAAATCATTTTTTAATTTCTCAAGTCTCATGTTATCATTAGAGTCTGGTTCATCCATTTGATTTGTCCTTTTCTCAAAAGGATCAGATTCATCAAATTTCACATGAACTGATTCTTCAATAATCCTTGACTTTTTATTATAGACTCTATAAGCTTTGGAGGTAGTAGAATATCCTAAGAAAATACCTTCATCAGATTTTGGATTGAACTTACCAAGATTATATTTTGTGTTCAAGATGTAGACCTTGCATCCAAAAACGTTAAAGTAATTTACTTTAGGTTTTCTATTATTCCATAGTTCATAGGGTGACTTTTTCAATATAGGTCTAATTAAAAATCTATTAATTATATAGTAAGTTTTATTTACTAGCTATGCTTACTACTCTGGAAGGTCCAAAAAAATTAATATGGATAAGTTCTAGAATTTTAGTTGTAGCAACTTTATTAACAGATTTGAATGATGATTTGTGTTGCTTGCCAAGTTGGAATGCATCACATAATCTGTCACTTTCAAATTTGAGACTAGTAAAATCAGAAACTAGATGTTTCTTAGATAATTTGTGTAAAACATATACATTAAAATGTCCAAGTCTCCTATGCCAGATCCAAGATTCACTTACTTTATCAGTCAAGCAGTTTACTTGTTGTTTACACAAGGAATTTAAATCCAAAGTATAGACATTATCAGTTCTTGGTGCTTTAAATTTAAACAGTTTATCTTTATAAACAGTAAAGAAATTGTTAGTAAAATCAACAGTATATCCATCATCAAAAAGTTGAGAGATACTTATCAGGTTGTGTTTTAATCCTTGTACATAAATTACTTTGTTGATTGAGACTGTTTTTGGATCTCCAATAGTTCTAATGCCAATGATTTTTCCTTTGGCATTGTCACCAAATGTCACAAGTCCTCCTCCCTTTTGAGTGAGTGAAGAAAAATTCAATGAGTTTCCACTCATATGTCTTGATCAGTTACTGTCCATGTACCATATATCTTTTCTACTCTGGTGGCCTGCTACCTACAAAGACATTCAAACAAATTGCTTTGGTACCCATATTTTGTTGGGTCTAGGGGTGTTAGCTAGCAATGATTTGGGTATCCAGATTTGCTTTGTTTTTTTAAAATCATCTAAATCATATAAGTCCTTTGAAACATAGGCTTTCTTAATACCACAAATTTGAGGTTGTATTAAGAAACATTTTTTAGCTATATGTCCTTTTTTCCCACAAAAGTTACAATTAACCCTTTTAGAGCAAGGAACAAAATAATTTTTATATAGATTATGTTTTTATCCTTTACTGTCAATTCTAAATATCTCCCTTTTAATGATAGTTTTACCAAGAATTTCATTTAATGAATTCTCTACTTTTGTAAAAACCAATGCAGCCTGTTGGTAAGATTCTACTTCATCCTACATTGTTTTTATTCTTGATTCAAAATTAATATATTTAGTGTTAATAGAATTGTATTTATCAGTTAATTCCTTATGTTGTTTCATCATTGTATCTCTTTCATCTGAAATAGCTTTATGTATGTTCTTTAGTGACTTATGTTTCTTAAATAGTGAGTCATATCTTTCTTCAATCATATTGCAGTAGGCTGCAAGTTTGTCATTTGTGTAGCTTGATTCAGAATTTGATTCATTATTTGAGTCAAAGGAGTAATATGAGTGTACCTCATCGGTTTCTACCAATAAACACATGTTTACTTTTAGATTGACCTCTTATTTCTCTGAGCTTTATTCAAGAGATCTACTGGAGTCTTCAGATACACTCCAAGTGGCTTTCATAGCTTTCTTGTCTTTCTTCTCATAGACATTTATTTTTAATAATTTCTTCTTCTTTGCATATTTTAATTGTGGGAAATCTAGTCTGATATGCCCCATCTTCTTGCATTCATAGCATCTTACTTCCTTATCATATCTCTTAAAGGATTTTTTTTGTCTCTTTTCTTGCTGAAGAATTTTCTAAATTTTCTGGCTAGCTGAGCCAGTTATTCATCTGAGTTTGATGAGTCAAATCTCTCTGATTTAGCTTTGACTTCTCTTCTCTTCATCTTTCTGCTTCTGATCTGTGATGATTCTTTCAGGGCAGTATCTTCTCTTTTGATAATCACTTTATGTTCATTAGCTTCATCTTCCATCTCAGCTTCATACATCATTAATGTTCTAATCAGTTCTCTCATGGTTAAATCTTTGACTGGTGTCGACTGTCTGATTACTGCAGAGATTCCATTCCATTTTGTAGGCAGTACTCTCAATACTTTTAAAACTTGATCAGCTACTTAATGGGATCTCCCAAGGCAGTTATGTTATTGAAAATCTCTATCAATCTTCCATTCATTTGAGTAATACTCTCACATTCAACCATTCTAAATGTATCAAATTTAAGCTTAGCAGTTTCATATCTCATTTCCCTGATATTGTTAGTTCCTTCATAATAAACAGCAATAGTTTTCCACATTTCATATGTTGTTGGGCATTGAGATACTCTATTAAACTCATCATGTCCTAGACCACATATAATTTCATTCATTTCCTTCGAATTCATATCATATTCTGCTTCAGTAGCTGCACTCCATGTTTCAGGTTTTTCTGGTATTTCATATGGAGTTAGAATCTTAGAATAGACTCTGTATCCAGGATTTTTTAGATAGATAATCATTCGAGACTTCCAGCATCCATAGTTTTCTCCATTGAAGTATGGTGCTCTGACCATAGACATTCCCTCTCTTGTTTCAGCCATGATGCTCTATTGTATAATCTTTAAATGCTTCTAGCTTGCTAAGGCTCTATCAGAAGCTCCACCTCTGATACCAATTGTTGGATCTTGAATATACAAATTATACACAAGAGGGGGGTGAATTGTGTCTTTCAGATTTTTTGTTAACTCTTCTATTGAACAAGTTTTGTCCTCTATGATTTATCAGATTTGATCATGCAGCGGAATAAGTAAAAGCAGGAACGCATAGATGTATAGTGGTTCAGGGAACAGAAGGCCCCTAGTCCACTCCACCGACACTCTACTCCATGAGCTTGATGATTTTCACTATCTGGTCCTTGTTTCAACAGACCGGTTCACAACTGAGTACAGGCAGTTGACACCTTTACAATCCAAGGAAAAGAAAATCCTTCTAGTTCAAACACGAACCTACTCAGCTTAGTACAAGAAGCTGGTTACTCAAGATAAAAAGAATTTTAGAAAAAAACTTTTCCAGTTGATCTTCGCAATTGCAACAGAATGCAATTGATAGTAGATGGATCGTCATCTCTAGAAATATTTATTTTCAAGTCGAAGCAATTCTGAGTCGATCTGGTTGCAGTAGATATAGAGATATAATTCACAACTTTAGTGGTAGTAGATCCACAGTAGATATTTGATGTAGAACAAGTGAATCTGCTATTGATTTCCTTATTCTTAAATAAATAGAGCTTTGACTCTCGTTTTGAATCAGTAGAACTGAGTACTTTTTGCAGTCTCTGTTTTCCACCTTTTTGAATAATAGATTGATCACCACACACTTATTCCTGATGTTTTTGAGAAAACATATATAATAAAGTTGAGCATATCCCCTGCACATTTAGATCCATAAAATTCGCCTTTTGATTTGCGATATTCAAAAAAATTGAATTTACAGAGTAGTCGTAACTTCCCTGAAGACTCGGCATAAAAAGCTCCTTTTAATTCGATCTTTAATCCAAAGATAAAATAGCTTTGAATCGGTCAAATTCGTATTTTAAAATCGACTTTAAATCTGGCTTGAAATCCTCCTAACAATCAACTTGCTGACCGTTTCATAAAAATGTCGTCTTTCAAACTTTTTGATACCAAACGTAAGGTTGATGACATGGCCACCAAACGTAGGGTTGACAATGTAAGGTTGAACATAAACATAGGGTTCATGTTACTTTCTTCAAACGTAAGGTTAATCATAAACGTAGGATTGATCGTCCATACTTTTTCTTCAACTTTCAAACGTATGGTAAAAGATCCATACTTTTACTTGATCCATACTTTTTCAAGAATGTAGGGTTGTTTACAAAAGTAAGGTTGATGAACCATACTTTTGAGAAACAAACGTAACGTTTAATATTTACATACGGTTCTCCTTCCATAATTTTCTGATAACCCAAACATAAGGTTCCTTCCTAATGTAAGGTTCTTCTTCCATACTTTTCTGATAACGTATGGTTGATTAACCATACTTTTCTCTTATCTCAAAAAGTATACACACTTTTCATCCTTATGCTACGTTTATCCACATAGGGTATGAACAGTGATTCCAGGACACGCTAAAGCAGATTCCGACTAAGTAGTGCATGAAAAGTGTTTCCAGAACACGCTAAATATGAATACTTTAACAATAAATTCCCATAATTTCAAGAGTAAAATAAATTAATAAATTCCTGCAAAATACTAAATAAAATCATTATAAAATAATTAAGGGTATTTGTGAGCATCAAAATTATCATAAAGATACAAAGTATTATTTTCAATAATCTCCCCCTTTAAATAACATTATTATATATTGTTGAAAACAATACTTTGCTCAACATATGATTCTTGGTATAAATTCCCACCTGAGGGTGATATGCATGGTATTTGATACCTCTTGATGGTAAGATTCATGGGATACGAACTAACCAAGGGTGAGATTTATGGGATACAAACCACCTGAGAGTAAGTTACACAGTCACTAGATTCCTAAGGGAGATATTATTGTTATCCTGGGTGTAGAGAGCAATTGTTCATGATATGTTATTTGTGATAATCCCCAAAAGTAGAATATACCAAAAAAATGGGTGATCCATCCTGATGAAGGAGGATCCACAACTTGATAAATATATATGAAATTTTTCCTAAGTGGGTTAGTTATGATTATGGTTGGCTTGGTTCTATGACATGCTTAGAGATATCCAACAATGTAATGAAGCAGGTTTGGCTTACCTCAAATGTCAACCCAAAACTTGAGGGTTGTAAGGTTTATTTTATGTACAGTGTTATTTTTTATTAAATTAATACCCATGTGTATCTCTTTATTTCAAGAACTATATACTCTGACTATATTTTCTTAGACACCGTTGGTGGTGGACTACTGAGTTTTACTCACACCCTAATCAGGTCTCCATTTCACATGGGTAACTGATCAATTCTTACTTTTTATAGTTACGGGTTGGGAAAAGGCCTTGGATAGCATGTTCGATCTGGATAGCTCAGATGGTATTAGAATATTAGATGATGTTTGGCTTGGAGTTTTAGTAGAGACCTTTTATTTTGTTTCTTTTATTTTCGGTCTATGTATGTGATCGACCAAATGGGAGTTCATGGTTTTTATTACATTGTGTTCATGCCTTTACCACATTTCATGTATTATTATTTGTTCTATTTATTTTCTATTCTATGATTATTCACTATTGTGAATGGTGTTTGGTTATATATTAGTTATTGTTGTAATATCCCTCATCCCAACACTCTTGCACATAGCCAAACCGAGTTGGTTACTAGACCACAAGCGTGCCTCCCTGTATGTCAGAGGCTATTGACTAGTAGTGGGAGAGTAAAGAACATACTGGTAATAATATACACCCTGATATTGAGTTTTAATAATAAAATAAATAATATCAAAGTAACAAAAATAGCAGAAACAGTACAACAACTATAGATAAACCAAATAAGGAAGAAAACTAATCAAACCAATAATATAAAAAATAATAGAATAATGTAATGACAGGGTGGAATATAGCTAAGTTTAAAGATGAATATAAAATAGATAAATGAAAAAACAACTCAAGGTATACACTAAAGACCCATGTCTCGATCACCATGTCGGTCCCGTCTCCAAGCTTCAACCCATCCAGTAAGAAATAATCAATAATAAGGTATTTTTCCCTTGTCTAAACATGCATCCATGTAATCTTCTCAGGTACCAAACGGTGGCCCAAATAGGGTGTGATTATAACTCAGTAGGTCAACACCATCATGTCTAAAAAAACAATTATGATAGTAAGTGCATGAAATAAAGGGATAAACATGAGTATTAATTAATCAATTAATAAATTATAATATTCAACCTTCTTTGATGTCGTACCAAAATATCTCTAAGAATGTAGCATTAATATGCCAACCTTAAACACAAGTCTATAGAATAATAATACAATAAGGAAAATACCTATGTATAAGCATTTCATCATAACTAGGATAATCCCTATAAGCATTAAAATATAATTGGACCATGCCCTATATATAATCATTTTATCATACCAGACCAGCACATGAGCCTCAGCCCAATTGGTGAGGACTCTTTAAGTGCATCCATGAGACCCATGTTCGAATCTGAGTAGAGGCATGTTTTTGGGTACTGTAACATGTAATGTAGTAGGTACGGTAGCAATTACTGTAGCATGTATTGTATCTGGTACTATTTGGTACTGTATTAGCAGAAACTATTCACCTTTGGGACACCCAGGACTTTGGGTCAGTAAGGCTTTCAGGACACCTTCAGGCCTTCAGGCCACCTTAAGGTCTTTGGGCCACCTAATGTATAGAAGTAAACCAGAAAAAATATGATAAGGAACATGCTCCAGAGGAGGATTCAAAGCAGGGTGCATTCACCAAAGTAGAGCTATCGGATTTAGAATAATTATAGGGTATGGAATTTTTCATCGGTTTCAGGCCTATTCATCCTTGTATAGGAAAGATAGTCAAACATCCATGAAAAGCTGGAGACCTGATCATGATACAGATGCCAGGGAGGGGCAATTTCAAGTATTCATAGTCTGGGATATATTCTTTATGACCTTCGGATCCTATAATGTCACAAAACCTACGGTCAATGTAATGTAAGGGTTCCCCTTCAACCCTTAAAAGGGGGGTTATCAAAAATGAATGAAAAATGAAGGCCTTCAAGCTATTCAGGCATACTAGACCAAGTCCTTTATATAAGAATTTTAATATAACAGGTCCAAGCTTTATGAGAATTACAGCATAACCAGACTTTTCCCTATAAGAATTATAGCATAACCAGGACAAGCCCTAAAATAATTACAACATAACAGAGTCAAGCCCTATAATAATTACAACATAAACTACGAAATAAGTCATAATGGAAAGAATAAAACAATGTACATGATAATCCATAAAGGTAAATTCATCCAATTTCCTTTTATATTTCAATTCCATTTCATTCATTAAGTTATGTATTAACCCATTAATAATCCGGTGTACACAACCATATCATATCAAAGTATCAAAAGTCATTTCAATAAATAAGTAATCAATTTTCCAAAGTGATCCTATCATAATCAATCACCTAAGGTCTCATGTCATGCTAATTCATATTTTAAACCAATAGTAAGTTCATTATCTTTCAAGGGTAGGATTTCCCTATGGGTAGCTGTAAGCTAGGTCTCAACATTGTTGAATACAAAGGGATACAAGGAGTGGTCCAAACACATTATTATTGTCACCCATTAATCTTTTAGTTAATGCACACATTGTGTCGGCATGATCACATAGTATTGCACACACTTAAACAAATAGAAACAAACCATAGGGCATTGTTCTATACCATCTTCCTTATTTGATGATCAAATCAACACTCTCAGTAGGGAATGAAAACAAAGAAAAAAGTTAAAGGATATCACAAGGAAAACCTAGATCACACAAACATCAAGATCAAACCTAGATTCAATGGAGGTCAATAGATCACACCAATACAATAGAGGATATCATAAGGAAGGAGAAAACCAAAGTAAGGGATCTCATTGAAGACCAAATGCTAGACCGAGAACTCCAAGAGGGAAGAAATTGCCCAAAAATTTCCTAGAGTATCCCTAGGGTTTGAGAGAGGAGGTTACACAGGATGAAAATAAAATCATATGAAAAATGTGGTTTAAATTTTTTGGCTCTGATATATCCATAACATGAACCAAATTCATGATGTGATTTTCTCAATTTATAAGATACATAGAAAAATGCATTGCCTTGAGTTAAAATAACCTTGATCGACCATTTCACGACGTGAACCAGTTTCACGATGTGTAAACATTTCACACTCTAAACTAGTTCACAATATGTTCCTAGAACATGTTCACATCAAGCATCTCATTTACAATGTGAAAGTTTCCTACACATAGATAACATCCCAGATTATTTAGAAAAAATATGAACTACCTACGAAGCTTTCGAAATACATGGAGAACCCTCACAATCCTTTGACACATTTATATCTAGACTCCATTAATTCAAACAAACAAACATCCCCAAAAGTTAGGTCATTTTCCCTAGAAAAATATCTCCACCCCCAAAGAAAGGCTCAACCACCAATGTTTAAAGAAGAAAGAAAACCCAACTATAATAGGTTCAACCAAAAATCAAGATGGATATGCTTGGAAACTGATAGGATATTATAACCTCCCCACCATATAACAGATTGTACCTGAGCTTCTCTAAGAATCACTATAGGGTATCAGTGAAAAAGTCTAGACACTATGATCACATATCATATCCCCTATCTAAGGTCTCCTATTGAAAATCCCCATGTTTCCACTACACTCAAACTATATGTATGGTCTTTCCCAAAAGATACTTCTCACTATGGGCCACAATTTGTATCAGATGCTCCTAAATGGAAGAATCGACACTAAACTCAACATCATCAACATATACCACATGAGAAGGGTCTAGATGATATCTCTAAAGTTGTGATACATGAAACATGTTGTTTATGACATTTTAGTGTTGTGTAAGGTTCAATCAATATTCCACTAGATCGACCCTTTCCACTATATCGAACAGACTGATAAACATAGGCACTAGATTTCCCTATTTCTTGATATAGTGTTGCCCCAACCTAGGTGAAACCCAAAGGAAAAAAAAATGTCCCACTTTAAACTCTGAAGGTCATCTTCGCTAGTCAACATAAGATTTATGCATACTCTACATGGTCACCAACTACCTCCTAATCAATTGAACCTGCTCAAACGTATCCTATATGAGACTAAGTCCAACAAGAACTGAATTTCCCACCTACAACTAAAAAAGAGGTGAATGGAACGGCCTTCCATACAAAGCCTCGAAAGGTTCCATTTTGGATCAATTCCTAGAATTTTTTATTATATTAAAACTATAAAAGTTCCATATGTTTCTCCCAAAAACATCGAAATCCATCACACAATATCATAACATATACTCCAAAATATGAATCATCCATTTAGATTGGTTGTCATTTTGAGAATTATAGGTTGAACACAGAAGAACCTATGATCCCATATCCTTCCAAAGACCCTACTATAACCAAGACATGAAATGAGGATCTCTATAAAAAATTATATTCATTATAAAATTATGTAATCGAACTATTTCCCACATGTAAAGACTACCCAGATCATCAATAATGAATATCTCTTTGATGGGAAAGAAGTGGGATACCTTAGTTAGTCAATATATGATCACCCATACTACATCATTCTTATGAAGGTCCTGGGGTAATATTTTTATAAATTCTATAGTGACATCATCACACTTCCATTCTAGAATGGGCATATTCTATAACAACCTAGTTGGCCTCTTGTGCTCAAATGTCACCTAATAATAGGTGAATCGTCTCACTATGAATCCTGCTACCTCCTTTATCATTCTTGATCACCAGTAATATATTTTGAGATCACAATACATATTTGTAATCCCTAGATTTACCTCCCATCTAGAAATGTGAAACTCCCTTATAATCTCCTTATATAATCCTTTAGAAACCCATACTTGGCTATAGAAAAGAAGAGAATTATCACTGATAAGAGACCATCCTAATGGTGGATCCCCACCATATAAGCTTTCCCTTAGAGATAATCCCTATGAATCAGATGAATAATCTATCTTGATCTAATCAAGAAGCATGGGAATAATATATGTTGAGGTTAGAGCTACTCGTTCTTGAGACTCTTGAACATCTAGATGCATATTTGCAAATAGTGTCATCATCTACCACTCATCGCAAGACACCCACACTGACTCTATCTACATATTCTAGTTCAAGGCATCAAAAATGAAATTTCCCTTGATCGTTGTATAATCCAGCTCAAATTCAAAAGACTATAGATACTCAACCAACATTTTTTTAAGGTTTAGTTCCTACTGATAAAATATATACCTAAGCCTCTTTTTTCCTATTTACACCACAAACCTATCACCTATAAGATAGTGTCTCTGGCATCTCAGGGAGTGTACCACTAATGTTAACTCCAAATTGTGAGTAAAATAATTCCTCTCATGTAGTCTCAGTTATCTGGATCCATAAGAAACCACTCAATCCTTCTACATCAGAACTGCTCTGAGTCTAACTCTGCATGAATCACAATACATGGTATATGACTTAACCAAAAAATGTAATGTGAGGATCATTTATAAGGTATTACTGATCTTTATCTCTTTAAAATCTATCTCACAATCATCTTACCAAACAAATTGCGCCCCTTTCTTGGTCATCTTGGACATCAGTGCTTCCAGATGGAAGAAGTCCTGGATAAAACTCTGATAATAACCTGTTAAACCCAGAAATCTAAAAATATAGAATACATTCTTGGGACACTTCCAAGATACCATGACTACAACCTTATTTGGGTCCACTAACACTCTATCCTATGATATGACATGACCCAATAAGTTTACTTTATTAATATAGAAACTGAATTTGGTTAGCTTTGCATAAATCCAATGCTCTCCCAAAGTAATCAAGATAATGTAAAGATGTTTGGAATGATCATCTGCTGGATGGGATTACACTAAGATGTCATAAATGAAACCACCACAAATGTATCCATAAAATTATAAAAGATCTAATTCATCAAGTCCATGAATATCAATGGTGTGTTCATCAAACCAAACAGCATCACCATTAACTCGTACAGTCCATACCTTATCATAAAAGTAGTCTAAGGTATATCTAATGGTATCCATATTAACTGATGACACCCTGATCACAATTATATCTTAAAGAAAATCTGATCACCTCTCAGTTGATTGAAGATATCATCAATGCACAGGAGGGGATATTAGTTTTTAGTCATCATCTGGTTAAATATCTGATAGTCCACACACAAGCACAAGGTCTCATCATCCTTCTTTGAAAAAAATCAAGGGAGAACCCCATGGTGACATACTAGGCTATATGAAACCCTTAGATTCTAGATCATTCAACTAAACATTCAATTTTGAAGCTCTATTGGTTCCATCCTGTAATCCGGGATAGAAACTATCTCTACTCCCAATACTAACTCGATCGTGAACTCAATCTATCACTTAGGTGGTAAGCTGTAGAAATCATTAGTAAATACATACTGGATATAATATACTATTGGAGGAAAATTATCTTATTATATTCCACATCATCTATAGAAAGACCTGTTATCTGAGTCGTGATACAATCCAGTCTACACTGAATTGGTCCTGCATGACCCTCTTGAAGATCTCACTCACCCTAGTGAAAATAGTTGCCACCTTCTAGAGATAGAAAGGTAAGTCTCCTCTGATAATAGTCGATATAAACCTAGTATAGAAATAACCAATCTATACTAAGAATCAAATTTAAACCTACCATTTCCACTACAAAAATATCCCCAAGGAAAATATAACTATAACCACTAATTTCTAGAGAACAAGCCTTGAAATTCTTGATTTTATCAAACCACGCTCCTAACAATGTATCGATGGTCAAGAAACTATATAAGATTTCCACAACCAAGCCCAAATGATTTTAAAAAAGGTATATATAAAGGAATTTTATTCTCTTGTATCAAAGAAAAGACATGCAAGGGTAGATGATATAAGAATCATACCTCAGATGATAGAAGGTCCTTCATCCAAATTCAGAGTAATCTACATAACGTGAATCTAACTTACCCCTCTTCCCTATGATTCAATATTACTCACTTGTGTTTATCCCTATGGATGGTACTACTACTTCTATACTAGGAACCACATCCCCTACCTTGACCTAAACATCCAAGGGAAATCTAGTGACCAATCTGCTGAGGGATGGTTGAGTCCTTCCCAGACTCTGGTACTTATCATGATCCCCTACCACTTCTCTACTATTATATGCCCCAAAAAAACCTCGGAAGGTGGCCTAGCCTACCACAAGAATGACACTACAAAGTAGGGTATGGACGCTAAGGTCACTTGTGACTAAACATCCCACACTGATAGCACTATAATGGAACATGGTTTTGAGATGGATACCCACTTCTGTAACTGCTCTTCCCACTATTTCCTTGGTGATAACTACCATAGCTATGCTTTTTCCACCATAATAATAGATCCTAGTTTTCTCTACTAAAACATTATGTCCATTTCTTGAGTCCTCTCTTAGGTTCCCTTCCATGATGAGAGCTTTATTCATTATCTATGAGATACTACTCAATCGAAAAAATTCACCTACGACCTGATCTTATAGTAAAAACCATCCTAGAAATGTCTCACCTTAGCAATATCATTAGATACTAAAGATGGCACAAAGTACTATAATTCAGTGAAATTTATAGAATATTCAATCACTAATATTCCCTCCTATGTCATGTGTATGAACTCACGAACCTTATCATCCATCAACATTTTAGGATAGAAGTGGCTCAGAAACTTTGACTCAAAGTCCTTCAAAGATAACTCTTATTGCTACCCAGATTGCTCTAGAACATCCCATCAATGCTTAGCAGGTCCATTAAGCATGTATACAGAAATCTTTACCCTCCTATTTTCAGGTTTCTCAAGGTTCTTAAAGATCATTTGGAATGAATCAATTAGGAAATCGGCTACCTGGGGGCCTCCCTCCCCCGTGAACATATTTGGATGCTATAGTTAAAAATTTAGTGTCAACTCATACATAAAAGGTATGGTGTGAATAGTATCCCTTTCCATAGATCACTTGACCCTCAAGAATCTATTGTAAATATAAACATCCATCTGATCCTTAGGATCTACAGGAAGTTCCAGTTCAATTGTGTTGGGAGCATGCTGACTATCACTCTCCTGATGCTCAATTCGAATATAATGAGGATAAATTTTCTCTATATGACAAACTCACTCCTTAAAACTCTTGATAACATCAAGGTAAACCTTAAAAGATAACAAAAATAGATAACCACTAGCTCATGTTCTCTATAAACATGGTTTAACAAGTTAATTGGAATTAAATAATAGTTCTTTCATTTTATTTATCAGATATAATAGGGATCGCATTTGATAGTTCACATAGGTAAATATATCACATGCAATAAATATGTACCTATAATGAACAATCCATGTCAATAAGTATCCCTATGTGCCTATGATGATGCATGCATGCTCATCTCACCCCATATTGGGCCACAAGCATAAATCTCAATAACTATAACATCAAACAACATGTGAATCACCCAAGGTGAAATAATATCAACCGTAACAAATGAGAAACATGAATAGCAAACACATCTCTGGGTACTCAGATTTTCTCCCATAGATTGTTAAGATACTCTCATACACAAGATCATTATCAAGTCCCTACATGTCTAGCCTCCTTTATACCTTTCCCAAAAATCAAAGTAATTTTTGGCGCCAAAAATTGGAAGGGAGAAGGATAATAAGAAAGTGCCTGAAGCTGCCTTGTGAATACCTTTCACATAGCACCGTGGCCCCACAAGCCCACTGTGAAACACAGAGGCAAGATGCTCCGCAGGCCGATTTGACGTTCGCAAGCCCGCCGCGAAGCAAGGAGGCGGGATGCTCTACAGGCCGATTTGACGTTCACGAGCCCGCCGTGAAGCTAGGAGGCAGGATGCTCCGCGTGCCCCTTTGACATTCACGATCCCGCCGTGAAGTGAGGAGGCGGGATGCTCCACACACCGCTTTGAAATTCGTGAGCCTACCACGGAGTGGAATTCATCTTCGCGCCGAGCGAGCACTGCTCTACGGCGCCTCTTGCCTATAAATATCGACCTCCCCCCAGGACCAAATCATGGATCATCCAACCTTTCCTCTTCTCGAATCTCAAATCATGAAGCACTTTCTGCTCTTCAAACCATGATCCGCTCAAGGTACATTTTCTCCGCGAAGTGCCTACCCTTTTCCTTTTTTCACCCCTTCTTTTGAGAGGGATGCCTTTCACGAAGCCCACGGGCCTTCGCGAAGGAAGGAGATCCTCACGGGGACTCAGGTCATCGCGGAGTGTTCATGCTTTGCGAAGCACCCCCCATTCACATGTGACTCAAATGATAAGACTGATTCATTGTGCCTCACAAAGCATAGTGCTTCACATGACCTTGCTTCATGAGGCATCCATGCTTCGTAGGGATTTGCTTTGCGAATGCCCTTCCACTTCACGAAGCACTTATTCTATGCACATATGCCCTATGTCTAGGCTAGTCCACTTCACTTCGCGAAGCCCACACCTTCATGAATCCCTTCCCTTGCATGGATCACTAGAGCTCTATGAGGCCTCTACTCGTAAACCCCTTTGCTCTACAAATCCCTCTCTCATGCAACCTCCTAGGTTTGCATGAATCAACTTCAAAGTCCCTTGGACACCACTTCTCATTATGTTGCTTTTCCTCATGCTTCTTCGCATAGGCATGCTAACAGATATTTCTTATTCTCATAGAAATGATAATGTAAACCCCTCAATGGTTTGCTCCATGACACCCTCTATCCATGGCGTTGCCTGTCCCCTCTCTTCACCAAGGTGCAGAGGGTACCAGTTATGTAAGTCCTAGGGGTACGAAGAAAACCTACCTCATCCGCGCTACAGGATGTTAAAATTCCAAGCACCATAGTCCTCAGCACATTATGTTAAACTATGATTTCCCCCCATGCATCCTACATGAGGAAAGGGCAACCACTTTGGTGTAAGCCCCTAGATTTTCTTACAGGAGGCAGCATCCCTACCCCTCCATTCTTCAGTGCCAAATCCCTCTCCCACTAGGATTTATCGCCACCGAGACTCCATAATATAGTAATTCCCAACCTCTTCAGGATGTTAACCACGCATAAGCCCCTGTTTCCTCTTTGGGTTGTGATCACGTGTAATCCCCACTACATTTTCCACAGACTCACCTTTCACGACGTGATCCTTAGGTCTTTGTTGTCTATTTTTTCTCACACCGAGCATGACACATGTGGTCTTAGAGCAAGAACCAACAATGACATCCTCTATGGGTAGCCAAGAGTATAATCCCCACAAATCACCTAAATTATGAGGTCTTTGATACTTTCCAAGGTAGGGTACGTAGGAATCCTCCATGAGGTTCAAGCACACCACACATTGGACCCCAAGTCCTCCTTCACGTCAGTTCACACCCACTTGAACTATGAAGTCTTTGATCCTTACCAAGGCAAGGTATGTAGAAAGCCTCCATGAGGTTCAATCCCACCACCCATTGGACCCCGGGTCCTACTTCACGTCGGTTCACACCCACCTGAACTACTAGGTATTTGATCCTTGCCAAGGCAGGGTACGTAGGAAGCCTCTACGAGGTTCTATCCCACCACCCATTGGACACCAGGTCCTCCTTCACATCAGTTCATACCCACCTGAACTACGAGGTCCTTGATCCTTTCCAAGGCAGGGTACGTAGGAAGCCTCCACGAGGTTCAATCCCACCACCCATTGGACCACAAGTCCCCCATCACGTCGGTTCACACCCACCTAAACTATGAGGTCTTTGATCCTTGCCAAGGAAGGGTATGTAAGAAGCCTCCATGAGGTTCAATCCCACCACCCATTAGACCCTAGGTCCTCCTTTACGTCAATTCAAACCCACCTAAACTGCGAGGTCTTTGATCCTTACCAAGGTAGGGTACATAGGAAGCCTCCACGAGGTTCAAGTCCACCACCCATTGGACCCTAGGTCCTCCTTCACATCAGTTCACCGACCCTTCTAAACTATGAGGTCTTTGATCCTTGCCAAGGTAGGGTACGTAGGAAGCCTCCATGAGGTTCAAACCCACCACCCATTGGACCCCGTGTCCTCCTTCACGTCGGTTCACCAACCCTCCTGAACTACGAGGTCTTTGATCCCTGCCAAGGAAAGGTATGTAGGAAGCCTCCCTGAGGTTCAAGACCACCACCCCGGTCGTTCTGATCATCTTCACATCAGTTCGACCCCATTCAATGGTAAGCTGTTGGGGCCTCAATCAGTGGTAAGACGTTGTGATCCTATTTAGCGGTAATCCATTGACATTTTATCCAGTGGAAAGATTTTGCGACCCCATCCAACAATAAGCCTTTGAAAACCCCAATTGGTGGTAAGCCATTGTCAGATGAACTACGTGGACTTTGATTCCATTCCACGGGGATATGTAGGAATCCCCTTTGAGGCTTAGGCCCAAAACCATCATCATCCTCATGATAGTTCCATCCCATTCACCATTCACTTCATACAACCACTCTATCATCCATCCTGATTCTTATCCGGGCCGCCACATCCCAGTGAAATCATGCCATATCATTCCCCATTCCCCTCAATAGTGACCGGGAAGTCAACCACACATTGGCCCCAACATCGGTGTTCCCTCCAAGGGTTACACTCATTTGATCCACTCTAGTCAGTGTTCTGATCAGTCTGATCTGTCTCCGCTGAACGTTAAACTTGCGGCATACCCTATGTTAAACATGGGAAGTTGAGGAAAACCTTAGATACATGCCCATGGCATATGATTACCCGTGTTCGATGTGGGATGCCTCGGGCTTCCACGCCCTCGAGAAGCCCTATAATAAGGGACATAAGATAGAAGTACCAGTGTCCCCACGCCCAGACACGCCAGTGATGCCCAACGTGACTACTCCCCTGACTGAAGGTTGCTGCCCTGACCGGACCCCTTGGAATTTTCCAACAGAAGCAGTGTAATTAACTGGTGTCCATGAAGATATGGTTCTAGGAAGAGTTTCATGAACAATGTCTTAAATCTATAAGGGAGACCTAGACTAGGTGATGAGTTCCAAGGAGGAATCCATGGAAGGAAGAACCGACATCGCATCATCCCTTTTTGATCAAGGAGAAAACATCACTGAAAAAGTGACGAATGCTGCCCGCCTTTGGAAAGTGGGAATGTGGGGCAACAGCTACGCATTTTACACAGACGGATGCATGCGCCCTAGCGAAAGCGTCGGAAATAGAAATGGTGAACCCGACATGAAATTCTTCTCCTTAATATGAAGATTAGTAGCGTTTGAGTCATCAATGGATTAGCATGTCACCGGATCCAGTTATCTGGTGCCAAGTCCTGCCAATCAAATAGCAGTCCTAGCGTGAAACTCACCAGAAGTTGGGGAAGTAGAACGTTGGATATCCCGTTCTGCGAGGTGGAAGCGTGGATCCCTCTTACTAGTCATGGAAGATGGACTAGCGCTAGGGAATTGGTCATCGATTACTTTTTCTTTCAGCACTGACGAGTTAATCTCCCTGATCCTCATGAATCAAGTAGCTGCACTCAGAACGCGATCACCGCCTGCACACCAACGCAGGGGTAGGGGCAGTACCAATGCAGCAGTCCCGCACAACTCCGTCTCTTCCACAACGGCCTCTACACCCATGGCCCTAGGGCGCCCACACCCCATCTCCCCATCCGAGGTTATTCAGTGGAGGGTAATCAATAACCTCATGCACCATTACGAGGAGGAGGGTATAATCTCGACTCGGGATATGGTCTGCCTAGATCTGGAGTCGTCTGGACCTCATCGCCAATGCCGCCCCCGAGGGCCGCGCAGGGAGCCGCTGCTCCCCATGCCGACATATAACCATTTTGGGAGCCTCTCCCCGGAACGCTTTGACGACTCCCTGCCTTACGCTGACGAGGTTGGTAACATCCGGCCCAGCCTGGTTAGAGTCCCATTCCAGGGGCTCCCAGTGAGGGATCCCACCTAATTGCGTCTGTGCCACCACCCGGTCTTGCTGGAAGAGGAGCAGGTAAGCCACGTACCTGCACCACCATCCCCAGTTCGTCCGACCCGACGCCAGCGTCAGGCGCAAGCTGAGGACGCCCGCCAAGGGGCGTCAACGTCGACGACTACTATGGATCGAGCCACCACTGACTCATATCATCAGTTCCCTGAATATGTTGAGAAGGGGCACTTATACGCCCGACCAGGATCAAGTCCCCAACCACCCCACAGGTAGGCTGGGTCGACTCTCTTGGTCTCTGGCACAAACAGTGGTCACTGCGAGCTAACCCACAGTGATGCCACCCGGTACGGAGGTCCTCCCCGTACCACTAACATGGAAAGCATGTACCTTCCCCGCTTCGAGGATTAGCATGGAGGTCTTCCCCATGCTACACTCAATCAAAATGAGGGTCTTCTCTGCGGCAATGAAACTCAGTGTAGGGGTCTCTCCCGTGCCCATTACACCGGGTATGGGGTCATTCCTCCTGCCACCGACTGTCGGTGTAGGGATGTTGCACATCCGGTATCTCTCCAATGTGGGGATCATCCCCACATCCTCTCAGCAGCTGGTAAAGGTCCTCCTCGCCTCATCAACCAAATGGATGAAGGTAAGCCTCACTCCACCCGCACCCAGCACGAAGGTCCTACCAGTGTTCAGCTAGCCCAGTACAAAGACCCTCCTCATACTGAGGCCACCAGGGGAAACAAGAATGAAGATCCTCCCCATGCTCCTTCCAGTTCTAGCGGGGGTCATTCCCACTCTAGTGCAACCCATGGAGGTCCTCCCCATGTCCCCTTTGACATTTTTTCCGGTGCTCCTCGCACCCTGTATTTCTCAGGTGGAAACCCTCTCCACCTCAGCACCAGTGCAGCTGAAGGATCTTGTGTCAGAAATCAGCCCTGTCCTGAGGAACCACCCAGGGGTAGGAAGGCGGGTCACCGCCACCATAAGAAGAATTCTGGGAAGTTCCATACATAGATCAAACCAGTTCACTTCTCAGACTCTAAATTGGAATATGACTCAGCACGAGAACCCTCCTCTCGCTCAGTCGAGTCAAGGGATGGGGCGGGAACAAGGCGCATCAGCCTAGTACTCCCGGAATGCGAGGTCCATATAATTTCTACCTTCCTTCGTAGGTATATCTAGGATGATGAAAATCTGGCAACCCCGCAGGTCACGGTCATGCAATCACAACCGTCATCACCAGAAGCACTCTCTACCTCGACAAGAGATCATAGAGAGCTATTTTGGGGACCAATGGCAGGCGAGCAGCAGTGCGGCCTATCGCCAGTATCCCTATCCCTTGAGTCAGGAACTGCGGTCGTTGGCCCATCTTATCGCGACATAGTGGCCAAATCACTATACTCTTCAGAAGATAGCCCGAGATTTGGTGGCCGGTCAGCCCGCTCGCCATACTCCCCACCGGCCAGCCTGCCATCCCAGCGGTCTACCTCAGTACCGCTGCCAGTTCCTCAGCCACCTTCAGTTGACGAGTGGGGAAATCAAGGTCCAGACCCTGAATCCAATCTAAGGAGCTTATGGAACATCCTCTTAGTGGACCACTTCTCGTAGATGTTATGGCCTGTGGATCACTGAATTTTCACACACTGAAATCCCTCACCCCTGTCAACGCTCCTTTCATCACAGAATCTAAAGATTGGAAAAGGGAAAAATCTGAGATTAAAATGGTTCGACCTTTGAAGAAAACATCAAAAATCGACAAAGGGATGAACAAGGAGAACTTTGCCCATATGCCGTGCAAGTTTCCTCATCGTCACGCAAGTCCACTTGCGCGACACACTTTGGAATGCAAGTGACTTGCATGACATAAATGGTAACCGCTCGGGGTCTTCTCCAGCCTATAAATAGACCCTATGGGCCCCCCATTCAGAGGATTTTTTCCAGAAACTCGGATCTAAGCTCCCGACGCCCAAGTCTTTTCTCAAAGCATCCGGAACACTTCTAAGGTAATTTCTTACCTAGAACGGAAGATCTAAAGATAGGGAGAAAGGCCTAAGTGTTGAAACTCATCAACACTTGCGCGCCTGAGTGGCCAGCCCTTAAGGGAAGTGGACACACTTGTGCGCCGCCTTACTCCTTCAATAGAACTTGCACGTCCCTTTTCTGGAAGAACCTTAAGAGGATTCTAAAGGCCTTAATGAAGAGTCGCTCAAATATTACAATGTTGGTTGAATACCGCGCAAGTACCCTATACATGTCGCGCAGGTATACCTGTGCGACCAATACTTGCGCGCCCACGCAGTACCTACGTGCCTTCCAAGACTTGCGCGCCCCTGCCTTTTTTGAGTGCCCTTCTTGCCCATTTTACCCCTCTTAAGACATTACCCCTTTCCTACTCAAGATTCAATCTTCAAGACACTCTTCAAAGCCATTTATGGCATGATTTCTTGATTTGACTTCCTTATCTGAAAGGAATTCGGTGGAATATCTCTCAAAACCTAGTGATTTACATATCTTTATGTCACTAAAGATTCAGAGTTAATTCATTCAACCTCATCCTTAAAATCCTTAACCTGGGTCTCCTTTTCAGGAATAATCCCCAGTCCTAAGTCCTCCAAATCTGGGCATCCTCCTCAGGAGTAAGCCCCAAATTCTTAAAGTTCCCAAATCTGGGCATCCTCCTCAGGAGTAATCCCCAAACATTAATCCTTAACCTGGGATTCCCTTTCAGGAATAAGTCCCATTCATAATTTTGGGCTTCCTTTTCAGGAGTAAGCCCCAATTCCCCTAACCTGGGCTTCCTCTTCAGGAATAAGTCCCAGTCATAAACTTGGGCTTCTTTTTCAGGAGTAAGCCCCAAGTCCCTTAATTTCTCTTAACCAGTCCTAATTTACTTTTGATCTGGGATTCCTTCTCAGGAGTAAAACCCAATTATCAATCCTCTCCTAATCTGGGCTTCCTTTTCAGGAATAAGTCCCAAATTAGAGTATTCAAATCTCCATAAAGCACATATACCTTTATGGACTCTGTTTCTGGATTTTCTCCCTAAAGTAAATCCTAATCTTCATTTATCTGGGCAGTCATACATACATAAGCCCCAAACCATTTCTTATGATTAAATATTTCATGGCCCAATTGTCTATTTTATTACCAATACCTCTTGTTTCTCACACCGAGCATGACTCACGTGAGATTAGAGAGTAAAATTAATTATGACATCCTTATTTGAGCCATCAATAATAAACATCATACTCCCTTACTCGAACTACGTGGGTTCTGATTCCTTTTCCAAAACAAAGGATACGTAAGTAGCCCGTCTACGGGTTCGATCCCAACTCTGAAATAATCCATGTCCTTCTGAATGACAATAAACTTCAAGTGCCCCACTGAGTGGCTTTAAAACCAGCCTGGTCATCATAATGACCAATAGAATTTTATATAAATGTTTTGAAGGATACCATTGACCAAGAATCTCTAAATAGATACAGATGATTCTCTATTGATGAAGAACCTCGAATACATATAAAAGATTCTCTAAATTTCTTACATATTTAATCATTGATTGTCAAAACTGAAGGAAAAGATCATTTTATACTTGGTAATGTAATAAGTATTCACGAACATAACTTAAATCTATAAAGAGAGTCCCAGAATAGACAATAATTCCCCTCAAAAAGGTGTGATGAGTCCAACCTCCCATCCTCTCGACCAATGCAAATTCCTAAGCCTCATCAGTCCACAAGCTAATGAGTTCCTACCTTTGGAAAGTAGGTCCAAATGGATGTGGAATCATTGGATGTTTCTGGTTCTACGAACAAACCCGTTAGAAACCGATCGGAACGTTTGAATCTCCCATCTAGGAGGTCATCCCCGAATTCCGAGGGAAACAAAAAATGGTGAACCCGACGTGATTCCTTAACCAAGTTAAAATGATGTTTTACCTATTTGTTAAGCCCCTATTTAAAACTCAATAAGAGGGCTAACAAAAACAATCATTGACATGTGTGCTCATCCAAAGGATGAAGTGGATGAATTTATCTTGATTACGTCTGTTATATCAAACAGGCACTCTTTTCCAAGATCTTCTGTATTTCCATAATGGTTGCTCTCAAATTCACACTTGTGAATACTGCTGCTGCAAATACCACTACTGTTATTCCTATTAGATCTTCATCCGCTCTGAGGATGAAATCACCTACTCAGCGTCTTCAACGCTGGGTATCAAACGCGCTGGTTAAGGAGTACCGTCAACACAGTACCATCCCAACTATGGAGGCTGCCCGACAGGCCCTCCAAGTGAACAACTCACACAGGTCATCTGGACAACGATGACCAGTGATCAAGAGGCAGGCGGTGCTGACTACCATCTCCAACCGTTTCGGGTCATTATCCCCAGAACGCAATTTCCATTCGCTCCCTTACTCTGAGGAAGTGAATGAGCAGGTCCCTCAGGAACTTAATTCAAAAAGATAGGAGTCCTTCTCGAGGGCTCCCATCAACAATCACCGCCAGACTCGTGCGGCAGTGCGCCCTCAACATGATGAGGGTACCGACTCCAGGCATTCGGCTCAGGTTCCTCGAACCCGAGCAGGAAAGATGAACCGCCAGAGGCGGAATCCGGTTAACAATGGGAAGGTTCTCATTCCTTCCATCTCCGGAGAAGTCCACCAACCTAACTTGGTGGCGAACAACGAGCAGGCACATACACCTACCCGTTTTAATTCCGCTGTCCAGCAGACTCGTCTGGCAGCATCACGCCAATCCAGCCAGGCAATTCTGGCGGAGTACTATAAGCAGGAACATACAGCTGCTTATACATCATTAGTTAGCCAGCAGGCTCACCTGACAACATATGATGGATCTCGTCAACCGCGTTTGGCGAAGTGTAATCAGCAGGCACATACACCTTCTAATACTAATTAAGTCTACCAACAGTCTCGCTTGGTAGCGCATGGAGAAGTCAGCCGGAAATCTCCGACGACAAACAGAAGGCAGACTCAACTCTCCGCCCCCACACTTGAGTACTGTCAAGATTCAATGACAGGAAAAGGAGGACAGGAGCAGGCACATACACCTAATCCAAGCCCGGAATGGACGTATATCGCCGTTCCGGCAGCTGAAGTCACCAATCATATTTTGTCAATGGTGAAAGAGCAGAAGAAAATTCCTGCTCATATTCTGGATGCTTGCCAGGATATCATAACAGCTTTAGAATCATCTCAGGGAAAGACACATAAATCTATCCCTAGCAGTGGAGTGACACATCAATGATTCACTCCGGAACAGACACACACATCTGTTCCAGTCCAAGAGGGTTATGGGGAATACTCCCCCATATCATACGGACAACCAAGTCAGGCACATAAACCTGATTTGAGTGAAGATCGTCAGCCTAACCTGACCATCTTTCCTGATCAGGAACATACACCTGCTCAGAGCAACCACTTTCATCAACAAGTGGTTTCCAAAGTGAGTAAGAAGGCATCTAAGAAAAAGATCCTCCCAGCATAGTCAGGAGATCAAAGGCCAATCTGTAACAAGGCCTTGCTCGATGCTGGAGTTCTTGAAGCCCTCAGACAATTATCTGTTGGAATTCAAGATTCTACTCCCTCAGTTCCCAATAGTGGGAATATTAATTCCGAAGGTCTTCAACAGACACTTCCTCATGAAGGCTTGCTTCATGACAATTCGGTCAATCTTGAAGTTTCGTCTTCAGATGAGAGCCACAGGAACCCTTTGTGTGGTCAGAAGACCAAGGAGCAAGAGATCTCATCTTTTGTTGTAACCCATTATGGTGGTCCTCCCCATGATGATGAATTTTACTGCAAAATTCCTCTCTGCAGTAGTGATTCACATTGCCTGGAAAATACTCCAGTGGACAATGTAGTGCCGAGAAAGCCCTCTTATCTTGAGGCATTTGAAAATGCGAAACCAGTCATGTCTGATGCTTTATCTCTAGCAAGTGAAATACTTTCTCAATTAGAAGATAGCCCAGGGTGTAGGTCATTCTCCGAACCACCCCTAAGTCATGCATCTTCTAGTTTGATCAATGATCTCTCTACCAATCTTGTTGAATCCGATGAAGCAACAAGGAAACACCAACTTTGGTCAAAACAGGTATAAGAATCTTTATTTAATGATTAAGAGGAAATGCTGAACATGAGGAAAAAACTGGAAAAAAGTGAGATACCAGTCATGTTTTGGCCTTTGGCTGACTCCCAATATGACATTCCAAAAATGTTGATGGAAGATGAAGTCCATGATATTCGTCTCAACATATGGAAAACTCTTTTTCAATTGAAGAAGAAGGTATTATCTTATGATGAATATGAAAATCATATTAAGATAATAGAAGGGATACAACGTCATATTTATTTGGCATCTCTATCAGTCTCTCCGTATCCGAAGGCTGAAAAGCATCAGAGAACCCTTCAACATTCATGCCTTGGCGCACTAAGAAAATTGCTTCAGTTAATTGCCAATGCCCCATCTGCTGTTCATATCAGAGGATGGGGTGTTCACGGAGCACTACATTTCACAGTGCTTTCTAGTCAGCAAAGCCCGCCGAAAATGGTCTCATGCAATGTTATTGCCCATGGCCGGCCACAGTCAATGGGCTTTGTTTGTAATCAAAAGCTTGCTCAAGAACAGGCTTCAACTAGTTCCTCTCAAAATCAAGCATATAGAGAACAAGTTGTTGAATTGCTCCTACATCAAGCAGGCGAGAATATTGCACAAGCCTCTCGTATGGAGAAAACACGTCATCAAATGACAGAAGTTTCGGAAATCATCCAACGGTCTGTTGAACTAGGTGATAAAAGTGGATACAGGTTAATGCATCCAGCTAATTTCCAAACTAAGATTTGCAAGATCAAGAGAGCTTTTAAGAAGATCTCAGACATATCATGTCAAGAGCCACCCCAGCTTGTCAGACTGGGGACTCCTTTAACCCAACCCTCAGAATCAACAAATGGGATTTGAGGAGTTGAGCGGAAACAGCAGGAACATCCCCAGTTCATGAGACTGGGGACTCTTTCAAATCATCAATCCCCTCCTCAGAGAATGTTGGTCTTTTCTTGATTAGGGAAGAAGCCCCAAGAGGAACGAAGATACAAATTATCAGGAGATTCCCTCCAAGTTATAGCTTGTCAAGAAGTTCCTAAATTATTGAATCAACAAAAGTCAATGTCTCATCAAAGACATGAAAGAAGACAATATCACAGAAATGTTGATAGAAGGGATGCGATGCATTATACATCAATCAATGTCATCAATGCCGTTGTTGCTAATCCACCAGAGGAGGCTCACTCAGGGGACTCAGATGAAGAGCGTCCTTCTCAAGAAAATGTACGCACCGATACAAATGAAGAAGGTGTGCGTACAAGAAGTCAAAGGATTACTCAGAACCTAGGTAATCCACTTCCTTCTCTCCAAAAAGTATCCAACAAAGGGAGGGGAAAGAATCAGGTTACATATCCTTCCTCTGGAGAAGGTCAATCGCTCTCATTAGAGCAAAGATTTTCACAACAGGAGGAAGAAATGAAAGAATTAAGAAGGTTGAATGCAGAACTACTTCAGAGTAGTCTTCTTCTTAAGAATGCTGGAGTCCAACAGCCGAAGGAATTTGTTGCAGCTACTGAGATGGATCAGGAATATCCTCCTTTATCAGTACACCCTCAGAGGTCTAATCCTACGGGTCAAGCGCAACAACGGTTGGCAGTGCCACCATCAGTTGCAGCACCAACCACCACATCTGTCCAAGCTCCATTCATTTCACCTACCCAAGACCAAATTCAACCGGATGTTTCTCAAAAGTTAATAACTACTATTGAGTCATTAACAGCTCGGTTAGAAATTATGGAAGGGAAATGGGCGCAAGTTCAACCAGAAAAGAAATTTTACCCTGAATGGGTAGATTCAATTTCTCCTCCATCCAGTTTTGGAAACCCTGTTTTCCCTACTTTCAATGGATCAGGCGACCCTGAACAACATTTGACACATTACGTGTCTTGTTGTGATCCTATGATGGGAACTCCAGAGTAGAAAGAAGCAGTGAAACTCAGATGCTTCGTGCGAACCTTGCAAGGACGATATTTTGTCTGGTATACAATCTTGCAATCCTGGTCAATCATTGGATGGGAGGATCTTCGCCAAAAATTCCTTCTTCAGTTCAGCTCAACTTTGCCAAAAACGACAGTTTTTGATCTTACAAACTGCAAGAAAAGGGAGAATGAAAGAGTCTCTGATTTCATTGCTCGCTGGAAGGGATTAACATATTCCCTGAGTTTAGCACTCCCTCAGGAGGAGCTGTTGCCAATCTGTGTGGAAAATTTGCATGACAAATTATGCACGTCATTGATCCCTGTGAAATACATAGGAGGGTTTCGAGACCTTACTTAAATCGCTTAGTAGATTGAAGATTCCCTTATACAGGCTAAGGCTAAATCTCGTGTAATTCCATCAGCTCTAGGAAGGAGAATGGGTAAAGCGGAAACTGCTACAGTTATTCTTAAACAAGCTCCTGTACCTATTTCTACTTCAAAACCTTCATCTTCTCGAATGGCTCCACCTCCTGAACGCCAAAAACAAAGGTCGTTTCGTCCAATTGATCAAAGAGATCAACGACGAAAACAATTTGAGGATTTGAAGAGTAAAACATACTCTTTCCGAAATGAGCAAGTTTCTGGTTACTTCATTTCAGCTCTAGAAAATAATTTGGTTCAATTACCAGTGCCCAAGAGGCCAAACAAGGAAGGAGATGAAGACCGTCCCAATTATTGTCCCTTTCATCAAATGTTGGGTTATCCCATCCAGGAGTGTTTTGTCTTTAAAGACCTCCAGCAAAATATGGTAGACTTGGGACAAGTCAAGTTGAAAGGTTCTTCGACTCAGGTAGCATGTGTTACTGCTATAGTTCCAGAAGAGGAATGTAAATGGAAAGAAGTCAAAAGTAGAAATGCACAGAAGTATGATGATTGGATGGTCAGAAAGACAATCAATCAGACTCATGCCATTTTTCAAACACAATTAAAGAAACCAATTGTGTCTTCTGCCATGAATATTACGGTAAAACCCTCTTCGTCAGAGGGAAAGTCCTCAAAGAAACGGCTTGATTCATAGAAGGAAAAAGAATCAGAAGAAGATGAGTATGTGTCAAAGCCTAAATTGTCTTTGACTCTGGCAGACTCTATGCCATCTACTTCAAAGCCACGGGCACCGCCCCATCAAACGGCACAGCCTAAACAGGATAATCAGGCAGAGTCTTTATCAGACGAAGAGTTAATCTTTGGTTCTGTTAATATGATTCAATTAACAGATCCGTATTCCAGTCGTAATTTCAATTTTGATGAGCCTGAATTCCCTGTATCAAATAAGGGAATCTGAGGAAGTTCTAGAGGTTCAGGATACAGGGGAAGACGTGGATCTTTACAAAGCCACTACTCCAATTCTACCCCTGCTAGCACTGTGTATGCAGCAGAAACTCGTGGTAGAGCCCTTCAGCGAGCTCAAAAAGAACAAGAAAGTTCTTCTGCCAATAGCCAACTCAATCTTGGAACAGTTATTTTGGAAGACCGATTGAAGGTTCCATCTTCTTTATCTCAGCAAGTAAATGGATCTAATCGGTCTAATCTTCTAAAACCAAGGATGTTGCCAACTTCTATCCCAATACAAGATGCATCAGTTTCCAAAGTATCTGCTTCCAAGGTACCTGCTAAACCGCATATTCCTGTTGGGAAACGCAGACCTCTAGATCAAAAGTATGATATATTGAAAAACTTGTCCCAAGTACCAGCCAAGTTATCAATTTTGGATGCTTTGAATCTGTCAAAAGATCTTCGGGAAGCACTCATCGAAGCTTTGTCAAGTCCTTAGGAGTTTGAAGCTGAAATTGCTGCAGCTGAAGTCTATCACATAGAGAATAATCCTGCAGAATGCCATGCAGTGATATATTTTACTGATAAAGATGAAGATGATGTTGTTCATGGGCACATAAAACCTCTATACTTATCTGTAAAATTCAATGGTGTAGATATCCGAAGATCTTTCATTGACAATGGTTCAGGAGTCAACCTCATGCCCATTCGTACACTTCGTCGATTGGGCCTCACGGAATCTGATTTATCTCCTTCTACCATGATGTTACAAGGATATGATAAAAATGAACAAAAACCACTGGGAGAAGTTACACTCAGAACTCAGTTTGGAGATCTTGTATTCAATTTGGATTTCATGATTATTGATCAAGACTCAGCTTTCAACGTCTTTCTTGGAAGACCCTGGCTACATCATCATGCGGTTATCCCTTCATCATACCATCAATGTCTCAAATACTGTTTCAATGGTCAAGTTGGAACATTGTATGGTGATAAGGCCTCGTTAAAGACATGTGAGTCTCAGTACATTGAGGCGGAATTTTATCACATGAAGGGAAGAGAGAAATCTACAATAAAGGAAATTACCAAAGTTAATGCTCCATATGGTTTGGAGAAGATTCCAATAAATCCATTTACACATGTGAGTACAGATTATGTGTTACCTATCAGTCAAATTGACAAAATAGTCCCAAATCAAAATACTCTTATGGAAAGATCCATAATGTCAATTACGGCAATCGAGTCAGACAACATGGGAGAAATTGGTAACCTACCAAACAGTGATGAAAACACAAGTGGTGACGTTTTCATTTCATCTGCTGAAATCCAACAGGTCTATACTTCACCAATCATGCCAGAAGAAGTTATAGCAACATAGAAGTTGAATAATGATGTCGATTCTCAATCCATCATCTCCTCTTTATTTCCCAAAGAATACCCTTTATCATCAATAGGGTCGGAAATGGAAGCTTCTTCTTCAAAATGTGCAAATTTTGACATCTCTTCTGATCATGAAAATTTTGTTTTGTCATCTACTATGCAAGTAGAAACGGAAGAAATAGCACATGATGAAGAGGAAGAGGAAGATCTTAGAGATGATCCTCCAGCATTTGAAGAGGGTATCTCTACCACTGTGGATGAACTCAGAGAAATAAATCTGGGTACAGAGAAAGATCCACGCCCCACTTTAATTAGTGCGGCCATGACCCTTGAAGAGCAAGAGATGTATATTTCTTTTCTAAAGAAAAATAAAGATATTTTTGCTTGGAACTATAAAGAAATGCCTGGGCTTGATCCTGATGTTGCTACTCATCATTTGGGTTTACCAAAAGAACATCGAGGATTTAAGAAAGCCGCGAGAAGAACACACCCAACTTATGATTCCAAAATTGAAGCTAAAGTGGATAAGTTGGTCAAAGCTAACTTCATCATAGAAGTTCAGTATCCCAAGTGGTTGGCTAATATTGTCACTGTAAAGAAGAAGAATGGACAAATTAGGGTTTGCATCGATTTTAGAGATCTTAATCGGTATTGTCCTAAAGATGATTTCCCAGTTCCGATTACAGAACTCTTAATTGATGTGATGGCTGATTATGAAGTACTTTCCTTCATGGATGGATATTCCGGATATAATCATATTCGAATGGCCCCAGAAGATGAGGAATCCACAGCCTTCAGAGCCCCTCAAGGTGTGTTTTGTTACCGGGTGTTTCCCTTTGGTTTAAAGAATGCAGGTGCAACATATTAACGCGCCATGCATCGTATCTTCAAACCTTTCTTAGGGAAGTTTGTTGAATGATATGTAGAAGATTTTGTGGTTAAATCCAAACAACGTTCTAATCACTTGGCTGATTTGGAAGTCATATTCCACAAGCTTCGACAACATAATTTGAAGATGAACCCCTTAAAATGTGCTTTTGGGGTAACCTCAGGAAAATTTCTTGGCTTTGTTGTACACCATCGTGGTATTGAAGTCGATCCTGAGAAGACCAAGTCAATCCTTGGTATGTCACCTCCTCAGAATTTTACAGAATTAAGAGGACTTCAAGGACACTTATCCTATATTCGGCATTTCATCACCAATTTGGCAGGCAAAAGTTTACCCTTTACCAAATTAATGAAAAAAGGAGTCACTTACCAGTGGACTGAAGAATGTCAAGAAGCGTTTGATGTTCTCAAGAAATACCTCTTGAGTCCACCGGTACTCATGCCACCTGTTGAAGGAATACCACTTATCCTCTATGTGACAACTCTAGAGCGATCATTGGGTGCCTTTCTTGCTCAAAAGAATGATGTTGGGAATGAAAATAGCCTCTACTATCTCAGTAGAACTATGCTTGAAGCAGAAACCCGGTATTCAAGTATTGAGAAGTGCTGTCTGGCATTAATCTTTATAGTTCAGAAACTGAGACACTACCTGCAACATCACGAGGTCCAATTGGTATCTCGCAATAATATGCTCAAATTCATTCTTAGTCGTCCAATGCTTAAAGGACGTCTAGCAAGGTGGGCAGTTATTTTGCAGCAGTTCGACATTCAGTATGTGTCTCAAAAGGCGATAAAGGGCCAAGATCTGGCTGATTTCCTAGCTGAACATCCTTCAGTGGAAGACACATCTTCAGATATTGAACTCCCTGATGAGGAAGTTTTCTCTATTCAAGAGAGTCCTCAAACATGGGAAATGTATTTTGATGGTGCTTCCAGAAGTCCAACAGGGAAGAAAATGGAAAATCCTGAATTCAACAAAGTTGGTTTAGGAATTGTGCTCATTTCTCCAGATAAGGCATTGTTACCTTATTCCTTTTTATTGTGGGAAGGTGGTACCAATAATGAAGCCGAATACCAAGCTCTTATCACAGGCTTGGAGTTAGCGCTTCAAGCACAAGTGAATCACTTAAAGGTGAAAGGTGATTCAGACCTGGTAATCAAACAAGTCGATGGGGATTATGCCATCAGAAAAGAAGAATTAATCCCTTTGTATGATTATGTCAGAGAGTTAATGGCGGAATTCCCTTCAGAACCGACATTTTCTTATGTCCCAAGATCACAAAATGCTAAAGCTGATGCGCTGGCTAATATAGCCACAACTCTAGCAGATCCAAATCGGGACGAGACAACCATCAGTATTGCCCACCGTCGTGCAATTTCACCTTATGTTCAAGCCAAAACAGAGGAAATTAATGAAATTAGTCCCATTCTTGAACCGTATGGTCATACTAAAGGATGGATGTCACCTATCAGGAAATACCTTCAAAATGGAACACTTCCACCTGATAGAGCCGAGAAAGAACAAATCTAGCGACGTGTGGTCAATTTTACTCTTTATGATAGCCCAAACTACCTAGAGAAAATTCTCTACAAACGTGGTTTTGATGGAGTTCTCTTCAGATGCATTGATGGTTAAGATACAATGGCTGTCATGAAAGAAGTGCATGCAGGAGTCTGTGGTGCCCACCAGTCTAGACATAGATTGTCTGATCAAATTCGAAGGCTTGGATACTTTTAGCCTTCAATGATACAAGATTGTGTTAATTTCACAAAGAAGTGTCATTCATGCCAAGTACATGCCAACTTCATTCATCAACCTCCAGAGTTGCTTCATACAGCTAAATACTCGTGGCCATTTGCCACATGGGGAATGGATGTGGTGGGACCTTACCCTTCAGCTATGGCCAAGCAGTTTAAGTACATTCTTACTGCTACTGATTTCTTTTCCAAATGGGTAGAGGCAATACCTCTTAAAGAAGTCAGTTCTAAATGCATTGTTAGCTTCATCAAGTCTAACATCATTACTAGATTTGGTGTCTCACATACCATATTGACGGACAATGGCACCAACTTCTGTTCTTCTGAGGTGAATAAATTGTATCAAGAATACAACATTAAATCCAACCATTCATCTCGGTATCATGCGGCGGTCAATGGCCAAATAGAAGACTTTAACAAGACTCTTTCAAATATACTGCAAAAGATGGTGGATAAAGATAAGAGGTCATGGCCTGATAAACTCTTTCATGCTTTATGGGATTATCGGACTACCACCCACAATGCAATGCGGTCAACTACATATTCGTTGGTATATGGAACGGAAGCAGTCTTTCCAATTGAAGTTCAATTGCCCTCACTCAGAGTAGCCATTTCTGATCAGTTATCTACAGATGAGAAATCTCAAAAGCGATTGAATGAATTGGAACGGTTAGATGAGAAAAGATTGTGCACTTTGCACCACTTGGAAATCTATCAGAATCGAATAGCACGAGCTTTTAACAAAAAAGTTCGTCTTCGTTCATTCATTCAGGGAGAATTGGTATTAGTTCTCAGAACTCCAATGATACGAGGAAAGAAACCTCCCAAGCTTGAGCCAAAATGGGAAGGACCTTATTCAATACATAGGGTCTACTATAATAGAGCTTATTCATTAATCTCGATGGATGGAGAACTCATTACTACTCCAACTAATGCCAGATTTTTGAAGAAGTATTTTGTATAAACTACAAAGTATTCACGTAATGTCCCCGCAACATGACACTAAACTGTGCGGCACCAATGTCCCCGCAACATGACACTAAACTATGCGGCACCAGTTCATCCTTTCTATATGACGTTAAACTATACAGCAATGGTCCAGTATGACTTTAAACTCTTCCTTGGTCCAGTATGACCTTAAAATATTCACAATATGTCCCCGCAACATGACACTAAACTGTGCGGCACCAGTTCGTCATTGCTATATGACGTTAAACTATACAGCAATGGTCTAGTATGACCT
This sequence comes from Viscum album, assembly GCA_963277665.1. Taxonomy (NCBI): domain Eukaryota; kingdom Viridiplantae; phylum Streptophyta; class Magnoliopsida; order Santalales; family Viscaceae; genus Viscum; species Viscum album. The sequence goes on from OY728135.1 coordinate 1,711,354,534, forward strand.
TAAACTTCCCCTTTCGTCCAACATGAAGTTAAACTGTAATTTCCCCGCAACACGACATTAAACTGTGTGGCACCAGTTCGTCCTTGCTATATGACGTTAAACTATACAGCAATGGTCCAGTATGACCTTAAACTCCCTCTTTCGTCCAAAATGACGTTAAACTGTAATGTCCCCACAACATGACACTAAACTGTGCGGCACCAGTTCGTCCTTGCTATATGACGTTAAACTATACAGCAATGGTCCAGTATGACCTTAAACTCCCCCTTTCATCCAACGTGACGTTAAACTGTAATGTCCCTACAAAACGACACTAAACTGTGCGGCACCAGTTCGTCCTTGCTATATGATGTTAAACTATACAGCAATGGTCCAGTATGACCTTAAACTCCCCCTTTCGTCCAACATGACGTTAAACTGTAATGTCCCTGCAACATGACACTAAACTGTGCGGCACCAGTTTGTCCTTGCTATATGACGTTAAACTATACAGCAATGGTCCATTATGACCTTAAACTTCCCCTTTCGTCCAACATGACGTTAAACTGTAATGTCCCCGCAACACGACACTAAACTGTGCGGCACCAGTTCGTCCTTGCTATATGACGTTAAACTATACAGCAATGGTCCAGTATGACCTTAAACTCCCCCTTTCGTCCAACATGACATTAAACTGTAATGTCCCCGCAACATGACACTAAACTGTGTGGCACCAGTTCATCCTTGCTATATGACGTTAAACTATACAGCAATGGTCCAGTATGACCTTAAACTCACCCTTTCGTCCAATATGACGTTAAACTGTATTGTCCCTGCAACATGACATTAAACTATGCAGCACCAGTTCATCCTTGGTATACGACGTTAAACTATACAGCAATGGTCCAGTATGACATTAAACTACAACTTCATCCCACACGATGTTAAACTATGAAAAAGTTCCCTAAAAGGTCCAGTATGACTTTAAACTACACCATGGTCCTATATGAATTTAAACTACACCATCCATGGTCTATGCATATGACCCTAAACTATTCACACTTTTGTCCAACATGACGCTAAACTGAAGAAGAAAAAAAAAGTCCCTAATCTGTCCTCACTGCATGACATTAAACTGCACAGTCCCCCTTTCGTCCAACATTACGTTAAACTGTATTGTCCCTGTAACATGACATTAAACTGTGCAGCACCCGTTTTTCCTTTCTATACGACGTTAAACTATACAGCAACGGTCCATGCATAAGACCCTAAACTATTTGAAAGTCCCTTACGTCCAGAAAGACGTTAAACTACATAATCATCAAAGGTCTTGTATGACCTTAAACTATACTTATGTCTAGCATGACATTAAACTGCACCATCCACGGTCCATGTATATGACCTTAAACTATTCTCCCTTTTGTCCAAAATGACGTTAAACTGTATTTTCCCCATCGTCCAAACTACATGACGCTAAACTGTACAGAAAGTCCTTGATACATCCTACATGACATTAAACTGTATTTTGTCCCTGCTACATGACACTAAACTGTGCAGCACCAATAGTCCTAACTGCAAGACTTTAAACTTCATAGTCCCTTTATATGTCCTACATGACATTAAACTATGCATTGTTAAGGTTGTTGTTACCTCTTGTTTCTCACACCGAGTATGACTCACGTGAGCTTAGAGAAAACCTCAACCATAACACTCTCTTTGGGCCGCTAACCATGTATAAGTCCCAACAACATCATTTTTTAGGTCATTGTCTCCAAGAATAATTTGATCATTAATTTATTCTTTAATTGAACTATGCGGACTTTGATCCTTGCCTTCTAGGCTGGGTACGTAGGCAACCTCCCAAGGTTCAAGCCCAAAAAAACAATCTCTTCACTTCGGTTCACCTTCATCTCATATGATGTTGATTTGTGAAACTGCCCTTAGAATCAATATCTTTACATTTGATTCAATTTCTTCCTTGTTATACGATGTTAAACTATACAAAACTTTTGTCTGGTACGACAATAAACTACAATACTCTTTGATTTCCTCATTTGATAGGGAACCATTATTTACATTGATTTTTCAATCATGTTTCATTTCAAAAGACTACGTGCATACATGGTAATGCCTAAATTTTTTATCTCGGGTTAAACCATCATTGTACTAAAATCCCCTTTCACCCTTCACATGTACAAACCAAATTTGTACAAAGGGTATATCTAGAACTACGTGGGCTTGATTCCCATCCTTATGGGATACGTAGGAATGTTCGAGTATCCCTCGAATCCAGCCCCAAGTCTTTTGGGCCTAACCCCAAATTTCACTTTCAGTCCCTTGGCTGAAAAGTCCTCATAAAAACACACACTGTGTATTCATTATTATGGTCCGAACTCTATGACCCTAAATTAAGATCTCTCATACTTTCGTCCTGCACGACGTTAAACTGCATTTCAAGAACTACGTATGGCTTGATTCTCATTCTTATGAGATATGTTGTGAAGTCTGAAATTTCAATTCAGGACCCAGCCACAACATGATTATAGTTATCATTGACCTATGTATCTCTGTATACATTGGAAGATACCCATATTTATGTGTTATAACCCTAACCTTAAATATTTTCAGATCTTCATAACCCTTTTCATGACTTTAGGTCACAAAAATGTCAAACTTCTGAGAATTATTTTGCCTAACTATGCAGCACGTGCCCATAGGCGGCCTTGCATAAACAGTCCACATAACAGACTTGTCAACCGAAGGATACTATTTATTTGACTATGCAGCCAATGCCCTTAGGTGGCCCTGCATAATTCAACCCCCTAACAGGTTTTTTAGATAGTGGTAATTTCATTCTTGGGAAGAATGCCTCCTTTGTCCTTATTTGTCTTAAACGACAGTATGTAGGGATCCGCAAAAAAATAGCCATCCTTAACATATTTGTCCCATATCCTTTTTCATGATCTGAAAGTATTCAAGTCTATGGTTTATTCTTATTCCCTACGTTTTGGTCAGACCTTTGTAGGAGTGATATCTATTCAATTCTTCGATAGTCTTGTTCGGAAATATCTTCTCCATATTCAAGTACCTCTTTCCATACAACAAACTCTATACTTTGGAAAATTTGAATCTCCATAAACTTTCACTGGCTTTTAACACTAGGAAAGTAAATTTCTGAGAGTTCTTTTTCCTGACTATGCAGCACGTGCCCATAGGTGGCCTTACATAAACAGTCCACATAATAGACTTGTCATCCAAAAGATGCTATTTGTTTGACCATGCAGCCAATGCCCTTAGGTGGCCCTGCATAATTCAACCCCCTAACGGGTTTGTTAAATGATGGTAACTTCATTCTTGGAAACTACTTCTTCTGATACCTTTTAGCTCTTTTTCATATCATTCCTCATATTCAAATTCTCTTAAGCCATAGTTTACATATTTTCTCTCATACTTGAGTATGGTAATATGTTTTCAGATAAATTTTTAAGGAATTGAATCAATTTTAATCCATTTTTGGTCAAAGCTATTTCGACCTTAAACATTAGTCCCTTTATGTCCGTCATGCATGACTTTAAACTACCCACAAAAGACAAAGGAACTCTGAATAAAAGTCAAGTTCCAGCTCACTAAATATACATTTTTGTATGATTTAGGTAATATTGAGAAATTAAAAGGTTCAAAGTTTGTAGGGTTATTTATAATAATCCTAGTAAAAATCAAAATATGCTTACTAGGCCCATTAGCTTAGGTAAAATATAAAGCATGTAGCAAAAGAGAATGCAGGTACAAATGAGTTATGGTGAAAGTGTTTTTCATTGATGCACAAGAGTTATAAGGACATCCACAGACTGGAGTCTCTTCTCTTTTTCAAGAATTACAAGAGGCTTTCAACATAACTATTCATTTGATTTACGACACCCCGAGCTTCATCAGCAATCACTTGGAATTCATTCATTCAACTGGATACAATAAGAGATGCAGTAATACTAGCTCTTCTTGGAACAGTTGTAAAAGGATGTTCTTGAGTGCGGTTTGAGAAAATTTTATGATGATCAAACAGTGACTCTGTTTCTGTCCAGGAGACTTGGAAGATGGATACATTGATTTGAGAATGGAGCATTGGAAGTAAAGAGCCATTTGGAGAGAGTACTATTTTCAGATATTGCTCTAATTCCATGTTTTTCTTCTCTCCACCAACTGACAGCTGAAAACATTTCAGCCCATGGGTTTTCCATTTTCATATCTGCAAGAAAATGACATGGAGGAAGAATTTGAAAGTTCACACCATTGTTGTTTCTCTTAATGCACAGCATAACTGAAATAGAGGAGTAGCAGTGTAGCTTCATTTCAGGCATATAGTTCTTTGCATCTGGAACATTGAATCCTTGCAGATGACCATGACCATATAGAGGCAGGTATATGCTCTGTGGGAAATTAAGATGATATTTATTCAAGTACTTAACCAAATCTAGGAGAGTGTTGTCACAGATATCATAATAATCATGGCCAATGATGTTCATCATGTCATCAATCCGCTTGCTATCCAGTTCATAATCCGTTTTAATTTCCTTAAGATCCATTGAATCTGCACAAAAGTTGAATAAACTAACTCTTAAATGGGTTTATTTTTCATAAAATTTGTGAAATAATTCAAGAAAAATGGAAAAGGCATTAAGACGCACAAGTCTAAAACTTGGCGCGCAAGTATGGATATGTCGCGCAAGTATTTGGTGCGCAGGTATCACCGCGCAAGTCAAGATACCTTGACAACAGCGCGCCATCAAGGAAACACCAGAAAACAGAGCAACCTGCGTGGTTAAGATGACCTGCGCGACGAGAGCTCGAGAGGTTTGAAGTCTGGAAATCTGGATGCTTTGTACGGAGGTGAGGCCGTGTATTTATAGACCAGGAAGCCTACCTGTGCGCCGTACCCAGTGCACCCAAGACCTGCGCGGTGTACACTTGCGCGCTGCCTTCTGCGCAATGAACACTTGCGCACCACCTTTTCCTTTGGATGTATTCGATTTCCTCAGAGTCAAATCCTCTATTTTCTCTCCAGATCCAAATCTGAGGGGGGGACTTTTGTTGACGCTCCTTTCGTCACAGAATCTAAAGATTGGAAAAGGGGAAAATCTGAGATTAAAATGGTTCGACCTTTGAAGAAAACATCAAAAATCGACAAAGGGATGAACAAGGAGAACTTTGCCCATAGGCCGTGCAAGTTTCCTCATCGTCACACAAGTGGACTTGCGCGACGCACTTTGGAATGCAAGTGACTTGCGCGACATAAATGGTAACCACCCGGGGTCTTCTCTAGCCTATAAATAGACCCTGTGGGCCCCCCATTCAGAGGATTTTTTCCAGAAACTCGGATTTAAGCTCCCGACACCCAAGTCTTTTCTCAAAGCGTCTGGAACACTTCTAAGGTAATTTCTTACCTAGAACGGAAGATCTAAAGAGAGGGAGAAAGTCCTAAGTGTTGAAACTCATCAACACTTGCGCGCCTAAGTGGCCACCCCTTAAGGGAAGTGGACACACTTGCACGCCGCCTTACTCCTTCAATAGAACTTGCACGTCCCTTTTCTGGAAGAACCTTAAGAGGATTCTAAAGGCCTTAATGAAGAGTTGCTCAAATATTACAATGTTGGTTGAATACCGTGCAAGTGCCCTATACATGTCGCGCAGGTATACCTGCGCGACCAATACTTGCGCGCCCACGCAGTACCTACGCGCCTTCCAAGACTTGCGCGCCCCTGCCTTTTTTGAGTGCCCTTCTTGCCCATTTTACCCCTCTTAAGCCATTACCCCTTTCCTATTAAAGATTAAGTCTTCAAGACACTCTTCAAAGCCATTTATGGCATGATTTCTTGATTTGACTTCCTTATCTGAAAGGAATTCGGTGGAATATCTCTCAAAACCTAGTGATTTACATATCTTTATGTCACTAAAGATTGAGAGTTCATTCATTCAACCTCATCCTTAAAATCCTTAACCTGGGTCTCCTTTTCAGGAATAATCCCCAGTCCTAAGTCCTCCAAATCTGGGCATCCTCCTCAGGAGTAAGCCCCAAATTCTTAAAGTTCCCAAATCTGGGCATCCTCCTTAGGAGTAAGCCCCAAACCTTAATCCTTAACCTGGGCTTCCCTTTCAGGAATAAGTCCCAATCATAATTTTGGGCTTCCTTTTCAGGAGTAAGCCCCAATTCCCCTAACCTGGGCTTCCTCTTCAGGAATAAGTCCCAGTCATAAACTTGGGCTTCCTTTTCAGGAGTAAGCCCCAAGTCCCTTAATTTCTCTTAACCATTCCTAATTTACTTTTGATCTGGGATTCCTTCTCAGGAGTAAAACCCAATTATCAATCCTCTCCTAATCTGGGCTTCCTTTTCAGGAATAAGTCCCAAATTAGAGTATTCAAATCTCCATGAAGCACATATACCTTTATGGACCCTGTTTCTGGATTTTCTCCCTAAAGTAAATCCTAATCTTCATTTATCTGGGCAGTCATACATACATAAGCCCCAAACCATTTCTTATGATTACATATTTCATGGCCCAATTGTCTATTTTATTACCAATACCTCTTGTTTCTCACACCGAGCATGACTCACGTGAGATTAGAGAGTAAAATTAATTATGACATCCTTCTTTGATCCATCAATAATAAACATCATACTCCCTTACTCGAACTACGTGGGTTCTGATTCCTTTTCCAAAACAAAGGATATGTAGGTAGCCCATCTACGGGTTCGATCCGAACTCTGAAATAATCCATGTCCTTCTGAATGACAATAAACTTCAAGTGCCCCACTGAGTGGCTTTAAAACCAGCCTGGTCATCATAATGACCAAGAGACTTTTATATAAATGTTTTGAAGGATACCATTGACAAAGAATCTATAAATATATACATATGATTCTCTATTGATGAAGAACCTCGAATACATATAAAATATTCTCTAAATTTCTTACATATTTAATCATTGATTGTCAAAACTAAAGGAAAAGCTCATTTTATACTTGGTAATGTAATAAGGATTCACGAACATAACTTAAATCTCTAAAGAGAGTCCTGGAATAGACAATAATTCCCCTCAAAAAGGTGTGATGAGTCCAACCTCCCATCCTCTCGACCAATGAAAATTCTTAAGCCTCATCAGTCCACAAGCTAATGAGCGCCTACCTTTGGAAAGTAGGTCCAAATGGATGTGGAATCATTGGATGTTTCCGGTTCTAAGAACAAACACGTTAGAAACCAATCGGAACGTTTGAATCTCCCATCCAGGAGGTCATCCTCGAATTCCGAGGGAAACAACCCCAGAGAAGTTTGAATGTTTCTGCCAAACCCTTTGGGAAATTCACTTTCACCTTCATCATCAGTTAGTGGTTTATCCTAAGAGCCAAGCTCATTTTGAAGACATTGGAAACCAATGTATTCTAGTCAATCTGGTTGTGCTCCCTATGGATCAGCGCCCCGAGTCACCATGATGTTGTAAGGTCCTCTAAGATCAATGTGTTCAGAGTTTCAAGATACTCTGAAAGATCATCAAGGAGGCTTCCCACCATGTGCAAGTCCATTAATAGGGGTAGTATGATTCCCTCCTCTTTAGTCCTATCCGGCGGTAGCCCGACCTGCTAGGCGATATTGAGGACATGCCCCCCGAGAGGGTCATGGTCAACATGGCCGACATCGTAGACAAGGAGGATGAGTTGGAGCTTCTTGATGGGGACTTACCCTCTGAGGGCATTCCACCACTATTGAACCCATTAGGGAGGGTCACTCACCAATACAGGAACCTACTAGGTCTCTTTGTGCCCAATGAGGCATTAGTACTCAACCGAAATTACGTTAATGGTAAAGAGCATGTCGGATCTTCCAAGAACTCTGACCGGTCTGCCTCAGTACAGAAGATAGAGGAAGACTCTGAGAAGGTCACATTGTGCCAACAACTTGCCGACCAGAAGAATTTGGTCAATTAACTCTTAGATGAATGCGCTGGAGAGCGACGACCTGACTACGGTGATCCTAGGACAGGGCAGTAGGGGAGGGAACAACTTACCCTTGACGAGCTGCCTCCAGGAGACCCTAACCATCCTACCCCCACAGACAGGGTTGAGGCTGGAACTTATGTCAAGAGGGAACATTATATCTTGCCAAACCCTCCCGAATGACGCAACAATACAAGGGACCCAGATCAGGCTCCCCCAGCCGCCCTGAGGGTCGTGCCTCCAGTTGCTCTATGATCTACTGGGCTTGCTTACTGTGTTGAAGAACTCACCAATGCGCTTGTGGTTAGGGATCCCCGTCGAGATAGGGACCCCCACCCAGATGATCTAATGGTGGCTCTCATTGCCCGCCTAGAGGCGTCGGAAACACGACAGGTGGCAATCCCGTCTGATGGTAAGCCATATCCAGCATGGGTGGATGACATGCCAGCACCTATGGGATTTAGTAATCCCACCTTCTCCCCCATTAACAAGATGGGGGACCCACCGCATCTCCTGGACCACTTCAACTCAAGGTGTGAACCCATGTTAGGGACTCCATCACAGCAGGAGGCCGCCAAACTCCGATACTTTGTGCAGACATTGGAGGGTTCTGTGTTTGTCTGGTACAGCCAACTCCCCACTGGATCAGTAACCAGCTGGGAGGACCTCCGCAAGAAATTACTCTACCAATTCAGCTCCACCACATGGAAGACAAGCATCGCAGACCTCTTCAAGTGAAAACAGAGTCCTGATGAGCGTTTCATAGACTTTATCGCCTGGTGGAAATGGCTTACATATTCCCTTGACATGCCACTGACTCAGGAGAAATTACTGACAATGTATGTTGGGAACGTCAAGACGAAACTGGTTCCCTCTCTGATCACCCAGAACTACCTCGTGGGATTTCGAGACTTCTCCGATAAGGCCTAGTGCCTGGAAGAATCCCTAAAACAGGCTAGTCAGGCACGTCTGTTTCCCCTTGTAACTCTCTCAAGGAGGGATACTAGAGCCGATCCTGCCACAGTGGCCCAAATAGAGTCCCCCAAATAACTAGAATTATTTCCAGTGGGGCCATGTCCCTAGCCTCGCAGAGGCCCTCCACCACAGGCGCAACCTCCAGCTCAGCAGCGGCTTCCTCAGAATCGGCAGGTACCCCCACGGAATGCGCCGCCACCGCCTAGGAAAGACAACCAGGCTCTATCTCCTCGACAAGATCCTCCAGCTCCTCGTCAGGTCCAGGATCCAAGACCCCCTTTCTGGACATAAAAAACCAGACCTACTCATTCAACGAGAATCAGGTCCCGGCTATTTCTAAAGTGCCTTGGAATAAGGGATTGTGCGTTTTCCTGAGTGTAGAAGGCCAGAAGAGGCAAACCTCACCAATCGCCCAAACTACTTCCCCTATCATCGGATCCTGGGGCACACCCTCAAGCAGTGCTATGTGTTCAAAGAATGGCTTCAATACCAGGTCGATAACAACATAGTCAGGCTAGTTCTAGCCCCAGCACAAGTGGCATGCGTCGCTGTAAGGCCAGACAGTAGCAACGACAGCGAGGGAGAGTGGCAGTAGGTTTCTAACAGCGATTCCCAGAAGTATGATGACTGGATGGCTCAAAAAATGGTTTATCATGCCCATGGTATCATTCGTGAATGCCTGAACTAGCTGGAACCTTCAGAAGCTGTAGCCACTACTTCTGCATCATCATCTCAGTCGGCCTCTTCCCAGAAGAGCAAGCATCGACGATGCAAGGGAAAGCAACCCCCCCCCCCCCCACAATGCCATCATCGTCCCATACTCTTGACGATTTCATGCCTCCAAAGATGGGTATTCTTCCCAAAATCTACCCAGTAATGGATGACTCTTAGAGTGATAGCCAAGGGTACACTTCCGTTAATACCGTGGAGTTGGTAAATCCCTATATGACCCCCGATGATGGGGAGCGACAGGAGAACCTCTCCAATGTCCCCAGCCGACGCCAACGTCGGCAGAGCCACGGCCATGTGAGTCGTCGAGGTACATCAGTTGGAACTTTTAGTCAGGTTGTGCACACCACTAAGACCAGACAACAGGCCCAGCGCAGAGCTCAGAACGCGTAGCCGCCTCATCCGGTGTCATCAGGGTCGCCCTTACCACCGTTTGTGCTACTGGATTAGGTAGAGACACCTCAACTATGTCTCAACCAGCCACACCCTGCTACAGGCTGGTCTCAACCATCTGGTAGATACTATGCGGGCTTCGACTAGTGATCAGCAGGATATGCCCAGCACCAGTCAGCTGCCAGCGCAGCCAGTAGGGCCTGTCATGCCTCTTATCACAGAACGGCCTCCTGCAAGCAGAAGCTCACGCCTGGCACGAAAGTATGATATTCTCAAGAACCTTTCCAGCATCCCAATGAGGATTTACATCCTCGAGTCCCTTAGCCTGTCACTAGATATGCATGAGTCCCTCACTGAGGCTTTAAGAAGCCCCCTCCAGTTTGAGACAGAGGTAGCAGTTGTAGAAGCCTTTCATGCTGAAGCGGTCGAGAAAGATGAATTTCAGGCCATCATTTCATTATCTGGAGAAGATGAAGGCTCTCCCATATAGAGGAACATCCTCCCACTGTATATCACCAGCCAATTTAATGGCGTGGAGGTTCGCTGCTATCTTGTTGACACGAGCTCTAGGATCAACTTAATCCCAACCCGGACACTACATAAGCTGGGGTTATACGAAGATGACTTGACTCCCTCTGATTTAAGAATCCAGGGATATGACAGGAAAGAGTAGACCCCAGTTGATAAGATCCATTTAAAGACCCATTTCGGTGGCCTAGTTGCCAGCACCGAGTTCATGGTGGTCTCTCAGGACACCACGTACAATGCATTGATGGGCAGACCATGGCTCCACCTGCACGCAGCGGTCCCCTCATCGTATCACCAATGCCTCAAGTACTCCCTCAATGGTCAAGTAGGCATAATCCAAGGTGACGCATCTCCTTTCGCCTCTTGTGAATCCCACTATCTGGATGCTGACTATTACAAGAGCAAGGATAAACAGATTCATGAAAGTGAGGTTGATCCCATCACGGTCGCAACCAACCCCTAGGCAGGTCTGGATGGAACCTACATCTTCCTGATCCATCGATTGGAGGCCATGACCCCTGACATGGGGTAATGTTTTGTTTTATATGGTACGAGGGGGAAGCATATTTCCAAGTCTAAGCGACGGCAGAAGATCACCTCGTACTCCTACACAAATCAGTCTTAGGTGATCCTGGAGCCTCCTACACCTATAAGGTATCGGGATTTCCACCCCATGGCAATAGCAGTACATCATACGTGTCTATTTCACAAGGCTGGAATTAACCAGCTCAAGAAAATGTGCCACTATTGCTTTGATATCATCAAGCGTGGCCCCTTGGGCCGAAGACTAGATGGGATCGGGTTGATAGCCTTCATTTCTATGGTTTCGGCAGTACTGGAATCTTCTGATGTGGTGACCACTGCTACTTAGGTTGGTACCAGCCTCTCGTTAGAATCTACCAACCCAGAGGAAGCTTCTCTCGTTGAAGATACCTCCTCTGCAAGTGAATAAGAGGATCTGGAGGACGCTCCCTCTTCCTTTGAAGAGGGAATCTCTTCCACGGTCAATGAACTGGTACAGGTAAACCTCAGTAGCGAGGTGGACCCGAGACCCATGTTGATCAGTGCAGCCATGCCTCTCGAGGAGAAATAGAGGTACGTGGATTTCCTAAAACAAAATCTTGATGTATTCACCTGGAGCTATGACGAGATTCCAGGACTAGATCCTCAGGTAGTCATCCACTGCCTCGATCTTCTGGAAAATCATTGCGGGTTCAAGAAGCCTCCCAGAAAGATGAACCCTTCTCACGGTGCCATGGTTGAGGTCGAAGTTGAAAAGCTCATCAGAGCCAACTTCGTCAAGGAAGTCCAGTACCCCAAATGGCTGGCCAACATTGTTCCAGTTAGGAAGAAGAACGGACAGATTAGAGTCTCCATCGACTTCCGCGATCTCAACTGTCACTGCCTGAAGGATGATTTTCCCCTTCCAGTGATAGAATTATTGATTGATTCCACGACTGGGTTCCAAGCCCTTTCCTTCATGGATGGTTATTCTGGATATGACCAGATCCAAATGGCCCCCAAGGATGAGGATTCCACAGCTTTTAGGGTGCCACAAGGTACGTTTTGTTACTAGGTCTTTCCCTTTGGCTTAAAGAATGCAGGTTCCACCTATCAGCGGGCCATGCATTGCATATTCAAGCCAATATTTGGGACATTGTTGGAATGCTATGTGGACGATCTAGTGGTCAAATCTCACCAGTGCCAAGACCATCTCAAGGGCCTTGAGAAATTGTTCGGATTCCTCTGTTCCCGCCACCTAAAGATGAATCTGCTGAAATGTGACTTCGGGGTAACCTATGGGAAGTTCCTTGGCTTTATTTTCAGATATTGGGGTATCGAGATCAACCCAGAGAAGATAAATGCCATCATCCAGATGCCTCCCCCGAGAAATATTCAAGAGCATTAAGGTTTCCAAGGCCACTTAGCCTACATACGCCGATTCATTACAAATATGTCCAGTAAGTGTAATCCCTTTTCCCAGGTCATGAAGAAAGGCTTCGCCTACGAATGGGACGAAGAGTTCTAGACAGTGTTCGGGGAAATCAAGCAGTATCTACTCTAGCCTCTGGTCATGATGCCACCCGTCTCTGGAAAACCACGGATCCCTGTACGTGATTGCCCTAGAACGATCTCTTGGTGCCCTTCTCACCCAGAAGAACAATGAGGGGATAGAAAATAGTCTTTACTACCTCAGTCATATGCTCATCGACACAGAGACCAGATACTCCCCCATCAAAAAAGCTGCCTTGCGCTGGTATTCACAGTATAGAAATTACGAAACTACTTGCAGCACCGTGAGGTACAGTTGGTGTCTCGGGTAGACCCACTGAAGTACATTATGAACCTCCCAATGTTGAAAGGACTCCTAGATAGGTGGGAAGTGGTTCTTCAGTAGTTTGACATCAGGTTTGTCCTTCAGAAATATATTAATGGGAAAGCATTTGTAGACTTCCTTGTTGCCCATCCAGCTCCTGCTAACCAGTCCTTAGATCTCAATTTTCCTGATGAGGCAATCCTATCGGTGGATCATTCCATCCTGTGTTGTCAGATGCATTTCTATGGAACTTCTCAGAGTCCCACCGATAAGAGGCTCAATGACCCCAGGCTCAACAGGGTAGGCTTGGGTATCATCTTTATTACCCCGGCACAAGTCATTCTGTTGTACTCATTCCTATTTTCAGAAGGATGCACCAATAACGAGGCAGAGTATCAGACTCTTATCACTAGCCTCGAGCTGGCCCTTGAGATTGATGTGCCCCATTTTCATGTGAAAGGGGATTTCGAACTAGTCATCAAGAAGATAAACAGTAACTACATCGTCAGAAAGCCAGATCTTGTACCATTGTTGGAGCGCACTCTCCAACTAATGGCTCCTTTCCCATCTCGGTCAGAAGTTACTCGTGTCCCTCGATCTTAGAACGGTCGAGCGGATGCCCTGGCAGGCCTAGCAGTGTCACTTGCAGAACCCAAGCAGGATGATCTAATTATACATGTGGCACATTGGAGATTCATTGCTCCCGTCACCCCAGATGATGATGACGGATTGCGGGTAAGCCATCTTACCACTGAGGCCTCCACGTCAGGACCCCCAGATTCCTCAGATGCAGTGGTTGAAGTGACCCCTAACTGGAGAGCCCCCTTTGTTGAGTACCTTTAAAATGGTTACCTCCCAGCTAACCAGGCCGAGCGTGAGCAAATCCGACACCGCACGTTACAGTTTACCCTCTAGAGTGGTCCCAGTCTTGAGCAGATCCTCTACAAGCGTGGGTTCGATGGTGTTCTCCTCCATTGCATCCAAGTAGTTGAGATTTCTCAGGTCATGCAGGAGGTTCATGTTGGTTCCTATGGCGCCCACCAGACTGGGTTGAAGCTATCTCACTATATCTAGAGATTGGGGTACTTTTGGCCCTCCATGATCCATGATTTCATTAAGTTCACCAAGAGATTTCATGCATGCCAAATTTATGCTAACTTCATGCATCGGCCGCCAGAACCTCTCCACTCCACCAAGTACTCTTGGTCATTTATAGTATGGGGACTTGATGTCATGGGACCATATCCACCAGCAATAGCTCTCCAGTGTAGGTTCATCCTAACCGCTAAGGATTTCTTTTCCAAGTGAGCAAAAGCAGTTCCTCTCAAGGAGTTCAAGGCTACTTCTATCATCGACTTTGTTAGATCCAATATCATCTATCGGTTTAGAGTCCCTCATGTCGTCCTCACTGATAACAGCACAAACTTCCGAGCATCTGAGATAAATAAATTTTACGCCAAGTACAACATCCGTTCGAACCATACCTCCTGCTACCACGCACAAGAAAATGGACAGATCGAGGCATTCAATAAAACCCTCTCTAACATTTTACAGAAAATGGTTGGTCAGAACAAGAAGAGTTGGCCGGACAAGCTCCCCAATGCCATCTGGGCTTATCAGACGATGACTCGTAATTCCACCAAGGTGACCCCATATTCCCTGGTGTACGGAGCTAAGGTCGTCCTGCCCATCGAGATCCAACTGCCTTCATTATGCATAGCAGTCTATGACCAGAAGGTGCTAGATAAGGTAGCCGAAATTTGTCTAGCTGAATTAGAAGCACTTTAAGAGAATAGGCTCCGTGCCCTGCACAATCTAGAAATGCATCAGAATAATATGGCTAGAGCCTTAAACAAAAAGGTCCACCTTCTCTCTTTCCTACAAGGCAACTTGGTATTGGCCCTCCAGACACCGATGATCTCTGGTAGAAAACCACCCAAGTTGGAGACCAAGTGGGAAGGACCTCACATAATTCACAGGGTTTACCCCAATAGTGCATACTCCCTAGTGACCATGGATGGTGAGAATATAAATCCTCCCACCAATTCCAAGTTCCTCAAGCAATACTTTACCTGATCCTCCTGGTCCTGCACGATCTTAAACTGCATGACGGTCCCGCAGGACCCTAAACTGCATGACGATTCAACATGACCTTAAAATGTTCAGTCTCGCATGACACTAAACTGCATGATGGTCTCAAATGACCCTAAAATACTTCATCCCACATGAATATAAACTGTATGTCGTCCTGTAAGATGTTAAACTGCACCCCTAGAACTACGTGTGGCTTGATTCCCATTCCATGGGATACGTATGAATGCTCAAGAATTTTGTCTTAAGTCCAGCCCCAAACTCTTCTCTTTGACTATCCCCCCTGGGTATAGTTCTCTTGGAGGATCCTTGCATGATATGGTATAGGCTTCCTTAGCCCCACTCATGCTAGGATTACAACGGTCGCACCATGTGCCCACTCCCCGTTCTTCTATCCTCCCACGTTCCTACCGTACGATGCTAAACTGTGTGGCCTTCAATAACTACATATGGCTTGATTCCCATCCTCATGGGATACATAGGAATGCCCGTACATTTTTTCTATTGGCCCATCCCAAATTCCAGAATCTCCCCTCGGGTCTAGACATATGGTGTGGTGCAAGATTTTTACCCAATTCACGTTGAGCTCATCTCAATCCCGCCATACATCCCACTACCCAGTGGTGTCTGCCTCTTTAATAGATGGGCACAGTTATGCTTTACCCACTCCTCTTATTGGGACTCCATCATCTCTCCCAGCCATAATGGCCCCTGAACGGTAGGGATGCTAGGCTCAAGGGCTCTCCTGTCACTTCGGGCCAATGCCCTCAAGGATGTTGAGCAACAAATTGATACAAGTCCTGCATTGTGAATATGGTCAGCGTTCGATGCTCATTTGTTGTTCCCAGTCCAGGTCACTATAGGGACACTATGTTGCAAACATGGTCAACAGCTTTTATTTGTCGTTAGAGCCACCCCAAGATATCCCAAACATTGAGTGTAGTGGTTCATTATGCACCGTTGTATCTCCAAGCGACGAACTCCCTTCGGGCGATGTCAGCTATTAGACCCCTATATGATAGGGAGAGCTAAGTCTGTCTCCTTGTTTCCCACACTGAGCACTGCTCATGCGGGCTTAGGAGCTGTGATGAGGTGGTAACCACACAAGAGGTCGTATGGCTACCATTGGTCGGGACGCCTAGCCTCAGGCCCCTTGTCCTTTTTAGGCCCCTTTTTCCTTTTTAGGCTCTCGTCCAAAGTTCTCATTTAGGGTTGTATGGTGTGGTATGGGATCATGTCCTCATTCACGTCAGGTTACTCGTCGTGTCGTACACCTCCCTTGTTTGGGGTATCTTACCCCTTTCTTTGTCCGTACTGCATGACGTTAAACTGCAAGCTGGTCGGGACTTTCTGTCTGAGGCCCAGCCTCAGGCCCCTCATCCTTCTCAGGCCCCCAGACCAGGTTCTCACTTAGGGTTGTATAATGTGGTATGGGATTATGTCCCTATTCACATCGGGTTACTCGCCGCACCGTACACGTCCTATGTGTGGGCTATCTTTCCCAAT
Source organism: Viscum album (assembly GCA_963277665.1). Classification (NCBI taxonomy): domain Eukaryota; kingdom Viridiplantae; phylum Streptophyta; class Magnoliopsida; order Santalales; family Viscaceae; genus Viscum; species Viscum album. The sequence continues at coordinate 1,711,371,036 of OY728135.1, forward strand.
TGTGTCCTTACTACGTGATGAAAAAATACACATTACTCTTGTTTCTCTCAAGAACTAAGTGTGGATTGATTCCCATCCTCATGGGATATGTAGTACTCCCCAAATGTCTAGACTTTGGGTCCATCCCCATCCCTTGGAGATCTCCCTTTCACCTTGGCCCCTTGGCCTACTCTTTCCCAAGGAGGAGAGTATATGATGTGTCATGGGACTATGTCTTCATTCACATCGGGTTTGTGATGACCACGCCATGTGCTTCTCCCTCCTAATAATTATCTATCCCCTTGTTATACACTCATATTTTTAAATCGTCCACCCTCTAGTTGCCCCCCCGGTCCTCTTCGGTGATTCACCAATGTGCCCAAGGGTACTCTGGTTCAGTACCTGGAATGTCGGACTCTACTCGAACATGCTTTCACCCATTTCTCAGGCTTCGTGTTCCCCTTTATTAGGGATTCCATCACCTTTCACATCCAAAGGGACCCCCGAATGTAATAAAAGATCGTACCAAGGGCCCTCCTACCATTACGGGCCAACATTCTCAATGGATCCTAACAACAAATTGATACAAGTCCCACGTTGCGAATATGGTCAGCAGTCGATGCTCGTTTGTTGTTCCCATTGTAGGATAACACGATATGAACGCTATGTTTTGAACATGGTCAAAAGTTATCCTCCATCATCACGCCAACCCCGTTAAGCCCAAAATGGCGGTTACATGATTCACACCCTTCTCCACCTCATCATATCTAAGTAGAATTTTGAGACTCTTGGTACTATTCCTCAATGCGCATCTGCACATTAGGAGGAAAAATCTGCAATAAGGAAATCATTCGGTGCACCAATGATTTCCCCTTTGCATGTATTTTGCGTATTTCAAATAGCTTATCCGCCCTTGTTTCCTACACCGAGTTTGAATCGCGTAGGCTTAGGGATCAGGTTAAGGTCTGCACTTACTTGGAATAGTCCCACTTCTCCATGGTCCAAGTTCTAAGACCTTAAACTAAGATCTTTTCGTATTGCCCCTTTTTAGAACTATGTAAATCTTGATTCTCATTCCATGAGATACATAGAAACACCCGGACACCTCATCTACAGGTCCATTTTAATTGAGATCCACTCTCTCCAACTTTCCACCCTCTTACCTCTTTTTGGACCCTTGTCCTGAGGTTTCTTTCTCAAATCACGCATGGTGTGGTGTGGACCCTGTCCTCATTCACATTGGATATGATTTATTGCACTGTGAACATTTCCCCTTTATCCTTGTCTCTACTACGCCTGTTCTGCACAATGTTAAATTGTGTGGTTGGTTCTATCACATGACCCTAAACTGTAACAGTATCATCCTGGCCGCACGACGAAAAACAGCACAGTATTGTGGTGCCCTTGCTCAAGGGACATCGTGTTTGGTATCTTTCAAACACCATACCATTTTTCAATGCCTTCATTTGGCTTGATTCTTGTTGTGATGGATGGATTCTCTATTCTAGGCCCATCACCTCATAAAAAAAACGCCTCCATTCACCCTAAAGGACTAACTAGATTTATCAAATGCCGCTTAGTTTGGTGCGAGGGCCAAAACTGCACACCCTTTTTATCCCTGGAACTGGTACCTTACCATAACACCCCTCATAACTACGTATGGATTGATTCCCATTCTCATGGGATACATAGGAACGTCCAGGCATCTTGTCTCTAGGTCCAGCCCTAGGAATCCAAAATCTTGTCCCCTCTCTTTCGGCCCCTCAGTCCAAACTCTCTGAGGAACATGTGGTGTAGAGAGTATCTCATGGATCCTCATTCACATAGGGTTTTTGAAAATACCACACCATGTGCCTCCTGCATCTTCTTCCCAGCGTGGTACGAGCTCTATGACCTTAAACTAAGATCTCCCTATAGGAACTGCGCATCACGTTTGGCTATTTCGCCACCCTATGCACATCCCATTAGATTAACCCCCCCCCCCCCCCCTTAATGGTCCACCCCAGGACCTTAGGTTGAGAGTGTGCGACCCCAGGACCCTTGTCATTGGGAAGGGATTTGACTCCCCCTATCTGATGCATCTCATTGTCGTACTTAGATGTGTTTAGGCAAAGAGCCCGAAGTGTGGAAATTTCACGGGGACATTCCCCTTGTTCCATGTCTAAGCTTCATGATCCCGTTATTTGTATCATCATACTCTTCCACATCTGAAGGTACCCCATTTACAGCCTGGTCTCATTCCACCTCGGCTCACCTACCATTTTAGGCCAACGTCCCTAAAGATCCCGGACGACATTTGCAATAGGTCTTGTGTTGCAAATATGGTCAACAGTCGACCCTCATTTGTCTTCCCCCATTCCAGGCTAACACGATATGGATGTTGTGTTTTGAACATGGTCAACATTTATCCCATATCGTCACACCACCATCATTTCGGTCTAGGTTTCGAGCATCATGATTCACATGTTTCCACTCCCTTATGTTCAAGTGGAATTATAACATACTTGGCTTTACTCTTTAGCGCATCTAGGTGTATTATATAGGTGGGTCAGCATCAGTGGGATTTTATTCATCTAATTAACCATCATCCCTAACGTGTTCCTCCCTATACTACGAAATTCCCATCACTACTTCTTGTTTCCTACATCAAACATGACTCACGTGGGATTATTAGTTATGGTAGGATGTGTACTGGCGCATCCATTTCCACACATGCCTTTCCTTATCCCGCATGACGTTAAACTGCACTCTTAGAACTACGTTCGGCTTGATTCCCATTCTCATGGGATACGTAGGAACCCCCGACATCCTGCCTCTGGGTCTAGCCTCGGGGACTATAATTCCCGTTTCCCCCTCCTTTCTCGGTCCCTTGACATAAGCTCTTTGGGGAACCATGAAATCGCATCTTTACCTTGAACAAGTTTGGGATTCCCCATGATAAATGTTGGGAGGTGATAGTTTCCTCATCATAGAGGTCCTGTTCAGAAATATGTTTGATCTCTGATCAGGTTGGTGTATCCACCTAATGTGTTTCCACCACGGTGGCATAATTTCAAGAGTGTTGGACTCTAGTCAAACAACCCATCACTCCACTCTCCATGCTTTGTGTTCCCTTTATTCTAACCCTCGTTCTCTCTCACGTATAAAGAAACCCCCTAACAGTATGGATGCACGGCCTATGGCTCGCCTACTATCCTGGGCCAACGTTCTGGAAGGCTAATCGATGACATTCTGAGTCAGGCACCATGTTTCTAACATGGTCAGTGGTCGGCCCTCGTTTTTCATCCCCATTTTAGGATAACACAATATAGATTTTTTGTTTCGAATGTGGTCAATAGTTATCTTTCATTTTCACTCCATCCCCACAGTGTTTCGAATTTGGGGTATTGTAATTCACACTTTCCATTCCTTTATGTTCGGATTTATTTCAGCGCCCCTGGCGTTACCCCGCTCGTGCATAAGAGAACACTGGGAAAACAGTAATTCGAATGTTCTGAGAGATTTATTCTCCAGTCAGGTCTCTCCCTTCCCTTCCCAGGAATTTGGATTGGTTGTTTAAACCCCCAGATGCCTGAATCATAGTTTTCACTACTACATTTGAACAGGACAATAAGGTGGTCATCCCTTGTTTCTCACATCGGGCCCGACCCATGTGAGCTTAGGGATTGACCGCTGGATGCTCCACAAATGTCACAGAAATGCAATTAACCAACACAAATAATGGAAATCATGCATACAGTTGGCATAAAATAATCAAAGAATTAAAGTGCATTCAAAGGTTACAGGCATCACAGCACCCTAGGATCGACCCCTCCCATGGACGGTATGACCTCTTCAAAAGAGCGTAGCATCTCCACCACCCTCTGGCTAGTGGATTATAGGATTTTCTTTCACCTGTTCAGTTCTCGCTCTTCCTCGGCAGCTGTTTCTGATGCTTTCACCAGGGTGCGTGCATCCGTCACGTAGAGGATGTGGTGTTGTTACCCCGCATTCTCTCTTTCCAAAGGCAGGCGGAATCCGCTCCTTATTCAGGGATGTCTGCTCCTTGATCGAAACGGGATGATGGGATGTCTGTTCTTCCTTCTGTGGATTCTTCCTTGGATCTCATCACCTAGTATGGGTCTCCCTTATAGATTTAAAGCGTAATTCATGAAGCTCTTCCCGATGTCATATATTCATGGACACCAGTTAATTAGTCGGCTTCTGTCAGGACCTTCCAAGGGGTTTGGTCAGGGCAGCAACCTTCGGTTAGGAGATTAGTCGTGTTGGGGCATCACTGGCATGTCTTGACGCTGGGGATTGTCATTTTTGTCTTCTGTCCCTTATCATAGGGCTTCTCAAGGGAGCAGAAGCCCGAGGCATCCCACATCGAATGTGGGGAATTGTATTCCATAGGCTTGTATTTGATGTTTTCCTCAGCTTCCCATGTTTAACACAGGGTATGCCGCAAGTTTAACATCTATCGGAGATGGATCAGACTGATTGGAACACTAGCTAGAGTGGATAAGATTGAAGAACCCTCTGGAGGGAACACCGATGTTGGGGCCAGCACGTGGGCGGTTTCCCGAATGATGTGAAGAGGAGTGAGGTGGTGTGATCTCTCCGGGATGTGGCGGCCCGGGTAAGAATCAGGATGAATGATAGCTTTGGGCTTGGGTCTCAAAGAGACTTCCTACGTATCTTCGTCGCAGGGAATCAAAGTCCGCATAGTTCGATGATATGGTGGGACACCTGAAGAGGTGACCTGTGAGAATGAACGCATGGATGGGACCCAGAGGAAGTGGAACCTCCAGGTTAGGGCATGAGCTTCCCAAGACATGTGGGCTCGAGGGATAGATCAGGATAAGGCATGGGTGATGGGCTTGAGCCTCATGGAGGCTTCCTACGTATCCCCGTGGCGAGGAATCAAAGTCTTCGTAGTTCAAGTGGCGGATACAGTTTAACGTCATGAAGGACGGGTATGGGGGCTTACACTCTGAGGTGGCCCATGGTGTTGTCGAACCGATGTGAATGGGGACCTAGGGTCTAGGGGGATTGGGGCTTATGCTCTGAGACGGCCCAAGGTGGTGGGGGTTGAACCTCGTGGAGGCTTCCTACATACCATGCCTTAGCACGGATCAAAGTCCCCGTAGTTTGGGATGGAATGGGACTTATGCTCTGAGAAGACCCAAGGTTGTGGGGCTTGAACCTCATGGAGGCTTTCTACGTACCATGCCTTAGCATGGATCAAAGTCCCCATAGTTCGGGATGGATTGGGGCTTCAGCTCTGAGACGGCCCAAGGTGGTGGGGCTTGAACCTCGTGGAGGCTTCCTACGTACCATGCCTTAGCATGGATCAAATTCCCTATAGTTGGGGATGGATTGGGGCTTACGCTCTGAGACGGACCAAGGTGGTGGGGCTTGAACCACATGGAGGCTTCCAATGTACCATGCCTTAGCACGGATCAAAGTCCCCGTAGTTCGGGATGGAATGGGGCTTGCGCTCTGAGATGGTCCAAGGTGGTGGGGCTTGAACCTCTTGGTGGCTTCCTACATACCATGCCTTAGCAGGGATCAAATTCCCCGTAGTTCAGGATGGTTGGGGCTTACGCTCAGATACGGCCCAAAGTGGTGGGGATTGAACCTCGTGGAGGCTTCCTACGTACCATTCCTTAGCACGGATCAAAGTCCCCATAGTTTGGGATGGATTAGGGATTATTCTATGAGACGGCCCAAGGTGGTGGGGCTTGAACCTCGTGGAGGCTTCCTACGTGCCATGCCTTCGCACGGATCAAAGTCCTCGTATTTTGGGATGGAATGAGGCTTACGCTCTGAGATGGCCCAAGGTGGTGGGGCTTGAACCTCGTGGAGGCTTCTTACGTACCATGCCTTAGCACGGATCAAAGTCCCCGTAGTTCAGGATGGTTGGGTATTACGCTCTGAGATGGCCCAAGGTGGTGGGGCTTGAACCTCCTGGAGGCTTCCTACATACCATGCCTTGGCATGGATCAAAGTCCTCGTAGTTTGGGATGGAAAGTTTAATGTCATGCAGGGCGGGGGCATTTGGGGCTTACACTCTGAGGTGGCCCAAGGTGTGTCATGGTCGATGCTCACTCTAAGCTCACAGGAGTCATGCTCAGTGTGAGAAACAATAGGTAGTAGAGACCTAACAATCACGTCGTGAAGGGTGTATCCGTGGGAAGTGAAGAGGGGCTTACGCGTTGAGCGGCCCATAGTGTCAGGACTTACTCCAGGATGGAGGCCCGAGGGTGAAAAGGCACAGTGGGAGAGGGGTTTGGCACCCAGGAAGAGAGGAGGGGCCTTGTTCCCTATCACGCCCTCCACTGGCCTTGGTACCGAGGAAGTGAGGAGGATCAAGGGTGATAACTCCTGGAAGGAAGGCTAGGGGATTACACTAAGGTGGCTTCCCTTCCCCGTGAACAAACACCACTCCAATAAATCACCCCCCGTGAGGGATGATCCCATACCCGTGGAGACGAGTGGGCATAGAGAATGTCTGAGGTGGGGGGACCCTACGTGTGAGGCACGGGGCTAGGTCACAGTTTAACGTCGTGTGTTGAGGATGAAGTGTTTGGCAGTTTAACGTCCTACAGCTTAGACGAGGTGGGTTTTCTCCTCACCCCTAGGACTTATATAACCGGTACCCTCTGCCCCTTGTGGAAGTGAAGGCATCATCAAGGCCATGGTGAGGGGGTTTCATGGGGCGAACCATCGAGGCGTCCATGTTAGAGTGGCTATGCGAAGAAGCAATAGTCTTTAGTGTGCCTATGCGAAGAAGCATGAGGCATAGCAACGCAACAGGAAGAATTGTTCAAGGGACTTTGAAGTTAATTCGTACAAGCCTAGAAGTTCGTACGGGAAAACCATGTATGATGCGGATGCCCGGGATGCACAAGACACCTACGAATGGCACCCAGAAGGAGGGCATTAGGCATTCGTGCAAGAGGGCACCCAGGGAGCACCAAGGTGAAGGGCCCTGGGGGATTGCGCGCAACCCGTGGGCTTTGCGCGAAATAAAGGGGCCTAGCGTGAAAAATTCGCGGGCTGGCGTGAAATCAGTGTGGCTTGCGTGAAATAGGGGGGCCGAGGTATTGTGCGCGACTCAAAGGGATTGCGTTCAAAGGAAGGGATTGCGTGCAAAGAAGTAGGATTGCACACAAAGAAAGAGGATTGTGCACAAAGTTAGGACCCCGAAGGGGCTGAAAGTTAGTCTAAGCCATGGGTATCTCATGCGAAGGCGGATCTCAAGGCGACTTGGCATGAAAAAGAACCTTACCTGAAATCCATATTGCACGCCCGCAGAATGCCGATTACACGCACGAGAGGCGGTTCGAATTCTTCAGCCTTGAAAAGGAAGGGGTCGCCTTCTATTTATAGGTATTCGGTGGCGTGGAATACAATATGGCATGAAATAATTGAGATAAGGACGCGGTAGTGAGAAATATCAACCACACGGGGCGCAGGTGCGAAATTATTGTGCGCCTCTGCCAGGGACCCTTCGCGAATCTTGGGCCTTTCTGTGCGGGACAACCTTTTTGCGCACTTCATCCTTTTTTTTTTGCTCACCTCCTCCGGGCCCTCCGGACCGGGTCTCCAAGTCTGAATATGACTTTGCTTTTTCGTTTCGGAACTTCCTCCGGCACGTAAGCACTTTTCAGTGTCTACAGCAGTAATGGGGTGTAATTCATTAGCCGCAATCTGGGCCTGCTCCATGTCGGTCCGGATGATGATCATTTCGTCGAAGGCTCGCTTCATTCCCTCTTCAGCCTCTTCCAGCTGGTCCTTAAATCACAATATTATCTCATATTGCGTGTTGAGGGAGGCTGAGTGCTCGTCCGCCCGACTCTACAACTGTTGGACCTCATATTCAGCCTCCAGGAGCCTCTTGATGTTCACTGCTTTCCTCTACTGCCAATCCACACCGAGGCCACGGTCATGCTCCCAAATCTTCTCCATCATAATATCTTGGATGATCATGTGAGGATGTTGGGAATCCACTCCCCCAGCACATAGTTCGTGTAGTCATGAGTGAAGTCTGTCTATCTCATCTAGCCATAGTGCTTGGGGGTGTCATCAATGAAGCACTTGATCTGCTTCCATGACCGGCGACAGACTATTCTGTTGTCCTCTTAATTAGAGGTTGTCTCGTCCCAGTTAGCACAGTTGGCAGGCTCATACACGGAGAACACCTCCAAGAAATCTTCAGCAGGGTCCACGTCTGGTGTTGGATTAGGCACGGCGGGACTTGGGCTGTCTGACCGATCCTCATCACCAGACCCCACCTTGATGATCTTAGACTTAGTTTCCCTGACGGTCCCACTGGTGATCGGGAGCACCACTATTTTATCAATCTAGACCTCCACCTCCACAGTCACCGGCATTCCCTAGGGAAAGGTGCTGCTAGTGATTCCGAATGACCTTACCAAGGTAAACCATACCATTTGGAGGACGGTTCATACCAAAAGGAAGCATGCACATCATTTAACATGGTCGGTGGATGGTAGTCATTAATTTGGTAGAGGAGACTTATAGAGATCGAATTCTCAGTCTCGTTCTTGGGTTGATGATGTCGGGACCCCGAAGTGTGTCCCTCCATATATTGTTGGGAGGTATGAAGATTTGAGAGCCACTTTGGGAATTCCGGCCCTACTAGACATGATGATATCCCCTGCAGTAGGTGTGGACCATGAAGGTCTCGTGTCTATATCTCTCGAAGGGTGAGAATGAGATCTGTCCACAACACCCTCCTGCACAATTTAGATGTTATCAATGAGTCCAGAATGACCTGAAAGTGGGCCCTAAAGAAGGGGTTTGGAGTCTTTACCTCAAGGGCCTCGACGAACTCTTCAAGATCCGAGTCTTGACCCCTGACTTCACCCTCCTCCAATGGGATCCCTCTCCCAACCTCGTCTCCCCAAGAGGATTCATCTGATTCTTCCGACATAGGGAATCGTTCCCTTAAGTCAGCAGCCGACAACTGTGGGGGAGTGGTGGGATTGAGAAACACCTTGACTCGATCCTTCATCGGACGCAGGGTACCCCGGGAGTGAAAAAATTCCTCCAGCTCTGTCAGGTATTGCTCTGCCTCTACCTGGGATACCACAAAGTTACCCCTGATAGGGCCTATCCCTAGCAAATGCATCCCGAAACGGTTCAGATGTTTCCACATCTCTGATGGGTCGAGGAATTTCTGGTTAACTTCTCAGATTTCCCTGGCCTCCGGGAAGACAGCATTCTCTGGCATATCAATGTGGCACAGCCGCTTCCCTAGAGCCTGAGTAGATATTCTATATAACCCTCTAGGTGGCCTCCCCTTAGGATGTCTTTTCTCTTCTGGGACCACCGGGTCTGTTGCCACTGCTGCCTCTCCCTCAACTAGTGTGGGCCCCGCCGCTATGGCAACCCCGCCAACACGATATGACCCTACCTCCTTCTGGCCTCGACCCTGGTGTTTGGGAGGCACGCCATCATCAACTCTAATGGTTGGTTTCTTCATCATTTCCCTCGGGCAGGCCACCTCCCAACTCTGGGCATATTCCTTCACTAGCCCAATGACAGCGGTCGGCGGGGGAAGCTGGTTCCGCATCTTCTTGTCTTCCCGTGTGAACATAAGCCACATCTACCTCATCACACATGGGTGTTCCTCATAGAGCGCCCCCGAATAGACCTACGGGGTCAGTCGCAGAATGCATCGTAATTGCCGAGCAAATCGGTGCGGGGTGTACGGATCATAGAGAGGCTCACAATCCACCCTTTCCACCAAAACTCCACCTCGAAAGGCCAAGAGATCGGCATGGTGCTCCTCCATTCCCTAGCCATAATCAGTGAATACCACCTTCAGTAATGGAAATGGGTGTAAATTGAGCTCCTCCACCTTCCACAATCGGTTCAGAACCGACGGTGCGGTCAGCTTGGCTGGAAAACTCCTGGAAACATTCAAGATGGATGGGTGGAAGTTTGATCCAGTAGGGGAAATGGGGTTTAGGTATTCGTAAACCCCCCCTGATGTGTGCCGCTATCCACCCATACAGGTGGTGGAATGGCCCACATATTCTCTGCGACCTCTTTCCCTCACTGGTATTCCACTGCATCTTATATAGCTTGGTGAGAATCGGGATCCCAAGGTTGACCAGCCCTCCTATCACCAAAACGAACGCCGTAATGAATGTGCTTGTCCTCACTCCCATGTTGGTGTCCCTTACTGGTAGGATCCAACCACAGATGAGAGTCATGATGAACGCTGCCAACCTGACTATCAGTTTTTGTTTGGTGATGACGCTAAATCCTCACTTCTTCCACTGGTTGTCCTCCAAAAGTTGCCAGTATGAGTTCTCCTTACTCCGAGCCCCCTTCGGGAAAGTCTAAGGCCTCGCTGGAAACTGTCTGTTCTCCAGGAAGCTCATAAAATATTTGAACCACCACTTGAAATGGACATCCCTCACCTCCTCTTTGTCCTCTCCCAGCACAAGCTCTATCAAATCCATCGCCAGCGGCGGCATTTGCTCCAGGTCCTCCCATGCACTCATGACGGGGAGGAATTCTTCATACATAGCCCCCAGTATCAGGACCCCCAAGATTTGGTGGATGTCCCACAAGATGATGTCAACTTCCCCAAGGTGAAAATGGAATGTTTTAGTCATCAATGACCACCTTCTCAACAGCTCCAGCATCAGCTACTTCGGATGGTAGATGTGAAACTGGGAGGCCCAAGTTGCATCATATAGGCCCACTCTTCTCAGCTCTGCCCCAAACTTTTCACACGAGGCGCCTACCCAGTAGACCCAGGCCCAATCGTCTGTGAAGTTTCCACCCTGGCGCAGGTCCCACTCCTCAGACCATCCCTTCTCTGGGTTCCCCAGAGTCACCTTCAATATCATCTGATGCATGGGGGGAGACGTTTCCGTCTGTAACTTCTTCCCGTCAATGTTATTCAGGTGGTTGTATAATAAGTCATCAATGATGGGTGTGAAGTCCTCCCAGGCATGACTGTCAGCCACCCTGAACCATCAGCGCTGGCACGATGTGCTCCTGAACTAGTAAGTTGGTTCGTCCCGACTCCCTTCTGGTATGAGGACGTCATCCCTCAGCCTGAATCCATACAAATGAAACCTCTTGCATAGTGGGTAGTTCCTCTGGCTCTCTAATAGAAACTACACCAAATAACCATGGTCAGATTGGCTCCGAACTAACTCTCCTAAACCCAGGTTTTTCTCCATCTCATCCCTTCGGGTAGCATCCGCAAGGACCCCCTAGCCGGCTTCTTGACAAGCCATGCAGTCTTTTAGGGTGGGGCGATTGTTTTGGTTCGGTCACAAAGCTCGTTCATGGAGTGTGTTCATGGAGTCTGTTCACAGATCCCTACCTTAGCCTTCGAACGTAGAGTCACAAAGTGCATAGATGCAAAGTCAAAGACTCGCTATGTGCCACGAAGCTGAAGGCCCGATTAGCAGAGAGCAATCACGAAGTACGCGGAGCTTCATTAATTGAGAGCACTAAAATCCAAAATCACGAAGGAGAGAAAGGACAAAAGAGAACTCATCCCCTCTATTTATAGGCGAATACCCTCGCCGCTTCACGGAACATCTTGACCACGGTGAGCTTCACGGCACGCTGAGCTGACCCGTCGTTATCCCGCTCCGTGATCCTCCTTCATGAGCCAGCTTCGCGAAATGACCAAGGAATTTTGGTGATTAACCCTCAGACTTAGACCCTTTATTTCTCCTCTACTCCAAGTCTGAGGGGGGAATTTTTTGGTTCCAAAAATCGGAAGGGATAAGGATAATAAGAAAGTGATTGAAGTTGTCTCGCGAAGACCTTTCGCAGAGTGTCATGGCCCCGCAAGCCCGTTGTGAAGCACATAGGCGGGATGCTCTGCGGGCCGATTTGACGTTCGCGAGCCCACTGCGAAGCAAGGAGGTGGGATGCTCCATGGGCCGATTTGACGTTCGCGATCTTTCCGCAAATCCAGGAGGTGGTATGCTCCGCGTTCCCCTTTGACATTCTTGAGCCCACCGTGAAGCGAGGAGGTGGGATGCTCTGCGGGCCGATTTGACGTTCGCGATCCCGTCGCAAAGCGAGGATGTGGGATGCTCTGCATGCCCCTTTGATGTTCATGAGCCCTCCATGGAGTGGAATCCATCTTCGCGTTGATCGAGTGCTGCTCCACGGCACCTCTTGCCTATAAATATCGGCCTCCCCCTAGGCCCAAATCAGGGATCATCCGAACTTTCCTCTTCTCGGCTCTCAAATCACTAATCACTTTCTGTTCTACGAACCATGAGCTACTCGAGGTACTTTTACTATGCAAAGTGCCTCCCCTTTGCCTTATTTTCACACCCTATTTCAAGAGGGATGCCTTTCGTGAAGCCCACAGGCCTTCGTGGAGGAAGGAGATCCTCATGGGGACTCAGGTCATCACGGAGTGTTCATGCTTCGTAAAGCACCCCCCATGCACATGTGACTCAAATGCTGAGGTTGAGTCACTGTTCATCATGAATCATAGTGCTTCACAGGACCTTGCTTCGTGAGGCACCCATGCTTCGTAGGGCTTTTCTTTGAGAATTCCATTCCACTTCACGAAGCAAAACTTCTATGCACCTATGCCCTATGTCTAGGCTAGTCCACTTTACTTCGTGAAGCCCACACCTTCATGAATCCCTTCCCTTGCATGGAGCACCAGATCTCTACGAGGCCTCTACTTGTAAACCCCTTTGCTCTGCAACTCCCTCTCCCATGCAACCTCCTAGGTTCGCATGAAGCAACTTCAAAGTCCCTTGGACACCACTTCCCATTTCATTGCTTCGCCTCATGAATCTTCGCATAGGCACGCTAATGGCTATTTCTTCTTCGCATATCCATGCTAACGTGGACCCCACAATGGTTCACTCCATGACACCCCCTAGCCATGGAGTTGCATGTCCCCTCTCTTCACCAAGGTACAGAGGGTACCAGTTATGTAAGTCCTAGGGGTGCGGAGTGAACTCGCCTCATCCGAGCTACAGGACGTTAAACTGCCAAGCACCATCATCCTCAACACATGACGTTAATGTTTGACTTCCCCCCATGCATCCTACGCGGGGAAAGGGAAACCACTCTGGTGTAAGCCCCTAGCTTTTATTGTAGGAGACAGGATCCTTGCCCCTCCTTTCTTTGGTGCCAAATCCCTCTCCCACTAGGCTTTGTCGACACTGGGCCTCCATCCTGGAGTAAGTACCAACCTCTTCGAGCTGCTAAACATGCATAAGCCCATGTTTCATCTTTGGGTCGCGATCACGTGTAAGCCCCACTCTATTTCCCATGGATGCACCTTTCACGATGTGATTGTCAGGTCTTTGTTGTCTCTTGTTTCTCACACCAAGCATGACTCATGTGGGCTTAGAGAAAGCATCAACCATGACATCCTCTCAGGGAAGCCTAGAGTGTAAGCCTCACACATCACCTGAACTACTTGGTCTTTGATCCTTGCCAAGGAAGGGTATGTAGGAAGCCTCCACGAGGTTCAAGACCACCACCCATTGGACCCCAGGTCCTCCTTCACATCGGTTCACACCCATCTGAACTATGAGGTATTTGATCCTTTCCAAGGCAGGGTATGTAGGAAGCCTTCATGAGGTTCAAGCCCACCACCCATTGGACCCCAGGTCCTTCTTCACATCGGTTCACACCCACCTAAACTACGAGATATTTGATCCTTTCCAAGGCAAGGTACGTAGGAAGCCTCCACGAGGTTCAATCCCACCACCCATTGGACCCCAGGTCCTCCTTCACGTCGGTTCACACCCACCTGAACTACGAGGTCTTTGATCCCTGTCAAGGAAGGGTACGTAGGAAGCCTCCACGAGGTTCAATCCCACCACCCATTGGACCCCGGTTCCTCCTTCACATCGGTTCACACCCACCTGAACTACGAGGCCTTTGATCCTTTCCAAGGTAGGGTATGTAGGAAGCCTCCACGAGGTTCAATCCCACCACCCATTGGACCCCAGTTCCTCCTTCACGTCGGTTCACACCCACCTGAACTATGAGGTCATTGATCCTTACCAAGGCAGGGTACGTAGGAAGCCTCCACGAGGTTCAAACCCACCACCCATTGGACCCCAGGTCCTCCTTCACGTTGGTTCACACCCACCAGAATTATGAGGTCTTTGATCCTTTCCAAGGCAGGGTACGTAGGAAGCCTCCATGAGGTTCAAGCCCACCACCCATTGGACCCCAGGTCCTCCTTCGCGTCGGTTCACGCCCACCTGAACTACGAGGTATTTGATCCTTGCCAAGGTAGGGTATGTAGGAAGCCTCCACAAGGTTAAATCCCACTAACCATTGGACCCCAGGTCCTCCTTCATGTCAGTTCACCGACCCTCCTAAACTACGAGGTCTTTGATCCTTGCCAAGGTAGGGTACATAGAAAGCCTCCAAGAGGTTCAAACCCACCACCCATTGGACCTCAGGTCCTCCTTCACGTCGGTTCACCAACCCTCCTGAACTATGAGGTCTTTGATCCCTACCAAGGCAAGGTACGTAAGAAGCCTCCCTGAGATTCAAGCCCACCACCCCGGTCATTCCGACCATCTTCATGTCTGTTCGACCCCATACAGCGGTAAGCTGTTGGGGCCTCAATCAGTGGTAAGTCGTTGTGATCCTATTCAGTAGTAAGCCATTGACATTTTATCCAGTAGCAAGCTGTTGTGACCCCATCCAGCGGTATACCATTGAAAATCCCAATTGGCAGTAAGCCGTTGTCAGATGAACTACATAGACTTTGATTCCCTGTCACGGGGATACGTAGGAAGCCCCTTCGAGGCTCAAACCCGAAACCATCATCATCCTCATGACGGTTCCATCCCATTCACCATTCACTTCAGAAAACTGCTCCATCATCCATCCTGATTCTTATCAGGGCCACCACATCTCGGTGAAATCATGCCATCTCATTCCCCATTCCCCTCAACAGTGACCGGGAAGTCAACCACACGTTGGTCCCAACATTGGTGTTCCATCCAGGGGTTACACTCATCTGATCCACTCTAGTCAGTGTTCTGATCAGTCCAATCTGTATCCACTGGAAGTTAAACTTGTGGCATACCCTATGTTAAACATGGGAAGCTGAGGAAAACCTCATATACATTCCCATGGTATATGATTCCCCACGTTTGATGTGGGATGACTCAGGATTCCGTGCCCTCAAGAAGCCCTATAATAAGGGGAAAAAGATAGGCGTGCCAGTGTCCCTGTGCTCAGACACGCCGGTGATGCCCAACGTGACTACTCCCCTGACTGAAGGTTGCTTCCCTGACCGGACCCCTTGGAATGCCCCGACAGAAGTAGTGTAATTAACTGGTGTCCATGAAGATATGGTGCTAGGAAGAGTTTCACAAACAACATCTTAAATCTATAAGGGTGACATGTACTAGGTGATGAGTTCTGAGGAGGAATCCACTGAAGGAAGAACTGACATCCCATCATCCCGTTTCGATCAAGGAGAAAACATCCCTAAAAAAGTGACAGATGTTGCCCGCCTTTAGAAAGCGGTAATGCGGGGAAACAGCTGTGCATCATCCACAAACAGATGCACTCACCTCAGCTAAATCATTAGAAACAACAATAGAAAAGAAACATGATTCTCATATATCACTTTGTAATGTCCCCCAACCCAACACTCTCTCACGTGGCCAAACTAGATTGGTTACTAGACCTCAAGCATGTCTACTCGTTGCTAGAGGATACCGACTAACAACAAGGTGTAAAGAACATAGTGGGGAGACTATACCCCTTGGTATCAAGTTGTAATAATAAAGGAAATAATATCAAGGTAACAGAAATAACGGAAATAGTACAACAATAGTAGATAAACCAAACAATGAAGAAAACTGATCAAACCAATGGTATAAAAAATAATAAAATAACGTAATGATAAGATGGAATGTAATTAAGTGTCAAGTTGAATTTAAAATAGATAAATGACAAAAAAACTCAAAGAAGACACCAAAAACCTAGGTCCTGGTCCCCGTGTCATTCTCATTTCCAAGCTCTAACCCATCTAGTAAGTAATAATCAACAATAAGGTATTTTCCCTTGTCCAAACCTACATCCATGTAATCAGCCCGAGTACTGAATGGAAGCCCGAATAGGATATGAGTATAACGCAGTAAGTCGACACCACTATGTCTAAAAAAAATAATATGATAGTAAGTGCATGCAATAAATCAATAAACAAAGAAATAAACAGAAGTATTAATTAATCAATTAATGCAGTATAGCAGTAATCCTACTTCGGCACCATGTTGAAACATCATTGATCATGTAGCATTATCATGGAAACCATAACCACAAGTCCATGGCATAATCATACAACTAGAAAATCCCTCTGTATAACTATTTCAGCATAACTGGGCCAAAACCTATAAGTATTATAGCATAGCTAGGTCGCGCCCTCTATATAAGCATTTTAGCATACCAGACTAAGTCCTCTATATAAGAATTTCAGCATAACCAAGACAATCCCTATAAGCATTACAGCATAACTAGACCAAGTCCTCTATATAAGCAGTTCATCATAATCGGGCTAAGCCATATAAGCATTACATCATAATCGATCCAAAACCTATAAGCATTACAGCATAATCAGGACAAACCCTATAAGCATTACAACATAACATAAAATATAAGTCATAATGAAAAGAATAACACAACATACATCATAATCCATAATGGTAAATTCAAGAAATTGCCTTTTATCTTTCAATTCCCTTTCATTCATCAAGTTATGTCATAACCCATTAACATGTCAGTGTACACAACCATATCATATCAAAGTATCACTAGTAATTTCAATAAACAAGTAAGCAATTTTTCAAAGTGATCCTATCACAAGAAACACCTAAGGTATCATGTCATACTAATTCATGTTTTAAAACAATAGCCAGATCATTATCGTTCAAGGGTAGGTTCACCCTTTGGGCTGTCGCAAGCTAGATCTCAACACTGTTGGATCCAAAGGGATCCAAGGAGTGGTCCAAACACATGATTATTGTCACCCATTAATCTGTTAGTTAACATGAACATTGTGTCAGCACGATCACATAGTATTTCACACACTTAAACAAATAGAAATAGAACATAGGACATTGCTTTAGACCTCTTATCTAATCTGATGATAAAATAAACACTCTCAATAGGAAATTCCAATGAAGAATGAAGGCAGAGGAGATCACAATAAAAATCTAGATCACACAATCATCAAGATCAAAACTAGATTCAACAATGGTCAAGAGACCACACCACTACAATGGAGGATAGAAGAATAAAGGAGAAAACCAAAGCAAAGAAACTCATTGGAGATCAAACACTAGACCAAGACGTCCAAGAGGTAATGAATCTACCAAAAATTTTCTGGATTTACTCTAGGGTTCAAGAGAGGAGGTTTCACAGTGGATTCAACCTTTTTCTATGTGAGATGTTTACTTTTATTATGCTTTATTTGGTTTCTATTTTTATTTTGCAACTAATTATTTCTACGACGCAGTGTTCCAATGTATGAAGTAGTCCTGCTGGATTTCTGGGTGGAAGTCATTTGCTAATTATGGAATCATTTAGTGAAATCATTCCAATGGTTTTCTTATGATGATTTGGCACTTGGTGCACTACCACAAAACTGGGCAAGGGAAGCGCCTTGTTTTATCAGCGCTAAGTAGAAAGCGTTGATAAAGGGGGGCTTTTATCAGCACTATATTTAGCACTGATAAAAGTTTTTAATGATAATTTATATAAAATTATTATATTTATATTCAAAAATAATGTTTATTTGTATACATTAACTAAAAAATGCATGTTTATAATTAATATATATTTTTTAATAATTCAAATATATATATATATAATGTTTTAAAATGGTATTTCTAAGATTATAATTAAATATATATATATATTTAAATAATTATAAGATTATAATAAATTTCATTAAATAATAAATATATTTATTAGATTTATTAGATTTATTAGATTTATTAGATTTATTAGATTTATTAGATTTATTAGATTTATTAGATTTATTAGATTTATTAGATTTATTATATTTATTAGATTTATTGGATTTATTGGATTTATTATAGATTTATTAGATTTATATTTGTTAGATTTATTAGATTAATTAATTATTAATTTTAGATTTATTAGATTTGTTATATTATTAGATTCATTATATTCATTATATTTTTTATATTTTTTATATTTTTTATATTTAATATATTTATTTTATTTATAATTAATATATATAAATACCTTTTTTAAATATATATATATATATTTATATTAATTGTTAAATATATGTGTGTTTCAAATAAATTTGGTCAATAAATATATTAATCATGTGTGCATATGTTATGTATCATAATGTTCATTTATACATTACACATTTTCTTATTATTCATGTTGTCCATTGATGGCTCATTTTTTATTATGTATATTTACTAGGTATATGATTAATTCATGTTACCCATATATATTATTATCTTCTCAAAAATACTTATAAAATTACATTAAATATATTTAAATAAAAAATATACTTCTTATATTTATAATTATTAAATTTTAATTATATATAAATACTTTGTAAATATATTTATTTGTAATTATAATTACAACTATATATATATATATATATAATTATAAAATTACAATAAATACATATATTATAATTATATATATATATATATAATTATATAATTATATACAAATATTTATAAATATATTTATTTATAGTTATAATTATAACTATAAATAACTATATATATGTAAATAATTATAAAATTATAATAAATATATTTATTATACTACTTATAAAGTAATAATATAATTAAATAAATATATTTATAAATATATACAAATATTTATAATTATAATTCCTAAATGAATATAGATATATTTAAATAATTAAAAAAATATAATAATTATATTAATTATATATATTTATATACAAATATTTATAAATAATTACAAATAGTTATAAATATAATTCTAAATAAATGTAGATATATTTAAATAATTAAAAAATTATAATAAATATATTTATAAAATTATAAATATATTTTTTATAATTTTATAATTATTTTAATATATATATATATATAATTACAACTGTAAATAAATATTTATTTATTATAGTCTTTAATTACAAATAAATATATATTTATTTATTAGTTATAAATATAAATAATTATTTATTTATTTAATTAATTATTAATTTATAAAAAATATATTTATTATTTTCATATATAATGTTATATAAAATTAAATAAATATTTTTATAAATATATAGAAATATTGATAAATGAATAAAAATATATGTGTGTATAGTTAAAAATAAATACAAATATATTTAAATATTTATAAAATTATAATAAATATATTAAATATATATATATTAATAAAATTATAAAAATTAGAAATAATAATTTTTTTTATAATTTTAAAATTATTTAAATATATATATATATTCATTTATAATTATAATTATAAATATTTATATTCATATAATTATAAATAAATATATATTCATATAAATAATTATAAAATTAGAAGAAATACACTTGTATATATCTATAATCTTATAAATATATATAATTAATATATTTATTATATATATTATAAGATTATAAATGTAATAAGTATATTTATTATAATTTTATAATTATTTAAATTATAATTTTATAAATATAAATATTTATATTTATATTTATTTATAGTTATAATTATAAATAAATGGATATATATTTATTATATAAATAATTTTATAATTATATATATATATTAATATAAATAAATTATTAACATAATATCTTTATCAGCGCTTTTTTAGCACTGATAAAGATATACCTTTATTAGTGCTTATTTAGCACTAATAAAGGTATATTTTATCAGTATTGTCTATTTTAGCACTGATAAAACGTACCTTTATCAGTGCTTTTTAGGTAGCACTGATAAAAGGTTCACTGAGTTTTATAAAAAAAACTCTAACAGTCTCCTTCATTCTTGCACCCCCCAAGCTCTCGCAGAAGCTGACTCGTGCACCGTCGACCTCTGTTATACCCCAAACCCAGCTCTTCCACCATTGACCCCTCCTCTGCCACCGCCTCTTCCGTCACCGTGAACTCCTCCTCTTTCGCGAACCCACCTCTATCGTGAAACCTTGTCTGCCGCTCCTCCACCGCAAACCCTCATTCTCCACTCCTCCATCGCTCCTCCACCGCAAACTCACCTCCACCTCGAACCCTCATCCACCGCTCCTCCGCCGTGAACCCCACCTCCACTGTGAAGCCCTCTGTTGTCGTTGTCGCTGCTACCTACCCCGACTCCGTCGTTACCAGACCCCACTGCTGCCACCGAAAGGGTATGCTCTCACTTTATTGAAAAAAAATCATTATAATTTTATCACACTTACTAGGAAACGCTTGGGTTAGTGTTTTCTATAGGCTATTTTCCTCTTATGGGATGTGTATTGATTATTATTATTTGATACTTGTATGATGTTATTGGTGGATATTTCTTTAGAGGGTGTTGGAGGTGAGATTAGGTTTATTGCTTATGTTTTATTATCAATTTATAAATTTATCATGTTCAAATTTTTTCTTAGCTCCGCTTTTACTATGCTATAGGAATCCAAGGTAACTATGTTAATGATGTTTTGTGTGTCATAGTGACTGAACATGATTCCCTTATTGCTTTTCCCAGAAAGTTAGTGATGTAATTCCCATGTTGCTTCACCTATAGTGTTAGGGATGGTATAGCCTTATCTCTTTACCGATGGTGTTGGTATAGATGGTAACCCTTGGGTTGTTGATTCTACTGGTATATGTCTAATATTTTCACATCCTAGGATCTAGTGAGATTCCAATGATGATTTTTTTATTTGATGATATTAGTTGTGAGATCCCCATAACACATAATTTTTTCATCACTTTTTACATTTCATGGACATGTTACAGCAATTTAATTTTTTTTCTAATATTAATGATAGTGCCACCACTTCTCCAATAATCATGAGAGCATCACAATCAAAACTTGTTGGATAAAACATCCACTTCTTTTTCTTAGATGTTAAGAGTGGTGATAGCCCTAAATCCAACCGACCTGGCTTATGTGGGATGAAAAAAACTAGATATAAAATTATCCATCATTTTTCATCAATGGGAATTTAAGAATATTTTGGAAGTTACCTTTCAAAATGAACCTTCCAATTCCATCAATTTCATGCCAAATCCCTTTATTTCTATAATGATAGATTTGGAACTAGGATATGTGTATACCTAGGGGGTGGGGACTTGAATTTTTTCTAGGATTCCCTTTGAATGTTTTCAATAAGGTGAGTATTATCTCTCTTTTCTTTTCAATTTTGAGTTCATGCATGCTGGACTAATGAAAATGATGTTTACGATCAAACAACTTTGACCAAAATGAGGCTGGTGTTTAATGTCAAAGAAATTTTATAAAAAATATGTGGTGATCTACATAATAGCATAGTTTAGGTAAACATTTCATGATTGTAGAACCCAATAATAGTGTAGAAATCATTTAATATAAGTTCACATAGTTTATGGTTATAGTTCTTGTTCTAGAAAAGGTGAGGTAGTTTATTTAATGGTAAGTGCAAGGTGATAACTCGGCCTGAATGAAAAGTGGATTATATTAGTATAAACAACCTTAGGAAGGGGTTCATGGAGTTTATGTACATTGTTCAAAAACTAATGATGAAGGGTATGATGTTACTACCAAAATGGGCCTCAATATCTAGGAGTGCTTTAACACCTTCGAACAAGGAATGAGAACAATGTAAATCATAACTCAAGTTATTTGAATTAGAATGTAGTTTCAATTAAATATATTTTATCCATGTTTAGTGTCTAAGATTTCAAGACCAGATATTGATGAGGTTACTATATTATGGGGAAGAGGTTATGAATCTTATGAAGTAATTGAATGGGTATAATATTTGTTGTTGGGATGTTAGGACATATCCAATAGACCTCTCTAAGAAGTTTAAAGGTCATCTAATTAGGGTAAAACTGATGACTGAGTATAAAATATGACATTGTCTTGTCTTAGTGTTGAGTTAGTGGAGAAAACCCTACATGAGTTGATGAAGTCTCATACACCAAGTTTAAGTTGGAGTTTAATTAGGGTAAAACTGATGACTGAGTATAAAATAAGAAATCTAGATGTTGTTGGTGGAGAAAACCCTACATGAGTTGATTATTGAGTATAAAATAAGAAATCTAGATGTTGTTTAATTAGGGGATAAATTGAGTTATAAGGGAAACATATCTTTTGTTATCCCTACCTATCCAAAGCTACATGAGACACTTTTTGGACACTCTAGTCAAATAACCATAACAACACATGTAATGAATCCTTCCACCCGAAATCACTTTATGGTGAATCCCCTCAAAGGTAAAAATAATATAATTAAAGTGATTATTAAATCATATTTTATTCTTAGCATAATTTTATATCTAAATATATAAATTATTATTTTATTACAACTTTAACAAATTATATGAATGAATTATTAACTATTAATATTCAATGTTATGAAGTGGTCATGACATTTAAAGAAATGTTATCTTAAAGATGCTGAAGGGAAAATAAACTCACACCCACCTTCTATTTATGCACATCTGATAACCCAAGGAGCATGGGATGTGTTTACTAGCCATCGTGTAGATCAGTCTTTTCATGTATGTTGTGTTTGGTAATATGTTGTTTTATGATACATTTATTCATCATTTTTATTGATAGTATTTTATTTATGAAACAGCAAATGAGTGCTAAAAATAAGGAATGAGTAGAAAAACCAACAAACCCCTACTGTAAAGCAAGAATGGGGTATGCTTCACTTGAAAAAAATTGGTACGTATTTTAAATCTATCGTAATAATTTTATGTGACATAAAACAACACCATAACTATGTTTCTATGTTTATATAAAGATTGATGAATCCAAATACAAAGTCACTTCCATCTCACACCATGTGCTATGGAAATAGGTACGTGTAAATAAATATGGGATACTAATAGATGAAAAGACAAAAAAAAGTGTGGGAAACATGTGTAAGTATGACATAATAAATATCTGATTTGCTTTAAATAGATATTACATAACAATGATTACTTATTTTCCTATATTTTCTATCTGACATAGTCACAGGAATCATCAACACCCAAACTAAATGTAGACATACTTTAGGTGGCCTTGAAGCAGCCATAAAAGTATAGTTGCGTTAGAGGTGTGGGTTTTGGGGTGACACTCCGAACATTTTTTGAGAAAAAAACAATAGGATAAAAGTGAAGAAATAAAAATGATGAGAGAAATAATAGTTATCCTTGAAGAACATATGCAATTTCAGAGATATTTCATGGAAAATATAATGGTGGGGGGCAAAGATAAGAAATAACTCAAGAATAATTAGCGTGTGAAGATCCTACCCCACCCTCCACTAGCTTTGAGGCAAGTCATTCCCCTCAAAAACCTATCTTAGCTGAGCTAAT
Source organism: Viscum album (assembly GCA_963277665.1). Lineage (NCBI taxonomy): Eukaryota > Viridiplantae > Streptophyta > Magnoliopsida > Santalales > Viscaceae > Viscum > Viscum album. Next base: position 1,711,394,552 of record OY728135.1, read on the forward strand.
CAATGTTCTAATAAATGTTTCTGTGAATTGTGAATCGGATAGAAATGGATACCTTTCATGTACTGATATTTTATAGGGTGAAATTGACTGTGATTTATATCTATCAACACTCACCCATCACCTTGTAGCGAGGGATACGGTGTTCAATATCCAGAATGCCATGTTACACAACATACCACTTTTAACAGGTCATGTGAAAGTGTTGATTAATGTATCCCATGATCCTAGCACTGAGCTACCTGTTCCAATTTATGATGAAGATATTCATAAGGTCAAACAAGCTCTTGAAACATTCATCGCATGGCCTTAATAGCTTGTAAAAAACATGTCGACAAGGAGGTATTCATTTCCAATTTATTTTTCAAGATAAACCTTTAACATTTAATGAAAAAATTTCTGAACTGATGAATGTTATTACAGAAGAACATAGGGAAGGAGTTGAAAAGAAATAATGGATCAAAAATATCTCAAGGATCAACCAACCGATTGAGACAATCTACTGAAATCACCTTAAACCCACATGTTCTATATCTGCATTTATTATCATTGCAGGCTCATGTGAATACGAAGTTGAAAGATGGTGGGGTTTACACAATTCTTTTTGATGAAAATATGTATAGTGGGGAAGATCCAAATTTCATTAGTGTTGACAATGTAAGTGAAATCCTGGAGCATGATTGGCTAGGCGGCTCAGTTGTAAATGTATACATGAGGTATATTTTATGATTTTATTTTCCAAAAGCTGATATACTATGATAATTATGACTAAATAAATTTCATAGTTTTTATAGTCATATATATGAAAAAAAAATTGAAGGGATTTCCCCATGAAAAAAAATTTGGACTCGTTAGTCCTCCTGTCACCTCTACAAAACAAACAGATATAAAATCCAAGAAAGAGGGTGAAATAGCGGTTGGCCTGCTCAAATATTCTAACAGAAAAATTATGGATGACAAACTCTTGTTTATAACAACAATGTAGGGGTAAAAATATAAAATTTAATCATATCAAATATATTTTAATTTATTTCATTACTTATTCCTTTTTGTGTTTTTAGGTAGTATTAGATGCTCATTGGGGTTAATTTGGATACTCATTGGGGTTAATTTCTTGGATTCAATGCATGGATATCCAACAAACCAACCACAAATGATGGATTTGTCAATTTTTAATACACTACAGCCAATATTTTAGAACTAAACATATAGTTATATAATTTATATTATCTTTTAATAAGTGTTCTTTTATGATAGGGTGGTGCATGAATATCATCTACATTATAGAATGAGGCCAGGGGAAAAGGACAAGAAACATCACAAGTACTACGAATGGATACCAATCAGGGTATATATAATAAGATTTCACTATCCAAACACATATAAAAAAATTACTTATTTTTATCAATGTTTCTGCAGTGTTTGAAACAAACAAACAATAAGTATTGTGGTTATTATATTTGTAAATTTATGAAAGAGATCATATTCCATGAACAAACCAGCATCCCTGAAGAGGTATTTTCGAAGATAATTACTATTTCATTTAAAATATTTATTAATCCTTTGTGTATTTATATTTTTTCATTACTATCATGATTTTCAAAAAGACCTCTATTCATAAGATGAGCTATATTTTTTTGTAAATTAATGGGCAGTATACCTGATGTAAGAATGTACAGAAATAGCATGAATATGTGACCGGTATGACTCGAAGTGTCTATTTTTATTTAAAATTTTCAGTATTTTTAGTAAAAAGAACAAGTTCTATCTTGAAAACTGATCAAATGCATTAGGATTGTTTTTGATACTTTAGTAAAATGATCCATAAGTCATTTTTTATGTGTAGGAATCAACCGCACCTAAATCTGACACATGGTGTAACCATTATGACTTTAAGTGTGTATTTTTATAATAAATTAACAATAAATTTTGAAAAAAGAACAAGTGACATACTGAAAACTGAGAAAAAGAATTTGGATTGTTTTTATACCTTAGGAAAATGATCCATTAGTTATTCATGATGTGTAGTAATCAACCACACCTCAATCTGACGAACAGTGTGACTGATATGACTAAAAGTGTCCGTTATCAGTTTAAAATCGAAATTTTAGCTCAAAACGTGTCACTCACTAAAAACCAAGAAAACTCACTCTCATTGTATTCATAATTTAGGAAAATGATTCATAAGTTCTTTGTGATGTTTATGATGTAGTCTCATGTCAAACTGACGCACGATGTGACCGGTATGACTCAAAATGTGTGTTTCCAGTTTGAAATGATATTTTAGTAAAAAAAAATTGGCATACTAGAAATTGAGAAAACACATTCATATTGTTTTAATACTTTGGGAAAATGATCTATAAGTCATTTGTGGCATGAAGGAATCAACCTCACCTCAATCTGAAACACGGTGCGACCGGTATGACTCAAAGTGTCTTTTTTATTTAAAATTGATATTAATTTTAGTAAAAAACACATACTAAAAACTAAGCAAACACATTCGGATTATTTTTATAATTTAGGAAAATGATCCATGAGTAATTTGTGACATGTAAGAATAAACCCCACCTCAATAAAACACACGATGTGACCGGTATAAATCCAAATATGTCTTTTTATTTAAAATTAACATTAATTTAAGTAAAAAAGAACAACAGACATACTGAAAACCAAGAAAACGCATTCGGATTGTTTTGATACTTTAGGAAAATGATCTATAAGTCATTTTTGACGTGTAAGAATCAATTTCACCTTAATATGACTTACGGTGTGACTGATATGACTAAAAGTGTCTATTATAAGTTTAAAATTTACATTTTAAATCAAAACGTGACACTCACTAAAAACCAAGCAAACACTTTCCGATTATCTTTATAATTTAGTACAATTATTCTTAAGTCCTTTCTGACGTGTATGATGTAGTCTCTCATCAAAGAGATGCATTATGTGACCAGTATGACTCAAAAAGCATGTTTTCGGTTTGAAAAGATATTTTAGTAAAAAACACAACTGACATACAAAACTGAGAAAATGCATTTGGATTGTTTTGATACCGTATAATAATGATCCATGAGTCATTTTTAATGTGTAGGAATCAATAATACCTTAATCCAACAAATTATGTGATTAGTATAAATCCAGATGTGTTTTTATTTAAAATTGACATTAATTTAAGTAAAAAAACACAACTGACATACTAAAAACTGAGCAAACGCATGCATATTATTTTGATATTTTAAGACAATGATAAATGAGTAATTTTGGATTTTTAGGAATCAACATCACCTCAATATGATGAACGGTGAGACCAATATGACTAAAAGTGTCTGTTATCCATTTAAAATTAACATTTTAGCTCAAAATGTTTCACTCGCTGAAAACCAAGAAAACGCCCTCCAATTGTCTTTATAATTTAGAATAGTGATTCATAAGTCCTTTGTGACATGTATGAAGAAGTTTCACCTAAAACTGACACACTATAGGAATGGTATGACTCAAAATGGGTGTTTCCAATTTGAAATGATATTTTAGTAAAAAAAATACAACTATCATACTGAAAACTGAACAAACTCATTCGGGTTGTTTTGATACTTTAGAACAACAATCCATGAGTCATTTGTGATGCATAGGAATCAAAAAAACCTCAATCTGATGAATGATGTGACTAGTATAAATCCAAATATGTCATTTAAATTTGATATTAATTTTAGTAAAAAGCAAAGGACATACTCAAAACCAAGCATGTCACAAACCAACCCGGGCCGAACCTGAACCGGTCACTCGAGCTGATCCACGACAAGGCCTGAGAGGCATTCTCAATCTTCCTCGGTTGGAAAAAAGTTTCAGGTCATTGATAGAGACAATGGGAATGATTTATCCCAGTAAAAATAAATAAAAATAGAGGAAATAGTAAAGAGCAATGTAGAATAAATAAACCAAACAAACAACTACACAAGAACTAAAGAAGATAAAACTAACCAAACTCAACGTCCAAACTAACTTCGTGTGACCCCACGGGTCACTCCCCAACTCAATAATCAAGTGTTTCCCAAGGTGAGCGCACCTAAGCTGGAGCCTGCACAAACGCTAAAAATAGAAAAGAACTATAGGCATGAGTATTAAAACTCAGTAGGCTAGCCCGATATCTATTCTCAATGCACTACCTTTAAAAATAAGAAACATCAATTATAAGTTTGAACTACAATATATTAAAGAATTAATTTCTACAATTTTTTCTTGAAAAAAAAGTAAAAACCATTTTCCTTAATCATTTGAAAAACCAGAACAAAAGAGTTTGAAACACATTTTCTTTTGAAAAAACATTTTCATGGGAGTTAAGAAACCAAAATGTCACTTTTCATGAAAAACACCACACAAGGGTACCAAGGAATATACGTAAAGGGAAATGTAAATAGGTATGCTGGTATCTCAGTAAAAATTCAATAGCTAAAAACCACTAGACATAGGTGAACCCGAGAGATCGAGAATAATATAGATGACACTAATACCTACGACCCCATCTACAGTAGCATGCCACATACGATGAAATTTAAAGCTCCAAAATGCTTGGACATCCTTTCTCAGGTAGGCCGAGGGAAAGTCCCATAGCAATAAACTCAAACATATACACCTACTATGGGCCACTGGTAAGTACCATAACATACCAATGCAGTACTCGTCTCAGACAATTCTCTTAATATGTCAAGTTCATATGTCGCGAGTATAAAAGGAGGTGAGCCAACGGATTTTGTCAAGCATCAAATCACAACCTATATTTATAATAATATTTCTTAGCAGGTCTCACCTCGAGTCTACTCAAGGACGACTCTCATGCCTTTAAGTAAATATATTACAATGGTTCCCAACTGGGGAACCCACATAATGGAACGTGGGGATCCCATACTAAGTATATCCCAACAATTCCATGTTGGAAAGGAATGAGGAGCAACCAATGTAGGTTTTCATAATAATAACTTCCTTTTATTTTCACAAAGTTTCCAAATGGGCCCTTAAACATTCCATAAAAACATTCTTTACCAAGGATGAAAACCAATTTCTAAAGAGGTGCAAGACACGCCATTTACCATATAAAAGCATTTGTAAACCCCCCTTCAAAACATTTCTGACACACTTCCAAACAAAACAAACTTTTATGAAATGCCAACCGGGCTACAATTCAATATCACAGGACAAACTAATTTAAAAAGACAAGTTAATTTCAAAATACAAAGTAACTTAAAAAAACCAAAGCGCACTTCCTTTACCATAAAAAATGTTCAAAATAAATCTCTTTCAAGAAAACCAAACCAACATTTCAAATTCCAAAATCTTTTTAATGAAACCACACTATACATTAAATGTCACAAAACAATTCTGAAGGCCAACTAGACAATTTTTTTCAAACACACGGTGTGTGCTAATTTAGCAGAACAAACCAAATTATAAAAAAACAATCCTTAAAACATTATCCGCACAATAAACACTTAACCAAGAGGGTACTAAACTATATTTAACATTAATATAAGTGTAGAAAAACATAAAATTAATGATTCTTAAATTTAAAAGGTCAGCGCATGGGAAACCTACCTCAGAACCAAGGCGCGATGACGACGCTCACTCGGAATCACTCCGCACGGGTTCTAAAATCTCAAACCTACCAAGAAAAACCACTAAATTAACCAAAAACCCTAATCAAACAAGGATAAAAACAAGAATAAAAGAAACCAAGCAGAAAAGTATATCGATAGAAAGAAAAAAAAAACACAGGCAGAGGTGACGTCGGAAGGCGCGGGCTGGTCAAGGCAATGCTGGCACGGTGAGGAAAGCTCAGGAGAGGGAGAAGAGGTCACCGGGGGGTTTGCAGGTCGTCCAAAGAGACTGTAGGTTGGACGGAGAGGTTGCGGCCGCCGAAGGAGGTCAGCCATAGGGGTTGTCGGCCGGAGGAAGGCCTCGCCAGAGGTCCGAGGGGGTGTTGGGGCGTGTTGTAAGGGAGGGAGGGAGAGGTTGGGGCTAGGAGGGAGGAGAAGGCCGCGTCCAAGGGGGGCGTTGCACAGCTAGCAAGGGCCACGCTGAAGGGTGTCACGCTGGACCAGCAGAGGGGGGTCCATGCGGCTGGATGCGGTCCAACTGGGAGCTGTGAGCGAGGGTCGATGGAGCAGGGATGGGGGTCACTCCCTCGACTTGAGCAAGGGGGAGCTGAGGTGTCGTGCCAACGAGAAAGAGAGAGGAGGTAGGGTGTCATGCTGGTGGAGGGAGGTGGCGGTGGGGGTCGCACCGTATGGAGGGAGGGATCACCGGGAGTTCTGTAGTCGACGGCTCGGCCTGCTCGAGCGCATCAAGGGGGAAAAATGGGGGGTAGTGGGTTTGCCGAGTGAAGAAGGGAGGGGGAGGTGGTAATTGGGGGGAGCTCACGCCGCATGCAGGGGAAAGAGGGAGTAACGGGTAGCGAGATTAGGGTTTCTAAAAAAAGAACAAAATAAAATACAAACAAAAATAATAATAGTAATAATAATAATAATAATAATAATAATAATAATAATAATAAAAAATTTAACAATAAAAATTTTAGACGACGCCGTAGTTAACATTTATTTTTAATCGTAGGAAAAATTTACCCGTTTTAATTTTTCGGAGACAAACAGGCCACGCAGTTTTTTGTCCGAAGTTGTGCGGTATCGCACTCCACTCGTATGCCCAATGACGTCAACACCAAAAAATGCACTTTTTAATATTGCTCAAATTAAAATTTTGTTCGGGACTCAACTCGAGCCCCACAAAAATATTTAAGGAAGAAAATAATTAAAATTAAAAAGTCACACGGGTTGGGGTGTGACAATTCTCCCCACTATAATGCTTTTTACTCTCGGAAAGCCACAATAGTTTCCAGCCGATCGATCAACACCTAAGGATTTCACATAAACATGATCCAACCTCTTAGTCCAAGGACATTCCATCGACCACCAATGGGACTCAACCCTATTGCCCGAAATAAATCACCAGTAGAGGGGAGGCCTGAATGGACTCCCACCATAAGAATTCAATTGGCACCCGATAATGACTTAAGAGAAAACCCAAAGAGATGGTGGGTCTCCCCACTATAAAGAACCAACCTACAAGCAACCAAACAGAAATCCAACTTAGACCTGCACCAGGCCTTACTCAAGTTAAAAGAAGCACAGCAAGAACATTCAAACCACTCACTCCCATCCGAAAGGGATAAGAGATTAAATGAAAACTCCGCACGAACTAAAAACCCTAACCCCACGGGCAGGGAGGGAAGGACCAAGGATTGGATCAATGAAACTACGACGAACAACTATTCGCGACTCACCACTTCGGGTGGACACAAACCAAAGCTGCAACTGATTCACATGGGTGGTCCACGCAAGGCCACTGATCAGAAACTCACATCCAAAAAGGCATAATTACTAACATTGCATGAGGGATAAGTCCATCATGCTCTTTGCGACAATAGTAGAATTAAAACGATAGAGAAACCACAACAAAAACACTAAAACTGTCGCACCACAACGATAGATGAACAACCTTAACTAGACTCTTTAAAATTCCTTGGTGTTCCTGACTATGCATCGGCTTCACTATAAGGCTTTTTGGTTGGAGCTCTAATAGATGAAGTGTCTCCTACCTCGTAGTCTGGTTCTGATAATCCCAATAAGAAACATACATCTTTTGATTTGACAAAAGAAAGGACAAGATTTTGAAATGAAAATCATGTTGGCATTGAAACCCAGAGTTCATCAAAGACCCACAACATTACCATAAATTTCAAAACCCAAAACACCATTAGTACAACTACCATGACAAAAGATCCCTTACACTGAAAGGAAACTTACACAATAAAATTTCAACAAAAACCCTACAGAACATCACTTCTGAGAACTTCCCCGCGATGCTTTCTAGAAACGCCCCGACAGAATCGCCGCAAGTGACCCAGGCGTCTGCATGCCTGGCAGGGCTTCAGAGCATTTGCACACGATGATTTTTTGTGACCCAACTTGCTACACTGATAACACACGAAGATCTCTTGATCCAAAGAGGTTGATGAAAGATCCTGAGGCCTTTTTATTCCATGACCTGTTCCATCCACTTTCAATCGCTTCCTCATCACCTTGCCAGAATCTTCACCACTGCTTATAGGAATTGAAGGAGGAAGGACTACTTTGAGCACTCCCGCCATCACGGCTTCAACATGAAAATCTTGTCTTTCCACATCAACAAAAGAATTTAGGTTGGACGCTAACACCTTCGACTATAGATTGGGGCGGAGACCCGCCTCAAAGCATCAAGCCTTCATGAAGTCATCTGTGACATACCCTAAATCATAAGGGACTATATCCACAAAGCGCTGGAAATTTTCCAACACGGATTTTTCACCCTACTGCAGATATCACATCTTCATCCTCTTTCTCACCCTTTCTTCTTCAGATAAATACTGACGAATGAACACAGCCTTGAAAAACTCCCAAGTAAGCGCTTGACAGGGCTTGTTCCGAGACACCGACTTCCACCACATCCATGGTGAACCTTCAAGCATGAAGGTTGAAAACTTGACCTTCAACGACTCAGGAAACTCAATGAGGTTAAAGTCCCTTTAGATCTTTCACATCCACTCATCCGCTACAGAAGGGTCTGCTTGACCATAAAAGAGAGGTGTATCTAGCTTCTGAAATTCAAGCATAAAATCCTTAGGTTGATCAACCACACTACGATCACCCATCGAAACTTAAAGGGGATAACTACTGGACAAGAAAAGTCAAGAACTCAATCAAGGCCAACTCAATAAATAAAAATCCTCAAAATCAAACACTGCATAGGTGAAAAGCTCGAAACACAAGAAAACAAGGTATCATAACATCAAAACTTGCCTTTTTTGAAAACATATTTAATTTAAAACAAGTTTGGCGGGTTAAACACTCGCCATTGGTATTCCTTAGAGTCTCACTCACATGCATGTTTTTGTGCCACCTCGGGCATCCATCCACCATACCAGACGTCCATCCACATTCCCACGTATCACTATGCATGTGAGCACCCCAAGGAATGCCAAGGCCAAAACAAAACAACTTCATTTTCCAAAAAACAAATCATTCATCTCATTTCCTTTAAAACAATCCACAAATTAAACATGTCATTTCAAACAACCATTTTTCAAAACTAAATTTTCTAATTCAAACCACTTTTAGAAGTCATAGGAGACTCAAAAAATCTCAAACAGGGAACTAGTGTCGGTGGGTGATTTGACCATATAGTTGGCGGCCATATGCCAAACACATCACTGACACGAAGATCCTTTTAAGACCATGCCCCTAGCTCCACATGGCTTGCCAGACCGTGCAGGCTCACGAAGACTATTAGACCCACTCCCCTTGTCGTATCCCAATCACAAAACATTCCATAAAAACCCAAAGAAACTAATTAAACCAGACTTCCCATGGAAACCTGAGGATTATAATATACAAGAGTTCACAACGCTCTCCCCGCACCTACCGCTCAAGTCCCGACAATCTTACTCCATCTACCTTGACATCCCAAATAACAAAGGGCGCTCTAAAAAGTGAGGTTCGCTAAGAGCTGACCTCCTCTGATACCATTTTGTCACGAACCAACCCAGGCCGACCCTGAACCGGTCAACCGAGCTGATCTGCGGCAAGGCCCAAGAGGCATTTCCAATCCTCACGGGCTGGCGACAAGCGCCAGGGCATTAACAGAAACGATGGGAACGATTTCTCCTGGTACAAATAAATAAAAACAGAGGAAATAGTAAAAAGAAATGCAGAATAAATAAACCAAAAAAACAACTACACAAGAGCTGAAGAAGATAAAACTAACAAATCTTGACGTCCGAACTAACTTTGTGTGACCCCACGGGCCACTCCCCAACTCAACGATCAAGTGTCGCCCAAGGCGAGCGCACCCAAGCTAGAGCCTGCACAAACACTAAAAACAGAAAAGAACTATAGGCATGAGTATTAAAACTCAGTAGGCTAGCTCGATATCTATTCTCAATACACTGCCTTTAAAAATAAGAAACATCAATTCTAAGTTTGAACTACAATATATTAAAGTATGCATTTCTACAATTTTTACTTGAAAACAAAGTACAAACCATTGGCCTTAGTCTTTTGAAAAACCAGAACAAAAGAGTTTGAAACACATTTTCTTTTGAAAAAACATTTTCATGGGAGTTAAGAAACCAAAATGTCACTTTTCATGAGAAAACACCACACAAGGGTACCAAGGTAGATACACCAAGGGCAATGTAAATAGGTATGATGGTATCTGAGTAACGGTTCAATAGCTAAAAACCACTAGGCATAGGCAAACCCGAGAGATCGTGAATAATCCAGACAGCACTAATACCTGCGACCTCATCTATAGTAGCATGCCACATACGATGAAATATAACGCTCCAAAACACTCGGTCATCCTTTCTCAGGTAGGCTGAGAGCAAATCCCATAGCAATAAACCCAAACGTATCCGCCTACTATGGGCCACTGGTCAGTTTCATAACCTACCAATGCAGTACTCATCTCAGACAATTTTCTCAATATGTCAGGTTCGTATGTCACAAGTATAAAAGGAGGTGAGCCAACAGATGTCGTCGAGCATCAAATCACAACCTATATTTATAATAATATTTCTCAGCAGGTCTCACCCCAAGTCTTCTCAAGGACGACACTCATGCCTTTAAGTAAATAGATTACAATGGTTCCCAACCGTGGAACCCACATAATGGAACCCAGGGATCCCATATTGAGGACATCACAACCATTCCATGTTGGCAAGGCATGAGGAGAAACCACTAGAGGTTTTCATAATAAGAACTTCCTCTTATTTTCACAAAGTGGCCAAACGGGCCCTTAAACATTCCATAAAAACATTCTAAACTAAGGATGCAAACCAATTTCTAAAGAGGTGCAAGACACATCGTTTGCCATATAAAAACATTTGTAAAACCCCCTTCAAAACATTTCCGACACACTTCCAAACAAAACAAACTTTTATGAAACGCCAACCGGGCTACAATTCAATATCACTGGACAAACTAATTTAAAAAGACAAGCTAATTTCAAAAGGCAAAGTAACTTTAGAAAAAACAAAGCGCACTTCCTTTACCATAAAAAATATTCAAAAGAAATCTCTTTCAACAAACCCGAAACCATCATTTCAAATTCCAAAAGCTTTTTAATGAAACCACACTATACATTCAATGTCACAAAACAATTCTAAAGGCCAACCAAACAATTTTTTTCAAACACGCGGTGTGCGCTAATTTAGCATAACAAAGCAAATTATAAAAAAACAAGCCTTAAAACATTATCCGCACACTAAACACTTAACCAAGAGGGTACTCAACTATATTTAACATTAATATAAGTGGCAAAAAACATAAAATTAATGATTCTCAAATTTAGAAGGTCGGTGCATGGGAAATCTACCTCGAAACCAAGGCGCAACGACGACGCTCACTCAGAATCGCTCCGCGCGGGTTCTAAAATCTCAAACCAACCAAGAACAACCTCTAAATTAACCGAACCCCCTAATCAAACAAGGATAAAAACAAGAATAAAATAAACTAAGCAGAAAAGTATACCGATGGGAAAAAAACAGGTATAGGCGATGTCGGAAGGCACGGGCTGGTCGGGGCAACGCCGACACGTTGCGGAAAGGCCGGGAGAGGGAGAAGAGGGCACCGGGGGGGTTTGCAGGTTGGCCGGAGAGACTGCGGGTTGGCCGGAGAGGATGTTGTCGCCGAAGGAGGTCGGCCAAAGGGGTTGTCGGCCGGAGGAAGGCCTCGCCGGAGGTCCGAGGGCGTGTTAGGGCATTCTGTAAGGGAAGGAGGGAGAGATCGGGGCTAGGTAGAAGGAGGAGGTCGCATCCAAGGGGTCGTCGCGCCGGCCAGCAAGGGTCGCGCCGGAGGGTGTCGCACCGGACCAGCGGAGGGGGCCCGCGCGGCTGGATGCGGGCCGACCGGGGGCTGCGAGCGAGGGCCACCGGAGCAGAGATGGGGGGTCGTGCCCTCGGCTTGAGCAAGGGGGAGCTGGGGTGATGTGCCGATGAGAAGGAGGGAGGCGGCAGGGTGTCGCGCCGGTGAAGGAAGGAGGCAGCGGTGGGGGTCGCACCGCACGGAGGGAGGGATCGCCAGGAGTTCTGCAGTCGACAGCTCGGCCTGCTCGAGCACAGCAGGGGGGGAACGGTGGGGTAGCGGGTCTGCCGAGCGAAGAAGGGAGGGGGGCGGCGGTAATTGGAGGGAGCTCACCCCACATGTAGGGGAAAGAGGGAGTAGCGGGTAGCGGGGTTGGGGTTTCTAAAAAAGACTAAATAAAAGGAGTAGTAGTAGTAGTAGTAGTAGTAGTAGTAGTAGTAGTAGTAGTAGTAGTAGTAGTAGTAGTAGTAGTAGTAGTAGTAGTAGTAGTAGTAGTAGGAGTAGTAGTAGGAGTAGTAGTAGGAGTAGTAGTAGGAGTAGTAGTAGGAGTAGTAGTAGGAGGAGGAGGAGGAGGAGGAGGAGGAGGAGGAGGAGGAGGAGGAGGAGTAGTAGGAGTAGTAGTAGGAGTAGTAATAGTAGTAGTAGTAGTAGTAGTAGTAGGAGGAGGAGGAGGAGGAGGAGGAGGAGGAGTAGTAGTAGTAGTAGTAGTAGTAGTAGTAGTAGTAGTAGTAGTAGTAGTAGTAGTAGTAGTAGTAGTAGTAGTAGTAGTAGTAGTAGTAGTAGTAGGAGGAGGAGGAGGAGGAGGAGGAGGAGGAGGAGGAGGAGGAGGAGGAGGAGGAGGAGGAGGAGGAGGAGGAGGAGGAGTAGGAGTAGTGGTAGGAGTAGTAATAGTAGTAGTAGTAGTAGTAGTAGTAGTAGTAGTAGTAGTAGTAGCAATAGGAGCAGTAGCAGTAGTAGCAGTAGTAGCAGTAGTAGGAGCAGTAGCAGTAGTAGCAGTAGTAGCAGTAGCACTAGGAGTAGGAGGAGTAGGAGCAGTAGGAGCAGTAGGAGCAGTAGGAGCAGTAGTAGCAGTAGCAGCAGTAGTAGTAGTAGTAGTA